>CM057169.1:15731317-15931896 GCA_029962745.1 Echinometra lucunter
TTCTTCTTCTCCTCCTTCTTCTTCTTCTTCTTCTGCTCCTCCTCCTCCTCCTCCTCCACCTCCTCCTGGTCCTTCTTCAAGCCTTATAGGAAAAGAATAAAAAAATGATTATTATTTTCGTTGTTGTCATTGGTAATCTGTTGATGCTCTCATTTTGGGGGGGATACTTATTATTATTGCAAATTGATCAATTGGAGGGGTAATGTATTTGTATTCTTACTTCATTTTGTCATATTATTATTCTTGTCATAGAGCTTGAAAGAGAAAAGCAGTCGGCTGTCAGCGGAGAGAGACTGGCTCATCCTGGAGAACCGAGAACTTGTGGAGCGTGTCCAGGAGCTGCAAAATCGGTTAGGGGCCTGCTCCAAGCCCACCCTTTGGGAGGAGGGGAGGACGCTGCAGGACTGGCGGGAGTCCAAATGGGATCTCCACTGGAAAGAGGAGAAAAGTGGAAAGCGGGCAGACGTACACGGACATGAAGTTTACATTAGCCAGTGTCTGGAAAACGTGAGGAAACAGAAGATGCAGTTGCATGCTCAGTACTTGTACAAGTTTCCTGATGCGGTCCAAGGGATGAAGAAGATGGGAGGGTGGTGCTCCGACAGACTTTGTCCCGCATCTCCTCATAGGATACATCGGGGCTGGAGAATGGTGGGTGATACATGGTTTATACCCCCGGAGGAGGAGGATGAAGATGAAGACGATGGATGGCTGGATGAGGATGATGATAAGATGATACTTGGTTGCACAAAGTGCCCAGGTGAAGAGATGCTTTTTTTTTGCACTTATTCTTATAGATTATTCTTAAGATGATTGGTTTTTGATCCTTTGCAAAATGCTTTTTATTAATAATTTTTTGGACTGTGTTATCTTACCTGGCTGCGAAGAAAGCATATGCATGCTTGTAAGTAAACAGCCTGTTGAACAAGACCTTCATTCCTTTCCAAGGGACTGGTTATGAGGATTAAAGCCTTACCAAAGGGCACTAGCACATCCACTTGGTTTTGAACCAGTGTACTCGGAGTTGTGAGACAGTTGCTCTTCCTCTGAGCCATTTTGCCTCCTGCTGAAATTCGTGTATAGACTGATCTGGCTCATCGTTAAAGGGAAAGTCCACCCCAGAAGTTTCACTGTTTCAATAAAAGGAGATAAATTTGAACAGCATTTTAAAAAAGAAATGAGCAAAATCGGGTCAAAGAATAAGAAAATTACACTCATTTACATTTTCTAGTTAATTACTCTCGGCTCTGCAGATTGGCAACACTGATGACATCATATGCGAGCAGCTCTCCAATCACTTTGTACATGAAATTTCAATTTTCTCAATTTTCTTGGAAGTTACACATTTTCTAACCCCCATAGTCAATGTATGTTCAGAAGAATTGCTTTTTACATAATATACTTTGATTATGGGGGGAGAAAATGTGTAACTTCCAAGAAAATTGAGAAAATGTGAAATTTCATGTACAAAGTGTATGGAGAGCTGCTCGCATATGATGCCATCAGTGTTGCCAATTTGCAGATCCGTGAGTAATTTACTAGAAAATGTAAATGAGTAAAATTTTCTTATTCTTTGACCGATTTTGCTCATTTCTTTTTTAAAATACTGTTCAAATTTAACTCCTTTTATTGAAACGGTGAAACTTCTGGGGTGGACTTTGCCTTTAACCCATTCGTGACAGGAATTATTTAAAGCCTAATTTGATCAGCTTTTATTCTTCAAATTGGCAACACCAACATTTTTCTTTTATTGCTACATTTTTAAAATAAAACATCATGTTCTGAAATGAATATAAATTGACAGAATGTATGATGAGAAGTCATAAAGTTGCCAATTTGCAGGGAAAAACAGTAATTTTAACATTTTCATCGCATTGCCAATTTAAGGATTTTAATGCTTATTTTCATTTAAAAAAATTTCAGCATCAAATAACAAATATTGATGCAACAAAAATGGGCACAGTAAGTGTAGAATTTTTTGCTTTTTGTGCTCATGTATTTGGTATGATTTTTAGGGCTTTGCATCAAAAGATATTAAAACAAACCACATAATGTGGACCCTCTGTCATGAATGGGTTAAGGGCAACAGATGATCAGCCATTACTGCGGTGTCCCACCATAGAGTTACATACAACAATGCAGCTCAGCTGAACATAGCACACAAAGATTACATACTCATTACGATGGGGACACCACAGTAATGGCGCTGCCCCCAAATCGATTTTTGGAGCGATATATACTTTTCAAGGGATTCCAAGGAATTTTTGTCCCCTTCACTGTGAAAACCTTAGTGTTCTGCATTTCTTATTAGGGAGATTAACAACCAAGTACACGACCCCCAGTCGGGTAAGAATGTCACCATCTGCATATTTTTTTTGTTAGATTTACACTATTGTATTGCATAAATAAAGTGATTACATCCTGTATCGCCATATTCCTTTTCTTCTTTTCTTAGCTGAAAGCTCACATCGGCTTTGCACCTGCTTGAAGAAGAGTGATTCTGCTGCACCATGGGCAGTGCCTTACGCACAGCATAAGAAGAGGAAAAAGGAAAAGAAGAAGAAGAAGAAAAAGAAGAAGAAGAAGAAGAAGAAGAAGAAAGAGGAGGCCCACAGTGCAAATAAGGAAAAGCCTACTGCTCATAAGTTCAGAGTTGTCAAGAAGGTGTTTATGGATGTAATGAATACAAACAGCAGTGATGTCATCCAACCTGCACCACCCATTGCGAACTCAAGGACTAATGTGATCAAGGATAAGGATAAAGTAGATGACACCAGAAAAGTAGCTGCCGGTGCACTTGGAAATCTGTCGAAGCTTGATTCTGAGGACCCATCACTCTCCAGTAAACGACTTTATGTGCTACAGATTGCAAAGAAGCAAGGAGAGACGCAGGAGAATAGTACTTCTAATCCCAAGTCCAATCTGGAAGTGAGTTTAGTACCACTGTGTCCAGGCAAGGCTGTGCTGATTTATAAGCCTGAAACAGGAAGTAATGTCCAAGTGGTACCAGTGCCTAACAGTGCCGGACATAATTTGCCTACAGTCACCTTAAGCAATCCTCAGGTTGTCTCTGGATCTGTAAGTACAACAGGACCAAATTGTCATCAAATAGGAAAATTATGTGTAAGTCCCCAAGTGGTAACGGTGTCTGCCAATATCGCACAAGGCAAGCCAACAGGAAACACAAGCCAACGACAGATTGTTTCAGGATCTGCAGGTCCAGTTGATCTGAACCCCGGGAGGATGCAGGAAGGTGGCAATTCCGTACGGGGACCTACTAGTGTTGGGCATGGCCAGCGTACAGTGACCTTAAGCAAACCTCCTCAGGCAGTCTCTGAATCTGTAGGCACAACTGGTCTGAATGCTCAAAAAGGAAAGATACAGGGAGATGGTAGTTTGGTATGGGGACCTATCAGGATTGGACATGGCCAGCGTACAGTGACCTTAAGCAAACCTCCTCAGGCTGTCTCTGAATCTGTGGGCACAACTGGTCTGAACACTCAAAAAGGGAAGAGACAGGGAGATGGCAATCTGGTGCAGGGACCTGCTGTTGTTGGGCATGGCCAACGTACAGTGACCTTAAGCAAACTTCAGGATGTCTCTGAATCTGTAGGCACAACTGGTCTGACCTACCAAAAATTAAAGATACGAGAAGATGGTAAAGTGGCATGGGAATCAGTCAGTCTAGGGCAAGACAAGGGAACATTAAACAAGAGCAAACCCCAGCTCTTTTCTGGTCTATGGGAGCAAACAGCTCTCAATTCTCAAAGTGCAAAGGCGCAAGCAAGTCCCAGAGTGGTATCAGGAAATGCCAACATTGGGCAAGGCAAGCCAGTAGTGACTTTAATCCAACCTCAGTCTGTCGCTGGATGTGTTAGCAGACAGGATGTGAATTCCAAAATAGGCAGGTTACAGAAAGATGACAAATTGGTGTGGGAGCCTGCCAATGTTGAGCAAGGCAAACCAACAGTGACAACAAGCGGACCCCAGGTTGTCTTTGGATCCAGAAGCACAAGGGGTAAGAATCTTCAAAAAGACAAGGCGCAGATAAACACCCAAGTGGTATCTGTACGTACCAAACCTTGCGACAACGCAAGGAAATGGGAGATTGCCTTCAGATTTGTGGATGGCAAAGTGATAGGTGAATTTATCGATGTCCCGTTAGGCCAGCCTTCTAATTCTGCAGGTCCAGTGAATTCAGGTTCCACAAATGGAGGTGCAAAAGTAGATGTCAAAACGGGATCAGGACATGCCAAGTGCACAACAAAACAAGCCATACATCAACTTGTAGATTCTAGAAAGAGAAAAGCCAGTGGTAAAGTGGTATCTGGACATACCCAAGCTGCAGTGACTCAAAATGCACCCCAAACTGTTTGTGGAAATGTAAGCTTTACTGGATTGGATTTCAGCAAAGGAAAAGTACAAGTAGACGTCAACATGGCGTCTGGACATCCCAGTGTCGACTATAGTCGGCCCACAGCCACCCACGTCGGTCACAAGGTTGATCCTTGGGCTGGAAATTCAAGGGATCTGGAATCTGGAAAAGGAAAGGCACAAGCTAGTGAGGACACAACTGAGGAAGCGGACAAGAGCAGTAGCCCTATATCATGCATGCTTTGTGATGAACCATTCGATAGCGTGGCGGCATTGCAGTCTCATCTTATCGATAGCCATGCAAGCTAGCACAGAACGCAGAACTCTGGATGAGTACCAGTGAAGTGTAGTTAAGAATTATTCCAAGCCTGCCAGATTTCAGTCTTGATCAGCTCTTTCCATAGTAGCACAGTGCAATAAGAGTGTTTTGGGGGTTTCAATTGTATGTTTCATTTCTCCGCAAGATCTCTGTAGCTTAAGAGAGGGAAAACAGGATTATTTTGCGTCATGTGTCTTTCGAGATGAGCAGTGAGTTGATTTTTGCCTTCTCGCTAACCAAATTTTTCACAAATTGTTAAATATTTCATTGTTCCCATTACATTGCAATTATTTTGCTTCATGAAAGTTTTGCATTTTGCAAAAATGAGATACCAGGGTGTACAATGAATGAAATTACTTGTATACTAATATTTTTTCTTGTTTGCTTTTACAATTTTTATTGCATGCTCCTTTTGTGGTAAATAATGTTTCCTGTGTTGCTTATTTTCAGAAACTCATGTATTTTGACGAGAGATTTTAATTTCTTTTTTTATATGTATTTACATGTATCAGCAAGTTAAAAATAACATAATTGAGTCAAACATGTCTGGAGCTATCACATGTATATTCAAGTTTTCATGTAGGGTGTGATGCTAATGAAAGTCTAATACATATTGGCCTTCAAATTTTACCCCTTTCTATGTTGGGGAGGGGGGAGGGGATGTTTTCATTGGGTGTTCATATAAATTGCTTTGGCAGCTGCAGACTCGTTTTACAATTCTAATCATGATTGTATTTGTATGACATTTTACTGGTAACTCAGTTTATTATTGCACGCTGTCCAACTAGACTCTGTATGAGATGTGTACATACAGCTTAACCCATTCGTGACAGGAATTATTAAAGCCTAATTTGATCAGCTTTTATTCTTCAAATTGGCAACACCAACATTTTTATTTTATTGCTACATTTTTGTTATGAAACGTCATGTATCTGAAATGAATATAAATTGACAGAAATTATGATGAGAAGTCAAAAAGTTGCCAATTTGCAGGGGAAAACGGTGATTTTAAACTTTCTATCACATTGCCAATTTAAGGATTTTAATGCTTATTTTCCTTTTAAAAATTTTCAGCATCAAACTACGAATATTGACGCAACCAAAATGGGCACAGTTTGTGTAGAATTTTTGCTCTTTCTGCTCATGTATTTGGTATGATTTTTAGGGCTTTGCATCAAAAGATATTAGGCCAAACCACAAAATGTGGACCTCTGTCACGAATGGGTTAAAGGCATTGGCTAACTTTGTGAGTAGCTGATTTTAAAAATTCTCAAACTAAGATGAAACATGTGTATGAGTACTTGTATTTGTACTCAAAACCCTGAAACCAACCCTAATTTGGAATGAAAAAGTGTAAGTTTTTAAACGGCGATTTTATTATCCTTCGTCTCACGAGACAATCACTAAGAGGACCACTTTGCTTTTTCCATTTTTTGAAAATGCCGTTATGTGCCTCCCGCCGCGTGATACGCCAATACACACAGTACGGTAAGGTGAGTCATACACGCATGCGCACTCCTTATGTCTATTCTGTGCAACTGACCCTCGTATATTTTTCAAACATTGGTTCACATTTTTGATATTTAGAAATACTTCCTGTGGATATTATACTTTGAACCTTTCAGACTGGTATTTTTACACTATAACCCTTATGTTTATCCCATTTTCAAGTAACAAAACAAGATTTTTAAAAATCATAACAATGTTGACCAATGTCTTTAATTCTGATCAGGTACACATGTGTATAAGTGTGGAAACTTATGAATATGTGTGTTTTGCATATGTTAATACATTAATCATTATGCTATTTTTGATACTGGTATTGATTCATTTGTATTCAAAGTGATCATGAGACACTTTACATCGACATTTACAATCAGGTTTTGTAATGTTTGTACCATACATGTACCTGTTTAAGTCTTCCTCTGTCAATTCGAACTTTTGATGAGTACTGCTGTTAGGTTGTGGTGTTGGTTTCTGGCATAATGTTACATAAGATGCATGAAAGTGACTGTCCAGGGCCCCGTTTCATAAAACTTGTTATCAGTAGCAACTGCCACATTTCTATGACAAATTTACTCTCAGCCAATCAGATGCAAGGATTGCAGTAGCTTATAACAGTCACTGCACTTTGTTATTGATAAAAGTTTTATGAAACAGGGGCCTGTTCTTCCGTATACACTTTCAGGGGAGAGAGAAAGGTAATTTCATGCGAAATGATAGGTATTCATGTGTAAAGATTAGACACATCTGGAGAAATTTGGTCTGTTACCTTTTGTTTGATGCAAATGAGAGAATTTCAAATAATTTAATAATAATAATAATAATAATGGTGGCTTCTTGTATAGCGCTCAGGTCCATCATGTCTGACGCTCATGGCGCTCCAGCATTATTACCCCGGTCATACATATAGCTTAGCGGCCAAATATGTAGCGCTCTAGCATATCGGGTCCCCATTTACACCTGGGTGGAGAGTGGCAAACGTGGATTAATGTCTTGCCAAAGGACGTTAGTGCCAGGCTGGGATTCGAACCCCTGACCCTCTGATTGAGAGTCAAGTGAATGAACCACTACAACCACGACACCTCCACATTTCTTTGGATGAACTGACTGGAAATGAATATACTTGACATGCTGTGTAAAAAAACCCAAGAGATAGCGACAAGTTTGTGTAATGTAATACCTCTAATGGATTAATAGACCTGTTTACTAATTGTATGCAGAGTTGTTGAAAAAAGATTACCCTTGACAACTGAGGCTTGATAGGGGCTTGCCTGACATAGCAACAATTAATGTATACACAAGCTGGTATATACAGCTATTCAAATGTCGTTATGTGTAACCCATGAACTGAATAGTCGGTAACTGAGGGTTCTGGAGAGAAACATGCATAAATTTGGATGTAGTTTAATGAGTCTATGGTCAGTCAGCTAGGAAATAGATTAGGTGGAGATAAAAGACAGCCCATTATAGAGACTTCAGAAGAAAAAAAAGGATGTATTAAAAAAAAAGAACATATTCCACTAGTAATTATATTTTCCTTTCAATTAATAATCTAAAACATTGCCTTCAGTGTTTAACCCCATGAGCACCTTTTTTCAGAGGTTTCAGAAGTGGATCGATGCAGTGTATTGTGATTCGTTACAGAATTCCACGTTGTATGGCCCAATAACCCTTGATGCAGAGCCTTATGAAACATACAAAATACATGAGAAGAGAAAGCAAGAAATTCTACACAAACACTAGTATTATGCCAATTATGGTTGCCTCAGTATATGTTCTTTGATACTGAATTTTTTTATAAGGAAAATAAGTACTAAATTAAATTGGTACATGTAATATGACAGAAAGTTCAAAATCACTGTTTTTTCCACGCAAATTGTCAACTTTTTAACTTTTCAAAATACTTTCCATCAATTTACATTCATTTCAGATAATGTACATGACTTTTTAAATGAATTTAACAGCAAAAAATACTGGTGTTGCCACTTTGAAGAATAAAAGGTGATTGAATTAGGCTTTAAATAATTCCCATTCTGAATGGGTTAAGGAATTCATTCCTTCATCACCACCACTCAAATCATGCTTCTAATAAATAAACTTTGTGACAGATTTTCCATCATGTTTTCATGAATGAATACATGTACCAGGTACATGCAGCACCTTTTACTTATAATTATTGGTATAAAACCAAATTCTGTACCTTCTATTTTGACCTCTGCCGTAGATAGGTGTAATATGGAATGCAGATCCCTCCTGCCCAGTTTTCTGACTGGTACTTGTAAAATGTTGTGGGTTGATATTTCTTCTAAATGTCAAAATTTTCCTCTGAGTTTTCTCATTTACTCATTAGTAACTCTCAGTTACTCATTAGTAAATTGGTATAGATCAAGTTGAACTGTGTCATTAATGTGACATTGTACATATTTGTAAATGCAGCTGTACATCTATTATTTCTGCATATTAAATAATGGGAATTTGAAAGTCATATTGCCTTCCTGTTGTTTCAGTTGATATTAGCATTTAATGCATATTAGGGTGGGTTTGTTCATTTTTTTTTTTTTTTGGGGGGGGGGGGGGGGGGGGGGGGGGGGAGGGAAAGGGGGTGATTGTCATTAGTTGTCCCCCCCCCCAAGAATGGGTGGTATTAACAGTTCAGCATTTGAATTTCAAGACTGACGAGATTAACCATTTTGAAAAAATACCGTTTTTGTAATCCCATTATACACTGTATCCCCCTTATTGCCTTAAATCAGTGAAAATTCCTGTCATTTAGAAGCCTGAAAGAAAATTTTAAATTGAATAAAAAGAAAAACTATGTCATGTTTTTGGTCACACTATACAAAGATCTGTCCCTTTCAGGTCTGCGGAGTGTATTTTTTTACTGCCATATTCAAATGTGAGAAAAAGTTGAATTTTTATGTTTTATTTTTACCTTTTTTAAATAAGAGATTAAATGGTGTAGACCCTTCTTATTTTATGGAAGGAAAAAATCTGCATCACTTCATTATTGTGAAAAAAGTGTATCTTTTTTGGTCCTCATTACATAATTTTACAGTGCAAATGATTAAGTAATTGTAATTAGAACCCAAACTTCATGATTTTTTTTGTGCATTTTGGAAATATTTAAGATACATTAACAAACAAACAAAAAAGAAGGAAAACAAGTCCTTTTATTTTGGGTAAAATGCACTTTATTGAATCATACATACAAAAAAGTATTAAGAATGTTTAGGCATATCCACTACCTATCAATGAAAAGAAAAGCTTAGATGCAAGAAATTAAAATTTCAAGAATGAAATATTGTCAAAGAAACAATATAAGAAATTATATCATTCAAATTATGCAAATGACAAGACCATAAAACAAATTCTATTTAAATTAATGTCGACTACATGTACAGTTTCCATGGAAAACAATGTCACTTGAGTAACCCTTGACAAAATATATAGCAATAAATGCAAAGAATATGTCAGAAGCAACGATCCTTCATGAAAGAATTAAATATAAGCAAAAGAAAATGTACATAAATTTACAAATGAAATAAAAAGGCACGGCTATGTAGTAAGAGGAAGAGCACTGGGGTAGGGTTCAGAACGGTAAAGATTACTAACGCAGAAAGTGAAAAAAAAATAGTAAAAAGACCCGATGGTGAAAAAGAGTACATCATCTTGAATATCCATTACATGGGGGCATGCTTCTGTGAATTCTCTCATAAATTACTGAGAACTAAAATTCATTTGCAATTACAATTCTGTGAATAACGGTTTTGTACCACAGTTAATTCAATCAGATTATTCCAACTCTGAAATTCGTAATCAGCACTTGGGCATATTCATTTGACATGTTGGAGAGTTGCATTTTGCAATCTTCTAGCATTAGAGGATGGTGGCAACAGCCCCATTCCCCTCTCCCCCTCTCGTGCAAACGTTTACTGGAAAATATTTTCAAGACAAAACTTTAATACATTTGAAAGATGCAAAGTAACCAATCACAAGACGTGTACAAAACATTTTACAAGGTTAGAGTTAAATTGTATGCTATGATTAAATGTGCAGGCAAGGCATGATGAAAAGACAATTTCATTTTTGCTTCTTTTTTTTCCCTCCACGTATGAATCGGGTCCAACTTTGTAGGCTCCAGAAGAGACATTCGCCTATAAACAAAGGTGATATATTTTGCATGTGCAGTGTTGCAAGAGTTTACAAATACTTTCAACTAAATGTGAAAGACTCTTTTGATCAACTTTGCACTGTACATGCCAATTGCAATTATTCAGATAATGTACAATCACAATGAACAATAGAGATTTGCTGTACAGTGAAGCAATGTATATAATTGTAGAGAAAAAGACATTAGCTTTTTTCTCCCATGGGTTAGGATAAGTCCCCAGTTTTCTGTTTTCTAAAATGAAAATTCCGTGTTCTTCAGCGTTCTAAACTTCAAATTCCATGTTCTTCGGTGACATGTACAAAACATATGATAAAGCAATTGCAAATAGTAAAAATCTTAGAAAAACGTAAGTTACCCTCATATACACACACTGCGGTATGCAGATAAAGCTTGGCGAACACTGATATGCTAAACACTGCGAACAGGTTTGATCAGGGAGGTGTGAGAGAGATTGATCCAGATTTTCCGCTGATGCACGTTTTTTTTTTTTATTTTGCTTTATTTTGCTTTCATGATTTTCACTGTATTTTTCATAATTCATATTTTTTGGGCCTGAAAAATTGCGTTTTCAGGGAAATTCTGTGTTCTTCCCAAATTCCGTGAAATCTTTCCGTTTTCTGTATCGTGGAAAACTGGGGACTTTAGGTTAGGAGCATATTAAGGAACAATGTTAGTGTTAGAGCTGTGATGTATAACATGCACACAAGCAAAACCCAGGGGAAAATTGTAAATTTTACAGGAAAAATAATTGTCTCAGAGATACACCTCGTATGTATTTAGACTCTTCAAGATCAAGGGCAGCCTTTCCTTCCAAAGTATCTAGCAATTAAAAATTCAACCCTAAATTCTTTCAATATTTGCCATTTACAATGTACAAAAATAAATCATATTTCATACAAGCTTTGCATCCCCTGTGTCTTCCAAATCTTGCACTTTTCTTTTCCTCCATTTTGTTTATTTACATTAAACATCTTTGTTTTTTGCATATGCTGCTAAATGTTTCTCAATGACAAAATTGTTAACTTTTTACAACCCTCAAAATAGCTTTTGAATACCTATACTTACAATGTACATACAAGTCATTATGTATTCACAAAAAAACACTAGCTATGTTGCCTTAGGAGTAAACATTTTCTAAGTATAGAACATATAAGAACTCAAGACAAAATCTTGGGCATTAAAACTTCACAAATCGGGTGGGGAAATTGATTTTATACAGATACTAGTGGCAAAACATTCAATATAAAAATTTGTTCTCAACAGCTTGCAAACCTCGGGGTAAGGGTGGTGGTAATCATTCTAACAAGGGGGAAAAAAGGAGCAATTATGCCACCTTAAAACTGGGATGGTGACTTGCATTGGCAATAGCAGGCCATGTTACATCAAAAAACTATTTAAATGAAGACTGCTAACATGATAAAGGGCAAGTGAAGAACTAATTTAAATGAAGACTACTAACATGAAAAAGGGACAGTTAGGATAATCAATTGTATGTAATTATAAAATTACTTGTCTGATATAGTTTCATACATAACATGCCACTACAGAAGGAAATATAAAATCAAAATTATTTTCAAAAGCATTTTATACAATTACATATAGAAAGAAAGAAAAATATTAAGGGAATTGTCTATCACACACCCTGCAAAACAAAACCAAGTAAACGACAGAAAAACTTACATGTACACCTACAGTTCTTTGAATCCAAGTCATGACATGTTAAATTAAATTAGTACTAAAGCAGACAAATCAAGACAATAGGGGACCAGACATGTATGTTTATTTTCATTTGTGTGTAAGCAAATGTAGCCCAACAGCAGCAGTAGGAGGGACGATGTGCACAAGACTCGGCTGTGCAACTTCGTTATTTTGACAACATTTCTGGCCCAAATCAAAATTGTTTTCATCAAATCACCGGAAATCTGAGAGCTGAGAGGACATGATTACTGGTACCTGATAAAAACATATATATGAAAGTTATTTTGAACTCGATTATGGCCTTGTCCCATACCTCATGTTTCGGCTGTCACTGCACTGTGTACATGGCTCACGCATGTGCCTGGTCCCCTATTTCCCAGGTTTGTCCTGATGCAAATAAAGATACAACTAACAAAATTGCCACCACTCATACCGGAAAATAATTTTCTCTTATGAATTACGAGTTGGAAGTACTCGTCTATATGTAGAAGATATGTCATGGTTGTTTTCACAGTATGTTTTCAGTAAAAACTTCATCTGTGGTTCAAGTTTAATTGCTGTCATGATAATATTTTTACCTTTTTAAAGACATGACCCCTAAAAGATAAATGAGAATGATGTACCTAAAATTTTATTCTTAAAAAAATTGTGAATCAATAATTTTCATAAGTTGTATGCTTATTTTTGATGATCATTCAGTTGATAAATCATTATAAGATTAGTTTCTCGTTTAATAAAACCCGGTCGAGCAGTTATTTTTCTTTTCGGTACATTCATTGTCAACAACAAATTAAACATAGTAAACAAAAACATCACACAAACAATTCAGCTCTTCAAAATCATGGATAACTTATAGTGTAGATATACAGAAATATGGAATTGCTTTATAGCTCTAAAACTCATACAGAAAATGGATTCAAATCATTTTGGGGTGATCTAAATGTATCAACCTATATTTGTACAAGCTCTATACGGAAATAAAAGTACATCAAGCATGCAATTATCATATCATGCACAGTCCACAATCAGAGCAGAAATCTAACATTGGCAGCTATAGAACAGACACTATACATATACTAAGCGCACACATGGGAGAAAGAAAGGGCTATCGATAGTACTGACTTTGGTCAATGATGCGAAAATGTGGTGAAGAAATATAAGGTTTCATGCTCTTCAACTATAAACTGAGAAAAAAACACTCCATGCTCTACTGTATGAAATTCTTTTTCACCTCAAGTCTCCAGAGAGAATTAAAGTTTCCAGACATCATCCTGGAATTACAAAATTTCATCTATTTCGATTGATTTTCTAATATTTCACGGCATTTCACACAACATCATGCATTTTATACTTCAATAAAATGACAGAAATCAGACTGTCACCAACAAATCATCTCCTGTACAGGTGTATACAACTGAAAACTCTATATTTGAGACAAGCACAGGAACATGAAAATGTGATTGTATTCTAATAACAATATCATTACTTCTATTGTGATAGTTCCCCCATCGCAAACACAAACTCTAACTTTGGCTCCATTGTGTATGTCCGTTGGGTGCTGATTTTGCACACATTTTGCACGATAGTCCGAAAAGAAAAAAGATAGGAAAGGAGTCATAACAGGTTGCGAGAGAGAGAGACTAAAACATTATGTGCAAAAATGCTGCATATTGAAGGCCTAGAAAATTTTTTCAATTGTCCTCTAGACTGAGATAACATATGCAGAGTGCCTGTGAGAAGATAAGGATCTTGTTTGTCGCCCTCTACGAAGCCGTGATCTGGAGAGCTGTGACGAGCGCATGCTGATGTTCCTCGTTTAGGTGAGTCAGGCACAGAGCCCACAGCTCACTGTTATTCTATGAAATATATAAAAAAAGATACAAACAAAAGGAAATCCGTTATGTTAACATTTTGGGGAAGCAATGTCAATTTGCCAATACAACATTGCTACGTTGCACAAGCAATCCAGCACTATAGAGCAAGTAAAAAATGGGAAAACCATATTCAAGCCCTTTGTAGGTTTCCTCTTTTTGGACTCTGTATATAATACTCGTCCTAACCAGGGCTACAAACTAACAGTGGTATGAATCACGTGAACCACAAATTTTAAAAGCAGATCATTCTTTAAATTACGAATTGGGAGAGTGGATCCATGCATACAGACCCTTAAGAGTCCAACAGGAACATACACTAGAATAAATAATTTTGAGCTGGCTATGTGACATCACAATAGCTATCAATATTTTGCCATGAAGTCAGGTCGGCTCACCAACATAAAGTACTTCAGTTCACTTAGAGAAATGGAAAACATTGATTAATTCCCATTGTGTACTTGCGGAATTGTAGAAATTCATTTATGTATGATTTGTCTTTTATTATCCTGAAATTGTTATATTCTGTCCATTGAAGTGAAGCAATAAAATCTGTAATAATAAAAAAAACATAAAGTACTTCTACCTAGCCAAGCTAAATACTAAGTGAAACGCTTACCTAATGCAGGTTTATGATTGAATCCTAAGCCAGAAATGTACCATACACTATGCCTATGCCCTTTTATTTTGCAAAGCACTTGGGAGGCAGTTTAGAGTTTAAATGAAGAACGAGACTTTAGAAGTGTTGTGGTCTAGAGGAGAAGTCTCCCGACTGTTAACAGCCAGGTTAGGGGTTTGAATCCCCGGCGCATAACTAATGTCCTTTGGCAAGACCTATTAATCTGCACCTGGCAGCGAAATATTTTTTTCCCAAACAGGTTTACCTATAGGCGCATGTAAAGCCTATGATGGAAATATTAGAAACATGTCTGAGATGTAAGACTAGCAATGAATTCCAGGTATAAATGTCTTTGAGAATGGTTTCTCAGAGTTAACTGTTTGTGGCTAAGTCGGTTGGATGGTCATTCTATGAACGCAAAGTTGCGGGTTCAATTCCCACTCTCGTCTGTGTTATATTTTTGGTGGTTTTTTTTCGTCAGAAATAGTTAAAGTATCACAGCTATTCTTGAATCCAGTCGTATTTCGTAAACCTGTTTAAGAAAAAACAATTTCACTCCTGGCAGGAATCAGTTCCTTGAAATGATTGAGCGTTGTAATGGCAGCTTGGCTAAATACAGAACCAGGAGTGGCAAACATGCCAGACATGAATGGCATACAAGAATCTCCCATTTCATAATTGTTGCTGGTATGTCTACTTACTTGCACTTCCCTCACGATGGCGCTACACCTTCTGAAAACTTCCTCGTTGTCTGTGAGAGCTTCCCTAGCAAATGCTTCTGCTATAACTGCCAGGATGTTCGGTAAATTGGAATTGTTCGCCCCCAAGATGATGGCATCATTCCTATGAAATAAGGGAGAAAACATCCTTATGATATGTGACCGTAATTCATAAAAATTAGGATTAAATTCAAGTTGTTTGCTGCTGAGATACATGTAATATCATTATTTAGAAGAAAATCAAACTCTTTCTTACAATAAAGTGGTAGTAATTCTTACATTGAAAAGGAAAATTTGTTGGTTTTAAGATCACTGCATGATTCCTTAAAAGGGGACAATGATGATAATCCTCTGTATAATATGGCTGCCCTTATTATCTTAGCATTTACTGGGATAATGTACGATTCCACTGATACATAGAAAACATTGCCAATTTGAACCACATGCGACCACTCAAAGACCTATATGAAAGATTGCAAATGGAGTGTGGCAATTAAAAAAGTGATAAGCACTCATAAATGTACATGATCACAGACAAAGTCACAGAGTTAAATCTTAGTGGAAAAAAAAATGATTTTGTTTCTTAAGGTGGAAAAGTAAATAAGCATTCATCATATGTTGCCAATTTGAAATAAAGATGAGCAATGAGAACTGACAAAATTACAGTGGAAGTTATAGATTAATATATTTTCCTTTCAAATTTGCGAAATCCCTTTTCAGGGATAAATCAGTAAAAATAAACTATGAAGATGACAATTCAAAACTATCGAGAGCATCACAAAGGTTGCCAATGTGAAACGACGAAGAGAACTTACGACTGGACGAGATCGCAGAGGAAGTTATAAATGTGTCCTGCTTCCTCCTTGTCCTCGGTCACAGGCAGCCAGGAGAACCAGACTGGGATGACCTCTTCCAGATTCAAGCTACCCCGGTGATGCTGGATGATCTTAGTTACCGCGGCGATGGCATTCTCCGTGGCATTGAGGTTTTCCTTCTCTCTTGCTCCCTGTGCAGATATGATCTCCGTCAGGAGTGGGATGGCCTCTGCAAGAATTTGTTACATTGGTGAATGAAAAGTTGTAATTTGACATAAATCAATGATTTCTTTTTAACATGAAGACTTATCAGAGAGTAGAGATATTCATTAGATCCATGTTCTACTGATACGGTTCCACTTCTATGTAACAAAATACAGTTTTCAAAAAAAAAAAAATCAAAAATTTCTATTCCAGGCATTTTTTTTTTGTGTGCCACTTTCTTTGGCCATGTGGCCGACATCTCCCCCAATTCCACGTAAAAGAACAGAGGTGACTTAGTCTAGTAGATCACAGGGTTCGTGTTTCAAGCCCCTCGGTGGAATGCATGTCCTTTGACAAGACATTCATCTACATTTGCCACTATCCACTGGGGTCTACAAAATGGATGCCTCGTAGGAACTTGCTCCCTCCAATGCTTCAATCATCTTAGGCAGCTAGGTCATAGTGTAATTAATTATGAATTGAATTCATGGATACATCTGTCATTATAACAAAAGGGGCCAGGGGAAGAATGGTTCTTTGTAGGTGCCTTGGGCCACCATTGCTGTTGCTGTGGCATGCAATTTGGGTTACGTCCAATCAAGGTCATCGCACCATCCTATACACACGAAATTCCCACATGTCTATTCTTTTTATATTTCAGTCTGGTTGTCGATTATGTTATGTCATGTTGGTCTGTGGCAGCCCATCTCCCATTTTCTCTTCTTAATTTCTTGCTATTTTCTCCTCTTTTCCCCATTGTGTTTCCTGTCTGTTTGTCTTGTCTATTTTTGTCTTGTCCCTCTTTCGTCTTGTCTTGTCTCATGTTATCTTGTCTTATTTCTCCCTTTTCCTATTGTCTTTTCTCTTCTTTAATTGTCTCAAATGCGCAACGCATCGTTCATCTGGCAGAGTTCTCACTGTGTGACTGAATCTGCAACTGTAATATATACTGCTGTTTCACCTAGCTCTGTATCATACCTTCTTCTGTTTTCTTTTCTTTACTTTCCTTTTCTTTCTTGAGGAATCCACCGTCATTACAAGCATTGCTTTTTTGTGGATTTCTCTTTTCCAATATCATTTTTTTTCTTTTAATACACTATGTCAAGCAGACATTTAATTTGTTTTGATGTTAAATAAGAGGGAAAAAAATGCTGTATGTTAATTTACGATATTTCTGTTTAAAAAAAGAAAAGAAATACTTTATGTCTCGTGTTGTATTGGAAACAAAACCTGAACTTGAACTTTCATGTATCTCGAGTCTCTTGACTACTCACAAAAAACTGGCAGGTGGCTGGTTTTACAAAAGAAGAACTGTACTTATAACTCTCATTTTGCCCTTAAAAATTAACAGAACTCACTCAAGCAAGCTGGAGCAAATTCTGGACCTCCGCACTTGCCCATGACCCCGAACCCGTAGGCTGCTGCCTGCCTGACCTCTGGACTCCTGTCACCTAGATTCTGTAGCATGGGACCAAGAAAGTAGTCCTGGTACTGCCATGCAATCTGTGAAAGAAAAGAGAAAGATAGGAGATGTCTTTTCCAAATAATTTGTTATTTCAAAAGAGTAACAAATCCATGTTATTTAGACTCTAAAAAATTCTTGAACATTATCGCGAGTCATGAGAAATAACTTGGGGGAAACTTATGAACAATACAACACGGAAGACATGATGTGGGTCTACATACACAAAATCATAGCAAGATTATACTAAAAAAAAAGTAAATACTTACGTACCCCTAATTTTCTTCTGATTTATAGGTTAATTACTCCATACATGTCGTCAAATTGGACCTGGGGATTCCTTCTCATCAGTGTCACAAGAACTTAGATAACATATTCTTATTCAAGTAATGGGAACAAATTTTTTTGGGAACAAGCACATGGTAACTTGGGACAAAAATATTGTTTCAATGACTTGCACAAAGAAAAATCATCTGGAGGCACTGAAAACTGAAGCACACCACTATCTTCTCTAGTAGCCTTATGATATCTTCTGGACTACATATCGGTAGAACATTGAAACAATGATGTGCACAAGAAATCATCTGAAAGCAGTGAAGCAGACAATTATCTTCCCCAGTATCCTTACAAATTACTTCTGGGGGGTGTTTCACAAAGAGTTAAGTTGGACTTAAAGTCACACTTAAATTCCTAGTTGCGTGCTTTATATTACGCATCACTGCATTGGTCAGATCATACTCAGGGGATGCACGATATTGGGAAGTCTATCAATAAGATTACGCGTTAAATACTGGATGTGCTTGGGCTTACGCATGACTCTAAGTCCAACTTAACTCTTTGTGAAACATCCCCCTGGACTTTATCTTCTAAGTTTTGTTGTCCTCATTAGAAAACAAAAATTGACTTACAGGCCCGCAGAATTCTATCAAATCGTCAAACATGCAGATGCCCCACTGTCTGTCCGTCCAAGGTTTGTCTTGTGGCTAAAAAGAAAGTTGAAACAAGATCAAAAATTCAATATACATTCAGGGGTATCCTCACCATTTTATTTTACCATTTTAATATAATTCAATTCTAGTATATGTACACGTACATGTTTTTTCTTTTTTAATGGTTTTCAAACGGTTGCATAATGCCTCCAGCATCCACTTTGGCGGGCAGAGGCATAATGAAAAATGAAATAAAGCGATTTTCTTTTAGCTTACCAATAGTCTGACAATATTCTCCAAGAGCATTTCAAAGAGCGGTAAGGCTAGGTCTCCATGTGTGCCTAATATGGCATGCAGTATGTCTGAAAGCTTACTGAGTAAGTAAACATCATCGTCATCCTGTATTAAAAAAAAAAAAACAATGTGAGAAAAAATTACATAATTACATTCTTGAAAACACAAAATAAAACTACCTTCACGTGCTAAGAATAGAACAGAAGTTCCCAAATATCAAAAGAAAGCTTTTCCATACATTGAACAACTTCAGAAAAGGTTCTACAAGGTGACTGGGCTAAACTTTCAGCATGTTGCAATCAATCCTCGGTAAAAAGCATGCTTTTCATTTTCACAAGCAGCACATTGCATAATACAATATCCGCTCTCCACTATGGTGGCCCTGAAGTACGCTCGACAACAGGACATGTGCGACGTGAATTTCGCATCCCAGGTCCTGAACTTTGCATCCCAAGTCGTGAAATTCACGACCCGCGATGCGAAATTCATGACCTGTGGCGCAAACTTTGCATCCCAAGTCGTGAAATTCACGACCCGCGGTGCGAAATTCGGGACCCGAGGCGCGAACTTTGCATCCCAGTCCTGAATTTCACGACTTGGGATGCAAAGTTTGCGCCACGGGTCACGAATTTCATGACCTCGGATGCAAAGTTCAGGACCCGGGATGCGAAATTCACGTCGCACATGACCTGTTGTCGAGTGTACTTCAGGGCCATCATACTCCGTCCAGGTGCAGTAAGTGGGTACCAGGTAGACGGAAATTCCTTGAAATGCTAGAGCGCCGTAATGGCAGCAGTGCTAAAGCCAAGATGATAACATTGGAGCGCCAAGAGCGTCAGATGCGAAAGACATGGCCGCTATACACAGAGCTGCCAACCCCAACTGTAAAAAAATCCTATTCTGTACTTCCTTTTATCCTATTTTCATGCCAAAATTCCTATTTTTGCATGAAAATTTAAAAAATACAACAGTGTGATTCCCCTTTCACTCTCTATGATACCCTCAAGAAAATACAATATTAATATTATGTATGACTTACTTACTTTGATCCTAACTCTTCTACATTGTACTTCTTTTATTGAAAATGATCTACAGTACAAAATACACAGGTAGAGTACACAAGCATTGGGATAAACTTAAATGTTGATAAAATAACATGAAAATAAGATAAAATAAAGGTAATAAACAATCAATGTCAGAACTCTCAAAAATCCTATTTTCATGGGAAAAATCCTATTGTCATATTCTCTCCAAAAAATCCTACTATATAGGATAAAATCCTACTACTTGGCAGCTCTGTATACAAGAACCCACTATAATTTATATCAGAATTAAATAGGCTAGTAAAAGCCCACCTGACATTCTTCTGGAGCCGCAGTCTTTTTATCGTGGGGTGGTATTCTGAAAACGTTATCTTTTAGGAAAAAGATTTTAATTGTCATACCAAATCAAAATTAGGACCATTCATTGGTTAATGTATGTGCAAAGCGGACTACATTCATGAATAGTTTACAAAAACAACAAAAACAAAAACATCTGTGCAGGCAACAATGATAAGAGTTCATCTTTTAAAAAGTTTGTTGTGACAATTAACATCTTTTTCCCTAACATAAAATAAAGCATAACATCATTTTCAGAATACGACCCCAGCTACATTAATTTAAGCAATTCTCAATATGAATATGAATTATACGGAAAAAAGCCAAACCAAAGCAAACAAATTCATCAATGTTCTAATCACCTCATCTTGTAGTCCTTCTTCCACGATGTCATCATAGTCTTCATCTTTC
Organism: Echinometra lucunter; assembly: GCA_029962745.1. Taxonomy (NCBI): domain Eukaryota; kingdom Metazoa; phylum Echinodermata; class Echinoidea; order Camarodonta; family Echinometridae; genus Echinometra; species Echinometra lucunter. The sequence goes on from CM057169.1 coordinate 15,752,086, forward strand.
CTTTGCTCTATGGTATAATCAAAATCAAAAGACAGTGATGAACAAAATTTCAATAGCTAAGGTATCACTACTGATGGAGGAAGAGCGAAAGAACCCCCCCCCCCCCCCCCCCCCCCCCCATTTTGAGAGTTCCTTACACCACTCTGTGTTAGGTTATGTACACTGCTGGTAACCTGTCAAAAACTTCCTTTCCATCAGATTTCTTTGCTTTCTGATCAAAAATAGTAAGATACTACCAAATCTATTAAGAATGTGAATTTTTTCCTCCTCAAGTTAAATATTAAACACAAATTAGAGAGAAAATAATTTAGGTACTGGGCCACTGACTTTAATAGATTCCAGCACCGTCGATATGCCCTGCACAGCAACTGCACATGTGTATACCCGATGAGGGTTCAGCGTGTGTGTGTGTTTGTGTTTAACAAACATGGTATCTCCGAACGAAGCACTGGGGTTATTGTGCACATGGCTGTTGGGAACAGAAGCGTCCTAGCGTGTGGCAGCATAGAGCCATGCTCTAGCGTTCCTTTCTGATATTTACACTAAAATTCATCAGAAATCAAGGATAGAATATCGAATGATCTCTCACATGTATCTTCTGGTACAGGGAGGACCATGCGGTCCTATATGCACTATGAACACGGTGGACAAAGAAAGCGGACAAAATAAACAACCTCTCATTCTACCCTTCACAATGGTTCTGGTAGTCAAAAGATCATCCCTCCACAGCTATTATTTTTAATCATGTAGTTCCAGGTGAATATGCATGTGACACCTGTTCCACATATTTCAGACAATAGTAATGAAGGGATGTTCTTTTGACTACCAGAACTATTGTGAAGGGTAGAATGAGGGGTTGTTTATTTTGTCCGAAGGGTGGAATGAGGGGTTGTTTATTTTGTCCGCTTTCTTTGTCTGTCATGTTCATAGTGATGTCATAAGTTTCATGCAAATTTTCTTTGGCTACCAAAACTGCATGAGCTTTAGGTTGCAACCAACAAAGACATCTTCCTCCATAAATGTATATACAAGATTTCTTTCTCCATATATCTGTAATCTGCAAGTATTCCTAAAAAAAGGTAAAGAAATTAAGTTTGGCTTTATTCTGTTCTATAGAGGAGGCGCTGTGGTTTAGTGGTAGAGCAGTGGTCTCGTGACTGGGAGTACCAAGGTTCGAAACCAAGTTGATGCGCTAATGCCCTCTGGTAAGGTATTAATCCTCATTGGCAAGTCCTTCAGAGGGGACTTAAAGCCCTCGGTCAACTGGTTGCTTAATAACAACCATACACATGTTTTCTCAGCAGCCAGGTAAAATAACCAACCATTTAATTTATTTAAATATATCCTCAGAGAGTCCAGATTGTTTATAGGTTTGAGGTTAATACTGCTCCATTGGGAAAATTCTCTACTTTCTTCACAAAGAAGGTAACCCTTGTTCACCTTGTCTCTCTTGCTGTCTCTTGAAGTGCTGCTCGAACATATCTTTCAACGTTGTTCCGACTTCTTGCATCTGATTGGTATTCAGTGAACCTCGACCTAGGAACTCTATGCACTGTTTGGAAAAACAGAGAATGGCTAGTTATGAACTAGAAATGAAGGTAATTAATACCCTTGCCCTAAATGTGTGCTAAATTTCCTGAGCATCGTTTGAAAAATGAGGACGTAGTTTAATAAGCATTATTTTTGCCCGATTTATTGCCATAATATGCCCTTACCATGGCAACACAGCTTCTGACACATTCAAAAAGTATGTCTTGCATGTCTTCACAAGAGCAACGTGTGTGCCAAATTTCATGAGCATTCCTCAAAAAATGAGGAAGTAGTTAATATTTCCCTGATTTATGGACATAATATGCTGTTACCATGGCAACAGAGTTTCCGACACATTCAAATAATATGTCTTGCACATCGTCATCCTAAGAACAATCTGCATGCCAAATATCACAAGCATTGCTCAAAAACTGAGGAAGTAGTTTGATCCGCAAGATTTGCAATGGACTAACTGACTGCCCGCTGATTCCTATATAACCCCCTTCAAACTTCATTTGGTGGGGGTATAACAATGAATGGCACAAATGCACATGCTCTCCTCTACAAAATTTTGACAAATCATCTTGTAGACATTGAGGAAGGAATGGTAGAGTTGAATTACGATATATCACAGTGACATTACCCACTAACTATTTGATATTCAAATGTGTACAGTGATCTCAACTTTTAAAATTTATATCACTCTTCACTGTTTACATGATTTTGTCCCAACTTTCATCAATCTCTCTAGTGTTTATTTCTATGTTCCTTAATGGAAACTCATTCCAAAGTTTGAGTTGCAATGAGACTTTTCTTCCGGTGAGTCAGCCCTAACCTTGCTGAACGAATCCATGTGCTGCTGAAGGATGTCCACCTCCGGTTCCGTCTGAACGGCTTTAAGGAGCTCTGGGTAGATGTACGCCCACTTCTCCTCAACGTACTTCTCTCCTTTGATCTTGGCACACTCTAGGAGAAGGGAGAGAGACTCAGAGGCAGTATACCTGACTAGTGAATCGACATCGTCAAGGAAAACCCTCACAGTAATCATTAGAACCCTAAAGTCGGCGAGTGGAGCTAGGATATGCGCTCCAAGACACAACAAACTTGTGAGCTACATCTTCAGACTCACTAGTAATTAGGGGCATTTTGCTAAGGGTGAAATGTCCCCCCCCCCCCCCCCCCCCCCCGCCATGACAAGCAAGATAGAGAGAGATGAAAAGAAAAGGGGGAGGAGGAAAGATCAAATTAGAAAGAGCAAAATATTCTTTACATACTGTTCCTATTTTGGTTGCATCAATATTTGATGCTAAAATTTCTTTAAAGGTAAATAAGCACTAAAATCTTTAAAGTTGCCATGTGATGGAAAGACCAAAATCACTGCTTCTCCATGCTAATTGGCAAAATTCTAACTTAATATACTTCCTGTCAAGTTACGATTATTTCAGATGCATGACTTTTTATAAGAAAAATGTAGCAAACAAACAAACAAAAAAACCCCACTAGCATTGCCAATTTGCAGAAGGAAAGCTGATAATAAGGCTTCAAATAATTCCTCTCATGAATGGATTAGGGTCTACTGTCGTATATACATGTACAAAGGATATCATCATGGAAGTAGAATTTGAGTAGAGGGACCATGATCTCCACCACCTGATCGGTGTAATCTGCAAAGGCTTCCTTCAGCTCCCTGGCGTAGCAGACCAACATCTGACAGGCGGTGCTCTTATCTTCCAAACCGGCCGTCTTGATACCGAAACTTTGCTGTAATAACAAACATAACAAGAGAAGCATAGAGTTACTAGCAACAGCTAATCAGAGTCATCATCTTTAAGCACATTATGTTTCCCTTACTGACTGGATTGAATTTTTTTTAATTTTTTTTTTATTACTAAGAATCAAAATACTTTTCTATTATTTTGCTGTACCAATGATTCTACAACACTTACCTGATCGCCAAGATGTACAAATTGCCATCCTTCCTCTTCACTGATTGTCTTTGCATCTTCAGCTGAAAAAAAATGTAAATAAACAATCACAACTGAGCCTCCAACAATTATTCATACCTTTTCTGTCGACTCAATGTTGTGTATACTTTGAAACAATGTTTTGTTACAGCAATGTATATTAAGACCTGGCATGGTCAAGCAGATTGAACGCTTTCACAGAGGTGCAGAGGTCATTGGTTCAATCATGGGCAGGGGACCTATGCCCTTTGGCCAGATATCAGTTTACAATAACCGGCACTCCACATCCCCAAGATTCCATTCAAGCAATTTATGAGCTTTCGGCACCAATTTTCTTCAGCCAATATCATATACACACAAAGTGCAGGAGGCAGATTCGGAAACAATTCATAATTAACATTGTTATTATCAGTCAAACAGGACCAGTCCTGTACACTTACAATCAAGAAGGGCTACTTCCGGCTTTAGGGATGCCGTCTTGAGGAGGGGTTTCATGACGACGGGAAGATAGTTAGCAAAGCTTGGTCCAAGGAGTTTGCACATCCTGGCCCAAGCTGAGATCATATACGAGGTCTGAGGGTCATCATCATCCAGCTCGCTGGCGTCCGTCTGAGTCCTCAGGAGGAGCTCCATAACGTCGTTGGCATCCTGCATGAACTGTGGAAAAAATGGAGAAAATGGAGGATCGTTGAATACGACAAGCTTGGTACACAGATCTTCTTGAACTTATGGTAATTTTATCATTTCTGAGCACTTTTTGAGGTACTAAGAATTTGAAAGAGCTGTGGAACTAGTTGAACTTTTTCTTGATGTGTCTTAAAATGTAAACTGTCCTAATCATGAACATCACTTGACCATCATTACCATCTTCCACACCATTGTGATCATCAACGTTAATATCATCATCCTCACTGTTACCACCACCATCATCACCATCATCATCCTCAGTGTTACCACCACCACCATCACCATCATCATCCTCAGTGTTACCACCACCACCATCACCATAATCATCACCACTATCATTACCACCACCACCAACACCACCACCACCATCAACATCATCACCACCACCAACACCACCACCACCATCACCATCACCATCACCATGAGCACCAGCACCATCACCACCAGCACCACCATCATCACAACCACCATTATCATCCTCACCTACATAGAAAAAATCTTCAATCAAACTTTACCTTCTGAGTTCCCACTGCCAGACCAATCAAACTGACGCACTCTATGGTCTTTCCTCGCAGCAATCTATATTCCTTGTTGTTAGCATTTTGGATGATGTATTTGAGACTTGGCATGAACTTGTCATAGAACGGTGTGAAATTCTCTTCCGTTGTGTCAGCGACCGCAGCTAGTGTGGTCACCATCTGTTCCAGCACTAGCTTAGTTCCCTTTTGGACCAACTGAGAGACAGAAAAAAACAACAAGAAATCAATTGAAACAGAGTGTGAATTTTTGAGCCTCCTATACATATCTGGGGAGTTTTTCATGAAATGTCTTGTCAGTGATTTTCACTGACAAATGTTATAAGCTACTGAAATCCTTGCATCTGACTGGCTGAGAGCAAATTTGTCAGTAAAAATCACTGACGAGACACCTCAGGGCAATTCCATAAAATATGTACGTCTGACCCCCTATACGTGGAACTTTCCTGAAATAATTCATCTCCGCTTTGTAGTTCATATGAAAATATGTAATGCTCTCAAATCACCATGGCTTGAGTAGTTCACAAAGTGAAATAAAACTGGAGAAAAATGGAGGTCGGACGTACAAAAAGGTTGATCATTTTATGGAACTGCCCCTCATGAAATGTTCCACACAAAAGCCACTTACTTTTCTAATCATGAAACATGTGCAAATTTTGTGAGTGGACCATTTTTTGAAAACTTCAGGCTTTGAAACAATCGAAGTTTTGCATTTTGTGAAAATTTCTGGATGCGAAAATGGCTATCGTTTCAAATCACACAAATTTCTAGTTTATCAGCAACATCTTGAGAACTAAGCCAGAGAAAACCCATCACCAACTTGGATTTAAGCTTGTATTTAGCCAACTAATACCATTAATTATACAATGATGTAGCATCTGGCAAAAGGGACCATAAAATTGAAGAATTATGATTAAATTGAGAATTTCATCAACAGCAGATGAAAGGATGATCTTTTTTCTAGTTATGAGACTAAATCTCAAGGAGAAACTGTCCAAAAGAATGATTTTGAATCTCAGAAAAAATTACCTCTTGCATCTTCATAGCAATGATGTTTTCAAGCTTTTCTAGGATGGACGGAAGATACTGTTGAAGGATGGACTTTGGACAGTCTTCGCTGAAGTTGACAAGAGCAGCTCCTGCATGAGCTTGCACCCTGGGGTGACCGTAGTCATCAAGGGCTTGGAGAAGTCCAGCAATAACCTTTTTAAGAAGATATGACACGCACTGTACTGTCATCGTGTTCGAATTAATCAAGACATTGATGATATTTCAACATTTTAATACAAATTGCCCGACTTTTCCAATACATTAGTTATTTTGATGACACAGAAAAATGAAAATAAAAAATAATTTTAAAAACTGTAGAAGTTCAAACTGTAAATGGAGATGTTGTGGCAACGTTGGTACGAGCATGTGCTCTTAATCAAAGGGTCGGGAGTTTGATCCCATTGATGCCTGGCTCTTTATGTCCTTCAGCAAGACATTTAATCCACCTTTGCTGCACTCTACCCAGGTGTATAAATGGGTACCATGCACTGCGGAGTAATAATAATAATAATGCATTATTGGTGTCTTTGAGTACTTTTTGGGGTAGATACGTTGCGCAGTATAAATATCTTCATTATCATTATCATAAATATGCTTAGGCCATTCAGTATTTGCCAATAGCCTGGTGGCTATCTGAAGATAAAGGTTACCTTTGCGTGGAATTTGTACTCAAATGTTGGGGCAAAATCTGTAGCCATCTGACCCAAGGCGTTGCAAGCTGCGTATCGGACTCTCGGATGCTGATAAAAGGGACATAAAGTAGAAAGGGATCAATATTATTTAATGAAAAACTTATTACAATAGAGGTATAATGCACAGAGGGGAACAATGACAATACAGAGTGGAAATTGGTGTTTACGTACCTACATGTAGGTGTTGAAAAAGGCAAAGTTGTTCACTTCCGAAAGCAGATAATGCTGTTCATGCATCCCAAAGTAGTAGGGAATAATCAAAAATTTTCTTGCACAGTTAGTCCAGACCATGCCCCATTTTATCTTGTGTAACACCTTTCCCTCATCAATTGGTATAACAGCACCAAATGTTACACTTTGTCTAACACCTCTGACCTTATCAGACAGGTATGGTAGTATATATTCGAACTCAGGCAAAGCATTCATGAGTCTAACGTCTTGTCTAATACCTCTTCTTTATCATCCATGCACTAAAGTACTTAAATATCATATCATATAAAACCTTATTTCTCATCACTCAATTTGAACACCTTGTCTGCGTAATATTTACTCTTACACTATGTCTGAACTCCTTGGTTTAACATCTTTAACACCACTCACATCATCACCCAAGAATGGTAGTACTAAGTCTGACATCTTGTCTAACACCTTCTCTGACACCACTTACCTCATTAACTAAGAATGGCAGTACTAAGTCTAACAGCTTGTCTTACACCTTCTTTGACACCACTTACCCGATCAACTAAGAATGTCAGTACTAAGTCTTCCACCTTGTCTAGCATCTTCTTTGAAACCACCTACCTGATCAACTAAGAATGGAAGTACTAAGTCTAACACCTTGTCTTACACCTTCTTTGACACCACCCACCTCATCACCCAAAAGTGGCAGTACAAAGTCTGACACCTTGACTTACACCTTCTTTGACACCACTTACCTGATCAATTAAGAATGGCAGTACTAAGTCTAACACCTTGTCTAATCCTGCTTCCATTTCTTTATGACACCCTTCACCGACAGCTGAAATTGCCATGAGAGCAGCATGTCTTGATTTCCAGTCAGCTATAGAAAGAGTGAATTAGTAACAGCTGTTAACCCATTCGTGACAGAGGTCCACATTTTGTGGTTTGGCCTAATATCTTTTGATGCAAAGCCCTAAAATCATACCAAATACATGAGCAGAAAGAGCAAAAAATTCTACACAAACTGTGCCCATTTTGGTTGCGTCAATATTCGTTGTTTGATGCTGAAAATTTTTTAAAGGAAAATAAGCATTAAAATCCTTAAATTGCCAATGTGATAGAAAGTTTAAAATCACCGTTTTCCCCTGCAAATTAAGGTTATTCATCGAAAGAGAAATAAACAAGAAGCAGCCAATACATCGCATCCAGGTGAAAAAAAAACCAACATCACAGGAGCAGTGATCGATTAAGCTCTGAAAAGCTCTAAAATTCTAAATTAGGTATGGAAAACTACAAAAGGCCCCTGGGAAGAAACAAAGAAATTTGATATACAGTGAAACCTGTAAAGACCACCTGAGAGAGACAAGAAAAGTGGTCTTCATAAGCAGTTGGTCTTTATGGACAGGTTCTTTTAAAGCCACAGTGAACTGGCGTTTATATAGCTCTGAAATGATGTATTTACAACAGCACCAACTAGTGGCTACTCACAACCAGAGACTGTCTTAGAAGCATTACGCCCTTCTTGGCTTCTAGTGAACTGCCTTAGTCTGAATGCATATAAATTTTTACAGATGTGTCTAAAAAATAAAGCTTGCTTTGATCAGAATGGTGCATGTTGGGAGAAGAAATGGGACAGAATCAGTAGTTCAGGACCGAGATGGCACTATTTGGAAATCTCATACAAGGGTGCCAGTCCACTCTGGTTTTAACACACATTTTAATGGAAAAAAATTATTTAAGGAATAAACAAAAATTGTGGTCTTTAATGACAGATGGTCTTTCTGTACAGGTGGTCGCCAAAACAGGTTTGACTGTATATACATTATCCTGAGGAAATATCACTTTTATCACAGGAAATTAATTTTGATATAAGCAGAAACAAATGATTTTTTACACAGGAACAATCTTGTGGTCATATTAGCAATTCAATTAATTTCCTGCAAGAGGTTAGACTGAATGTTATGTCTGCCTAGGCACTGAACCTTTTTGCTTACCATGCTGTAGCATCTTGGGAATAGCAGCGGTGATGTGAGGCAGCATCGTCTTTCCTCCAATGCCACAGGCGAACCGATCGAGGGCGCTCTCCCCTGCCACAGCATTGCTGTCATTGTCCTCGTCGTCGATCTCGTCCGAGTTGGCCCAGTCAGGGTCGTCCTCCAGGTCCATCATCATGTTCAACATCAGCGGAACTGATATATGATACAAGAGGCAATGACAACGATTTGGACAGAACTCCACAGGATGAAGGTTATGCCAAGAAAATTGTGAAGAGTTGTAGGATTGTGAAAAAATAGGTCAAGAAATGAGCTTTCAACATATGTGCTAATTATCTTAAAAACTAATCCAGTCTGTACCTAAAATATCAGCCTATACATATTTACAAGGGGTTGGCATGGTCCAGTGGAATGTTCCAAGTTTCAAACCCACTAAAGCATTTAACACAGGATGCAGAAAATACCATTAAAAAAAAAGAAAAATACAGCAAAACAAGGCTGAATGTATAATATTTCTCTATCTTTTAAAAATGACCTGTAGTGGCTTATTTTATTTTTGCACAGAGTAAGTACTACTAACCATCTCAGCATCCATTTACAAGTAAAGTAATATTTCTCTTACTGCAGTAGTTTTTTGAGGTTGTTTACTATGTCAAATGAGATTGGGGCTTTACATACCATTCACAAAATTCATCTACATTTACCACTCTCTTCTTGTTTTTATTGTCTAATTTTCATGCATTCAACAGATTTTCAGAATTATTCATAAAGTTATGCCAGGGTTGGGTTCTAGTATAAGGATCTTATTCCTTTTCTGCTCTTCCCTATCATTCTTATTATGTTTCCTGGGATGTATGTTCTTTTAACGTATTATGTTTCCTTGGAATTCATGTTCCTTTGAATGTCTTATTTTTCGATGAATGTTACATATTTTTAATGGTGAGTGAAATAAATGAACTTTAAATTTTGAACTCTCAACTCTCGACTCACCAGCACCCTCAATGTACTTGGGGAACCTCCTCAACGTGGCTGCTGCTGCCTCGGACAAGGTTACCACCATCTCCAAACCAAGCTGTCTCCAGCTGTCTGGCAAGTTGGTCTCCCGAATGATCTGCAAGACACAACACCAGTGCATCGCAGGGCAATTCCAATTAAAATATTTAAAAAAAAAAAACCAACACACATTTGGATATTTTGAAACCTACAAGTCATGTAGAGAATTCATCTGCTTTTAATAGTCAGTTAGAACATTTCCTTTTGCAGGAGTGCAATGGAAATGGAAGTCAAGCACATATATGTAAGCAATTTGTGTCTCATTTAACATGCGGCCATTATCCAATCCTTCACTACCCCCCCCCCCTCTAAAATAAATCACTATCCCCACTGGGAAGTGCATCTTTTATACATCTTTCAGATATCACTGTGGAATGCCCACAAAAATTCAAACAACTGTTTGTATGGTCAGTGCCTAGTATCTTGCGCTTGTCACTTCGAAAGTGTCGGCTGAGGACTATAACTGAAAGAATGGTATAACTTTGGGGAGAAACAAGAGTGAGTGTTGCGCAGGCATTATGGTTTAGTCAGAAAATATATAATTTGGTTTAGTTGAATTGTAGTTTTGAATGCTATGTTGGATTTGATGTCTAAGTTCAGCAGAATAATGTCTGTTTCAACTCAAAATAAGTTCAAATCACATCATGGTATTCAGAAACAATTGAAGCAACACAAAGGAGTCTTGGAATTTCTCAATGACACCATTTGTCTAATAATATGTTGTTTGGGTTTTTTTAAAGGTTTTTAAAATTTTTTTACAGACATGTGAGTATACATACATCTAAGGCAAGGTTGAGGACGTTTTCCATGTAAGGTCTGAGAAGCTTGGGTGTATTCTCTTCCAACTCCAGGAAAGCCTTGAGAAGGGTGTCATCTTCCTGACCCTTGATACTCTCCATCACAATCTGTAGGAGATATTCAAATTGGCAATACATACATAATGATTAAAATCACGAAAACAACTTCTTCATAACTGAAGCCTTTTTCATTAACTGTTGCCTTCAAATAAATGTGAAGGGCACATTGTTTAAATACGGCTCGCCGGCAGTCAATCATAAAATATAACTCAAAGAACCTGGAAAATGTGAAATGACTAGAAATATACAGTGGAGTATCTTCACCCATTTGAAAATCTCCTTTTCAGTGGTGTAAATTCAAGTATAATAAATACATAGTACAAAACATCACTTGGTGACATTATCTGATAATGCTATAAAAACACAATTGACACAATTTAATGAGTAAAATAGATCAATAATTCATTGTGTCAAGAGGATGTGCTAGCTGCAAATCAGAAAGAGCATGAGTAGACAAGGTCCAACGGTAATAAAGAGGAATGCATATTTATCAAAGGGTTATCATGCCATACCAGTCACAAGTGATGGAAGAACAAGTCTTTTGGAACTTTTTTCACTGAGAATAAGGTCCGGACCCTGTTTCATAAAACTTGTTATCATTCTCTGACAAATATGCCCTCAGCCAATCAGATGCAGGATTTCAGTAGCTTATAACAGTTACTGCAACTCGTTATTGATAAAAAGTTTTATGAAATGAGGCCCTGATGATGCATTCTTCAACTTACATCCAATACACCTGGCATAAGATCCATAAAATGTTTCTGGATGGCCTTCTCTTTCCCATTTGTCACGATAAATGATATCGTCGCCTTGGCAGCTACGATTCGAACCTGATGGGTGAAAAAGCAGGATATTTTAGTTCAACATTATAAAACTGACAATACAGTAATAGAATATCTTCTGTTAACTTGTTAGAGGTGAATACTGAATCAACTCAATGTGAAGTCTCTGCAAAATGCACAAAATATCAAAATCAAATTGCATGTAACAACTGGATGCAATTTGGAAAGAAAAGTTATCTTAGGATAAAAACAAATCCAAATTCTATAAACACAGGTACATACATGCAAATAAAAAGTCATTTAGTCAGACTTCAAATAAATTATTCATAAAATTAAATCTTCATCTCTGGAAAGAGAACAGTATTTTTGTACAACTAACCAAAATATTGCAACATTTTGCATGAAGTATGATTTCAAGCACAATTTTAAAATACTTAATAGCAACGTGTCAAGCAGTTACTAAATAAACTTCAGGAAATCTCAGGATGTAAAAATTCAGCAATACATGAAACTTGGGTGTGTGTTTTTTTCAGGTTTTCCTGTGCAGCTGGCATTTGAAATTTTGAAATCTAGGCATTACCCTCACACCAATTGATTATTAAACAGCAAAAATTTCTTACCGATGGTTGTTCCTGCTTTTCGAGACATTGTCCAAGCATGCCTTTGATGACAACCAGGTAATACTCTTGCTTGTTGCCGAAAATACCAGGGAAATTACTGTGGAGAAAAACAGGTAACAAATGATCACAACATTTGCTCGAAGTAAACAAAAGTAATGTAATAATATCAAAAGTATATAGGACAAAATCTTGTATGGATACACTCCACTGCGCATTTTAAGTATAAAGTTACAGGTGCTGTGGTACAGAGGATAGTTCACCAACTACGGACCACGTGGTACATGGTTCAAATCCTTGCTAATGGCATTAATGTCCTTTTGCAAGGCATTATCAATGTTTTTTCCACTCTCCACCCATGTTGAAGAAAATGTGTACCTGGTAAGGGAGCTTAGCATTAGCAAACAGAGTTGCAAAAAGATGTGCCGACAAGTAAACCATACAGACAATATGCATTTTGCTTTCTTCACATGTCTTTTTTCACATCACTTTATTTTGCTACACTACCAAAGAAAAATTGTCTTGTTTGCCTGATGGCCTGTCAAGGTGACTTTGTGAAAGTATAGACAAGAGATGTATTCAATTCTTGGTGATTAAATGACCAGGGCCCTCTTGCATAAAAGGTAGAGATTAAACGCAAATCAAAAATTAAACGCAATTCTCAAATACTCCATTCTGATTGGTTGAAGATCAAGATGGGTTTAATTTTTTTGAGTTGCGTTTAATCGCAACTTTTAAGCAAGAGGGCCCTGGTAACTCGTCCACAAACCCAAAACATTGCTTTTCAAAGAAAACCAAAATAACAAAAACAAAAAACTAAAATCCCAGATACAGCAGCCCATGGTAATAGTAACAGTCTGAAAAACTCATTTGGTACATCTTAGAGGAATTATACGATATGAATTCCAACGTTATCATACTGAACTTAGCACTTGATCATATTCAAGCAGTGCCAGGAGAAAAGGAAATGTTGACCATAAACTGTGCACTGGGGGGGGGGGGGTGTTTTACAAAGACTAAGATGGACTGAAATTGCACTTAACTATGGCTGGCCATTCATGCCACATTTATTTTTTCACTACATGTCTCTCACAGGATTTGAAAATTGTGGTCACAAATCTGCAGAATTGACATTTTTTTTTACAGTTAGTTGATGAAGAAAACCAAGAAAGGTGAATTCTGCAAATTTGTGCCCATGATTTTCACATCCCTTGAGAGTCCGATAGTGAAAACAAACTGTGGCATGAATGGCCGGCTATAGTTAAGTGTGATTTGAGTCATTCTTAGTCTTTGTGAAACACCCCCCTGATATATCTTTGGCACAGTTATGACAGGAAGGTTGCACAGGAAATAAATGCAAAAACTGAAAGTAGAATCTTCATACTTTTTTCCTAACCTTGTGACTGTAACAGGATATCTCCTGTTTTTATTTCACAGAATTCACAAAAAAATAAAGTATAGTAATTCTGAACTTTTGCGGTCAGGATTCAAAATACATGGATACTGACCATTCTGCAATTGCAATACATGTATTTCATAATAAAAAGGAACTAAAACAACCTTCCTATTCTAAAGATCCGGCAGCATTTTCATCCAAGCCATGATTTATTTTTCACATCAGTCCAAGACTCAAATTGCTAAAATAAATTTACAGCAAGTTCATGTCATATTGTTTTGGTTGATAGTTACATTTCATTATATTTTTAAAAGTTTCTTGATGTACTGTTTTAAGGGGAATCGCTGTGTTTTGCAAGCCTTTGGCTCTTTAAAATGATTCCTCAGTTACAATTTCACTGTACTTATATGTGCTTTTGTTTTTTATGACATTAATTGAATTGAATATCCAAACTCCCTGCTGAATATCACAAGTTATATTTTCTTAACATAATAATACAATATTTGAACATCCAAGTCCAAGCTTCTCAATGACCAACTGCATACAAAGACTTCGCCTTTCATTTTTGAGAGCTATGCTCCGTTTTCTTTTAAAATCTATGATTTTGTTTTTTAATGGCATTCTACGACCAACTCTGATTCTTGTATTATCTAGATGCCAAGCAGACTAATTTTCAATTCTATTTGCATACAAAAACAACCTATTAAGGACAGCATTTAATGTTAGAGCAAATTCAAGAAATTTGTTTACAAGAATCACCTGCCTGCAAAGACCACTCTCCCTCCAAAGTATTTAAATTGACAGGTTTCACCATACAGTCAAAACCCTGTCTATTAAGGTCACTTAAGGGACACAGAAAGTGACCAATGAGGACAAATGACCTCCCTACACAGGTCCTACAACAAATGTTATTTTTTAGATGGTGACAATAATGATAACCGCAGTCAAACCTGTCTAGTACTATGGTCACCTAAGGGACACAGAAAGTGACCACCGAGGACAAATGACCTCCCTACACAGGTCCTACGAGAAATGTTAATTTTTAGAGGATGACAATAATTATGACTGCAGTCAAACCTGTCTAGTACTAAGGTCACCTAAGCGATCTCACAGTGTAGAATACACGTGTCACGTACAAACTCCAGAAGCTCTTGATGCGTCTTGTGCAAAATCTCTGCGACATACACACACACAAAAAAAAAAAAATCTTGAAAATTGCTGATTCGATTTCCGATTCAATTTTTGCCATAACTTACAACATTAGCACCAGCACTAGCATCCGGAAAATGACAGGCTCGGCTTGTGCACCAGAGGCACCGTGGAGGTACAGTATGTTACGTTGGTTGTTGGAAAGGGGAGTATCTGAATTTGGATATAGCATGCCCAGAAATGAAAACAACATGTGTAAATTTTGGTGCTTCCAAATTTGTGGATTTCCGACATGCGCAAAAAAAATCCTGGCGAGAACGCTTCCTAAGGGACACAGAAAGTGACCACAGAGGACAAATGACCTCCCTACACAGGTCCTACAACAAATGTTACTTTTTAGAGGGTGACAATAATGATGACTACAGGTGGTTCATCTACAGAAGGGTGGCTACCAAGATGGGTCTAACTGCATTTTCCATCATACATACTTGAAAATATTGAGGGCGCTTTCCTTGAGCTCCGGCCTGTTTGAAGTGCTGCACTGGAACAAGAACTGAAGGATGTCTGACCACAGTTGATTTCCTTCATCATCTGTAAATGAGGAAATTACACTGTTAAAGGTGAACTGTAATACCTGAACTATTGATCATTATATTCCACATACTAAGAATGTTGCTGTAGGATTGGTCAAAAGTGAATCACGTGATAAAGAGTAGATTCGCCATCAATCATCACCCGATCACTCCATCATCACCCGATGATGGAGTGGTCGCCCCCCAAAATGCCAAAAAGAAAAAAAAAAAAAAGAAAAGCATGAGCGAGAAAATAAAAAAGGTAAGAGAACGTAGGAAGAGCGGGAGCAGACAAGGAACAATGACAAAGACATCGGAGCTTCTGCACTTCACGCGGGAGGACCCTCCCCCTAGGGAGCGCGTTCGGTATGTAATTCGCGAATCACTACCGCCACCCCTAAAATGAAATCCTAGCTACGTTACTGAGCTAGAGTACATGTATGTCTAGCAGAACTGTGCTTCTGTGAGCTTTTAGGGTAAAAACCAAATACAATTATCCTAAATTTACAATGAGAATGCAGATGAGTTCTGCAACGGCATCATACACTCTCCACCTCAGAGCCAATCCATCCATTCACCTTTCAAGTTATCAATCTATCCACTAAACAGTGCACATTCCTAGTATTTTTAGATTTACCACTGAGATTCTGAGCAATTTCTGTCACTGTACCAAACACCCACTGGCCTGGCATCAATTCATCCATCCACACATTCAGCCCTCTATCCATCAATCAACTGAACACTAGTATATCAATCTACGTAAAAAATTTGAATTTACCAATGAGATTGCGAGCAAGTTCTGCAATGACGTCACACACCTTCCGTCTCAGCATGGAGTCGGTGATGTGGTGCAGGACCTGGACCAGCTGCACCTTGATCCCCTCCTGCACATCCTGGGGCGAGTTGTGCCAGACCTCGTCAAAGTTTGTGTTGAAGAGACGTCGGAGCAGTACAGCAGCTAGCTGTGTCCTCTGTGTACAATAGGGAAGAAGATGAGAAAATTAGACCTATAGTTCTGTACTCAATTCCTTACAAGGAGAGGGATTTAAGCAAAAAATTCTTAAAATGGCAACACTGCTTCTTTCATCAACTGAGTGATTCACTTACTGATAACTTACTTAACTTAAACCTTTTATTGCTAATTTTCAAATAAAAAGAAAAGACAAAACAGAATGAAAACTTGAAAAGGAACTGAATTGTAAATATTTACATGTATCAGAAAATTATTACTAGTATTGTATGTAAAAATGTCTTGCCAATTTGAATATTTCTAATATTTGTATTTCCTGTTTCTTTGTGGGCATTTAACAACAAGGCAAAGACAGAAGTTATTGGCTACTTGGGTCACTTCAGTTAGGTCAATAGGTAATGGTTTTGAAAATGAGACTGTGTCATCTCCTGAAACATATCGGACATAAAAGTAGAAACACAAGATGAGAAAATTCGAAGTAACAGTCACAGAGAAAAGGAGATGGAAAGATGAAAACAACAATATTACTCTACTAAAAAAAAAAAAAAAACTGTGTTACTGAGACAAAGAATAGTTGTAGATTCTCACAGCGAGTGATATCTGGGGGGAACAATCTACCTACCTCAGTGAAGAGTTCATCAGTCAACATGTTCTAGGCAAATTAGAAGAAATTCTGGGCATCCAAGAAAGATCGATTTTGACAACAGAGAATTTTTCAACAGATGCACAGGCTCATTCTCAAAGAAAATAATTCATCTTTGTGCCTGCAGAGAGCCATATACACACCTCACAAAAAGTAACTAACCACTTTGTCTTGAGATCATGGCTCAAATATGGTGTGTTGTATCGGACAACTTTTAACAGAATTTGAAAGAAAATTTAATTCAAAACATTTTGACACTTCATTTGTTGAAATCGAATAAAGAATGTGAGCACAATGGTGATTTATATGCAAATACCTCCAAAATAAAAGTTGCAGCAGTCCCTATTGATATAACAGTCTCTATACACAGAATGGATTTCTGGCTGCGTAAAGAGATAGGGATTGCTGCAACTTTTTTTTTTTTTTTTTTTTGGGGGGGGGGGGGGGTATTTGCATACAAATCGCCATTTGTTGTCTGATACAACAAGCCATATTTGAGCTATGATCCAGTGACAAAGTGGTCAGTTACTTTTTGTGAGGTGTGTATATACAACTTCAAGCTTACTTCCAAGGGAAGGAAGGAAAAGAACAGATAGGGTTACAATTCAATTACACGTACCTCTGGAGGAGCTTGACTTCCTATCGTCTGTACAAGAAACTGGACCTTGGTTGCTGGTGCAATGCTTTCATATGTTTGCTGTAGAGAGAAATAGAATTGAAAATTTTCATTCCACCTTTCGAAATGTAGCTAGTGTACAAGTACAATAAGTACACAACAAAATAATTGCCCACGGCACTGGTATGAAAAATGGCACTGTTATGAAAACAAATCTTTCAAAAGTAAATCTAGATGGCAGATTTTTAAAGTAGGAGGTTAAAAAGGGTCATTTTTACTTGGGAATCTGGGACCAGTTTCTGAAGATTGTTATAAGTGGAACTTCTTGACTAAATCAGCACTGGTAGGCTTAATGTCTGCTATGTGTCTCATGAAGTTGTCTTTACCAAGATTAAAGACAACTTGCGAGACAAGGACTAATGATGCCTCCAATCCCGTCACATCTCTGTCATATCTTTTTAATCCATGTGCAGCACCATCACGTCATTAACTGGGTAGATTATAGCCAGCCAAAAGGGACGCTACACAGATATAAGAATTATCAGGTGGTCTGTCATTCATGACAGATCACCTCTTAATTTTATAGGAATTTTCTTTTTATTTATTTTTATTCTTCCACCGTGATTTCTCAAAATCGGTCCAATCAATTTTCATGAAAGTCATGTCAGTCATCAGGCCTATCATGGACATGAACATTTTCCTTTTTCAAGGTCATTAGGTCATTGTGATGTCATCAAGGTGCCATTTTGTAAATATCATGTCATGATGATATCTTCAATCTCATTTTTCATTCATATTTGGCACGATCAATGTTCACATGACACTTAACAATTCCTTCTATTTAGACGCGCGTGTATGCGTATGTCCGCACGTCAGTGTACGCTCAAAATGCTCAAAATCACTTATCTAACCAAAATCCATTTCAGGCCATTTTAAGCATTTCAAAAATTTCTTCGCGTTAGCGCCCGCGCGTGCATTTTGTAAATAACATAAAAACGCTGTTTTTTCACTTGATTTGCAATTCTGATACTTTTCTAGACAATTTCCATCCATTTAGAATCAATTTCAACTGACCATAAGGTCATAGACGCGCCTAAGTCAAAGTATGTGCACACATCAAGGCGCAAAATAATGTAAAAAGTGGTTAAAATATACCTTTCTAAAATCCGCCATAGCTCGTCAAGCAGCTGCAACATCATATTTGCACATGAACGCAAAAAAATTATTTTGAAAAAAATGATGTCATATCTCGCTGATTGTTGGTCAATTTTCGTCAGGATTTAAATATGTTGTAGCTGAGGAAATTCTCTTTCATAAGGTTAGCCTCTATTTTTTATTTTGATAACGGCATCATAGTCTAATTTTACGATCAATGGTGGCATGTCACTTTTTCATATTTTACGTGTATTCTCTATGGGACATGAACTTTTTTCGATTTTTGATTCTACATTCCCGTCTTTTTGTAGCTCCATTATTTCTGGTTGATTTTCGCCCAGCTTAGAGTATGTTGTAGCTGAGAAAATTCTCTATCGGAAATGTGCCCTCCATTTTTTTTTTATTAAATGTTGGGATCATGCTTAAATTTTCAATTGTATGTTGAAATTCAGTCTCCACCCAGGCAACTTTCAGCTTTGCGTGTATTAGTTAACCCATAGAGATACAGTGTTACCTTTAGGAGACACTTTTGCAGTATCTATTGGTCCAGAATGTTGGGCAATATATATCATACATGAGCAAAAAGAGAAAAATCCACTGTCAAATTGAGCCCATTCCCATCGCTGTATGGTGTGGCATTCTCGAATTAGAGCAGTTTAAGTGTAAATAATCATTAAACTCTTT
Source organism: Echinometra lucunter (assembly GCA_029962745.1). Taxonomy (NCBI): domain Eukaryota; kingdom Metazoa; phylum Echinodermata; class Echinoidea; order Camarodonta; family Echinometridae; genus Echinometra; species Echinometra lucunter. Next base: position 15,771,213 of record CM057169.1, read on the forward strand.
AAATTGGCAGCACAGTGAATAATAAATAATCATTTTTTCTGTGTTCAAATTGGCAATTTCTGATTCAATTTTACAATTATATTTCATTTTGGTTTGTGTTATATCCATATTTATTTTTTTCAAGCTATGTAAACGTGGAAAAAAAAAATTTGTATTGCCAATTTGAGGACTGAAGATGAATAATTCAGACCTCAAGAAAGCTCCGTACTGCTATGGGTTAATGGGGATATTTTGGTGTATTGGTCAACACACTTGACTATTATGCTCGAGGTGCCCGGTTTGAGTCCAGGATCTACCCTAACATTTTTGGGGGTTTTTTGGTCGCATTTTTACTTTCTATTTTCTCTTTAATCCAACCCTCTTCATCGACTATCATAACATATAGACAAAAATTGTAATTAACATCCACATTATATGTGTTTAACATGGAAATTGCCTTTTTTTCAGTTTAACATGCAAAGTCAATGGGATATTTCATTCAATTGGATAACGCACTTGTCTACAGTGCTGGAAGTACCTGGTTTCAATTCCCTTACAGTCCAAACATTTTTTCTGAGGGTGATGATCATGAACAGTTCAAAAGGTCATTAATCAGCATCAAAGTCAGGACAGATCACCAAATTCGTCACGACTCAATGACGAATTCAATTCTCGTTCAGATTTATTTTGTCTATGAATTCATGAAAATGATGAAATCGTGGATTCTTATTCATCTATGAAAATTATATTCAATTTTTATAATATCAAAAGATCTAGTACAGGTATTGTAAGGATTTTTTTTTCTTTATTGTAACATCTCACAAAAGAAGGTAATTCTGCCATGGCAGGCAAGTTGTAGTCAAAGGCAAGTTTTCAGACCCGTATTCATGTAAAGATAAAGTGTATCTTCTATTTTTAAACTCAATACTTTAAAATATATGTTTTGGCTTGTAATTTGCCATATCAATGTTTGGTTAAACCTCTTAACATTGGACTTTCATTGCATCCCATAACGGGTTTATTTTGATAAACTAGCAAATGAAAGTGTTCAGGGGTACCCATCCTACATTAAAAAACTGATTTAATGATAATGAATTTAATTAACTCATGATTGTATTTCATGAGCTATTCTTGAGTATGATCTCTCATCATGTCTCGCCACATGTCAACTTTCTAACTGCTTGTGTGCCTTTGGCCTACACTCGCGCATTAGTTATGCCGATGTTGTCTGAGCTCATCGTATTCAGATGATAATGATGCGGACATGGAAGTCACGTTGTCAGGGAAGGTAAAACCTTCATAACCTACATGTATTGAAAAATTCCCATTTTTAAATTTGTAGGTCTAACACTAACAGTTAGAATCATAAGTGTTCATAACGTGCTAAGAATTTAGATAGCAGGGAATAAATACCAGCAAACTCCGAATGAAGGCAGCCGCGCTTGAGAAAGGGTGATTTTGACAGCGTTCAATGTTTTTGTTTACACCGTTCCCTGCACAGCTAATGGGAGCAATGTAAATCTAATGTTAGAATCCTAGCAGCTTAATATAAATGTCAGATATAGATAATAGAAAAACAAACATCTAGCTTGTACAGCTAGTTGTTTTTAACTTGTTTCCTCATCAATCTATTCTGACTGTACGTCTAATTATCAGTAGAGGCACCGGTCTGTAAACAAGGATTGTCCTCATAAACAAAGACAAATCCCCTGAAATTGTGTCCTCATAAACTGAGATTGTCCTTGTTTATGAGGACATTTTATTTCACCTTGCCCTGCGGGGCTTAGACGGCAGTTTCAGGCCTCGAGAGTGCTAAAAATAGATTCTGTGTCATGAAATATCCCCAGTTCACCATCTTCTTTCAAGACTTGTCCATCTTCCCACGGACTTGTAATGAAACCATATACAACAGTTCCCCCCAGCCATATCAGTCATGTCAAGGCCAACAGAGATCTTCCCACATCACAAGATCTGGACATTGAGGCATTAGTTCCTGCATCCAGAACTCAACCTCAAGTAACCTTAAGTAAGTAACCTTAAGTAAGTTTACATTGAGGTAGCACTTTCAACTTGGGTCAGTAATTCTAAGGAGATTGAACTTTCCCATTTTTTGTGTGTGAAGAAATCCTTATACATGTAAATGAGGACGATCCTGGTTAACAAAGACAATCTGCATAAATTTTTACAGACCGGCGCCTCTACTGATTATCCATAGCATTTTGATCAAAATATGGTCTGGATCTGGATCTGGATGTATACAGTGCAGGACCGTTATGGTATAGTGCCCCGGGTAAGAGAGAGGGCTAACGAAGACTAGTGGTATTGATGAAACTGGTCTTCAACTGCTGCCTTGAAAGTTGCCACTGTTTGTGAAGTTGCTATGGTGTCTGGAAGATGGTTCCAGTCCACCGTTGTTTGAACAAAAAAAGAGTTCTTATATTGATCTGTACTGAAGTTCTCGACTGCAAAACACTTACTATGGTTTTGGACTTGCCTTTCAACTAGGTTTGTTGCCTCAAACCCAGCAAATTTCTTGGCTTTGATCTGCCTCTTTTGTCTTGAGGGTCTTATAAAATTATTCAAAGGGAGGGCTGGTACCAACCCCCCGACCACTTTGAAATAGGTAGAAAGTCTGGCACATTTCCGCCTTGATGCTAGTGTGGGTAAATTGAGGTTTTCCAGCATCTGTGACATGCTACCAGGATCCCTGGACCTGTAGTCTTTGGTGATGAAACGGGCTCCTCTGCGATGGACTCTTTCAAGGGAGTCAATGTCCTTCTTTAAGTATGGATCCCATACTATGGCGCCGTATTCCATAATGGATCTGACAAGAGCAATGTAGGCTGTCCTCTTGCAGTTTACTGGGCAGAAGCTCAGGTTGCGCCTAAGGAGTGCAAGTACTGCGTTTGCTTTACGGGTTGTCATAGCAAGATGTGGGCTCCAGCTCAGCTTCTCGTTCAGGATGACTCCGAGGTAAGGATGTTCTGGTACCTGCTTTAACCCATTCGTGACAGAGGTCCACATTTTAAGGTTTGACCTAATAACTTTTGATGCAGAGCCCTAAAAATTATACCAAATACATGAGCAGAAAGAGCAAAAAATTCTACACAAACTGTGCCCATTCTGGTTGCGTCAATATTCGTTGTTTGATGCTGAAAAATTTTCAAAGGAAAATAAGCATTAAAATCCTTAAATTGGCAATGTGATAGAAAGTTTAAAATCACCGTTTTCCCCTGCAAATTGGCAACTTTTTGACTTCTCATCATAATTTCTGTCAATTTATATTCATTTCAGATACATGACATTTTATAAGAAAAATGTAGCAATAAAATAAAAATGTTTGTGTTGCCAATTTGAAGAATAAAAGCTGATCAAATCAGGCTTTAAATAATTCCTGTCACGAATGGGTTGAGATCTGATCTTGTAGCATGTAGAAGTGGGTCGACTTTGTGTTGATACTCAGTTTGTTGCATTTACTAGCATTAAACGTCATGCCCCATGTTTCAGCCCACTTCTCTAGTTTGTTGAGGTCATCCTGGAGTATCTGGTGATCTCGTTGTGATCTAATCTGCCGGTAGAGTAAGCAATCATCAGCGAATAAACGTACTTGCGATTTGACGCAGGATGGAAGGTCATTTATGTGACAAAGGAAGAGCAATGGGCCGAGGACGGTGCCCTGCGGCACGCCAGATGTAACAGGTACTGCTGCGGATTGATATCCATCCACTACCACAGACATTTCCCTAGTGGTGAGGAATGTTTGCAGCCATCGATGTAAAGGGCCTTTGATCCCATAGTTGGCGAGTTTGTGGAGCAACTTGTTGTGTGGGACTGTATCGAAGGCCTTCGAAAAGTCGAGAATGGCAACATCTGTTTGCTTCCTTTTGTCGTAGGCTGATACGAGATCATGAACAGTGGTGAGGAGTTTTAATCTTGGTTGAGTGACCGGATATAAACCCATGGTTTAGAGATGTTAGGATGTTTTTTGACTCTAGATGGTCCATCACGTGCTTACAAATGATGTGTTCGAGGAGCTTACAGAGTACAGATGTAAGGGAGACCAGTCTATAGTTTTCGGCCAAGTGTATATCTCCCTTTTTGAAGACAGGTGTGATGTTTGCACTAACCCAGTCTGGAGGTAAGGTACCCGTTGACACTGATATTTGGAATATCGCAGTCAGTCCGGGAGCTAGATCTTTGGAGTATTCCTTCAGGACAATGTTCGGAATGTTATCTGGGCAAACTGCTTTCGAAATGTTGATACCAGCTAATAGCTTTTCAACTCCTTCAACAGTGATAGTCAGTGGTTCAATCAGGTGTTGATAAGCCTTAGAAGGAGGTAGGTCATTGCTTCCTTTCTTGAAGGCCGACTCAAACTGTCTAACAAGAATCTGGGCCTTGTCCTTGCTGTCATGTACAAGGCTTCCGTTTCATTTGAGTGGTGGGAGTCCCGTTCTATCTTGTCGTTTGGCTTTGACGTATCTCCAAAAGGGCTTTGTGTTATTATTGTCAAGCCCTTTAATGATGGATGAATTAACATGTTCTTCTTCCGCTGTACGAAATGCTTTCTTGCATTTTCGTTGAAAGTCTTTAAATTTGTCCCACTCGTTGTTTCTCTTTGCCTTCTTATACAATCGAGCTTTCCGACGTACCATACGCTTCAGTTGGTGGTTGAACCACGGTAGAGACTTCCTTCTCTTCACTATCCTTGAGGGGACATTTCTATTAACAATGTCAGCAAGAGAAGTCTTGAAGGTAGACCATAACGAGCATGTGTCCTCTCCTTGCTTCTTCCTTTCCAGTATATTGGTGGAGAGGTTTAATGCTTCTGCATGGATATTCTTCCAATCTGCCTTAGAGAAGATGTGAAGTTGTCTAGCACTTTGCGTGGTAAGCTGGGGTAAGACACATAAGTCAGTCACTACCATCGCATGGTCACTGATTCCAGGTACATGTATGCTTGTTGAAGTCTTCACCAATGATGGGTTATTTGTGAAAACTAAATCGAGCATGCTCTCAAACCTAGTGGGTTGATCATGGACTTGTGTCAGTCCGCATTCAGTGGTAATGTCAATGAGTGCTTGTTGTATCTCCCTGGTCAGTCATTAGAAGAACACCAAAGAAAAGGCTTGTCAATTTCAAGTGAAATGTGGCCATATCGTGGTTTAGGAAACCACTCGTTCATTTGACGCACGCACTTGTGTACAAAGAGAATGGAGGTGGAAATAGGAAACCAATGCGTGTGACTGAATAAAGCGCTGCTGTACGAAGTGAACGGTGGTTTCCTATTTCACGATAATGCCTGAAATGTTAGATGAACAGACATAGCCCCCCCCCCCCTCCCCAGGCATCATACTCTTTCATTCATTCATTCATCCATTTTACAGTCAATCAAGAGACAAGACGTCATCATCATCATCATGCTCATGTTTTTTGTTATTTTGTCCATCATTTGACAATAACATTCTCACAAACACACACAATGAATAGCTGAAATATCAATTTCACACAAAAATGCAAATTAATCACCTCAGCTTGTGCTCTTATGTCATTATCCGGTGACATAAGATTGCCAAGCACCGCCGAGAATTGTTCTTCTTGCCCCGCCATGCTGTCTGAATGAATGGATGACACATTTCCCGCATTTGGATTTTTCTTGCGCGAACTTTGGCCTATCTACCGGAAATGGAAGCACTTAAAATAAATTGTCATTAAAAAAGGGTGAATATACAAACGGCCTCCAAAATATTAGTTATTACTTATGATACGAAAAAGAAATTTTCATGAAAGTTCCAGTAAAAAAATATTAGATCAAAAACAAGATTTACAACTATTACATGAACGAGGACATTTTTCACAGCCGAATCATGGCGGAAATGGTGAGTGACAAACGCCGAACTTTTTATTTGTAAACAAAGGTTAATGTTTCACATTTGGACTGTCTGTACAGATTTTGAGATGTATTCAGTAAAAACCTGTCATTTTTTTCGTTTTGAGTGAGTCGTAAGTGTACTTTTGTGTGAAATCGTTGTTGATTCTGCCCTTGATATGCAAGACCAAAGTCCCGTGCGAAATCTTATTTGTCAAGATTCATTCATTGTGGTTAAGGTTGTGGAGTTATTTTGAGAGTGCGTGCTGCATGCATGCTGCATGCAGTGTTGAAAAGACGGAGGAAGTTTAATGGTGGTGTGATACCGTGATCATGCACTCTTTCCCATTGAACTCTGCTCTAGAATAAGCTGCGGAAAACCTGGAAAATAGGGGCCGGCCTGCGCGCGCGTGCCATTGATTTATACAGTGCAGAGACAGCCGAAACTCGAGCAGGTTACGAGGGACTTGCATGAAAATTTCAAATTGAAAAAATGACATTAAAACACAGATCACTAAATTAGAAAGAGCGTACTCTAACTAAGATTTTAACTTAAGCCATCATTCACATCATAACTCTCCCTAATAGATGAGATATTACCTTTTAAAGCTCCCCAAAATGGCATTTAATTATGACACAAAACACTACATGAACAGGCGTATGCTCTACCATTTTTGTGATTTTGTACACAGCACCTGAGCATATATGTTGTGTAGATCTACACAGAGACTGCATGGAGTGGAGCATGAGTGCATTAAAAGTTTGCAAACTGTCATAAAATGTACAGTGTTGAGTTGTGTTTTATTATTTACATGTATATTTAAAGCTAAATCTATTTTATTTCAAAGAGGATTTACATTATGTTTTGTTTCTTTTCAAACAGCTCAGGAAATTATTGTTATACTTTACAATGTATGATTACGCTTCTGGATCTGAAAGGAAAAATAGGCTACTTTAACTGCTTCTTTCTTTTTGTGTGTGAAAGAAAAAACAGACAAAGAGTGGGGATAAATGAAAATTATATTTCAATGTCAAAATAAAAAGGACAATGTTTCTTCTTCTTGTAATAATTCCCACTACATAACTGAAAGTAGATTACTTCTTTACTGTATTGCCAAACAATTTGTCTTAGTTTTTGCAGCCATGTAAATTATCATAATTGTAGTAACTTGCACTATGAACATGGCGGACAAAGAAAGCGGACAAAATAAACAACCCCTCATTCTACCCTTCACAATGGTTCTGGTAGTCAAAAGAACATCCCTTCACTGCTATTGTCTAAAATATGTGGAACAGGTGTCACATGCATATTCACCTGAAACTACATGAGTAAACAGAATAGCTGTGAAGGGATGTTCTTTTGACTACCAGAACCATTGTGAAGGGTAGAATGAGAGGTTGTTTATTTTGTCCGCTTTCTTTGTCCGCCATGTTCATCGTGTTGTCCTATTGTATCAGACATGTCTAGTAAAGTCTTATCCATTTGAATGTTGTGCATGTACATCTGTTCATCCAAGTTCATCTATCCATCCATAATATTGTCATTAAAATTATGGAAATGCAAGATAAAAGGTCATAAAATTACAAATTTGAAAAACAGAGTCCTCCTTCATGTCCTTTGATTTGACATTTCTACAATCAACCCTGCAAGTAGAAAAATGAAACATGAATGTTCTGGTATATCTGTATGTTTGAAAGTTTTTAATATAAAAATTAATAAATAAAATTGGAAATTATGGGATTTATATTCAGTGATCTATTTTCTCAGAATCTCTGAGAAACAAAACCACAAATGAAATTGTATTTGATGAGAAGCATGACCAACAACAGCAAACAAGTTTGATTCTGAAACCAAATCCAAGGCAAGTGATTCAAAATTCACCTTAAAAAAAAAACCACCAAGATTATTCTAAAATATATGAAAATGATATTCTTTCACATATTTCTCATAAAGACAATCCATAAATATTTGGGTTGGAAACGGTGGGTTGATGTCAAATCGTTCGAGTCAAACCGGCACAATCACAGCAGTGATATTTATATTTGGTACGAATATGACCGATAAATTCTCTATTTTTAGGAAATACTCAAATTTTAATGCTGGGAATGAAAATTCGGTATTTAACAAACAATTATCAGCAGGGTGTCACACCTTGATTTTTGTCACAATTTTCCATTGCCGATTTAGCGTCAGTCCAAAAATAGTGCCCTCTAACGGTTGTGCAAGTCCATAATCAAGTTCAAAATGACTTTCAAATATGTTTTAATCAGGTAATTATGTTCTGATATTGTTATCTTTTTATTTTAACCCTTCAAAATTATTTGAAGCCTTATTTGATCAGCTTTTCTTCTTCAAATTGGCAATAACAGTATATTTCTTTTTGCTACATATTTCTTAAATGACATGTATCTGAAATGAATATGAATTTACAGAAAGATGCTGAGAAGTTAAAAAGTTGCCAGTTTGCATGGAAAAGCAGTGATTTTGGATTTTCAATCACATTGCCAGTTTGAGGATTTTAGTGCTTATTAAAAAAATTCAATATCAAAGGACAACTACTGACACAATTAGAATGTGCACATTTTTTGCACGTGTATTTGGTATGTTTTACAGGGCTCCTTCTGTATCAAGTTACTGGGCCAAACTACACAGTATGGAATCCTTTCATGGATGGGTTAATGTGGAAGTCGAAAATAGTGTGAAGTTGGTTATTTGAAGAGGAGTCCTTGCAGAGAAAGTTCAGAGAGAGAAATTAATATACAGCACATCTTTCATTTCTAAAAGTTACCTATCAGAATACCGTTTTTGTGTATACACGTAGATATGTATTGCACAAATCTGCACACTAGCCACTTCCAGTATATTTTATTTATTTTATTTACAGTTTTATTTAAGCAGGGTAGCCTCTTCAGTTCGAAAACTGCTTTTAATGAGGGTCCTGCATATACTGTTGACAGTTGGTTATCCCAGCAATCTGTGTAAGAAGAGTTTTTGAAAGTGGTTTGCTGCTGCTCAAAACCTTATATTCATGCAAAGGATGAAAACTGAAGTTCCTGTTGTTTTCCCCCTTTTGTGCAGGTTGATATACCGGTATGTACTACCACCACATTGAGCCAGGCAGAGCTAGGGGGCTGGAGTGAGAACATCTGCCATGATGAACAAGCTCTAGAGTACTCCAGTCCATCGAGCATGGAGCTGGTACCTTACACCCCGCCCCAGCTGTACGGACCCTTCCTTCCGCAGGGAATGGATTCTGGCAACAGTATTGATGGCTGTAAGTACATTCAGGCAAACTTCCGGACAGAAATTCATTTACTTGGTTTGAATTCACGAAAACGGGGTTGTGCATCATTCAGGGAGTTAGATTTCGAGGAACAAATCAATTATGCAAGTTGAAAGTAAGCATGCCTTTGAGAATAAAGGTATTCTCAAATACATCCTCAACATCTTCAATTGTGCATATCCTCTCCTGTGGTCCTCGGTTGTTGCAGGGGTATTGACCTGGCACTTTGTGCAGTTATACTGAACCAAATTACTAGCCTCATCATCCAGCGGTAGTGAGATAAATGTCTCCTGGCAGTGTCTACAGCTGGAAAGGTTCCCCACCGCCACCTGTCCCGAGTCCCAAGGAGACGTACTGGAATCGCAGTATTTGCTTTCACCTGGGCACGCGTTTTCTCAGTATCATCGAGACTACACATTCTGAACAAACATCGATTACAAATCAAGCCAGGTAGTGGCCACTCTGCCATGGATTTCAATCTCCAGAGTTACACATCACTAGTAACCCTGAAGTCTAAATTTGTTTTCTTTGATTTCTGTCTCCATGGGTGCGTGTCCTTCTGAAAATTTACAAAGTTGAAAGCCCCATTCGGCATGTATCTTTCCAATCATGAATTGTTTCACCTGTACTTCTGATTGGCCAAAGGTGACTGTTATTTCAAAATGAGAGGTAAAATGACTTAACCCATTCGTGACAGGAATTATTTGAAGCCTGATATGATCAGCTTTTATTCTTCAAATTGGCAACACCAACATTTTTATTTTATTGCTACATTTTTGTCTCGCCCACCGGAGGTGAAGGCGAGACTAAGGGATCCAAATGTCGTCCGTCCGTCGTCCGTCCGTCGTCCGTCCGTCACAAACGTTATGAAAGATAACTTGGCAACCGTGACTCACTTTTCAACCAAACTTGGGTTGTAGATGCACTAAGGGGACCTGCATGTTATGGTCCAGTCAGAGGTCACATGGTAAGGTCAAAGGTCATTTCAGGTCAAACGTTAAAGTTTACGTGCAAGACTCTCTTATGACACAAAACTCTGCAACCGTGACTCACTTTTCAACCAAACTTGGGTTGTAGATGCCCTAAGCGGACCTGCATGTTATGCTCTAGTCAGAGGTCACATGGTAAGGTCAAAGGTCATTTTAGGTCAAACGTTAAAATTTACGTGCAAGACTCTCTTATGACACAAAACTCTGCAACTGTGTGACACTGTTCAATCAAACTTGGGTTGTAGATGCACTAAGGGGACCTGCATCTTATTGTCCAGTCAGAGGTCACATGGTAAGGTCAAAGGTCATTTCAGGTCAAATGTTAAAGTTGACGTGCAAGACTCTCTTATCACACATAACTTTGCAACCGTGACTCACTTTTCAACCAAACTTGGGTTGTAGATGCACTGAGGGGACCTGCATGTTATGGTCCAGTCAGAGGTCACATGGTAAGGTCAAAGGTCATTTCAGGTCAAACGTTGAAGTTTACGTGCAAGACTCTCTTATGACTCAAAACTCTGCAACCGTGTGACACTTATCTATCAAACTTGGGTTGTCGATGCACTGAGGGGACCTGCATGTTATGGTCCAGTCATAGGTCACATGGTAAGGTCAAAGGTCATTTCAGGTCAAACATTAAAGTTTACGTGCAAGACTCTCTTATGACACAAAACTCTGCAACCGTGTGACACTTATCTATCAAACTTGGGTTGTAGATGCACTAAGGGGACCTGCATGTTATGGTCCAGTCAGAGGTCACATGGTCAGGTCAAAGGTCATTACAGGTCAAACGTTGAACGGTTAAAGTTTACGTGCAAGACTCTCTTATGACACAAAACTTTGCAACCGTGTCACACTTTTCAGTCAAACTTGGGTTGCAGATCACTAAGGGGAAGTGCATGTTATCATTCTGTTGGACTTCACATGATAAGGTGAAAGGTCATTGGAGGTCATATGTTACAGATGTTTTCAAATTCTTGAATTTGCTTTTCCTCTGTCATTTCTTGTGTTTGGAGGTGGGTTTGTTTTTTTGCATACTAAACGATGAAAGAATGTAAAAGGTTACATCTTTCATGATAGTGCAAATATTTGGAAATGGCCGTAAGATGTTCTTGATATCCATGGTTCAATCCTTTTGTTTCAATCCCTTTTTGTCTCGCCCACTGGAGGTGAAGGCAAGACTAAGGGATCCAAATGGCGTCCGTCCGTCACAAATCTTAAAGTTTACTTGCAAGACTCTCTTATGACACATAATTTGGCAACTGCTGGTCCGATGGCAACCAAACTTGGGTGGTAGATGCACTAGGGGTACCATAATGTTGCGGTGCTGTCGGAGGTCACATGGTGAGGTTAAAGGTCATTTGAGGTCACATTATTATAGAGTACCTGCAAGACTCTCTTATGACACATAACTTGGCAACTGTTGGTCCAGTGGCAACCAAACTTGGGTGATAGATGCACTAGGGGTAACATCATGTTGTGGTGCTGTTGGAGGTCACATGGTAAGGTTAAAGGTCATTTTCGGTCAAACATTAAAGTTTACCTGCAAGACTTTCTTGTGACGTCGACCTTGTTAAGGGATGTACTTGGGGAAACTTTCGTGTTATTTAGTCACGGGTGGGCGAGACACAATCTTGCTATTGGCTTGTTCTTATAAAACGTCATGTATCTGAAATGAATATAAATTGACAGAAATTACGATGAGAAGTCAAAAAGTTGCCAATTTGCAGGGGAAAACGGTGATTTTAAACTTTCTATCACATTGCCAATTTAAGGATTTTAATGCTTATTTTCCTTTAAAAAATTTTCAGGATCAAACAACGAATATTGACACAACCAAAATGGGCACAGTTTGTGTAGAATTTTTTGCTCTTTCTGCTCATGTATTTGTATGATTTTTAGAGCTTTGCATCAAAAGATATTAGGCCAAACCAAAAAATGTGGACCTCTGTCACGAATGGGTTATCAGGGAAACTACTAGTATGTTTTTTCTTTGGATTATCTTGCTTTCTTTATCTTTATGTGCAGTTCAAGCTTCTGGTACAATGCCTTCATCCTTCATGGCGAACGATGGAGATACACCCACAGCTCAGGGGTCAGATACAAAAGGTGAGTTCAAACCATTTTTTCAGTGTTTCCAGTGGACTTTGGGGCATGTTTGAATGATTTCTGCAGAGAAAAGAAAAAAACATTTTTTATTCAATTTATTCACAAAACAGAGGGGGGGGGGGGGGTGATCACATGACACAAGTTAAATCACAGAGTTGCCACTTTTTTGTTTAATGGATCACAATTTGATAAACATAATCTTTTATTTCAGATCCCAATGCAGTGCGGGGTGTGTGTGGCCTTCGTAACATGGGCAACACCTGCTTCATGAACTCGGGTCTCCAGTGCCTGCTCCACCACCCCCGCCTCTCCCTCTTCCTCCTAGACCATGAGGGGCTTCCCCAGGAGGGCATGGCCAGCCACTTCACCGAGCTCCTGCACAAGACCTGGGCAGGGGAGTACAGCGTGCTCCACCCCAGCTCCTTCAAGGACACCATGGGTTTCATCCATCCGCAGTTCAAAGATTTTAGACAGGTAAAAGGACCCCACCTATGATTTTGTTTCAAATTCTTATCATATCGTTGTTGGTTTTACGAACCAGATAATCCTCACATTTCTGCGCACGTGTGTGGATTCACCAGTTCATAAAAACGTTGATGTAATCCCTTTCTCTCTAGATTTCTTCAAAGCTTTCTTCAAAGATTTTTATTGTAGGCCTATGCAATAGTATTGTTAGGAGCTGTCATCACAGCGCAGAAGAGTAGAGTAGCTGCGTTATATAAATTTATCTTGTTATCATTATAATTTCTTGTTTCTGCAGCATGATGGCCAGGAGTTCCTTGCCCTTCTCCTGGACACCCTCCATGAGGAGCTGAACCAAGCCAGCCGTCCGGCCAAGAGCCAGTCCCCACCCACGGACTTCTCCGAAGAATCCAGCGATTCCCACTACGCCTCTGAGGCCTCCACCTCCAAGCTCAGCGAGCTAGAGGCGCTCGACATCGACTCGGGGAAAGAGGAGCCACTGTCGACGAACCAGAACAACCGACGCAACAAGATGGATGAGGGAGGAGAAGAGGAAGAGGAGAGCCCTCAGGGGAGCGGAGAGAGCAAGGAGGGAAGGGGAGAAGTGGGGGCAGAAGAGGAGGAGAAAATAGATGAGGAGGAAGGGGCAACAGCTACCAAACTTCCCAGTATTGCAGAGTTCTACATGAAAGATGTGAAGACTCTTAATACAAACATGTTACAAGGAGAAGAGGTAAGAATAATTCCTACCATTTGTATTTTTCAGTTTGATTAAGAAGAAATTAGTGAGAAAATGGTGTTCTCAAACAGTAAAAAGGTCAGAAAATTGTTGATACCCTAACATAATTCTCTTGAAGTACTAATCCATGCAGTATGACGCTAAATGGGATACATTAATAAATTTGAATGTTACAAGTCGAACACTCTGCTACTACATTGACATATAGACTGAACACAAATCCTTTTCAAAGTGTTGGGACCTTTTATTTCAAGATTGAATGCTAGGAGTTAAACCAGCCTTCACATGTTATGTATGGCTTGAACATGTTATTTATAGCATTGATTCCTGTTAACATATTAAGTCCATGGACCGTGACCGAAATATCTCTGTATTTCTTGTCTTCCTATGCATGCAGATATCACCTTCAGTAGCTGACAGCAGTGTCAAGTTTCCAAAGAAGGACAAATCCCCCATACTGTCTTCCATCCACAACCCTATGGATCCCATTCCGGACACCAGCAACAGGTCCATTGGCAAGCCCAAGAAATCCAATGTCCTAGCTGCCAAAAAGAACAAGGCCAATCTGAGGACCGGGGCCAACAACCAGGAAAAGTCCCAAGGAGATGGCCACAGGACGTACCAAGAAGAACCAGATGCGATCAAGAGGATGAAGATGGACCTCAGCTCTGAGAACATCGCCAAGATTTATAAAGAAACCAATGGCTTGTCACCGATGAAGTTCCATGATTATGTAACGTCAATGGACGATGCCAAGTCAGTGAACATCTTTGCAGGGAAGATGACGAACAAGTTAGCTGAGCTGGAAGGCCCTGCAGACAGCACCACTGGAGGCAAAGGTCAAATGCTTAGCAGCAAGTATGAGGATACATCCATGGAGCCAACAACGCACAGCTCGAAGCAGTTCGACAATGAGAAACTACTGGCGAGCCCCTGCGCAGATCTCTTAGACAAAGCGGGCCTGGACACTAAGTTAGGGCGGGGCTTCTTACCTAACAATCAGCAGTACTTTGCTGCCATGTGCAAAGCTAAGGATGATCTTGGGGAAAGGATGAAGGTGGATTCATCATCTTCCTCATCGACGATGACGACAGAGAAGGGAGTGATGCTGAAGAGAGAGGAGAGAGAAGGGGAAATGGAGTGGGACTTGCATCTCCAGAGGAACCAGTCAGTTATTATTGATACATTCCAAGGACAGTTTAAAAGCACTGTAAGTCTTTTGACTTTTAGAACAAATTTTGAATAGACTTTTGTACATAACAGCCACTTATTATGGATTATTTCAGGAACAGACATTATACAAATATTGCCTGCCTAGAGGTTTGATATAACATTTCACTTCCCCGAAATCAAGAATGTTTCAGCTCCAGAGCGGCGCTGAACAGTGGCAGGCTACAAACGGCTAGAGTGGTCGGCTGATTGGCGAAATGAAAGTACCGAGTAGTCGATTAATTGTCCAAAAAAATGTCTGTTTAAACGAATACCAAAAATGGGCTTTCAAAACAGCCCAACCAGGCAATATCTGTTATATTATATAGTCTATATAGATCTGCCATCAGAGTATTGCATTGACTGCATTATTAAACTCGCACTACTTTGCTGTAAAATAATAGGCTTGCATAATTTTTAAAAATCCAGATAGCGCGCGCAGCATGACAACACCATAGAGATCCCATATCGGATACCTGACTACGCAGTGAGTGACGTCATGTCGGTCAACGGCGTTATATTGACCGAGGTGACGCCAAAACCAAAATATAATTGCGATCCTTGCAGCTTTAGTCACGTGATGGTATTTTGACCAATCACTGATTCGAATCTATGTAGCCTATGTAATATAAAGTATTATCAGTTTTTACTGAGCTCACATACTACTCAGGGTGATAGGCAGGGTTCTCACTAGAAAAATATCCACACATGGTTCCCCCTCTGCGCAAAGCGCGGAAGTTTCGGAAGTTTTACGGAATAACGTGTAAAGTTAGGTGTGGTGGCAGTATATGCTATAGCAAAAGGATGGAAAAATACTTCTTGGTAAGCAGGAGTTGTTTACTAATGGCGTTATAGTAAAAATACATTGCCAAAAAGCAAAATAATCTGTGGCATTTATCATTATTGTTAGGAATATATACTCCAATATTTTTTTACCCTTTTGCCACGCATGGTGCATTAATTTCACACATGGTTCTTCCTTGTCTGAAACCCTTTACGCATGGTATTGGAACCATGGGTGTTATGTACTGGTGAGAACCATGGTGATAGGAGTAAACCTTTCACTCTTTGTTTCTTTGGACATTTCCTATATTTGTATCTTACAGGGACATGCAGTAAACATCTCTGTCCCCTCAACAAAAACATGTCACAAGTTTTAGCCTGGTATATACCTTTACCAGGGCTGTACATTAACCCTTTTTTTTTTCTGAAGGTGTGAGGAAAATTCTTAAGATATATGAAAAGTGTTGTAGTTCCCTCCAAAATATTGGGGATCCAGCATTAAAATTTAGGGGCCCAAGTACATGCGTAGTGTAATTGATGCTGCTACTAATCGTAACTGTCGAATACAATGAAGCAATTTAGTCAAATGATAACAGTATTGATGATAATACATTTCTATTTTGTATGTTTTGGACAGGTTGTGTGTGCTGTTTGTGGCCATGTTTCTATTATGTTTGAGCCTTTCATGTACCTTTCTGTGCCTCTGCCTCGTGCCATGGATAAACAACTCAGTGAGTATCAACATCTGCCTTCGCACTTTCGATCATTTGTTCACACATTGGAAATTTAAACTGTATGAAAAAGAGACTGTAGCTGTGATGTTTGATGAACAAACACAGTGTTTTTCATATTTCAGTATCATGTGATGCACAGATAAGGTGAATACTCACACGGGAGCATTTGTTTGTTGGGCTGTGGAAATTTCTGCGGTGGTTGACGTCTGTACTTGAAGATATGAATTACCACAGTCACAATTTATCATCAAAGTTCTTGGAAAATTGCTTTTTGCATTGTAGGATGGTAGAAGACATTATTTCCATACTGTTCTTTAAGTTTGATCTCGATCACCCTGATCAAGTAAAATGTAAGATTTTTTCAATCGGCGATCTTGCTTTTCTCACATTCAATTAAATAACAATTACAATTACTATAATTTTTCATTTTCAGTTGTAACGATCATCTCAAGCCAGGGTCTCCTACCAACCAGACACCTTATAACGCTCAGTAGGTTTGATACAGTAAGGGAGCTTCGGCATGCCTTAAAGTCCATCATCTCGAGCATCTGCGGGGGAGAGGAAGAGAGAGACGTGATCATAGCGGAAGTGCTGGATCATCATATCTCGAAGTTCTTGGTGAGTTTTTTCTTTTAGGTTGCGATTAATTATAATTGATATTTCTTTAGCGCTTTTGCCACTGGATGCCAAGCACTTTTGAGATGTCATTCCTGGGTCAGCACTGGAGTCAAACTGCATACAAACTACCAGGCAGTGATGTTGCAAGTTCAGCGAGTACATCCACTTTCAGAATATGTCTTCATACTGTGTCCGAATTTGAGAGATTTCATTGATATACAGATGAGATAAGGGAAAGTTAAGCTTCTAAGTTGTGGCTTTTGATGCAAATTATTGATTACATATTTTAAAATGTTGGTAATTTCTCAGTATTTGCAATGTAATTGATGTGATTTAGGTGACATCAGAAATATTCAATGTCTCCACATGGAGCCAAATGTTTTTACTCACCTTGCTACAATGTGTTCTACTGTGAGTTTAATTTGCTTTTAATTAAAACCTTTTGGTTCTTTGTATTTTTTTGGTTGTTGTTGATCTTCATACATTTTCTGAACCACAATAGGGTTAAATGGCCCAAATGCTATAATCCATTCACCTTGGCCCCATTTCATAAAACTTGTTATCATTAACAAGTTACAATAACTGTTATAAGCCACTGAAATCCTTGCATCTGATTGGCTGATAGCAAATTTGTCATAGAAATGTGGCAGTTGTTACTGATAACAAGTTTTATGAAATGGGGCTCTGATCTCCTGAATAAACCTCCAGTTTACGTGGTTCTGTGGGTTTGATTGTTATTTCTCTATATTCTTTTTTTTAGCATTCATTGTAAATATAAAACACCCTTTCTCATGATGTTCTGTCTGTAAGATTTAAAAAAAAGCTAGTACACAGTATTGAGTCTCTACATTTCAGTAAGCATGTTCTTACCGTCCTCAGGAGAATGGTAGGAACATGATTACCGAAACGTCGAGAGTGAGTAGGTCCTTTTCAGGACCACACTCATTTCCAAGAAAGAATACATGGTGTGACTTGAAGCCTTCTACTGCCATACGTTCTACCGCCATGGAAACCTTCAAAGAATATTTACTAGTCAGATAAGGTTGTTATGATGTGGAACTGTCATTCTTCAATATCTGTCATCTGTTTTTCTACGTCAAATGCAGGAGGATGGTATCCAGCTGCGTTATGTCAATGACTGCTACCGCCTGCTCTATGCCTTTGAAGTCCGAAGCAATGCCCGTGAGCGACTCTACAGCAGTCTCTGTCCAGAACAGGGTGTTGCTTCAAGCACGCAGGTCAACGCACAAACGAACTTCGACCTCTACATGAATGAACACAGTAATATGAGTTCACAGAGTGATGATGTCATTACACACATGGGCGATGCCACGCCCCCGAGCTATCAGGCTGTCACAAGCTCTCTGGATATTGAAGTCACTACATCAACGGGGGATGAGACAAGTACCCTTGGTATGGACCAACCGCCTGATATTACATCAACATCGGGTCTTGATATGGGATTTTCGTCGAAAAGCATGCCCTCTGAGATTGATGTCTTTTCAAACATTTCATATTTCAATGCGTCTGATGATGGGGCCTATGAGGGTGCAAGCTCGTTTGAAGGAACGCTGGCGGACAGTACGGACACCGTGGATAAGTCATCAAGCCTGCAAGCTATGCATGGTTCATCCAGCGGGGTTGAGTCGTGGGCCGATTGTCAGACCGATTCGGTGCCTTGGGTCTCAAAGCCGCCTGAAGATGTAGTTCCTGCGAACAGTCCGACATCGGCGGTCATCGCTTCGTGGAAATCGTGTGCAATATGCCTGGAGGAGCTACCCCCGCACCAGTTGTTAACCCATCAGCCCTGCGGCGGAGTTCTTTGTGCAATCTGTATGGAGGTAAGAAACAATAACATACATGTGAATGGCATCCAATGTAGCACATCGTAATGACACCAGAATAGTCCAAGATTTCTCTAAATTGAAGCTAGTTTATCATCTCCTCTGACTAGATGGCCCCATCACAAAGCCAAGGTGATATTATGATTGCAGGGCCCTCTGGGAGAATAGTACCCAGTACCGGAAGAGGCTACCCTGGGTAAACAGTATGTGCCATTATTATTGTTATCATCAGCAGCAGCAGCAGCAGCATCATTGCTCTGCGGATCAAATTTTATTGACTATCAGGAATTGCAATTAAAAAGATTTTACATTTCACTTATCGTTTTAGGCATGTAAAAAATGTTAGTTTGTTTTGGTTTTTTTTTTCTTCATCCAATCATCCAGAGAGCTGTGAAGCATTATGGTGACCAGACTGTCAATTGTCCAGTAAGTATGAACAGGATCACCTTTAATTTTGTATGTTTTGTATGGAAATCTCCTTTATTTCTGTGAGTTATCTGATGAAACAAATATACTTTTCAAGAATTACTAGCATGCCTTTTTTTTTTCCAGGGGGGGGGGGGGGGGTGGTTGATAAACATTAACATATTTTTTTAATCGTCCCCCTGTAGAGATATGTCAGTTCCATCTTATATAAAAAGGGTATATTTCTGTGAGTTATCTGATGAAACAAATATACTTTTCAAGAATTACTAGCATGCCTTTTTTTTTTCAGGGGGGGGGGGGGGTGGTTGATAAACATTAACATATTTTTTAATTGTCCCCATGCAGAGATATGTCAGTTCCATCTTATATAAAAAGGGGATGTTATAATTAACCCATAGAGGTACAGTGTAACCTTTAGGAGACGCTTTTGCAGTATCTGTTGGTACAGACTGTTGGGCCGTACATATACATGAGCAGAAAGAGAAAAATGCACTGACAAATTTGAGCCCATTCCCATCGCTGTATGGTGTGGCGTTCTCAAATTAGAGCACTTTAAGTGTAACTAATCATTAAACTCTTTAAATTGGCAACGCAGTGAATAATTGTTACTTACAGGCATGCTGTCTTAGCAGTCATGTATAAAAAACCAATCCAAACTAATAACTATTTTCTGATGTTTTTCTAGGTGTGTCGGCTGGAGATAGACCCAGCTACAGACTACGTTGCTATGGCAGGAGCATCAACACCCAACCTCATGAAGAGGGTCCTGTTGATATCAGTTACTTTCAGAAATGATGTAGAAGAGGATGGGATTGTGAGGGTAAGTAGGAATCCCACTAACTTCCTGGGTAGGTTTTAAAAAAGCTGACTACAGGGAACTATTCTCAAGGGGTTTTATTTCTTCTTCTTCTTTCTGTTTGAGGTTCTGAGCTGATATCCTGTATGCAGAATACTCTAATTGTAAGTTTAAAGGGTTTGCATGGTCCAGACAAGACAAGCTATATAGCCAAAGCTTTCACACTGTTTTAACCCATTCGTGACAGGAATCATTTAAAGCCTAATTTGATCAGCTGTTATTCTTCAAATTGGCAACGTCAACTTTTTTATTTTATTGCTACATTTTTCTTATAAAACATCATGCATCTGAAATGAATATAAATTGACAGAAATTATGATAAGTCAAAAAGTTGCCAATTTGCAGGGGAAAACAGTGATTTTAAACTTTTAAACATTGCCAATTTAAGGATTTTAATGCTTATTTTCCTTTTAAAAAATTCAGCATCAAATAAAATATTGACGCAACCAAAATGGGGACAGTATGTGTAGAATTTTTTGCTCATTCTGCTCATGTATTTGGTATGATTTTTAGGGCTTTGCATCAAAAGATATTAGGCCAAACCACAAAATGTGGACCCTCTGTCACGAATGGGTTAACGCGAAACCCCATTATTTCCAATTTATAGGTCTTGTGGTGGAGGGTCACATATATACTTTGTTTCCTGTGAGCACCCCTGCGTACCAAGACAACCTCCAGTGTCTCCTTCAGGTGATCTTTCTATACAGGTTTTGCTCTCCCCAAAGTTTATTTTCATTTGGGTAAATGAATCTTATGAGCAGACTGGTAGATGCAAATGTAAGTCATCTCATGAAATTTTTCATTCTGAGGAACTCTGCAGAGTAACCAGTTCAGACACTGAGGATTGATGTTGTTTGGCACTAGTTTTGACTCCTTTGTGTTGGGGGTGTTGTTCATACCTTGTTTGTGTTTTTCTTAACGTCTGCAGAGAAACATGTTAGGACACCCCAGGGTGCTCTACACATTGAATGAAGTCAGCGGAGAGGAGCTCTTTAGTCAAGTGGAAAGTGTGATGCCCATCCATGCCCCTTTCTCACTGGTACTCTCGGATTCACAGGTGAGCGCTCCCAATTTCAAGGAGGTTGCTTTCTGTTAACCCATAGCATTACATTGCCTCCTTTTAGCGACACTTTCACAGTATCTTTTGATCCAAAAAGCTAGAAATTACACATTGGGAAGAAAGGGTAAAATTCACCAAAAAATTTGAAGTTCATTTCCAGTACGGTACATGGTGGGGTGTTAGTACAAGATCGATCAATATTGTAACTAACCATGAATGAATTATGAGTTGACAACATAATGAAAAATCTATCATCACAATTTATGTGTACAAATTGGCAGTTTTTCTGTTAAATTTTTATGCCACCACTCACCGAAGGTGGGTGCCGGAGGTATTATTCAATTTTTATTCGCATTTTTTCATGCTATATACCTTTTCATGTTTTTTCAAACAATGTAGGACTGGAAAAGAAAATAGTAGTTGCCAATTTTAGGAGAAAAAGATGATCCATAAAGTCCTTAAGAAAACTCTGTACTGCTATGGATGAACGTGAAAATGATATATGAAATATTAATAATAACTGACACAGCATGTGTAGATTTTTGTGCTCTTTCTGCTCATGTAAGAGTGTAGTTTTTTAGGGCTCTGCATCAGAAGTTCTTGGGCCAATGTGAATCCTTTATCACAAATGGGTTACCAGAAATTTGACTCTTTCAAAATGCTATGAATCTTCCATCTTTCTATCAGGGTCTAAGCTGCAGCCGATGCAGCTACGAGCTCCACTGCTCTGGCTGTCAGCTGGTCAGGGAGGTGGACATCACCCTCAACTCAGATGATCACCTCACGGTAGTGTACCATGACCTCCCCTCTGAGATAGTGGACTCAACCAGCAGGGTGTGCGAGGACCAATCAGTGGGCGACTTCCAGGGCAATGAGCCAATCACGCTCAGGGATTGCTTCCAGGCATTCACAGAGAGGTGGGTCCCTAGCAGTTTTGTGACAGGGTATATTTCGTACATTGTATATTGGTCCTTTGTTAATGAGGGGGGGGGGGGGGGGGGGTCAGTTGCCTATAAAACACAAGACTGAAGAAACCAGAGAAACCTTACACTCTAAAAAAGTTTGTTAAAAATTATTAGGCTGGTTAAAATATGAACCTACCAAGTGTTGGTTTTAAAAAAATTGTATGTAAAACATATGGGGATTTTTTTTAACCAACAGTTGGTCGGTTCATATTTTAACCAACCTAGGGATTTTAACCAACTGTTTATAAAGTGTACATATATTTGATCATTGCAAGATAAACTGATGATAACTTGTGTATTATTTACTTTCATGTCGGTCCATTTAATGTAAGTCATCTCATAAAAGGCTGGTATAAGAATCTCACCATCTCATAAAAATGCCAGCTTTTGCCTGCTATGCAGAATATACAGAACAAGAGGAGTGATATAGTGATACTTCTGCATGCAGCTTAGTGTAGTTGGTGAATGTTTATGCTTTGTAAGCTGTCTCCTACGTCAGATACATTCTTTTATTTTTACTTTATTTTGAAAATCATAAAGTTATGTAATGTGAAATGTAGGAATTAGGAACTACATAGAGGCATACACACACACCTTAAATTGGTACCAAATTCTACATTTTCAGTTTTTGTCAAATTCTGCATTTACAGTTTTTGTCAGATTCTATATTTTCACTTTTTATCAAATATATATATATATATATATTTTAATATTCTAATCCCATAGTGAAACGCTGGATGAGCACAATCCTTGGTTCTGTCCGGAATGTAAGAAGCCTCAGCCTGCCAGTAAGACCATCTCGGTGTGTCGCTTTCCAGATACTCTCATCGTCTACCTCAAGAGGTGAGCTGATGTTAGTTTGCAGGCACAAACCCTGGTCTGTTAAAACATGTTATAGAAGTCTGAGTAGAAAACTGAAGGAGGTCAATTGAGAGCATGTACTGTAGCTGCTCCAGACCATATTGACACGGCCACTAGGCACGTGGCCTAGGCTTCTCTCAAGACCCAAATGTAATTCAGAAAGGTGTTAATTAGGGTCTGTGCCTACAGACTAAGCTGACAATCTGTACAATCAGTTGATTTATTTCCAGTCATGTGATGAGAAGTAGTTCCTACCAGTCTCCAAGTCATTATCAGACTTGGGTTTATCAGATGCAGAATATACATGTATACAAAATATACTCTGTACTATGTTGGAAGCTAAATGAAACATGGCACCCACATCAACACAGAGGTACCATTTGGGATGGGGGGGGGGGCATTTCCTCTGGTAACTGATATTGTGTTTCTGAGATACCCTAGGTACAACCGGAACCTCACTGTCAGTGTGGATTTGTGCACTGTAGACATAACATTGCATTTACATGTCTTGAGAAAGGCAACATGACATGCATGAAGCGATGTGATTTGTCCCCTGTTGCAGAGGAAGTGTGAGGTATACCAGGCCTGAGACTTTGGATAAGGCACTTAGGCAATTTAGTAAATCAATTAATCATTGTGCTTGCTTTCAGATTTGTGTTTTATCACCCCATGAGCACCAAGCTAGACTACAAGGTCCTCTTTCCAGTCGTAGACATGAACAACGCCAACCCTGAAGAAAAGTTAGTCTATGATCCATCATCCAACCAATAGATACAATCAATCACTCAGTCTTTGTTCTTATTCTCTAGATTTGTGTTTCATCAAGCCATGAGCACCAAGCTAGACAACAAAGTCGTATTTCCAGTGGAAGACATGGATGTTGGGGAATACATGAACAACACCAACTCAGAGGAAGACTTGGTCTATGATCTTCAGGGTGCTGTCAATCATTTTGGTGGTGAGTTGGGATTTCTTTGAAATATTACGTAGGGAGATGATTGATAAGATTGTGTTACTGACTTATACAAGCATCCCAAAACACTTTTCCGTGCTGATTCTTTACAGGGGTCTGCACTGACATATAACAGTCTGTATATGTGGACTTTTTGTTTGTATTTCTTGCATTCACATTGTTGTATGAATACTTATATGAATATATATGAATATAATACACATGCACTCATTCTGGAATAGCTGTTGGCTGTTGCATGTTTTAAAAAAAAAAAACCTTTACAAAATAACCCTTTCACATTATTCTTATGTGTAAATGCTGGTCACTACAAAACATATATTTGAAGAACCACTGGTCTGGTCAGTAATTATATATGCATGCGTGCACTCTGTGAAAATGACTATTTTAACACAGTAATACAGTGGAAACTCGGTATGAAGAGATCTGCTTTAACAATATTCCTGATATAACAAGGTAATATTCTGGTCCCAGCTCTTTATATTCTATTGTTTTTTAACCCTGATATAACGAGATTCCTGCTATAACAAGGTAATTTTGTTGGTCCCATGGACCTCGTTATACTGAGTTTCCACTGTATATCTTTGAGATGGAATAAACTGATCAAAAGCCCTTTCGCATCATTCGTAGGTGTGAATGCAGGCCACTACACAGCATATGTGAAGAACCCCTGGACAGGGCAATGGCAGTACTGCAATGATGAGACAGTGTCGCAGCAAGAGCCTTCGGAGCAAGATTCTTCCAACGTCTACATCCTCTTCTACTCAAGAAAAGGTTTGTCCATATTGGTTCTATGGTGTGCCCTGTGGTTTCTTTTCTGGCAAAGGTTCAAAAATATTTTGTGAGCTTTCTCATTCTTTTTATCTCAGTTAGGAAGAACATCATGGTAGAAAGGTTCCCTAAAAAGGATTGCTCTTCACATGCCCTCATATTCGAAATTTAAAAAAATAGCTGAAGTGTTTGGGCGAAACATTCATGCAATGTTTGATGTGTGGTCTCACATTTCTGTGTGTAGTGCAAGTGCCTTGAATATCTTATGAAACTGATAATGCCCAGATCTTACAGAAGACACCTGTGTTGGTGTAGAACTAATAAACCTTTCTCAGTTGCTTGGAGACTGTTTCTTTCTCAATGTATATGCATGACCAGAGCTCAACCTTGTTTTTAAAAACCCAGCAGCAGCCCGAATCCTTACCTTTTATTTTTGATGCATAAAAACAAAGAGCAAATATTGCCAAAGCAAACATCTGCTCACCATGTAACAATGTTTAAAGATATTGTGGTACGGTTATTAAGTGATGATAGTGGTCATTCAGTTGCCATTATGACAAAATTAGGGACGATGTTGTTGGTCGTGAACTTGATACTCTCAGTGTCTAATGATGATGATTTGTGTGTTTTAGGGTGTGGTTCTTAATACAATAGTAAAAAATGATGATGAAGACGAAAATTCCAGTGTCATAGCTTTTATTTTACCCCTTGTTAAACACTTGTTCACTCCTTCACTTTCTCAGGATCCTTCCAGGACTTCACCCTTCCACCATCATCTCACACCAACAGTCCCAAGACGGAAGAAAGCATCACCCATTCTGCCCCTCCGCCCCTCGTCTGTTCCTCTTCTTCCTCCTCTGCCTCCTCCTCTTCCACTACCTCCTCAACAGCACCCCTCTCACCCCCAGAGACAAGAATGGAAGAGTCCACGCCCATGGAGGAGGAGGAGGAGGAGGAGGAGGATCAGCAAGCATTCATGGAAGGCACAGACCTGGATAAGCTTATACAGGAGTTGCACAAGGAGGACAAGTCCACTGGAGAAGAGGGGGGCAGTAGCGAGGCAGAGGGGAGGGAAGTGGATGTTGGTCAGCAGGAAGGTATGAATTCGGAGTCACTGGATTAGGTCACTGATTGTAAAGATTGTTGAATCTGGAGCCGTCACATTGGGCCATTGCCATTGCTACCCCAAAGACAATCGAGGACAAGAGACTCCATTGCTGCACAGAAAACTATCAGGGACAACTCCATTGTTTTTGTTGATGCCTGTGAATTAGACGAGACTGAAAGACTTCGTCAGATCCGCAGGGTTGTGGAAGATTCTCAAAGATATGACCTAGGAGCTCTCCTTAAGAAGGATGTCCAGGCAGCTATCGGAGACAATTCCAGACAGGTCTTCAAAATTTGTTGAGCATGAACCATGAGGTACTTCATATAGATCTTCAAGACTTCTTTGTAAAGATGAAAGAGGACTCCATAGCTGATCCAAATTCAGAAAACTGAAGTCAGATGAGGGTCAAGAGCTCTGCACTTTGGGTTGGTTGAGGGATTTGATTTCTTTTAAGGCTGTGGTTGTGAAGATATGATTGTTATATCAAGTGTTCCAGTAACAAAGACTCTGATGTTTGCCGGTTGATTAGGGAACCTGAGGGATTACACCATAGCTGTTCTAAATAGGGATGACCAAAGTCAAATGACGAGACAACAGATGCACTTTTAAAAGCATGCAGTTGTTGATTTGGCTTCTCAGGTCTTTAATTGTAGGATTGGTTATTGCGACAGTCGTTTCAGGGATGTATCCATTGCGGATTGGCAGTTATTTTCAATATGGTGGAAGGACTCGTCAAGAATTGTGAAACCAGTCTTTGATTAGATGTGATGGAGCATTCCGTTTCTGTAAGACCTTTCTGAAGGATTTGTTTTCATTTGCAGAAGACCTCCTGTACATGCATGGTGTACTATTTGAGGAACTTCCTGTGCCATTGTAAGAGTTACTGCTCATCAAACCATCGATATCCAGGCAAACCTGTCATGGTTGGATTGATGGTATAGACAATCAGAAGCTGCAAAGCAAAGCTATCAAGCACTAACATCTTGAAATGACAGTCTATTGCAAAACATTTTTTAAAAATGTGAAGTATGGTTGAAAATCCACTTATACGAAAATGATTTTCTTGAATTTAGGGGAAAAAATGAAAATGGGAAAAGGAACTTGTGCTTTATTAGGTAAAAGAAGAATTGTTTTGTAGCATGTTTTATTTAAACATTCTGTGCTACCACTTTTTTTAACATTATGAATCCTTGTCAAACTTATTTACAATCACTACACTATATCAACTCAAAGAAACGCCTTTGTTTGTATGTGTAAACACATCGTACATGTACCTGTATGAATTCACACTAATCATATGCAATGAAACAAGTCAGTGTAATATTTTGTACAGCCAAAATCACATTTATTTATGTATTATTGTATGGTTATTATGACGTTTCAAAGTGTGTGAGCACTGGTATACAAGTTATGCTGCATTCGACGTAAATTGTATCAAGTTTGAGGAAACTAATTGTGGGACCATTTTACGGGCTAGGAGGGGGCAGGAATGAAATAAACTAGACACGTAATTCAGGTTGTTTACAACTTCTTTTTTTTTCGATGTAGATCTTACATCGATGACGTTGCAATGCATTTAATGGGATATCACTTCCAGCCAGGTAGCCATTTTCCAAACCTGGGTAGGGAGCTACTGTCCTCAACAATATGCCTTGTCAAAATGTGAACAACATGCAATCCCTTTAATATGAAAGTGAGCATACCAGTGGGATGTGAATGAAGAGAGAAAACTGAATTTCACAATCAGGGAAAAGACTAAATCACAATTCAGAAAACGTTACATTCTTGACGTCCACTCACAATGTTTTCTCAAGCAGGTCATACATGCTATTCTTTGTACAGGTCCGTGTTGTGGAATTAGGGGCAAAATGTTGAGAATAGAGGTAAAAGTGAATGAATTGCTGCATACTCTAGTTAATTTCTGAGCGAATAAAATCCGAGCACCGAGGTAGTGCTCTTCAGTCCAGTTTTTATGTGTAGATGTGTTTCAAGTAAGTGAAGACCACTGAGATGCACCAACCCATGCCATTTTGAGCCAAACGTTGTTTCCGTATGCTTCAGCATTATACATGTACAGTCAACTCTGCATAAGTCGAAGTCGCATAAGTCGAATAATCGCCAAAGTCGAAGGTCTGTACTGGGTCCCATTCCTTTATTTTCTATTGTTTTTGACCCCTCATAAGTTGAATTTTCTCTAAGTCGAGGCATTTTCTTCAGTCCCAAGAAATTCGACTTAGGCAGAGTTGACTGTACTTCTCATTAAACCTGTGGAACACCAAGCCCGTGATTACTCTGTGGAAAATGTGTGTTATACCATATATCAAATCATGCTTAAAGACATCGGTTAACATTGTTATGATTTAAAAGAATCTTGTGTTACTTGAAAATGGGATAAACATAAGGGTTATAGTGTAAAAATACCAGTCTGAAAGTTTCAAAGTATAATATCCACAGGAAGTATTTTGAAATATAAAAAATGTGAACCAATCTTTGAAAAATATACGAGGGTCGGTTGCACAGAATAGACATACGGGGTGCGCATGCGCGTATGACTCACCTTACCGTACTGTGTGTATTGGCGTATCACGCGGCGGGAGGCACATAACGGCATTTTCAAATTCAAGCAAAGTGGTCCTCTTAGTGATTGTCTCGTGATACGAAGGATAATAAAATCGCTGTTTGCGTCTACTAACTTACACTCTTTCATTCCAAATTAGGGTTGGTTTCAGGGTTTTTGAGTACAAATACAAGTACTCATACACATGTTTCATCTTAGTTTGAGAATTTTTTAAAGCAGCTACTCACAAAGTTAGCCAATGCCTTTAATGGATTTCCATGGCATGATTATTGCAATCTACATGTACATGTACTTACTACCGTGCACTGCAAAGAATGCCAGCTTATCTTATCACAATGCTAACTAGGCAAGAATGATAGCCTTCCAGCATGTATGTATAGTTATGAAAAAAAGTGTTTTATTTTTGTATGAATTTCATCTCTGTAGATAATGCACCATTATGATATGGATTTCCTTTTTTTTTTTTTTTTTTGTTGACTGTACCGTAAACATTGGCATTTATGGTTTGTTTCTAGAATGGGGAAAATTACGGTTTTGTTTTTTTTTGTAGTTGTTGCTTTAAAGGGAAAGTCCACCCCAGAAGTTTCACTGTATCAATAAAAGGAGAAGAATTTGAAAGGCATTTAAAAAAAGAAATGAGCAAAATCGATCAAAGAATAAGAAAATTACACTCATTTACATTTTCTTGTAAATTACTCTCGGCTCTGCAAATTGGCAGCACTGATGACATCATATGCGAGCAGCTCTCCTTTCAACTTGTACATGAAATTTCACATTTTCTCGATTTTCTTGCAAGTTACACATTTTCTAACCCCCATAGTCAATGTTTAGAAGAATTGCTTTTTACATAACATGATTTACTTTGACTAGAAAATGTAAATGAGTGTAATTTTCTTATTCTTTGACCATTTTGCTCATTTTTTTTTTAAATGCTGTTCAAATTTAACCCCTTTTATTGAAAAGGTGAAACTTCTGGAGTGGACTTTGCCTTTAAGGTCAAATATTTGATAGCAGATCAAAATGGAGATACTTCCCTTCTTTTGTCTCTCTTATGGTAATGATAATTACATTTATATATTGCTTAATTGATACATTTCTAAGAGCTTTACATGTACATGTAATTATTGTTGCCTCGCTCATTAGATTCATTCGGTGTTCCGCGCATAAAGTGCACCATCTCCACTCTCAGATGAGCATTCCGGTCAGGGGGCATTTTGCATGTGCCCACATGCCAATGTCGCTACAGTGATGTTTGCATCCTCTCCCTCCCTCTCTCTCTTTCTCTCTCTCCCCCTCTCTCTCTCTCTCCCTCTTTCTCCCTCTTTCTCTCTCTCTCTCTCCCTCTTTCTCTCCCTCTCTCTCACTCTCTCTTTTTCTCACTCTCTCTTTCTCTTTTTGACCTGTTATTCTGCATTGGTATGCAAAAACTGGAAGACAAAAAATGTAATCTGAAGTCAGAGGAAAATTTGATAAAGTCGCAAGAGATATATAACAAATATGCATTATGGAGAAGTTGCCAAATTAAGGTTGTGTACGTGACTGTAACTTTATATTTCACTAAAATCAATAGACCCATTTACTAATGTACTCAAATTTATCGTGTTTCTCTCAAGAACCCTTGGTTACCAACTATTCAGGTTTACCTTCTATGCATAATGGCATCTGAACATTAGTTGTCACCTTGTTGGGAAAGCCTCTTGCAAGCTTGTTAGTGGTCAAGGGAAACTTGTGTTTAACTATGCATGAAATTAGTAAACAGGTCTATCAGTTCTCCATGAAATGTTCTAATTAACCTCCGTCTCATATGTCTAAAAAGTTTGGGGGTGCAGTACTGTGTTATCCGAGCGTATGCTTCGGCAGCTCTTTCTTAGTGGAATAAGTTATGCTTTTTTCTTCAAATTGCTAAAACCTTTAACTCTTTTCATGTCAGACTAAACTTTTTTTTCCCCAGGGAATTAGGCATGAAGCAAAATTCTTTCCAAGAAAGTGGAAAATCACATTTTGTGTACATTTTTTCATACCCAGAGATTTGGGGTTAGGGTTATAGTTGCACTGGGGTTTTGGGTTTTGTAGTTCAGTATAGGGTTTGGTCCTGGGTTGTAGTGAGGCTTCAGTCGGTCTTTGACACTGTCTGCAGGGCAATTGGCATGGAAGTCAAAGTTCCTTTAATTTGAGCCAAATACATTTCTTAATTGCCAAAAATTACTAAAATTTTATTATTATTTTTTTTAATAGCTCTTTTTCCTTTTAACGGCTGCTTCAACACAAAGTAACTTGGCGAGGGAAGGGTAGGATGCAGAAAAGAGCTTCTTCTATAAAGCTTATTGCGTTCCCTTGACTTGTTTTTCTTTATTGTTATCTTTCATTTTTTGATTTGAGACTTGCTCTACACAAATCATTTTTAAAGGTGAATATATTGAAAACCCACTCATTCCATTGCATGCACATACTTGTGTGCAAAATCTATGGAAGGGGGGGGGGGGGGGGAAGACACCAATGCATTTGATGAAATGAAACACTACTAGTAGAGTGAACAGTGGTTACCTTCACGATAATACCACAACTGTTCCCTAGAATATTTCAAAGCTGACAATCATCTTCTGAGGTTTCATAAACTGACTGCATTGCGTTGCAGACAGATGGGCTATAGCAGGGGTATTCTTAGTACACAAACAAGGTATATGCACTTGATATCTTGACATGATTTCATAGTGAAAACCTTAAACAAGATACAAAAGTGAAATTAAATACAAATTTAATGAAGCATGCTACATGGTCATGCTGTGGAATTTTAGTTTTCTGAATTCTCTGTAATTCATGACATATTCGTACAATTTAAGAACATCAGTTTACCACCAACCCTTGGGACGTCTTTTACTCTTTCACATGTCCGTTCTGTACACATAGTTCTTGAGGCGTAATCTCCCTCTGCCCGATGCCCTTGTTACCGAGGATATCTCAATAATATCTAGGCCTGTACTTACAAAGACCTGTAATCGAGGCCATTTGTCACCAAAGACAATCTTCCAGTTTGGTCATGCAGCAGAACCTGGTCATTTTTAACAAATATTGGCAGTCATACTCTGATTATACTGATTTTGAGCACTGATATAACGAGGTTCCAATCTATGTACCTACAGTGGAAACTCACTATAATGAAAATGACCTTGTTATATCAGGGGACCGTTTCATGAAAGTTGTCAGCTCTGACAAGTTGTCAGACTCTGATAAGTTCAGTAAAATCCTTGGTTTTGATTGGCTGAGAAGCACTACGCACTGACTGTTACTATGGTAACTGTCAGAGCTGACAACTTTCATGAAATGGTCCCCTGGAATCTCATTATATCAGGGTAAAAAAGAACATAAAGACCCGAGACCAGCAAATTTACCTTGCTATATCTAGAATCTCTTTAAATCGGAGCTCTTTATAACGAGTTTCCACTGCATTCTATCGATTTTGGGTCCTGCTTAACAGGGTTCCAATGTAACTACAGTGGAAACTCAGTATAGAGAGATCTGATATAACAATACTCCTGATATAACAAGGTAATATTCTGGTCTCATCTCTTTATATTCTATTGTTTTTTAACCCTGATATAACAAGATTCCTGCTATAACAAGGTAATTTTGGTGGTCCTAAAGACCTCGTTATACTGAGTTTCCACTGTACTACTTTTCTTTGATTCCTATGAGTTCACTTCATCAAATTTCTACAGTACAATGTACATGTAGTAACTAATTCCATGAATGATTTTGCTACATGAATTGTTACAGTCTGCGTCACTGGCTGATGCAGGTTAACATTGTATGTGTCTTTTTCTCAGAACATCTCACAAGATCTTTTAAGAGTGAGAAAAAATGTGCAGTTCATAGCTTTCTAGCTTTTGTACTACTATGAAAAGGACAACACTTTTGTCCCATTTCTTGTAAATGTCTGGTTTCTACACTTAGTATTGTACACACTTCTTTGATACACCAAGTCCAGTTTTCTCACTGATTTTCATGTCAAGAAAAACATTTGTACAATATCTGAATTTCTATACTCTGTACATAATGTGTGTAGATACAAGTGCAATAAAAAATGAAGGATCAAAAAACTTCGATGAGTTCATTTGTCTTATCTTTACATGTTTTTTAACCCATTCGTGACAGAGGTCCACATTTTGTGGTTTGGCCTAATATCTTTTGATGCAAAGCCCTAAAAATCATACAAATACATGAGCAGAAAGAGCAAAAAATTCTACACAAACTGTGCCCATTTTGGTTGCGTCAATATTCGTTGTTTAATGCTGAAATTTTTTAAAAGGAAAATAAGCATTAAAATCCTTAAATTGGCAATGTGATAGAAAGTTTAAAATCACCGTTTTCCCCTGCAAATTGGCAACTTTTTTACTTTTCATCATAATTTCTGTCAATCTATATTCATTTCAGATACATGAGGTTTTATAGGAAAAATGTAGCAATAAAATAAAAATGTTGGTGTTGCCAATTTGAATAAAAGCTGATCAAATTAGGCTTTAAATAATTCCTGTCACGAATGGGTGGCCCTGCTTCACACAAGTCATAGTATACCACATGACAATGCAGAAGAATACAGCTGGAGCAAAAAACAATTTTACACATCAAATAAATGATGCATGAATATGGTTAAGCTACAATAAATAAACACAAAGAACCAACAAAGCTTTAACTAAGTTTATAAAATGTGCTACAAGATAAAGAAATGTTGAGCCCATGATGCTTATCAATTTTGCTGCAAGTTTTTGAAAGGCATTTGACTGCATCATGATTTATGAGTGACATGAGGCTTCAGGATAGGGTGTAATGCGTGGCTGAAAGACTTTCCTCAAAGTACTCTGTCAGAATTTCTGAAAAACTACAAGTTTTTATCAGATCATCTGTAGTGCGGGCAGCATCACATACATCGGCCTGCTCTGAAAACAAGCACCTTTATGGTATGTCTCTTATACAAAATTCTCTTTCATATCCAGTGATCTTGGGACAATTTTCTGTCTCTTTTAAGTGTCTCCATCTTCTCCAAAATTTTCAGTCTCTTCTGAAATCATCCACTGTCGTCACCTCTTCTTGCCGTATCGCTGCCTGAAGAATGATGGAGCGGTCTCGTACAGCCACTCGGCATCCACCACGCAAACGTTCCTGTCCAAGAAAATACATCAAGACTGAATCAAGAACCTACATGTTTGTACTTAACATGAGAACAACCTCATTTATCTTTAAAGGGGTACCCAATGCTGAAACCATGTTAGTTCATTTAAAAGAGCATGATTTTATTAGCAGAAAATTATCTGCCTAAAGTTTTCTAAAAAGTAGAATTGCCAAGGAAACCCCCAAATGTGGTAAGATTTCAGGATATTTTTGACCCCTCAGCTGTGACCCAGTTTAAACTGGGTACTCACTTTGACGTCAAAGTGGGTACCTTGTCGCGCAATTCTAGCAAAATGCGCGCAACGTATAATACATATTGTACAGTCTAGCGCGTATACTGTAATGCGTGAAGCTGGGTACCCACTTTTACGTCATACCTCGTACTCAAATTTTTCAGTCAACTCTTGACTTTTTATGAGAAAATTAGCCAAAATGCATTGATTTCGATTGAAAATCATCAAATTCTTAATGTTATCCTTCTTAGAATTCTATTCTCGATCATATATCCCAAAAAAATTTACCATTGTGTAATCACTTTAAGAGAACTTAACTCATTGAGCTCCACTTTGTTTCAATTTAACATGCACTTTCCATAGACCCTGTCTCGAGTTGTTTCAGGCTTAGTGTTCAAAGGGGTAAAAAGACTGTCAATAAAAAAGGATCTCAGAAAAAAAAGGAAAAAATAAAGAGGGTACTTTGAGGGCTGGGGGGGGGGGGATTATTCCCACCTGACCACAAATGGATGCTAAGGAACATGATCAAGTTTTTCGGTCATGCATTACAGCTTGTTCTGGTCGAAGAGGGAAACTTTCTTTACAAATTAGACTCCTTCCCCACAAACATTAACATCTACATAAATTATGCTTACAAATTTTCAAATATAATTCAATAAATTCTCAACACAGCTTGCTCTATTCCACCCCTAAAAATCAGAGTGAATTAACCCCCTCACCTCATATAACATTTGGATGTGTGGACCAGTTCACTGTAGAGCAGGTAGGATGGCTTGCACTGGAAGAGACATGAGGAGGGATGGATAGCCACTGTCTGTTTTCTATCCAACTGTAGTCATGAACAAATGGCAGAACAGAAAAGTCGTTATCAGATGTCCTAGAATCAAAGGGTATTAAACTGATTTTGCTATTATTAACTAAAAATCACAGCTTAAAGTACAACCGGGGAAGCATTTCATCAAGTGTCCTGTCAGTGATTTATACCGACAACACAAGTTCAATAATAATGATAATAATGTTATAATAATTTTGTTTACCGAGGGAAGCCTCCTCAGCATAATTGCTGTTCTTCCCGAGGGACCTGCAATTACTGTTACCCCGGCCATTGCCAGGTACCCATTTACACCTGGGTGGAGAGTGGCAAATGTGGATTAACGTCTTGCCAAAAGATGGGCTGGGATTCGAACGCACAACCCTTAGATTGAGAGTCAAGTGATTGAACCACTGTACCATGGCACCTCCATGTACTTAGTTTAATACTTACTGTCAGATAGGTCCCATCACACTGCAGCTCAGCAGAATTCATGAACAGGCCTTGCGTCAAGCATTTTCTAAGATTTTAAAATGAATTCAAAATATAGGATTATTCATAGTTTCAACAAAAATTTAGTAATCATACATTCACTTCCTATCCTATAGGTCATAATTTCATAATTTTACATGAGAAAGTGGCAATACACTCGGTTCTATTGTGTTGCTTTGTCTCACATAACTCTCCCCCATAATATGATAAATACAGTGGAAACTCAGTATAACGAGGTCCTTGGGACCGTCAGTATTACCTTGTTATATCAGGAATATTGTTATATCAGATCTCTTTATACTGAGTTTCCACTGTAAACCCCACAATAATGCCATGAATCATGAAAATCTGACAATCTCATTTTAACTACAAGTACTTGACTGGAAAATTTGCAAAGTGTTCTGAGATACAAGCAAAATGATTTAACAAGAGATTCATTATTTGACACTGACAATATTCTTGTAATCATAGTTCTAAAAGGTGATACGAAAGCTTTCTCGCTTTCTTGCTTTTTCTAAAAAGTACCTTATTGCAGTAAAGTCATGTCCACAGGACTGGAGCGGAATGTTGGCTCGCACACACAGCTCCCTCAGTTGTTTGCGGACTTCCATAGCATGCTTCAGGTTACGATGGTTGATGAAATTCTCCCTGCACCACTCCTGAAACATTTCAATATCAGAACAATGGAAGATACAAAGCTTTAAAAGTTATTCAGCATGACTATTGCTACCAAAGAGAATATTGGAAAAGAAACTTTCCAATTAAAAAAACTGAAGAAGTGTGAGGCATTTGGGAACAAGCACACAGAATGCCAAGGCAGAGGCTGATAATGACACTTTACATGAAGCCATTATCATTATACTTCGCCTTTTCAAATATATGTCCAAAAAGTAGTACAAAGAGCTATAGGAAACATTTCTATATTAATGGTCTTGCAATGCAAGGGGTTTTCAATTACAGGTGACTACTGAAGCAGATTTGACTTATTTGCATTTCTAAAGTGAAATGCATACAATGGAACCAGTCTATAGCAGCCACTCAAGGGAAACAAAAATGTTGCATAGACGCTTGGCTGCTATAGACAGTTCTTAAAAACATAATTCATCTCCATATGAGAATCAATTTCAGTTGTTATTATAGGAAGGTGGCTGCTATAGAGAGGTGGCCCCTCAGACAAGTTTGAATGTACATACACTGATAAAGACTACTCAAGGAAGACAAGGTAAGTGGTCTTTAAAAGGAAGCAGTCTTTTGAGTATCCATCCTTCAGCATTTCAATAAGTTATGTTGAGGCAGCCCCTAATAAAATACTTACAATTTTACTGATGAAAACTATAAGATCATAACGATAAAATTGGTAAGAAGAAATACTCATGTAGTAGAGTAAAAAAATAAGAGACCCTTAACTTACGTAACAAAAAATTTAGCAGTAAAAATGAAACCTTTTTTATGTCGTACCTTTTTGTTCTTGACAGCTTTGAAAGCTCGATAGACTGAGAGTAAGGTCACGTGATCTCCTTCGCTGCAGTAGAACTTCTTCCATGCGGCCAACGCTTTCTCTCTCTATTAACCAATAGCAGTACAGAGCTTTCTTGAGGTCTAAATTAATCATCTTCAATCCTCAAATTGGCAATACAAATTATTTTTTCCAAGTTTACATAGCTTGAAAAAAATAAATATGGATATAACATAAACCAAAATGAAATATAATTGTAAAATTGAATCAGAAATTGCCAATTTGAACACAGAAAATAGTGATTATATATTATTCACTGCGTTGCCAATTTAAAGAGTTTAATGATTAGTTACACTTAAACTGCTCTAATTCGAGAACGCCACATCATACAGCGATGGGAATGGGTTCAAATTTGTCAGTGTATTTTTCTCTTTCTGCTCATGTATGATATGTACTGCCCAACATTCTGGACCAACAGATACTGCAAAAATGTCTCCTAAAGGTGACACTGTACCTCTATGGGTTAAGAAACAAATTGGCAACCCATAAGGTGGCTGACTAATAAGCAGAAATCATTTTGTTAAAGCCCACCGCACACTATACGACTTGTGTGCAATCTGATTTGGGAAAAATTTTTCATAGCATTTGATATGAACATTCAAACATGTACAATCTTAATGATCAAAGTTCCAAGTAGTCGTACAAATTCTAAAATCGAAATTCCAGATTATTGCAAGCCTGCTTATGGGACTAATGAACATTCAAACATGTACAGTCTTAATGATCAAAGTTCCAAATAGTCCTACAAATTCTAAAATCGAAATTCCAGATTACTGCAAGCCTGCTTGTGGGATTAAAAGCAAATTCAATTCCGAATCATAGCGACATCAAAGCAACCTTCCAATCGGCTGTGATTTGAAGCCGATTTGGCCTTTACTCCGACCACAAGGCTTGTAGTTAACCAAAATTTCAATTTTAGTTTTCCTACCTTTATTCTGAACTTCAAATAAGATAATTTACTTGTCTAAACTTTCATATTAAATGCCAAATGCCATTTGTTTGAAAATCAGGTCACAGTCGGATAATATAGTGTACGGTGGGCTTAAGATGTATTTCTGGTAACATTCATCTTTTGATAATACATGTTCTACCACAATGTCAAAAGGATAAATGGAACAAATTCATATGAAGTTTAGCAATCTTGTGTTATTTCTTTGAAATTACTTTTATAGCTATGATTACATACCCATAGATGTTTTTTTTTAAGTAAATTCAAATCACAGGAGAAATGATTCTCCGAGAAAATCAACAAAAAATTTTAGGCTATGTTTGGTTTGAAAATTTGTTTAAGTATCACAGTTGATTAATGGTTCTCTTTTCCACCTAAAAGTAACTTTTTACATCCTTTTTAAAAAGAATGATACACATCCTGTACAAAGGTTCATTTCACAATACAGATATTTATAGGTTTCCTAAAAATCTCTCTTTATGCAACTTCTCTTAAGTAAACAGATCCTGTTACCTTGCTCATTGGACTGTGTAGGATGGACTCGACTGACAGAACGGAAACAATTGTCAGGATCTCCTCTCTGTTAGCATACGGAAAGATAGCAAAAAGAAAGGGAATTGGGAAAGAGAATGTGAATACAAAAAAGAGGATAGTGAGAAAGAGAAAGAACAAAAGATAAAAGGCAAAAGTCATAAAAAGAGAATGAGGAAATACCTGACATCAATCTCATGCAATACGATTAGAAAACTTACATCCTAGACTCATTTGCATCTTTTTTCCTATTTTTTTTTCTTGTTTGTTTCCACATTTTTTTTGTTTAATTGATATTAATAAAATCACATATGAAAATTAAATAAACTCAAAGTGGGCATTCACAAAGCTTTCGAGGAAGTCTTGTATTTTCAATCTATGTTACAGAGCATCACAAATTATACATCATACTGGCAGATATTGTCTGATTGATTGAAAAGGTATTTATTAAAAAAAAACATGTGGCAGCTCAAAAGCTGAATTACATGGAATATACATATACATGAGGTATTACATTACAAAGTAAAATACAATTTGGTACACATATTTAGACATTCAATCATGATTTACAAAAATATCATTTCAGACCGGATATGTACATTTAAAATCAATTTGTGGGACTGAATTAGGAGGAAGGGAGAGACTGATGAGGAAGGAGAGGGCAGATATAGGAGAGAAGAATAAGGAATGTGAGGAGATAAGAGAGGGAAGAGTGTGATGGGAGAGATGGACATACGATAGATTCGATAGAGAGAAGAAGAGGAATTAGTAGAACACGGAAGATATGGTATGCAAAAATAGAAATGATGTTGCTTACACCAAAGCTCGAAATCACAACGTTGGTAAAAATACTCACAAGCACCCATAATCCTCTGCACTAATGATGACCTTTGACATGGGTGGATCTAATGGATAAGTAGACATCTCTTTGCCAACGGGAGTCAGCTGTAATGAATGAGAACACTAGTTGACAGCTTTAAACCGTAAATGGACACGACAAACTTACATGGTATGAAAAAAAAAGGTCCAAAAACATCAAACTTCGAAATATGGGGTGCCAATCATTTTTTAGTCGGATTGCTATTAATATGTAAGGTGTATTTTTAACCAAAGAAGC
The DNA here is from genome assembly GCA_029962745.1 of Echinometra lucunter. Classification (NCBI taxonomy): domain Eukaryota; kingdom Metazoa; phylum Echinodermata; class Echinoidea; order Camarodonta; family Echinometridae; genus Echinometra; species Echinometra lucunter. The sequence continues at coordinate 15,810,242 of CM057169.1, forward strand.
TAAATCTTCTAAACAAAAATGTGGCACACCTTGCCTCATCGACAGACATATATATTCTTTGTACTATATGATCAATATTTCCCAATAAATTCTAGACAGTATCTCTCCCAGTACAATTGAATGACCAGTACTCAACTATACAATGAAATGGGATTTTGTTGGGACATTTATAGGATCTGTTTCGAACTCCTTTTTTTGTATGTATCACCTACCTGTAGACGTCTCTCTCTGCTCACAGCACCTAGGAGCTCTAGTTGCTTGAGGGCTGCTTCTAATGACTATATGAAATGCAAACAGGACTATCAGCACAGAATAAAAATATGAGAGCTACTATTGTCCTGGAAAGGTTTAGAAAATCTGGAAAACATGTAAATATACTGAAATTTCACTTTAATCTCTAAAGCCACGAATGACTTTACGAACGACTTGAATATGAAGTGCCAAATGGGATGTCCAAAGTTTTTCCTGACATTTTAACAAAGTGTGACTGCATTTCCCATAATCTCAATCAAATTGTGACAAAAAATATACTTCGCAATAAAAATGTTTGCAAAGAGTAGTAATGTTGATATACGTCTGCACATTTCACCTTCAGCTGATGCAGTCTATAATGATTGAGAATCCCATTTGGCTTGCCACATTCAAGTTGTTCGTAAAGTCACTCGTCACTTTACGAACAGCTTTACGAAATACCCCCCTGTACGATCATCATTTTATCCACTCTTTTACCCCTACTGAAAATGGGGATGGGGTCAATTCAAACTGTCCGACCAATCAACCAGAAGCAAAACAAATTCTTCCTGATGTCACATCTGTGCCTCGTATGGCACTCTCTTACGGATTCATTAACCCATTCATGACAGAGGGTCCACATTTTGTGGTTTGGTTTAATAACTTTTGATGCACAGCCCTAAATATCATACCAAATACATGAGCAGAAAGAGCAAAAAATTCTACACTTACTGTGCCCATTTTCGTTGCATCAATATTTGTTGTTTGATGCTGAAATTTTCTAAAGGAAAATAAGCATTAAAATCCTTAAATTGGCAATGCGATGAAAATGTTAAAATTACCGTTTTTCCCTGCAAACTGGCAACTTTATGACTTCTCATCATACATTCTGTCAATTTATATTTATTTCAGATACATGATGTTTTATAAGAAAAATGTAGCAATAAAAGAAAAATGTTGGTGTTGCCCATTTGAAGAATAAAAGCTGATCAAATTAGGCTTTAAATAATTCCTGTCACGAATGGGTTATGAGAGGAGCCATACATACACAAAATGCAGAGACACAGGAAGGCTCAAACAGTCCTGCAACATTACTACACCACAAATGAATATAGATAAGGAACAGAAATGACCTCTGACCTCTCTTGGTGGGGGGTCCATGAAGTCAAAGGTCAACACATTCTTGATGCCCAGGGCCATGATCTGGAGAACAACACTGGACAGGTTACATCTGAAACAAAGAAAAGCAGAGAGATACTAGTGGCAATCTTTGGGGCTTCAAATTATGCATCCTTTTACCTCAGTTTTGTTCTTTCCATGGTGAATAGTTATCACAAATTTCAGAACATATTTCTGAGAATTTTGGCCACATATGAAAACTGTAATCATACCTTTGTATCTCTGGAATGGTGTTTGCATTAAGCTTGGTAAATTCATCTTCTGTGTACATTCTCCAACATGTTCCACTGCATACGAAAGAAAAAAAAAACGTAAGAGATGAATCATATCAAATTTCATTTGCTTATTCTTCCTCCATATGTATTATCATTTTTTATCAACTCTATCGTAAAATGTATATGATCCAACCTTCAGTTCAGCATCATTTTCTTATCCTGCTCTACCCATCCTCTGCCTGGCTTGGGCTTGGGCTTGGGCTTGGGCTTGGGCTTGTGCATGTGAAACCCACTGTACCCTAAGCAGATCTGAGCCTGGTAGCTCCTGCAATGCAACAACAGCCAGGAAACATCTCAGGCTGAGTATTTTTACTGGACTTACGCAGTCTACCAAACTCCAAACCAGCTCTAAATTGATTGGCCCTTGACCAATGAGGGCAATGCAAATTTTGTTTGGTCTTTTGTTGGTCTAGTGTCAGTATCGCTGGTGTGACACAGGTATAGTCAGGTCTAGGACTCACCTATCTTCTCTGCCAGCTCTACCTGTCCTCTGCCAGGCCTGGGCTTGTGACACCCATTGTACCTTGAGGAGATCTAGACCACTGCCTGCCTGGTAACTCCTGCAACAAAATAGAATTAAATAGGGCAGGTAATGGAGATTCAGTGAGAAAATATTTTTGTCTCGAGATCTCTCTCTCTCTCTCTCTCTCTCTCTCAAACTCGGCTGAAACACATTTCAAAGTCATTATACTCTCAAATCTTTTTCTTAAAGGATATAGGTTAGGTCTGGGTTTCACGTTAGGTACAGGGTAAGTATTAGAGTTAGGAATTGTGTTTCTTCCATGGCTGAACTTGAGAATTTCACTAATTTTCAGAAATTTATGACAGAGTACTGTTGCCCAGGCTGACAAGCAGACATAGGGGATGTTGCAAGAAAGTTGCAATCAATTGCAAATCCCCCAAATCAGTCAAAAGTCTTGCAATTAACTGCAAATTCGCAATTGATCGCAACTTACAATCAATCCTGTTGCAAGAAAAAGTTGTGCCTGATAGCAATATCATGCGCTTGCCTTGCAGTCAATCGCAACTTTACAACCAGTCACAAAATTTTCGACTTATTTGCAATTGATCTCAACTCAACTTTCTTGCAACACCCCCTAAGTAACAGACTTCTTGAGGAACAACAGTCAGGTTGATGTGACTTTAGTCATGATTAAATAAATTAAATCAAATTACATGAAGAATAAAAAAAGGTCACACTTACTTTGCTTTGACCCTGCCTGTGTCGATGACATGTTTAATACCTGGAATAGTCACTGATGTCTCAGCGATGTTTGTGGCAAGAATGACTTTCCTCTTACCCTATAAAACCAAGAGATAAACATTGCAAGGGACATAATGTTGATCCATCTAATAAGTGCAGTGACCAGCAATATCTACAAACTAGATGAATCTTCGACCACGCGTGGTCGAACTTTATGCCTCCGCCATTACCAAATCAGAAATAAATGGCACTTCATGTTGATTTATTTTCATTTATACAATGACATCTTTGACCTTGACCTTTGACCTTGTGACCCTCAAATCTAATCAGGTCACTGTCTCTCCCATATGCATACATGTGCTAAGTTTGAGGTTGATCGGTCAAATGGTTGTTGAGTTATGGTGAAAACGAACCATTTCTATGTAAATAATGACCTCTAAGAGCTTTGACCTTGGACCTTGAGACTCCAAAATCTAATCAGATCATTGCCCCTCCCATATGCATACACGAGCCAAGTTTGAAGTTGATCCGTCAAACGGTTCTTAAGTTATCGCGAGAACGAAAACGGGACGGACGGACGGACGACCCGAAAACATAATGCCTCCGGCAACCACCTACGGTGGGCGGAGGCATAAAAATATGATCGTACACAAAGCAAGTAGTGGATAGGTATATAATAGATTTGTCCAAGCTTTTTCCAGGTTTCAGAATAATGTAAAGTTGCTGGGATTTTTTTCAGTGCCATTCGCATTTGTATAAAACAAACATACAAAATTACGCAAGAATAGTTATTATACATATGAATGAATCCACCTGCTTCTAGATACACTGACTAGAAAAAATCAATGCATATGTGGCCAGCGTTCATACCAAACATAACAGTAATGAAGCTCTGAAGCTCTGAAGCTGCTATGCTTTGTAGCATGAATAAATATTCTGAACAGTCTGGGCCCCATTTCATAAAACTTGTTATCAGTAACAACTGCCACATTTCTATGACAAATTTGCTCTCGGCCAATTAGATGCAAGGATTTCAGTAGCTTATAACAGTTATTGCAACTTGTTAAAATGGAAAACTGGAGCTGCTGTACTTTGCAGAGTAAATAAATGTTCTACATGATCTGGTTCATCTAGAATGTACATAGTTAACCCATTCATGACAGGAATTATTTGAAGCCTAATTTGATCAGCTTTTATTCTTCAAATTGGCAACACCAACATTTTTATTTTATTGCTACATTTTTCTTATAAAACGTCATGTATCTGAAATGAATATAAATTGACAGAAATTATGATGAGAAGTCAAAAAGTTGCCAATTTGCAGGGGAAAATGGTGATTTTAAACTTTCTATCACATTGCCAATTTAAGGATTTTAATGCTTATTTTCCTTTAAAAAAAATTCAGCATCAACACCGAATATTGACACAACCAAAATGGGCAGTTTGTGTAGAACTTTCTACTCTTTCTGCTCATGTATTTGGTATAATTTTTAGGGCTCTACATCAAAAGTTATTAGGTCAAACCACAAAATGTGGACCTCTGTCACGAATGGGTTAACTGTACTTACAGGAGGAGCTGGTTGGAAGACTCTTAGCTGCTGCCCTGGTGGCAAGGATGCATACATTGGGATGGCTACAAGCCCTGGAACATCTAAAAGGATAAACATATTCACTATATTTTTCTGGCATAGTATTTGGTTAAATATGGGGAAATAATGAAATGCATGAATGCTTTAATACAGGCAAGTACCTAGGTGACCGTTATATATGACCTGAAGATATATTTGAGATTGGATTCCATCTATCCATCCATCATTTCTAAAGTCATTTTTATTTTCAGGATGCAAATTGATGTCACTGTGGTGAAAGTTCACGCGAAATTTCTTTGGCACTGGAATCATTTGTTTTATTTTGGTCAAGTTTACCATTGTACAGAGGGAAATAGTTATGTTATAGCACTTCCTTAGACAATACTGACATAGCACCATCTACTGTTGACTTGCTATATACTCACACACAGAAGCAGTCATTTTTGTTTGTTTTGAGGAACAGGAATCCTTTTAATTTTGCTTCATCCTGAAATTTTGGTTCCTGAATATGTCATAGAGACAGGCAAAGAGTTTTCATGGAATCATGTCCAAGGAATTGACGGAATTTATGAAATTGATGGAATGAAGGCTATAAGCCTATGGAGTCTGGAATCAAAGGCTACCTTCAATATTCCCGTAGAGACCTTTGTCAAGTCTTTTTTGTCGCAGTCGACCTCATTACAACCACAGTCACAGATTTTTATTTATAAACAATAATGCGAACTGTGATTCTTTTAACCATTTTACTTCTCATGGTATGTAAGTGACTGATACACTCTCTTGCACTCAAGAGTAGCAACAAAAATGTCCTGAATTAGATCAACTTATGCATCTCTGAATGACCCGCAAACCTATTAAATCATATCGACTATAGCTTGAAAACAAATCTAATTCTCAGGAACAGTATAATTTAGACTTACCCTGAGGCAGATCGAGGGATACCTCTCTGACTGACCTCGCAACACTCTCAATCTCCTCCTGACCAGTCAGAAATACAAGCATATCTTCACTGCCAATAACAAGGGAATGTTTTGTTAATACATTCATCCCCTGATTGGAGAACAATCTTGTCAAAAACTGTTGTTTACACATGTGAAAATTTTGAAATATGTATCAAATATTCCATAAATCTAACTTTTAAGGCTAATTTCAACAGAAAGGGCAAGTTAAAAGTAAATATATCTGAGGAAAGATTCAAAGAAAGTTTTACAACAATCCTATCAATTTTCAAACCAACAGCCCTTTTCAGGACTATCCACATTGTGAATACCGCAAACCTCCTATGTTATGCACTACCATATAAACAACTTCCTTCAAGGCAAATTTGATAGGACAAAATTATGAATTTAACAGATGTCTCATTTGGTAATAGATAACCATTGTTGTATAACAAGGAAATACATCAATGTTGTTTAGTAAAGCCATCGTCTGAAATTTCCACTCTTCTGCATTAAATAATTTTCCTTCTGTCTACTCCAACATTCCAGCACGGGTAACATTTTGTAAAACACAAGTCTTGAACTTCATGAAAACATTCAAGAGGGTAAATATGGATCATTTGGGTTTGATATATAAAACACGAGTTGAGCAAAAAGAGAACACAACTGAAAATAAATTTTCAAAAGATGATGAACTTACGATGCTGGCTGTTCTTGATGAATTTGAAAGATAGTGACCAACGTTGAGAAAAGATAATCAGGCTGGGGTGAACTAGAATACATCAGCTGGGGAAAAAAAAGGAAAATAAAAAGGTAAAAGTCACTGTTACAGCAAAGAAATTTTTATTCATCACAGTGAGCATGCAATCCCTTTTTATGACAAGCTAAATTCACAGCATTAAATATTAAAGGGGGTACCCAATGCTGAAACAATGTTAGCTCATTTAAAAGAGCATGATTTTATTTGCAGAAAATCATCTACCTAAAGTTTTTTAAAAAGTCGTGTTGCCAAGGAAACCCCCAAATGTGGTAAGATTTCAGGATATTTTTGACCCCTCATCTGTGACCCGGTTTCAACTGGGTACCCACTTTGACGTCAAAATGACGTCAAAGTGGGTACCTTGTCACGCACTTCTAGCAAATTGCGTGCAAGGTATAATACATATTGTACAGTCTAGCGCGCAGCACAACTGCAATGCACGAAGCTGGGTACCCACTTTTACGTCATACCTTATACTCTAATTTTTTGGTCAGCTCTTGACTTTTTATGAGAAAATTAGCCAAAATGCAATGATTTCGATTGAAAAATCATCAAATTTTCAATGTCATTCTTCTTAGAATTGTATTCTCGATCATATATCAAAATTTTTGTTACCATTGTGTAATCACTTTAAAAGGGGTTCTTTACTGAACAAACAAGCATCTAATACACCTGGTAAACAATTATTTTCTTGCAAAGTTAAACTTTACAGTAAAAGATGATTGAATATTTCTCTAGTCACTCTACTGAATTCTATAATAGCTCTAACCAATTATCAAAACTCCCTCACAAATATTAAACATAGCACAGATTTTTTTTTTCAATCTCCAGACTTTGCACAGGAGTATGCATTGCCAATTTGACTATCATAACACTTCATTCTAAAAAAATGAATAGAACTTTTAATACCTCTATGGGATGTTGCCTGCCTTGGAGATAGAGCACTGGAGCATTATTGAAATATTGAGAGAAATGATCTACGTCCATTGTAGCAGACATTACAACAATCTGAAATAAGCAGGAGAAAACAAAAAAGAAAGCATTAAAACAGACTTCCATGAAAAGGTAGTAATACTGAGACAAATGATCAAAATCCATTGTAGCAGACATTACAACAATCTAATAGAAGAGAAAGAAAAGAAAGCACTGAAATAGACTTTCATGACACTGTAGTGATATTGATTTAATGGCTCACTTAGTTTATTCACAAAAGGAATATCCTGCATTATGTGCTTAATAGAATTGCACTTACATTGGCCACATATACAAATTTAAAAGTGTACACAAAATCTAAGCTAGACGCATATCATTTTTCAACAAAACAACTTACTCAATGAGTTGGATATGAACGAATTTCCCATGGATATTTTCCTTCAAAAAGTACATCATATCTACCCTCCCCTCATACTTTTAATGGTCTGTTTCCATTAGCTCTGTGTTGCTGTGCCGCTTTGACAACCCCAAACAGTACATCTGTGTGAACAGTCCTCTCATGGGCCTCGTCTAGCACTACTATGTTATATCTGTGCATGGGAAAGCAGAGGGTTTCATTATCAATATCATGATAATAATATTCATATTAATGGGGAGAGAGATCCAGAGTCTAGTGCAATTAAGGGCTATCTGCATTTTTGGCAAATTTGATAAAACTTGAAATAAAGATTTGCTGCACTGACACACTGCAGTTTAAAGCAGATAGCCATGTGAAACCACTGTTACTGATGGGTTCCTGGTCTCTACTGGATCATTTTGATTTCAAAATCTCATTCAAATAAAAAATGCAGATAGCCCTTTCTTGCACTAAACCCTCAATAAACTACACTGCCTTTTAATAGTAATCTTGGGTTATTAGTAATGAAAGACAAATCACAAGCCTAGATTATCCAGAAGCTACATAGCATACTAGTACTAGCATTAGCCCTTTCAAAATAAAAGCTTCTAGCTAAACCTTAAACTCATCTCAACCAAAAGATGTTCTCCAAAAGGACAACTATCAATTTCTTAATTCATGAATATTCCAATACAATATCTACCTTGATAATTTTGGATCCAAGATGGCCTCTCTCAACAGCATACCATCAGTCATGTACTTAATAAGAAAAATCAAAATAAATTCAAACAAAAAAGGATTAAAGAAAGACAATGAAGAAAAAAATAGAATTTCAGCTTTTCCCCCTGGTTGCATACATTGTGTCCTAACAAAATATTATAGGTCTATACTTTATAATAAATAAGTTTGTCTGCGAAAAACTGTTAATGATACCCAAAGTGACTATTGTTTGCAAATGCACTGTACATACAAAAGAAATATAATATTTTAGGAGTATTTATTTTAATATCAAAAGTCTTATTAATACATGGTGTAATTAAATGAGTCGGGAAAGGACAGTTTAAGTTCAAATATGAGTCAACTGTACAAAAACACTGGAATTCTGAGTTGAATATTATTAACGGGATAAAAGTTCATATTTAAATCTTAATCAAGCATAACTGTATCAAACTAAACAATGTCATTCTATGAATTTGTGAAACAAAAAAAACATGTTCTGTAAGATAAAATGGATCAACTAATTTGAATAAAATGCCTTAAATTACCTTGATTTTTGTTTGTTCTGAGGTTGCATCATCAAAACGAACACAGTACCCAACCTTGAGAATTAATATGAAAAGAAGATACAAAACATTAAGTACATGCGACTTATATTGTGAGTAAATTATATTCACAGTGTACTAACTTTATTTTGTTTATTTTATCATGAAAATGCTAATTACAGATATTTCATTTGAACAAATATTTTGGAATTATAAAATATATGGTAAGAGAATAGATTTGTATAAAAGGGACAATGCTTACATCAAATCATAATGCATCAACAGCATAGAGGGGTGCAAGAGTGTTAACCGTTGAGCAAAATGTGATTTCAGTATAACACACATTTTCCATAGATTCCAGCCCGAGTTAGCTCACGCTTAGTGTTCAACGGGTTTAAAAACAACTTGCTGAAAAGAGTGATCAATAATTTCCATGACTTACTGAACTTGTGTTCAGGCTGATCTTGCATGGTTTCAATCACAAGACCATCCAACCAATTTATCACCATTATAAGACTGTCATAGGACAGTATCTCCGCACAGCTGGGGAAGACCGACTTACCTGTGTCCCAAGTTCACAGCCCATCTCATCGGCAACTCGAGTTGAAATAGAAATGGCTGCAACACGACGAGGCTACAGAAAAAAAATTCAAGAGACTAAACCATACAATACAGCAATTACTCAGTAAAAATATCCCAAAATGATATATCCATGTATACGAAGCAAAATATGAATACTAACAAATTAGTAGACACATGGTTATACTGTGAACAGTGACTACATTTTCAGATATTATAAATGTACATCATGTATGCTCCAGTGTCAGTAACATGCTTGTGTATTCACTAGAAGTACAGATAGGATTCATAGGTACCTGTGTTACAGCTATCATGCCAGTCTTTGTCATCCCAGCTTCCAGAAGATACTGCAATCATAAAAAGAGAGACAGCACAATTACAAATATTATAATCCCAACTGAAATGTCAGAAATTCTAAATTAATCAAAGCTGTGTTTGTGTGTGTTTTTTTTAATAGCTTTGTTTCCCTCCAGACCTGTTTGTTTTATTTGGGCTCTCTGTTCTTGAACTTTACTCTGATATATCTATTCAAGACAGAAATCTTCAGTATGTACATCTTTAAATGTATTCTCCACTTTTTTAGGACTAATAATCTCAACCTCTTATACCAGTTAAATGTTGTTTGCTGTTGTTTTAATGGGAACATGTCTGTTAGCATTCAGTCAATTTTAGTCACCAAAGATCTTCTTGTAAGAAAATTTATGATTGTTTATTTCCACTCAGAAAAAAAACAAAAAACACAGAATAATCCCAGTATTTTAACTCCCTCAAAATTTTCTGTTGATTTCCACGTTTAACATTTCATATTCTGCATTCAATATGTCTCCATGCGCATTCTTACCTGTGGAATCTGTGTAGTCTTCCCACTTCCCGTCTCGCCCAAAACTACAACGCTAGCAGCCTTGCGGATCTCTGTGATAAGCTTGCCCCTGGCGGGATAGATGGGTAGGCTACACCGCTGCTGGTAAAGATCATTCACCGGGGATGGGTGGGATGTCTTCTGTTTCTTAGGGGTGTGCCCCCACCCTGCCCTCTCTTCATCGGCCATTCTTCAGTGATTTCTGTGGAATGAGAAGTCAACGTTTGATCAATACTCAATAGTACACAATGCAAGTTCTTTTTGTGGTAATTAATCCATAGTAAATTTCTGAAGCGGAGATGAGTTCATGAGGGAGCATGTGTATGATGTATCTAGCTGACAAGTGGACAAGCCCTCTCACAGAACCAGCACTATGTGAGGCTGTGTCAATTTTGGTGGCAGCCAACATCAATTGTTGAAGAAGTAAGAGCACTTGTGATATTGGTAAAATTCAAAGACTAGATGAATCTTCCCTTCCATATGCATACACGAGCCAAGTTTGAAGTTGATCCGTCAAACGGTTCTTAAGTTATCGCAAGAACGAAAACGGGAAGGACGGACGACCCGAAAACATAATGCCTCCGGCAACCACCTACGGTGGGTGGAGGCATAAAAATACATCTGTAATGAACTTTGGGAGGATTAATATTTCTTTTCAAAACAATTCCTTGAAACTGGATTACTATCACATTTCCAGTCAAGTCAAATTTTCAGGCTGTTTTTTGGCCGATGTTCTTGCTTCCTCGAAGCTCACACATGAGCTTGATATTGCACATTTACCTATAGGACGCAATCCTCGGTGGTACAGAGGTATGGAGTATACTATAAGGTTATAACCTTGCATTCCTTTGACTGTGATAAGCTAAACATACAGGACTTATCACTCACATAGTTTGTCCATTTAAAGGCTTCATTTCTAAATTAGAGAGAATTTGAATGTTCCATATCTCTTAATGAAATAACATTTGAAGTTGGTATGCTCAATATAGTATACAAGCAGATCTATTCACACAGATCTAGACTGCATCACATATCTTAGGTCCCAAAGTTGTTTGGACTTCTGACATCTGTTCGGCATTCGATTTTGAAAGTACAACAAAAATGTGCGTTTAAATAAGTAACACAAGACCCCTTACAGTCAGTAAGTGTTCACTATTTATTTTAAGAAATAAAAGATGAAAGCTCAAGGAAGAAATGCATGCAAATAAATTCCTAATTACCGCCTGAAATCTCAACGAAGAACGTGAACATATCAACACGATGCGACACTTCTTAAGAGCGGTCTTATATATATTTACTACATAAAACATGGTCCGTCCGTTCATGCCTCAATGCTACGGCACAGAATGAATGACTCGAGTTTGGTATCTTGTGTTTAATTGAAAGACTTTCGAGTAACTCGTCCTACATTAATCTTACCAAACAGTAAATAAGAATCATTATTACCTTCTTCTTTGATGAACTAAGAATCTAAAACGAAATACATCCATTAAATTACAGAGGTAAATTTCTCATAAATCCCAGCCACACGGTGAAGTAGACTATCACGTCTTGTCTGGTATTGTTAGAGGGCGCTGCAGACTTCCCAGAATCGTATCTCTGTGTATCTTCCACTTTGCTATTCGCGAATTCAGTCATTATCATTATTATTAATTATTTGTTTATATACTTCTTAAATATCACATCTTTTGACGAAGATTAGTGATTGGAGGAGGAGGAGGATAAGGAGGAGGGTGAGGGCTAGGAGGAGGAAGAGGAGGACAAAGATGATAACAACGATGGTGATGATGATGATGATGATGATGATGATGATGATGATGATGATGATGATGATGATGATGATGGTGATGATGATGATGATGATGATGATGATGATTCATTGCATTCGATGAACAAGCAAATTGAGTGATCAAACGGCTTGAGATTTATTTGGGTTCGTTTTTTCATCACTTTCTTTGTCAAGCTTCTTTTACGGGATTCATTTCATAATTTCTCATATAAATCAAAATTTTTGTTGAATGGAGGACAATTTCACCATAGATAATCCTATCAGATCAATCTGTTGTCAATATTCTGTCTTTGCATCCTTGTCTTTCTTTTATATTTTTCCTATTGAATTCCGATTGTGGTTTTCATCTCATGGTTCATTTCTTCCTTCCTTTCTTTTTTTCCTGTTCTTTCTTTCTTTCATTCATTCATTCTTTCTTTCTTTCTTTCTTTCTTTCTTTCTTTTTTTTCTTCTTCTTCTTCTTCTTCTCACTTTCTCACCATCATCATCATCATCATCATCATCATCATCATCATCATCATCATCATCATCATCCTCTTACTCCCTCTCTTGCTCTTTCATTTTCTTCTTTTTCCTCAATGAATTCCTTTATCCTTCCTTCTTTCTCTTATCTTCCATTTCATGTGCCAATGTGACTGAATGATGTTTGTACAGAAAAGATGCTCACCCAAATCATGATTGCTCATTAACTATAAGCAAATTTTATCTTCCATACACTGCAGCGTTAGAACTCTGTTATGAATGAATCCTGTTGGTGTTATTGTAGATAATATTGTTGGTATTGTTAATGGCTTCTTGTGTTTTCGTTGTTGTTGTTGTTGTGGTTGTTGTTGTGGTTGTTGTGGTTGTTGTTGTGGTTGTTGCTTTTGCTGTCGTTGTTGTCGTCGTTGTTCTTGTTCTTGTTCTTGTTGATGGTAGTTTTTCAGGTCGGGTTTTCATTCGAGAAAATGATATTGCTAATAGGCCAACAACTGCCATTTCATTTGTAAACATTTGCATTGCTGACATGCTCTGAAATCTGGGAAAATCCCTGATTACATGAATGCGCAGTAGACTGAAACCAATTGAAACAAAACAACAAAGAAGAATAAATATTTTTTTTAAATGCAAAACAAAGCCTTCCTCATAGGGCAATTCATCGTAGGGGGCGGATCCGGGTTTCTGTGGGGACGAAATTCTGAGGGGGAAAACTCTGACAAGTAAGCAAAAGAAAATCGGACTCGCCACTTCTGTTGTTGCTTGCAAACTTACTTTCAAAAATCTTTTGCCAAACAAAAAACAAAACAAAACAAAACAAAACAAACAAAAAACAATTACGCAAATAAACGAACTAACGAAAAGGGCTTTTCCTTTTTCCATGTGGCTTTGTACGTACATTATATTGGAAACATAGAGATGTAAATGATTGGAAATTAACATTTTACAATTATTATCAACTTTGTGAACACAGGTGATCCCGACAGGAGACCCGCCTCATGAGCGAGTTGCTTATGTTAGATGGCGGCCTTTAAGAGGGAATACAGGAATACATTAATTAATTATTGTGGGGCGAGATGTAGTTATAAAGTATGCTAATGTTTAAGTTCAAAAAGGGGGCACGGCCAGGTCGCTAACGCCCTCTTCCCCTTTATATTCGCATCTGATATTCTGATTTTCCGAAACCAAACTCGTAGAGAAAGTGGTGCTTATTAGAACCTTGTCCCACAATTGGAACCTTTAAGGGTTCTTCAAAGAACCATTAAGAGCCTATATAAAGGTTCTCTAAAGGGTTCTAAATGGGTCGTTATTGGTTGTACGAGGAAACTTTCGGGTTTCTTGAAAATGATTATGAAGAACCCTTTATAAAAAGTCCTTTTTCTGCATCGACGTTCTATAGGACAAAAGGGGTTCTAAATGGCACATAAGAGTGCATTAAAAACAGCAGACCTGCATTACAGAAAAATGCTCCCTGATTCATCGAGGGCCAGCCATATACTGAGAATTTGGCCCAAACGGCTCTGATTGGCCACAATTCGGCGAATGTTGCTTTGATGGGCAAGTGCAAGCACATGTACATCTAAAGAGTGTGTATGCGTCATGCTCAGATGCTCTTTCAGAGCAAATTAAATTGAAACCAATTTGGCCAAACTCTGTTTTGTTCAGCACTTCGATCTGCAACGCCGCCATGTAGCGCCTCGTGGTGCGCTGCATGTCTTCAGACACAATGACAAGAGTCACGGTCAAGAAAATTGAGTGTAATCTTGTCATCTCTCTGAAGTTGGCAAACTCAAAATAAGAGGAAAACATTTTACGGAAGTGCAGCCTACGAAAAGAGGAAATTATTTGACAATCAAACGAAAACAAACCAACAAACCAACCAACCAACAACTAAACAAACAAACAAACAAACACAATCAAACAACAACAACCCCCAGAAGAAACACGTCCAATTTCGAGTGAATGTAGGGATACTTATATTACATTCGTTTTTCTGTCTTTGAAATATTATACATATTCATATCTATAAATTTCAAAATAAGATCACCCTATTTGATCTCTTTAAAGCCTAATTAAAGAATAACAAAGAAATGGAATACAGAATTTCGCAAAAGAAGGGTAAACTAGCTGCTCATTGTGGTAAATGGAGGTTTGAAATATGATTCTTGTGTTTTCTTGCCCTATTTGTTTACATGGTTTTTTTTTATAATGTTGTTATGCTGATTCTAAATACTTGGTATATATGCAACCGTAATTCTCTTTTCCCCTTGTAATTTGATTGATTTTCTCTTGATTCTTGTTGTTTTGTCACTTGCTTATGCTTAATAAATACTTAATTACAAGAAAAAAGAAAAAAGAAACAAGTCCCTATATATTCCGGCATTTAAAGAAAAATATCACCTCTCGGATCAATAACATGTTGGATAGGCCTCGTATTTTTGTACAACGGCATATCCAGGGATGCATTTCTGAAATGTTAATCACGTAGAAAATGATAAAATTGAGAAATGGTATATAATGCGTTGTCCCAGTTCACGGTCTATTATACAAATATCAACTATGGTACATTACAATTTCAGAAAGAAAAAATATATAATAAAAAGTGATAGTCACAGTGGACCTATTTTCTTTCTGCTTGATTTACAGACCATTTACTGCTGACCGTTTGCTGGTCGAATGCTCCATTAATTCATAACGAGAGCTTCTCTATAAACTCTCATTTATCTTTTTTTTTTCTTTTTCGTATACGTCACTTGCCTTTGTTACCTCACCAACCGTCAGAGAGAGAGTCATTGAAAAATATTTTGGACACAGATCAGTGATAGATCCAGATGATTGAGTGTGGGGTTAAAGAGAGGATATACCTGATTTATTTGTTGGGCAATACAAAAAACAAAAACAAAAAGTCTAGGCCTACGCTCTGAAAGCGTTCACACAAAATCAGAAATAACATACAAGAATTTCATCAGAATAGGTAAATACACAATCTTCAGTATTTCAAGCAATAGGGAAAATAAAAGAGCAAAAGTTAATTATTCAGGGAAGAGGTATGTTTTCAGGAGTTTCTTAAGTTGGTCTGTCGAATTTACTGCTTCAATAAAAGAGGGGATATTGTTTCATTCTTTAGATGCAGTTATACGGTAAATGTACGATCACCAGCTTTGCTACGGGTTTTGGGAATGGTTAGCAGAAATGGGTCCTGTGAAGAGCGAAAATTATGTATGGCGAGATAGGTTATGAGAATACACATACTATATGCAAGTTGGGTGGTTTTTTCCGTTTGTTTGTTTTTTTTAATCATTATTTTTCTTACCCGTATACACTTTTTTCGTTCCTAAAAATTAATGATGAAATATAATTCATACCTCCATACTTGATATTTCATATGGAAGATCACAAAATATCGCTGTCCACATTTTGAATAATGGTTGCCCGATTATGAGGTAACGGTTTAAATATACCTGTAAATATATATTTAAAGATTTATTGGAAGGGGATGAATATTACCTCCAGCTCACCAGCTAAACTTGTTCTTCTTTCACCCCCCCTCTCTCTCTAGTGTTTTTCTTTTCATGTTTTTTGTTCAAAATGCATATGAATGCAATGTTCAGAGGCTGAGCCAGTGAAGATAATTTGGACGTGAGACCTCTACGTTGGATTGTTAGACTTCTAAAACCGACTCACTTTTATCCTTTCTTATTAATCGTTATGACAAATCCGTTTCAAAACATCATGAGTAACATGGAACTCTTCGCGGATGCATACACAGCAGATCTTACATATAAAATCATTCTGGTATATCTATGAATTGATTATTTCACGTATACTGGAAAAGAAAGAAAGAAATCACTGACGCTACTCCCATTTCACTTTTCTTTCACATCATTATTGCTGTTATTATTGACAATGTATAAATCACGCTACAACAATATACATTAAAAATATTTTTAATGTATTTTTTAAAAGCAACACACATGCACATGTTTGTATTGATTTATTTAATATACGATAAAAGATCAATGTAGATAAAAATGTCTTGCTCAAGAACATATTAACAGTGCCGTGCCGGGGATCGAACCCCCTACCTTCATGTTTACTAGTCAAGTGGATCAAACCACTGGATTATGACACCCCTATCGTCGATTATCATCAGTCGAAGGACCATTAACAAAAAAGACTAACAACATAAATGGCTGTTCTATAATACAAAATGGGGGATTTAGCCTTTTAAAAAAATATTTAAAAAAAAAAATAGTAACATATTAGATGACAACAAGTCAACAAGATTACGCCTCATTGCCCTCAGGAATAAAATTGAATAAATACATGGATGATTTACGATTAACCGATTCATAAAATCATTTTGATTGTCAATTTCATTTTGCGTTATTCAAGAAGACAAATCAGTTCAAGGTGATGTGTGGGTAGCCAACAAAACAAACAACTCCAATTTGTGAAGGAGTTGTTGGTAGTTATAGAGGAAGATATGGATCGCGTTAGTAGATTCAACTCGTAGAAAAGCATAGAGAAGAGAAGTTTCAACAAGCAATTCGATAAATTTTGCTCCATTTTCACATTATTACGATAAATGAGCAAGTGAGAAAAAAACCCAGCAATGACAATAGCGACCACAAAGGCAGCGGCAAAAACAAGAAATAAATTTAATGTTATAATTAACAGCACACGCAGAGGAAGGCTTTTCACTAAACTATTTCTTAAATCGATTTTGAAAACCTAGCACGAAACCTGATGGAAACACCAGTAATACTGACTAATAATGCTGATAGCAGTAAGTGCGGTATAAGAATTATGTGATTGTAAAAGTGTCACATAAGTGTTTTTTTTTTTTTTTTTAAGAAACTCACAATCATGCACGCGTTCGGTATTAATATGCCTATATAGCACAATAATTTATTTCAATATAAGATAAAAGAGTAGTGTAGATAAAATGTCTTGCTTAAGGACATTTTATAAGTGCCGCTGCCGGGGGATCGAACCCACGATTTTCGCGTTTCTATGGTCAAGTTCCTTAAACCACTCGGCTACGACACCTCTACTTTGCAATATAATATAGTTTAATAGACATAAACATGAAAAGAACATAGTAAAATATAAACATGACAAGAACATGTAGTATAATATAAACATGACAAGAACATAGTATAATATAAACATGACAAGAACATAGTATAATATAAACATGACAAGAACATAGTATAATATAAACATGACAAGAACATAGTATAATATAAACATGACAAGAGCATACAGTATCCAACAAAAGTGAGTACACCCTTGAGGGTGTGCTTAACTTTTGTTGCCATAAATTTAAACAAAATCCTTCAGCTATTACATTATTGTTATGGAAGAGATAATTCCTATCAATACACCAGTCACAAAATTTCGTTCTTCTCTATCATAGTTGTAATGAACTTACATTTGAATTCTAACATTTTGTAAAGGGTGTACTCACTTCTGTCATGTCTGTTCGATACTGTAGTATAATATAAACATGACAATGACACACACATATTTATATTTTCGAAAAAGGGAAATGAATATAGATTTCAACCTTTGTTAATGATATTCTTAATTAACAGCTACAAAATATACTATATTATTATGTTCTGTGTTACTTATGTTAAATGTCCTTTTGTTTACGTAGACGTTATCTTATGTTATAATGTCGATTTATATTCATAACTATATTCATCTTTATGTCTATAATGAAAGAAGAACAGAACGTTGATGTACATCATTGAAGTTCAATACAACATAAATACAACACACACGTATACACGAGCGCAAACAGAGGAATATGCAAATGGGAAAATCTGATACTAGCACAAAAATGGTAATGTTATACAAAAAAATCGAAAAACAAAAGGAAGAAGACTTGATGACAAAATTCTACCTCAATAAAGAATTTTATCTTTACAATCAGTGTTTTCTCGTAAATTTAAATGAGTGACAAATTTTCACGCCTATTTGGTGTTCGAGCTCTCTGAAAGAAATAAAAAGGTGTAGGCCTATTCAAAACGAGAAAGGAAATAAATGCATGCCTTAATAGATGCCCCTCGAATGAACCCACTGTATATTGTTTCCTCAGTTTTTCATTCAAATGAAAGCTTTGCCAAACGAAAAATAAGTGTCATCTTTCTCTCACACAAAACAGCACTGAGATGAACCGTTTTCAAGTGGGTGCTAGTTTTAATTGATTGTTACACTCTAAAAACTGAAATGTTGAATCACCATTTAAAAGGGTGGAGGGGTGACTACATTTTCAAAATGGTAGATTAAACTTTGAACATGCTGGATTCAACACTATATGAGGTTGGAATCCAGCGTGTATAGTGTTGAATCCTGCTTGTGAAAAGTGTTAATCCAACTATGTAGTCACACCTCCATCCTTTTAAATGGTGATTCAACATTTTAGTTTTTAGAGTGAAAATTCGTGAATGAGTCAAAGACTGATTCATTATTCTTGCTCTATCAGGGATCTTTGGCTTGTCCGTCGGATCCGATGGCGGGGGGGGGGGGGGGGGGGGGGGGGGGGGGGGGGGGGGGGGGGGATGGATGTGAAACGTCTCAGTTTGCCGTTATGAGGCAATTCCTCAATGACTTTAATCATTTGAGAAGATCAGGAAAAATAATAAATCGAAAAGCCGAAATTTAATTTTTTTTTTAATGCTTTAGTAAAAAAAAAAAGTCATGAAACAAATCGAAATAGATGTTTTGAAGAAGAATATGAATGAAAGGCCCGGTAGATTAAACTTTGAACATGCTGGATTCAACACTATATGAGGTTGGAATCCAGCGTGTATAGTGTTGCATCCTGCATGTGAAATGTGTTAATCCAACTATGTAGTCACACCTCCATCCTTTTAAATGGTGATTCAACATTTTAGTTTTTAGAGTGAAAAATCTCCATATTTAGCTCTAAAGATGGATAATTCGTGAATGAGTCAAAGACTGATTCATTATTCTTGCTCTATCAGGGATCTTTGGCTTGTCCGTCGGATCCGATGGCGGGGGGGGGGGGGGGGGAATGTGAAACGTCTCAGTTTGCCGTTATGAGGTAATTTCTCAATGACTTTAATCATTTGAGAAGATCAGAAAAATAATAAATCAAAAAGCCGAAATTTAAATTATTATTTTTTAATGCTTTAGTAAAAAAAAAAAGTCATGAAACAAATCGAAATAGATGTTTTGAAGAAGAATATGAATGAAAGGCCTGGAGCAAGCGATAGAAGTTAAATCATATATTAATTCTGATTTATTGTGATTATCTTATTGAAGCAATAATTATTTCAATTAGTAATGCTTAGTGTGTAAGGTTATTACGATCAATATAAGAAGTTAGTACGGAAACACTTCATCAGAGATGCCTCTTTGAGCCAGCTATATAAGCTCAAATCAATTCAACAATTGGTCCTCCAACATAATACCGTTAGGTTGTGCTTACAAAATGACCCTCGGAATCCTTATTCATAATCCTTATTACAAGAAGTGGATGCACCTATGTATACACCTATTCCATATCTTCAAGATAAGTAATCCCTTTTGAAAAGCCGAAACATGGTTCAATCGTTACCCCCTCACTGACCCTAGTCATTAGCGATAGGGGAATTTGCCCCCCTATTATCACCCCTCCTTTGACAAAAGGATGCCCTAACAATTCAAAAATCGAACACAGAATAAGTAATATGCAGGTCAACGTCCGCTTAGGGGTAAGTCGTAAGTGCTCTGCTCCCGTGGAACAAGATCGAAAATCATAAATCAAGTAATAGACTGGTATTATCTGCTTGTTTTATTCGCCGCCACATGCATAGCAACAAATGAACGACGGGTTCGGCTGGACCATTATGAGACAGTTCGCGGAAAATGCTCGTTCAAGGTTTTCCCCAAACCTCTCTTTTATAAAAAACAATAATCTTCCGGCGTAGGCCACACCCTTTTCTGTGACGTAGGCAATAATAACATACAAAAGTCGGCCTTTGACCAAAAGAAGGATTGAAAAGGTACCGAACTATACCCCCTGGTAGAGGTGACACCACGCGCGGATGGATTTTGGAAGATTTTCTAAAGGGTATTAATCCATAAATCACACTTGGTATCAACAGGAAAAGCATTCGATATTCATTTTACATTAATTGAACTTACAACTATCTGTTTTATAACTGTCAAATCACATGAAAGTAAGATTGGTAACTCATTAAGGATCTATCTTGTTTAAGATAGTTAAATCCCCGGCAGTGATGAGGTCTTAATAGGGACCAATAATTTGCATGCAAGGTCGGGCTTTGGTGTATGGGTACTGAGCTGTGCGTACTTTAACCACAGCGGAAAAAAGTGTACGGGCGAAGTTACAGGAAGGCACAGGTGAATTGAGCAGGCCGTGTGCAACCGGATACGAGCACGAAAAGTTGTGTATCGGAATGGTATTAGTGTAGATGATGCGGGGATGACAGTTTACTGGTAGGAAAATTATTTTTGCACGATTGCTGTCACTGTCACCATATAGAAGTCTCTTTTATTGGATGCTGAGTGGATAGAGGATACTGGAATAAAGGAAATATTGAGAAAATCGGCGAGAAAAGAGGAGGAAAATGGAGCAGCAGACGGGAGGGAAGAGACAGAACGCTGTCGTACACGTACGAGGCGATTCTGGAGCAGAGTTGGATGACTTGTTTCGCAATGTTTTGAACTCGGCCGAGGCAGCCGACAAAGTCCCACAGCAAGTACCATGGCGAAAAAGAAACATGCCCGCTTCTTTCTTTCAAGAACCAAGAATAAGTCATTCGCGGGAATCGAGCGCAGACTCGACGAATTACTCTGGAAATATGTCGAACGCTAGCCATGAAATTGCCAGTCGGAGCTTGGGCCCGCAGGGGATGACGATCGCCCACGGCAGGGCGCACTCGTCGCCCGCTTCGTTGCAGGAGATGAGGACCATAAACCCGCAGGATGTGATAAGGAATCAGCATCTTCGTCAACAGAGTTACGATATTGTGGATGAAGGAGGCAGCCTCCCGAGTGGCTGGGAGATGGCCGTCACTCCCTCTGGCCAAAAATATTTCTTGGAGTAAGTTGAAGGAAGAAAAGTTGGGTGCCCATTGCAAAAGTAGCAAGGCCTCCGCCCCTACAATGTTAATCGATGATGATGATGATGATGATGATGATGATGATATTCTGTAAATAGAATGGTGACAGTGCATTAAAGCAGTGATGATAGTGCCCATTGAAAATTATAAGGCCCCTGCCCCCCCCCCCCCCCCGATGGTGATGATGATTTTCTGTAAAGAAGAGAATAGTGATGAGTGATGACATTAGTGATAAAGAAGGTAGTTACTTGCACTATATATACTCATCACTTGACAAGCATAAGGTACAGTAATATGCCAGCGGCGGATTGTATCAGACAGGAAGAAGAAAAGAAGATAATGGCACTGATAGTGATGATAGTGATGGTCATGATTATGATGATTATGATGATGATGATGGTGATTGTGAGGGTGCCCATCAAACTGCAGACATCGCCACCATTTGGTGGTGATGTTTGTGGTAATGACGATTGATGGTGATAACTCATGATGATGGTGGTTGTGGTGGTGATGATGATGATGATGATAATGGTGATGATGATAATCTGGATGGGGATGATGATGGAGATTAAGATGATAGGAGAAGCAGGGCAGTCGTGGATCCAGGATTTGGAAATAGAGGGGGGTGCAAATGGCAAATTTGAAAATAGAGGGGGCGCAGATGACAATTTTCGTAGATAGGTATATTAACATGTATGTTCATTGTGATATTCTCAAGAAAAAGAGGGGGTGCGCGCCTCTTGGGCCCCTGCCTGGACCCACCACTGCAGGCGGAGGAGTGAAACTGGGAGTAGATCAGTACATGTAGAATCAGAAGTAGGAATACTTAGGGAATTTTTGTAAAAAGGAGATATGATGAATGATGATGATAAGGAACGATAGTTTTGATGGTCAGTGTAATGCAACTTGAGACAATTACTATTTTTTAAAAAATTGTAGATGATGATTTTCTGCACTGCAACCTCTTGTACATGCCATTTGAACCTTTGAAAAGTACAATCAGACAAACAAAAATACATACTAGCCAGTAGTATTGAAACAAGTTACAGATGTCCTTGTGTACACCAGATCAATGTAAATAAGCACATACTATTTATAGTATCAGCTTATCTTGTTCTCAATTAAAGAAGTTCCTCTTCCAGATAATCAACACGGCCTAATTCCAACACCCCTGAAGGTATACATGTACAAGTGCTCATTTATAAGTTATGTTTACACAAAGTTTTGGTTTTGGAACAGATTCAAGCACAGTTACAAGTAAAACCTTTGAGTAGAGCCTTACTTTGTCTGTTGCTATGTCAGGAGACAGATACAGCGCAGGGAATATTATTCTTATAGTTCAGACAATCGTGGGTCATGACACACTTCGATTGAAGAGGATTAAAACCTGGGCCGGTATTCTGAAAAACTTTTATCTTTTGTCCTATTTTGATTGCCATAGAAATAGGGCACGCAATTGGCTTACACCCCCGGCCCCTCGACTCCAGGGTCGGAGGGACCGCATGCATGTTCCCAAAATCTCCGGTAAGGAGTACTTTTCAGCCGACAAAGTCTGGCCCGAGAATTGTAAAAAAAGGGGGTGTATTTGACTTTCACCCGGACATGCCGGAGATTTCCTTAAAAAGGGGGTCTTTTTCAGCTTTGATCAAATGATAAATTCGGTCTTCGACGATAGGGTATGAAATGCAGATTATAATTATCAATAAATTTGTATGTTTCTACGATGGCTATTCCTCATGTTATTTCCGATCATTTGCAACGGCGCCAAGTCGTCTTAACCGGGGTCTTAACTTTCCTGAGATAGGAGATTGAAATGAGAGCTCACCTGAGAAGGGATAAATTGAGCAGTGTTCTGGATATAGGGGGTCTCCAAGGCAGGAAAAGCACGTGAAAAAGCCCGCGAATTAAAAGGGGGGTTTCAGAAATTTTGGCTGTCCTGAGACGGGTCTGGAGATAGAGGGGTTCGTGCAATAGGGAACAAGCATATGCGTACCCTAAATAACACTGAGTGGGGGAGCCGGGCTTACACCGCACACTTTTGAATTGCTTGCAGGTCCATGGCGTAATTTTGCACAGTTCAAACCAATCACAAGTTCGCCTTTAAAATTTGTTATGACAATTGAAAGAGTGAATATAAGATAAAGATACAACAATTTTCAGAATACTGGCTCTGTACACTATTCTGATGCTGATGCAGGCTACTGGTGTGTAGTTTCATAACTTTGAGCAGTCATGGTTTCAGTCTCGTATGAACCATCCACGTTGTTTAACCCCCACTGTTAAAGCGTCAAGGTTTTGCCAACTTTTAGTTCCAAATTTTTACAACCACCTGCCCGTGTGAACCTAACTTTTAAATGGATAACCTGTGGTTACTTAAATGGATTAATGAGGGTCAACAAAAGGGTGCTAATGCAAATGAGAAAATGGGGGTATCTATGAATAGCTTTAGAGCCTGTCCTTTTTCTTATTTAGGAGAGTATAAATAGTCCTTTATGTGGAGTACATGTAATCAATGAAGAGGTAAGGCAGTTTAAAGACAAGGAAATAAACTAGGGAATTTCTTTTTATAACATTGTATTTTGTCAGTGGATTTTGTCAACAAGATGCTGGTTAGCCAAGTTTCAGGTGTAATGCATAGTATATACACTGATGCTTTTGGGGTTAGTATTATGCATTACATGTATGCATACCCAGAAGTTCAGAACTAGAAAAAAATCATAGAAGAGATTATTTAGTCTGAATCCTGATTGATATCTAGTTCTTGTTATTTGATTGTGAAATCGTTTTTTGTACATTTTGCATGAAAGAATATTTGTTTGTTTTCCTCATGTACATTGTACATATAAAAGTCATCAAAATCAAAGAAGCAGCCTAGAACAGTACTGGCAGAAAAATGGTGGACTTTATGTTTCAAGAAACTTTTTGCTTTCATCATTGTTACCATCGCAAAGTAGCAGTCACTATTTTGAAGAAGCAAAGGGTGAGACTGGGGTTGCTATGGCTGCCACTATTGACTGCCTATAGAGGTGATCAACCTGAAAAAGTGCAGATGCAGTATGTTTACAGCTTTGAAGGTGTCCAAGAGACCAAGACCCAGTTTAACCTTTGACCCCTTGCTTGACCAAGTAAAAACAAGAACGAACGGGTCAGTGGCGACAAAGTGACCCTCCTCCCAGCAAGATTGGGACTTCTTGTGGTGGTGATATGTCACCTAGAAGTCTCCCAATGCCAACAACTGTTTCGCTTGTCAGTCTTCAAGAAGTCTTCAAGAAGTTGTGGAGAAGTTACCTCTAGTCCTAGCCACATCTTGGCATCTTTGTCTCCCCCCTTCCCCCCCCCCCCCCCCCCCCCCCCCCGAGTCCCCCAATGTAGTTGAACCTATATCAGGAATCTTAGGATGATTTAAAGACTGTGGATGTGTTGATGGATTTTTTGGTGGAAGGCTGGCACTCCAGAGGTCCAGGATAATAGAAAGCATTAGAAATTCTTGTCAATTCATTGCTAGCATGTTCGATCTTACATTAGTAGCAGTACGTGTAGTAGTAGTAGTAGTACGTAGCAGTAGTAGTAGTAGTAGTAGTAGTAGTAGTAGTAGTAGTAGTAGTAGTAGTAGTAGTAGTAGAGTAGTAATAGTAGATATAGTAGCAGTATTAGCAGCAGCATCAGCAGAAGTAGTAGTAGTATAGTAGTAGTATAAGTAGCAGCAGCAGTAGTAGTTAGTAGTAGCAGTAGTAGCAGTAGTAGCAGTAGTAGCAGTAGTTAGTAGTAGCAGTAGTAGCAGTAGTAGCAGTAGTAGTTAGTAGTTAGCAGTAGTAGCAGTAGTTATTAGTAGTAGTAGTAGTAGTTAGCAGTAGTAGTAGTTAGTAGTAGCAGTAGTTAGCAGTAGTAGCAGTAGTAGTTAGTAGTAGCAGTAGTTCGCAGTAGTAGCAGTAGTAGTTAGTAGTAGCAGTAGTAGCAGTAGTAGTAGTAGTTGTAGTTAGCAGTAGTAGTAGTAGTAGTAGTAGTCGTTGTCGTAGTCGTAGTCGTAGTCGTAGTAGTCGTAGTAGTCAGTTATGTGATACCAGGTTAGATTCTTATTTTTACTTGGCGCTTACATGTACATCCTTGGACAAGATGTTTTCACCCAGAAAATAGCTGCAAGTAATTCAGTGTAAAAAGCCTTGAAATGCAAAATGTTGTTGAAATCATATTTTATTTTTGTTACTTTGCAAGTTTACATTGAAAGGACTCGGAGGAATTTAGGACTTACAAGGTTACGTCTGAAAATGTTTGCTACTCTTTAGGGGGTCCACTTGAATGTGTAAGCTCTACAAGTAATCTATTTCCGTAAGGGTACATTCGCTCCACCTGCGAACTCTATTGATTGTCGTATTACAGTGATGCCTATTGTGGTTTGTGACTACTTTACTTTCATTTTCATTATGCTACCATTACCAAGGCCAATGTTAGGCTACATTAGTAAGGCTGATCAGTCCCAGTTTTAGTGCTGTGGTGTTTTCTTACTGTTTATCCAACTATGGCAAATAATAACCTTAGAGCTGAAATGAGGTGTTTTACTGTAGAAACAGTAGTGGATTGGCTGATGATGAGTATTGTGAGAAAGGAGGAGAAGGAGAAGGAGGATAAGGAGAAGGAGATAGAAATGGAAAAGGAAACAGAAGAAAGGAAGAGGAAGGGGAGAAGGAGGAGAAAAAGAAAAAGGAGGAAAAATAGAAAAGAAGAAAAAAATGAAAAGAAGAAGGAGGAGAAGAAGAAGAAGAAGAAGAAGAAGAAGAGGAAGAAGAAGGAGAAGGAGGAGAAGGAGAAGGAGAAGAAGAAGAAGAAGAAGAAGAAGGAGGAGGAAAAGGAAGAGGAGAAGGAGGTACAGGAAAGCCCCATTTTGTAAAACTTGACACACACACATGAAGATTGTAGAACACCCTGTTCATACTAGTAGGGAAAAAAGCACTTCTAACAAGCTCTTTTGGAGAGTGGAAGCAATCAATTTGTAGGGTTTTCCAGTCCAATTAGCACGCACATCTCTTGGCCTTCTGTACATGTCAATGCATTTACTTGTAGTAGACCTTCCCACTTCCCAGACAAGCCAGGAAAAATCATTACCTTTTTTGCCTAGTTTCCTCAGGTTTGATGAGAAAAACTGTTCAGGCTCTGATTTGACCTCATATTGACCCTGGGTTAAACCCATTCAGATTATCTATCGCCTTTCTGCTGCCTGGATAGGTTTGAATTAAAGGGAATATTGTGTAGGTTTATTTTGCCATCATAAACAGATGTTAGATAAAAAGACGACTGGAGACTCGATGTGAAAGAAGAAATAGGTCCAAGCTGCCTATACATGTAGTGACATAATCCTATCACTGTAGTATGTAGAAAACAAATACAGAATGCAGCAAAGAATACAGCAGTTTTTTAGCTCAAGATTTTTACCAGTGTTAATTGCAACATGGAACTCTGTCACTTGCATGTATTCAATTAAGCTAATTTAATGCATTAATTAGACCACTTAGTAAATCCAAATCTGCCCCCTTTATAAAAAAAAAAGTTAGGTGGAGTTTTTGTTTATATCTGTAGGATGTGATACTATCAATACTTAGTTTATCAGTTAGGATTGTATATCATATTTCAAGTTCGACTTTAATTCTTTTTAGTGTGGGGGAGGGAGGGGTAGTGGAAAAAGATTAACTCAATATTTTATAATTTGTATCATTGTATTACAGTTAGTATATGACATGCTTTTTTTATACTATAACTACAATATTAATTTTCAAGAGTTTATTTTGATGATTTGTATCTCTTTATGTTACATGCTCTGCATGGACCATTTATTACGCAGGTCACGTCCTGCGCTACCGTATGATGCGTTCTCTATTCGCCTTTGTCTTTGAGATGTTGCATACTAGGCCCTCCCTCTATTGCTGAAGTCTCAAAACAATGAAATGATGCATCAACATCATGATGGCCTCCTTTAAATTTCTCTCACAGTAGCTGTCCATTTGCCTGCTAAATGTAGCCAGCCAGGGACCCCCCAACCCCAAGGCGAAGGTGTCAACAGAGACACCATTCAAATGTGATGCAGAGTTCAAAATGATCATACCATATGTTTTCCTTCCTTCCTCTTCGCTCCCCCTGTTCAGACATGGAAAATTATACAGCGTATCACATGATTTGTAACCAAATACATGTTATCTACATGTATATGTCGGTTGTGCATATACACTTTGTTAAAAACATTATTTTTTCTCTTGTGTGGACATGCTGTTAGTATATGTGTAGCATAGGTTAGTATAGGATATTGATTGCAGAGCAGTTGTCCCAGGAGCTGTGAATCTTGTAAAACTGGTTTGTAGATGTAATATGTTCAGGCTACATGTATGTGTTCCTCTATATGCAGATATTTCTCATACATGTATGTGAAAGGACCGAAAGGACCATACATGTATATCTCTTAAACCGACAGTAGTGTTAACTTTGGAAGAGTATAGTTTGAAATGATGCTCAGTGAAAGTGTTTCATGCAAAATTTATAAAGCTGAACTGTGTTCAAACTTTTAGGAAAAATTGGTACTGGCTGTTAGTCTTTATACAAGATGCATATGATATCATTGTTGCAAAAGTTCAGGAATAGTCTGTACATAATGATGAAAAAAGAATAATGAATGAATATGATATGACCATAAATGACAAGAAAAACTAAAAACTTAAAAGATTAGAAATTCATAATTTCCTTCTAAAGAAGGGGGGGGGGGGAAGCAGTTCCCCCAATAATTTTGGGTATCATCTATGCATCCTGTTGATCATGTGATTACAATTGGTGTGTCTGCCAACTTTGTCCCTATACCTTAGCGTAACTAAGAGATATATTCTTTTGCATACGTATTGTATTTTATGTTCATTGAAAAACTGATTAGGCATTTTATATTTCAATGAACCTTACTAAGTGCAAGTACAAAGAGAGTACTCTGCTCTTTATGGGATGCAGTTTTCATATATTGCTTCTGTCATAGATTTTCAAATTGGCAATTTATTTTCATGACCTTACAATCAGCATCAAATGACCTTGCATTACAATTTCATCAGTTTGATTTGTGAAGATCTTTATTCAGTTTGGAAGGTTATAATGTGCTTATATAATTCCCTTTAACAGAATTTATTACCAGTGTAACATGAGGTGGCTAGAAATTGATGTTTTTTCGTAAATGAGTGTTATTTCGTCGGAGCTGATTATTTCTGATGGTCTGGGAAATCATTTGCAATTGACTTCCTGTCAGAAGGCAGTGTTTTTGTAACTGTTTCTCTCTTGCGATTGATCTTTGGGATCAGGAACAATAGAAGAAAAAGGAACATAAAAATGATCTGCGACCTCTACCACATACTTGACATACCTGTTCATTGAAATTGTATTGATATAGAGCAGGGCTCTCTCCATTGATACATCGATGCGGGGGAGGGTTAAGAGAGTCCCTCAAAGAACCGAAAGGGAATATTTGGGAATATTTTGAGGACATAAAGGTAGATGTTTTGGCTGATTTGAGTCCCCGTTTGGTTCATGGAGAGGTTTATCACACTCTGTTTACCAATTGAAGAAAGGACCATTGAAAGGAAGTGAGATACTTTGCTCCAGCAGTGGTGTGGAACAGTGCGAAGATGATAAGCGTGTGTATCACATCCAAGACCAAAGGACCTGAGCAAATATGCATTCATATTTTTGCAAAAATACACATCTGCTGTATATCTACAGTACATATAGACTGTATATTGTGGAATCAAAAGTGTATTTTCACCTTACATGAACTTCTTATGGACATTGAGACAAATATGAAGGGAGGTAGAAACATCGTAGGAAAATTCATAAACAAGCTTATAAAAACTGATGTAGAATTGACAAATTTCATGCTCTTTTGGTATTGTTATTTTCGTACATGAGCTCTTATATGGGTGTATATTTTATTCAATCATTGCTCAGGATTGTGGTTATGTTTTTGCTCGGGGCTATTTTTATTTTCAGATGCACAGTTTGTCCCCAAGAAAGAAACTTGGAAACATTTCAAAGTCCCCAATCCCCCCCCCCCTATCTTTAATATTACATGTATGTACCAGTGATCACACTTGAGTGGTTGTACCATCAGTGTGTTCACCAACATTCATTAATTAACAAACAAATCCCCTAAATTATACCTTTATCATATAAAAGGTCTTTAACTAAAAACATCCTCAATTTAGATTGTCAAGTAAAGCTCAAGAACATTTAACACTATTGAATTATTGATCAGTATAGAATGTGTACAGTTTGATGATAGCTTAGAGCTACATGTACGTTGATTACATATGTGTGTGTGTGTACCAATCAGATATGATTATTTACGTCTGGGACCGACCTTTTACGTCACCATCCAAAAGATGTGACTCAGACTTGAACCTGGGTCCAATCAGAATCAGTTTATAACTTCCACTGGTAGCTGGATTACAGGCACACGTCACAACGCCCAATGTACATGACTTCGTATGCCATTTTATGATTAGTACTGTTACATCTTGGGTGGATCGTACTCTTGATGAGTCATATCTATTATTAATTATCATTCATGGCAGCCATATGGATTGTACATGTATGTATTACTAGCAGGTGCATAGTATATGTACACACTGTATATACTGTTGCCGATAAGATTGCATACGCTGTACATATCTACATTATAGAAGAGTTCCCTTTGTGATATCATTCAATGAAAATAATGATAGACAGAAACGCTTGTGAGTCAGTGCACCGCAAACAGTGTATTTAAGCTTGTATGCACAAAAACAAGGGAAACATTTTTTAGTTCATTTAGATTTGAGCTGATAAATCTGATGATTTAGGATGATGGAGGAGGAAATCATGTTTGTTTTGAATCAAAACGAGTTTTAAAAGAAATGGTTGCATGACGGGTGATGTAATTTTACAAAGAATGATTGCATGATATGTTAGCAAATATTGTGTTCATTAGCAAACAAATTAATTCAAAAGTATACAATTACCAGAAAAAAAGTGTACATCTAGTACTGAACATGTGAAATAACCGCCAAACTTTATCCGACATTCTAGGGTTAACATTTAAGAAGCTTGAAAAAAATAAAGGGTAACAATATAAGACCCCTCCATTATGGTGTTTACTCGAATGACCGTTATTAATGCCTTAATTTGTTACCAAGTGCGCATGTGTATGTCACCTATTGCTTTTGTTAACTGAGGGTATATTTGAACTTGCCATATCTGTTTAAAGAAGCAAAATTATGAATATAGTATGGTGACATTAAGGCTAAGTGATACTGAACTTCTAATATACAGAGCTAATATCTATTGGTTATATGTTAATGAGGAATGAGATACCCATATACATGTAGCTTGGACTTTTTCGAGAAAGATATGAGTTTGAAACTGAGATATTATTTTTATAGAATGATAAAGAATATATGCCTTTACATCCATTGTAGATTACCGGAGTGCTGCATTTCAGTTTGAGAAATTGAGAACGAGGACCTGATAGTCCTTATCAATGTGAACATAGCATTAAAGACGAAGGATGACAACAAGAGTTCATTACCGTTTCCAAAATGTTGATGTAAAGCTGTAGGGGAATACAGGAAGTATTTGATGCCCAATTGCTCTGTGAATTGCTTCCTTTTCCGTACATGGTAGTCTTGAGATGCAGCCTTTCCTCTTAACCCATTCGTGACAGGAATTATTTAAAGCCTAATTTGATCAGCTTTTATTCTTCAAATTGGCAACACCAACATTTTTCTTTTATTGCTAAATTTTTCTTATAAAACATGTATCTGAAATAAATATAAATTGACAGAATGTATGATGAGAAGTCATAAAGTTGCCAATTTGCAGGGAAAACAGTAATTTTAACATTTTCATTGCATTGCCAATTTAAGGATTTTAATGCTTATTTTCCTTTGAAAAAAATTTCAGCATCAAACAACAAATATTGATGCAACAAAAATGGACACAGTATGTGTAGAATTTTTTGCTCTTTCTGCTCATGTATTTGGTATGATTTTTAGAGCTCTGCATCAAAAGTTATTAGACCAAACCACAAAATGTGGACCCTCTGTCACGAATGGGTTAACATGGATAAGTGTAGTATTTTGCATGAACATGGATGTGAACAAATTATAGGAAGGAATGATAGCAAAAGTTCATTACCATTTTCCAAAAAGTTGATGTACAGATGTAAGGGAATATCAGGAAGTATTTGATGCCCAATAGCACTGTTGACAGGGCTCTACAAAAAATTTTCTTCCTGCTTGCTCGTTGGGCAAGTTTCTTTGAAAATTGCTTGCCCAAAAACATATCTCACTTGCTCTATTTCCCCAAAATTACAAAAATTCATAACAGTTTGAATTAAATTTTGCAACATTGATATTAATTATCCATTGCTAAAGATGTATTTGCACTATGAGCAATATATTAATTGATTTTTCCATTTGTTCTCATGATAGCTTTGATTGAATTTACTTGCCTTTTTGGGCAAGTGACTTCAAAACTCACTTGCCCTTTCATGATTTTTACTTGCCCCGGGCAAGCGGACAAGTGGGTTTGTACATAGAGCCCTGCTGTTGATTGCTTCTTTTTCTATACAGTAGTAGTAGTCTAAAGATACAGACCTATTCATTATTGTAAATGAGCAAGTAAGTATTTCATGTCAGGAAGTTCTTTGTGAGGAAGTTTTGAAATGGTTTTGATCTGTATAAAAAAATATAAAACAATCTCTACCCCCCCAAAAAAAAAATTGAAAGGAAAGAAGAATGAAAGAAATATTACTCTGTAGCCCACTTTCTGTCTTTGTTTGGAAATATTGAGTTTTACTGATTTCAAGACCTTTGTGTGAATTACATCTTGACATTGTGATTCCCCTTTCTTAAATACACCGGAAAAAACACAACTTGTTTTCAAAACCTATTTATGGATGGCCCATTTGGTTGTCATAATGTTATTAGGTACAAATGTAAGAAAGATGAAATAGCACCTACAATTTCATGACCTTTTTAGGGGGACGGAATTGGAGAAATCTTTCGTAAAAAGTATCTCATAAAGGGTAGTGACCTTCTTTTGATATTTGACTTGTCACAGATTTTGCAGTCTTGTAACCTTAAGAAGTGTATTTCAAGATTCCATATACATATATCTTATAGCTGTGATTCTGCAGGAGTTTGGAACCTTAGACTCTCTGCACTCTGTGCGGACGAATCATGGCCTCTGAAACATGAGCTGTGAGATCATGTGACCTGACTTCACTAGGTTGACTTATTTTGGTATGAAGTCCTGTTGTGATTGGGTTCTAGTTTCACTTTCTCCCACTGCTAGCCTGACCTTAATTGAACCTTAATCATACTCAGGATTAGATCTCTAATCTCTTAAATGTACTTTCATGGATAAAGTTGTAAAAAAACTATGTTACTGATGATATAGTTGGGATATAGTTGGGATATAGTTGGGATATAGTTAGGATTTTTTGGGGGGTACCTCTACCATCATAAAGCATTCCTCTCACAAGTGTTGCTTTCTTGTGGATTTTTCAAAATTCCAATATTAATTTTCTTTTCTAAATATATTGTGTCAAGCAGACATTTATTTTGTTTTGTATTGGTGTCAAAAAAAGAGAGAAAAAAAAAAAGATATTTTATGTATCATTATTTTGGAAATAAAACTTTTGAACTTGAATAAAGATTGGAAGAGATATTTGAGGAATTATTTTCTAGTATTACAATCATGGAAAAAGTGCATGTAGTCAGGGTATCACTTTGTAAATAATTTAGAATTCATAATGTTCTATTCTAGATGTATGTTGAATTCATCATTACCAAACTGTTATCAGAAATTGGATTTCAGAGGCTCTCTTTTCATAAGATTTCATTCCCCTTCAGAGGTGGTATGTACATGTATTAAGTAGACTTAAAAAAAAAGAGCAATTTTTGGACCATTACGTCAACCAACTAAGTGAGATTTTGCAACATTTTGTAACTATCATTTGGTGATTTGTCCCTATATTGCATACTGTGATGTGAAAATTATCTTGGCATGCATACAAGATACTATGCTACATGAAACTCAAAGGTTTACATGTATATATACACGTACGTTTATATTTATGTTTATCCCACTTTGATTTTAATCAGTAGATAAAATAGAGTGTAGGCGCCAAGAAGGAGTCTCGAAAGCAGTTCAAGTGCACGGGTTAACGATAACGAGACCCCTCGGTTAGTTCAAGTTCATTTGTGGTCAGTTCATATTTGCACAGATAATATTAGTCTATTAGAATAAATTTGAACCCTTCCGTTCCGGTGTAAAAGCACATGGGTGTATTTCCGGTTTCTGGGCACAGTTTCCGGTGAGTTGGTCTAAACCGGTAACTTTTGTTATGAGAAAAGTTAGCGGTGCTTCCTTTTCTGTTGACATGGTAAATATTTACTTTGTGACTGGTAGATTCATGCAATGGTTGTTGTGCAACTCTTACAATATATTGCACATTCTCCTTCTTTAAATGTGTGTAAAACATGTGAAACAATGCTTTGGATATTGTGGTCAAACAGGTTAACTGCAGCTTGTATTACACATTTTTTTGTGAAGTTACTTTTGGGAATGAATCGTCAAATTTGAATCTTGAGGGTTCGAGTTCAGTGTGCAGTATTTGATCATTTTTCTTTGAAAAGATGTGAGAGGTTCATGTGCTGCATGTGCTTGTGATGCATACGTGTATGCACATGCCTTTCAGTTAAAATGAAACTGAAAAGAAAACCAAATTACACCATAATTATCTCTAGTCAACTTCTGATGATTCGCAATTTCAAGGAACTTAGATTTTGATTGAGGTTGATAATCATAACATTGATATTTTGTGATACAATATGTGTATAAATGATTAGGTTCATCTTTGGACGAACATACATAAATGATTAACTTTCAATTCTTAGTAATTTTAGTGAACTTAATTTATTACCACTATCAAGTTCTTTATCACAGTGTTAAATTCAGTTGCACGTATTTTCTTTATTTTTAATTGGAAAATCATGATGGACTTCATGTGTAGTTTTCTTGTGTACTGGTAAGAAGAGAGAAAAAAAAATTATTACAGTTAAGCCCCAAAGAAAAGCTTACAGCCTACATGCAATATTGTGAGGCCCTACACAAACATACATGTACATGCCCCTATCCAAATTTCATTCTGTAGGCTGTAAGCTTTTCTTTTGGGCTTAACCGTATATTTGAAGGCAGCATTCAGTATGTAAACTGGTACCACTTGGACTACAATGTACATGTATACCATTACCACAGAAGACCTATACAGTACATGTACTTTCACACATCTTTATTGTGCAGTTATAGATACCAAATATATGCACACTTCTGAACGATTCATATGGTGAATACATCGCACGGTAATTTGAGGGTTCTGTTATGGTCATTTTGCCTGGGAGCGAAATCGCACATGTCATGACTAAAGTACAATTGTACGTCCAAATCGAAAGCAGGAAAATTGCATCACAAATTACCTGATGGGGGCCCATGGGGCATATGCTGCATGGCAGCTAGGCTCTGTACATGTATTTTGCCTGTACAATTGCAGATACAGTACATACAGTACTCATCTAAGTTGAATTAAAGGCAATGGCTAACTTTGTGAGCAGCTGATTAAAAAAATACTCAAACTAAGATGAAACATGTGTACGAGTACTTGTATTTGTACTCAAAACCTCTGAAACCAACCATAATTTGGAATGAAAAACTGTAAGTTAGACGCAAGCTGCAATTTTATTATTTTTTGGCTCGAGAGACAATAAATAAGGGGACCGTTTTGCTTCAATTAAAAAATACCATTATCTGCCTCCAAGACGTGATAAGCCAAGACACACAGTATGGTCCAGTGAGCCATGCGCGCATGCGTACTCCTTACGTCTGGTCTGTGCAACCGACCCTCGTATATTTTTCAAATATTTAAAAATACTTCCCGTGCATATTATACTTTGAAACTTTCAGACTGGTATTTTTACACTATAACCCTTATGTTTATCCCATTTTCAAGTAACAAAATGAGATTAAAAAAAAAATCATAACAATGTTAACCACTGTCTTTAAGTGTAAGTTCAGTTTGCCTCTGTTTATTTATTTGCTATCATTATCAAAAGCATGATAACTTACTTCAAAAAGTTGTAGATTATAGTCAAATGTTGTAGCGACGTGTAACTCTTTTCTTTTTAAAATGGAACATGTGGGACAAGGACGATAGTGCATCTACTCAAACTAGGTTGAATAAACCTTTTAAAGAATGATAATGTTCATTGCCAAATAATAATGATATCCCATTGTAAAAACTCTATTTGCAAAGGGGCCCTAATGTTTGTTTTGAGTGGGGGAATAGATGGGTAAAGCAAAGTCAATAATTATTCAGAATTCATGAATGGTAATAATAAAGAGACATGTCCATACACGAACGGCAATACTAACCTACAGGCATATCAAGATGTCTTAATGTAAGAATTGCAACTTCACAGAAACTTGTTAAGTATCTGTTATCAGTCATCAAATCACTGATCATCATTTATTGATAAAGCTACGATTTCGAGTTTGACGTCCAGTCATGTGTGCCGTGTGCAGAGTCAACTACACGTAGGTCCAAAGTTAATTGTGTGGCTCAGGCTGCTAATATGTACATGTACATTCACATGGGGGCTTACAGACATAGAGATAGGGCTTTGCACTAGCTTTCTTTGTGCGTGTGTGTGTGTGTGGGGGGGGGGGGGGGGGTCTTGAATGATATTTTTGGGTCTATTTACATTGACCCCTTCGTGCAAAATTTCTAAATTTTAGGAATCCGGACCATGATTGGAGGAGGAGGGGGGGGGGGGGGCTCAAGAGTCCCAGACTTCTGTAGTGTCCATCCCTGGTATAGGTGATGAAGTCTTGAATTTGTGAAAAAGATTTAATTTTTTCCCTGTCTTTCAGCAACCACTGGCAAACAGAATTTGTCTATTTTTATGTAATAGCTGTTTGTAAAAATTCATATCTCAATTATAGTTTCAAAGTCAAAGTTCAAAATTTTGGGGTAGTGCAGGTTTCAAAGCCTTTTTATTGTTGCACTCTCAAGGAGAAAATGTTCAAAACATATCGTGACAGGACTTATTTGCTCTCGTTGAATTCCATTTTTTTATGCCTTCACACGCAAACTATGAATTTTTGCTAGATTGGTGTTTTTTTGGTAATATGGTCGGGGCTGAGTCGATGTTTGCCTATTTTCATTCATGCCCTCGGGTGTACTTTAAGAAAAAGAATTGATATGAACTTTAAAATAGGCGTTATGGGGTTCTTTGCCAAAGTGCAAACAGTTTATGGGCAAGAAGGAGTCAGGGTGTAGTCTAGAACCAGTCTCTAGAGAACATTTTCAGTCCGACTCTCTATGGCAGTTGGCCTTCAGAGACATTATTATACACATACGATGTAGATTATGAATTTGAAATTATTATGAATTTAACATTTGTTCATCAATAAAACTGGGACTGAAATGTTTTCTCACAGTAATTACACTTTTAAAGGGGACAAGATGACTGAGGATGTGAGGATGTGTGAGTATGTCTGGAAAGTACATTTTCAGTAACAGAAAAGTTTTGATGGAACTATTGATGATAAAGCAGTGCCATGTTTTTCAATAATTTACTTCTTGATATTTGTGATGTACCTACCACAATGCATGCATGAAAAGTGTAAATGTGGAATATTTTGTGGTGTTGAAATTTTCGTGCATTTCACGTGGCATGACACTTGCACAAAACTAAAACCACGCAAGATATTTTGTTTATTATGCACAAGAATACAGTTATCCTAACTGTCCGTGAAAATTAAAAATTCGTGATTCATTTGTTCAACTTGGCTGAGCGCAAAAAATTAATCGCGCAAAATTTTCAATTTTTACAGTATGTAAAAGTCTCTTCGGAGTCAGAAGGGCGTTAACTACGTGCCTGTGTTATAACATGTGAGTTAATGCCCTCCTGGCTCCAAACAGACGGTAGGCCTACCTGTATGTAGTGTTTGTAAATTGAAAGAGAGAAAAAAAAGACACCAAAGAAGAAACAACATAAGTTCGTATGTTTCCTTCTCTTTTTAAATTGCGATGCCTCTATAAGTCTACATCAACCATATGAAAATAAAAACAAAACAAAGCAAAGCAAAACAAAACAGTGTAGTAGTGAGTGAGTAAGAAATATTCATGCACATCTCCAGTTTCCATTGCAGTTGAGATGTCAATTGCTACTTGTCTGTGCTACTTGTAGTTTATAAAACATAATATATTTTACTGACACGTTTCCTGATTTCATGCAGTGTAACCCTTTGATAGCATTCTTTTTATTGTTCTTTTTAGAATAATTGTGGTTTTGTTTTCAATTCATGGGAAACCTTCCTCGACCCTCGCCTACACATGTACACGCATTTGTATCACTGTAGAGATACACCTCTCCACTGTCTGTCATTTTTTGTGAAGATGAGGTGTATTATAACTACAATTTGGCCATTTTTTTATCCTCAAATTTTGATGGAATTGGACCATGAAATTGCACCTAGCTAGTTCATTCACAAGTTTACATGCACTTTAAGAACCATTGTGATTTATTTTGTTGCAAAGTCACTTTTTAGTTGTTCCTTTTCTTAAAACTTTTAGATATCATTTTATATGGAGGTAAATTTAGAAAAACCATGAAATTGAGCCTGATTGGTTCCCACCCTTTATCCACATTAATCACTCTTATTGTTCGGTTATTTCTAATCTTTACACATAAATTCTCTTCTTGAATTTGTATAGATAGTATTGTTACTAAATTTAGAAAAGGATAAGAATTGATTTATTCATCAGATATTAGGTTGTCCCATCTAAATGTAATGATACATGTATCAGTAGCAATGATGAATTGATTGATATATATAATTTGTCCTTTCACACTTCCTTTTTCAAAATGACTGTCTTTTCAGCAACATGAATGTCCTTGATATGGTTTAATTACTGGTAACTGGAAATAAAACAAGGTGTTTTTGAGGTGCTTGACTGTGTCACAAGTGAACAAGGCTTTACACCCGTACTTGTGCGCATAAGACGTGTACGTGTACATGTAGTACTATCATCCAAGTGGTAATTTGAATACACCCATGGGCTGGTTATCTGTTGGCTGTTGCAACCCTCCAAATACAATGAGTGATTTCAAGTTTGGTGTTGACCTTTTGGTGTTAGTGTTAGGCTGATATTTATATCAACGCAGCTCCAAATTAAAAATAAAACTGGTCTTGGGACAACTGTCACTTGGAGTTGAGCAGTCAATAATGTCATTTGAACCACTTTTGTAAACTCAGATTAGGTGTTAGAGCTATGGAAAGCAATCAAAATTGTGCTTCTAACACCAACACCAGCACCAACACCGAACTTGAAGTCACCCATTCTGTAGTCTATGTGCTTGATATATTTTATTTGCCAGGAAGTAAAACAAGGTGTTTTTTGTAGGTGCTTTACACCCATACGTGTGTGAACATGTAGTACGGTAGTTCAACTGATAATGTGAACACACTCTTGGACCGGTTATTTGCGGGCTGTAACAACCCTCTGATTAGAATCTGTTGTAAACCACAGGGGTACCTACGTCCATCGGCTTGGCCTTATTTGGGCAGATCCATTAAAACTGCCCTACACCATCTTTCATCGAGCTATCTTTGCAGTGTATACTCTACCACAAAGTCAGAACTGAATATGATGTCAAGTTTTTAGTTTGAAATACATTTTAATGGAAAGTTTCACATTTCTGCAGTAAAATGTATTATTTTCCTTTCATTGCAGAGGCAAAAATTAATACTGCTAATAATGCAAAATTGATTTTTTTTCTTGTAAGTCATATTTGTGTTCACTCATACTTGAATATCAAGGTCCTGTTATGTTCTTTGTTATTCATTGAATTATACTTTTGTCAAGTAATTAGAAATGTTACGAGATGGTTATTCTTGCTTATAAAATACATATTGTTAACTCTCTCTTGTTTTGGTACATTATCAGATCTTTAATCAGTTTTAGTCCATGTATCTTTAGATTTGAGATTTCATAATTTTTATTTTCAGAATTTGCATTGTTGAACTGCATGTGTAAAAAAATGTAGGTACATGTATGACTTGGAATATGAACAGCATTTGTAAGCTTGCAACGTTTGATTTCACTATGGTGCATTGATTGGATTGAGAGAGTGTACGATGTCTTGGGGGAATGTGAATGACTGTCCAGATTGAATTGATATTTGATGTTGATTGAGAAACTGTTACAGAAGTAATTGAGTATTCTACTGCTTCTCAATTAGTTTGCATTGCTGATGTATGTTGTTGATGAAAATGCCATAAAATAAAAGAAACATATAAATAAATGGCTTCTCTTCTATATTCTATTAATATCTTATAATTGTTTGTA
This sequence comes from Echinometra lucunter, assembly GCA_029962745.1. Classification (NCBI taxonomy): domain Eukaryota; kingdom Metazoa; phylum Echinodermata; class Echinoidea; order Camarodonta; family Echinometridae; genus Echinometra; species Echinometra lucunter. The sequence continues at coordinate 15,850,287 of CM057169.1, forward strand.
TTTGATCTTGAAATGGAAAAAAAAAACTTTTGAAATTCATGACAGTTGATATACCTTAAAAAAGATGGAGAAAGAAAGAAATCATGGAAGGTAAACATGATGTTGAATGCTTCTCTCAGTACATGTGTATTCCCAATTTCCCAATTTCTTTTATTTGACTTTTGGAAAAAAGTTTAGTAATACCAAATTTCATTTTCATGGCCCAGATAAATTTACTTTGTCATGAAGAATTCAGACTGGCTCTTTTCGGGAGTAAAAATAAATTGTAAGTAACAATCAATACTTTTTACAGAAATTTCCGTCTGATGTTCTGTATTTCTTCCATTGTTTGATCTACTCCAAATCTGACCAATCGTTCTTGTGTTTGCACAAATTGTATTCCCAACAGTCACACCAGACAACAAACGACATGGGAAGACCCAAGAAAGGCTGGTGTTGCCAATCAGCTGAGCAAAGCCAACACAAACACAAATAATAACCAGGTTAGTGATGTCATCTACTTTGTTGTTTATCTTTCTTTGTGAACTCCTCAGTAGATGAACCTACAGTCAACTCTGCATAAGTCGAAGTCGCATAAATCGAATAATCGCCTAAGTCGAAGGTCTGTACTTGGTCCCATTCCTTTATTTTCTATTGTTTTTGACCCCTCATAAGTCGAATTTTCTCTAAGTCGAAGCATTTTCTTCAGTCCCAAGAAATTCGACTTAGGCAGAGTTGACTGTAGTTGTTTGGAAACTATAAGCCTGGGCTCTATACATAAAAAAAAAAATCACATAATATCGTCTGTTCAGAGCCAGAAGGGCGTTAACTCATATAATTTTATACAGGCTTAACGCTTTTCTGGCTCCAAACAGACGATATATTCTATGAGTTAGTGATATGATAATAATAATAATTTACATGTGATTGCAAGAGTACTGATATAGCATTTTCTGTATAACATAGACTACTATTGATGATTTGAAAAACCTGTGTTTGTGTAAATTTTTTCAATAAATGAAAGGTTATCAGGCTGAATGTTATACAAGTGCTTGCAGGGCTTAAGGGGTGGTGATGGTTGGATGGGTGGGGGACTGGATGGAGGAATTCAGTTCATCATTAAAAAAATTGAGGAGGGGGGGGGATGTGCGAAATGTGATTCTCAACAGACAGATGCAATCTTTGTATTTCTAACTGGAAGCCCCCCATCCCCTTTTTCTTTTTCCCCCCACTTAGGTTCAGCAGATCATCATGCAAGGCAACGGTCAGCCCCTACCATCCATGCAAGATCTTGGACCGCTGCCCCTCAACTGGGAGCAAGCGGTCACACCAGAAGGGGAGGTCTATTTTATCAATCATGTAGAAAGGACGACAACATGGCTGGACCCAAGAATTGGTAAGACCAATAGCACCCTCAAGAAAACTGTTTCGGTTGCCATTATCAAATATTGATGGTCATTTTCACTAAAATGTGTAAAAACCATGTGAAACAAATATAAGAAAAACTTGTTAATTTTTTTTTTAGGTTTCACTTGGCAGCAAATGCAAGGCTTTTGATTTGCCTGACAAGGTTCTAATTGGTCAATGGTAGCTGCTAATTTCAACCCATGGACCAAGATTTTGAATAGTTCTTACCAGTAACACATAAATATAAAAAACTTTGCCATCATGATTTAAAGCACCATCCATCATTTAGAACTGGACATGATTTAGTTTATCACATCTATCATTCTAAATTCTATAAGTTGATAGATTTAGAGAGGGTTTTTCTGTTAAATTTGGTGTAATTGGAGACTCTGTGGTAGATTTTTGAGGTAGTTCTCTACAAACAGTACTACTAACTTGAACTGAGGTTGCACGTTTTCCCCCACCACAAGAAGGTCTCTGATCTTGAGTTTTGTGGAATATGGCAGTGTAGCCAAGGCCCTGCCTTTATTTAATCTGACTGTTCAAATAAGCTCTGTATTCACTCCTCCAAAGTAGTTCAATCAGTGTCAAGTCTGTTTGTGAAATAGGAGTTTATTGCATGCACTTCGGAGAAGAACAAATTTAGGAACTTTTAGCCAAGATTGGATCAAAATGAGGTGTGGGGAAGATAAATTTATCCATGTTTTGTTGCCATAGTGATGTTGCTTCTGATACATCATGCAATTGAATTTCGCCACTCCAGTAGAGTGGAGTGTATGAGGGCTAGTTCAAGTGATTTTCTTCTTATGTTATGAACCACATCGAAGATTTCAGTAGGGTCTATATCTGTTTAAAGCTGAAAGCCCTTATAACTTGAATCAAGCAAACTAACAAATGAAATTATATGTAATTACAGCTTTCTGTTTACTTTGTCATTATTTAATTGTATAATTTTTGGCAATGTGTTACAACTTTCCTTGGATTTGCCCATCTACTGAGCATGAGATGACTTGGTTTGTAAACTGGGCCCTGATCATTGCTCTTGCATTCTCCAAATTCGTCTTCATTTTCTTTGCTCAGTCTAAGCAAAGTCATCGATCCTTAGTTAAGAGAAATATCGAATTGACTCCGGTCTAATCAGATACACTTGAAATACCAGCAAGATAAGCCCATTTTGTACACCCAAGACATGTATGTTTCAACTTTCAAGCCCATGTACAATTTGAATGTGTTTACCTATAGTGAAGATTTTAACTCTTGTCCATGCAGTTGAAGTAATCACAGTAACTCTTGTATTCAAATGTTTGACCTGAACACTCAAGCTGTTTTTTGTTTTGTTTTGTTTTGTTATTGTTTTTTTTTTTTTTTTTTGGGGGGGGGTCATATTTCAAGTGGGCATTTTAAGAGTAACCCTTTACAGGGATATCAAAAGAATGAGGAAGCTCATGAATTACATGTATATTTCATCTTCTCCCAGAACTTGAGCTTCTCTTTAACAAGTACCCCTGTGCACTTGAACACATAATACATGTCAGTAGGATAAACCATACCTCATACACCCGAGGCGTATTTTAAGTCCATACAGTACTGAGCCCATGCAGAACGTAACATGTACCCTACGCAAAGAACGTGAACCTGATACCCAATAGTGACATGCAAGGGTCATCCACAGTTAATGCCTCGACCTACATCATCCAAGCATTACATAGTGTTGCTAGGCAACCAGAGATAAAAGGCGATTTTGTGAGGTTGTGTTGTTTGAATAGTTTGATAAGGGGCACATGTAGGCTTGCCTACAGTAAAGACCATTGCTGATTAGAGGGCCAGGTAATATTAAAGCCCAATATGGTAGTAGTCATCTCCCAATGAATTTGATTTTGTTTGAATTTTCTGCAAGAAATGTAGCTTTGAGCAAAGAATGATTTTGTTTTGAAAAGCTGGGAATAAAAGTTTTGGAAATTAACTAAAAGAACTGTTGAAAAGAATCAATACCAAAACACCCATGTTGCCCTTGATGAAAGATCCTTCTTACTCTGAATTACTTCAATCATTTTGTAAAAGAAACAATTTGGTGCATTCACCACATCCTGTAAAAGGCTTATGGTACACAGACATACTGTACATATAACAATAGATTTATTCTATCATGTATAAATCTATGTGAAATTCAAAATTCTTACCTACTTTTATTATCCCAAGTCCTGGTCATTACAGAATACCAATGGGCTGTGCGATATTTCCTTTCATTATAACACAGCAATATTTTTGGATGAATATTCTAAAATGAGAACAACTGCTGTGTTCATTTCAAAATGCCCCATTTTTTTTACCATGAAACTACTTACAAACTATTCTGCATGTGAATGATCTTGGCAAATGTTACCAGTATTGTGAAAATTTCCTTTCTCGTTTTCAGCCATGAGGGCGCCAGGTACAGTCCAGGCAGCTGCAGCAGCCCTACAGCAATCGCAGAACAACTCGAACAACCCTCCTCCTCCTAGCCACTCTGCATCAACTGCTTCATCGACAACATCACTGTCACAAGTCTCACAACAGATGCAGCAACAGCCCGCACCACTCAGTCCACCACAGCAGGTGAGTTTGAGAGAAAATCGTCTGCTGAGCACCAGAAAGCTGTTAGTTCATACATACAATGTAACAGAGAGTTGATGCCTTTTTGGCTACCAGTAGTCAAAAGTGTTCTTGTAGCTTTTAAAAGGATGCCTTTGAAAGAAACTGAAGAATTAAAAATAAAGAAATGCTTGGTGCTGCATAGCTTAAGAATGGAGTTTAATAAGGGAGGAAAACTTCAGCTTTTGATGCACTCATGTGAGTAAACCACAAAGAATGAACTGCCCAAATTGGACATCTAAATGGAAGCTAGAGAATCATAGGGCCAAAAAGCTAAACAAATGATTTTAAAAAAAGGCTCTGGACCAAAAAAAAATTGAAATAGGAAAAAAAAACAATCCTAAAACCATCTCAAGAAATAATTGAAGACCAAATGGGAAATGGTGTATAATTTTCTTAGGAAATATTGAAAGAAGATAAGGAGAAATAGGTAGACATTGAGATAAATAGAAACAACTAAATGGATAGAGTTGACAAGGGGCATTTTGTGAATGGAAAATAAGGATTTTGATGGAATGAGAGATGAAGAGAATTAAAGATGTAGAAGGATAATGATAGACTTGCTCAAGAGGACATCTATATCTATCACTCGTCATTCAGGGATAGAGGGCACGTGACACGATGGCAACAGCTGATGAAGTGAAAGGGGGTGAAGGATTGGGGGGGGGAAGGAGTGGAGGGGGGAGAGAGAGAGAGAGAGAGAGAGAGAGAGAGAGAGAGAGAGAGAGAGAGAGAGAGAGAGAGAGAGAGAGAGCACGAGCAAGAGAAAGGAAGAGGGACAGTTTGAGAGGATTGAAACTGTGTGTGATGGGTGATGACTGGTGTAGTCGCAGTACACAGTTTTACATTGAGAGTAGTGGAGTGGAAATGATATAGTAAAGAGATACAGATGAAAGAAAGTTGAAAGAAAGAGAGAATGAGTGTTAGGGAAGGGAGGGAGGGAGAAGGAAAGAGAAAGAAGAGAGGGTGCAGGGAAGATAGATGGATAGATATATATGTATATATATATAGAGAGAGAGAGAGAGAGAGAGAGAGAGAAAGGGGAGGGAAGAAGAAAGGGAAAAAAGCTGTGTGATTGAAACAAAGCATTTTCATTTACTCCAAAGACGTATGAAGAATGGTTCAAATCAGAGCTGCTTGTCGTGACTGTTAATGACCCAATCAGTTCGCTGCCATGATGAGATGATGAGGATGGCCAGGTACATACAGTGATGCAGTGATGACAGCTGGAATAGGAGGAAGAGAGAAAGAGAGAGAGATGGAGAAATGAAGATAAGAGAAAAAGGATAGGTCTGTGTAGGCCTGCATAAAATTGGTGCCATCGACATGCATACAAGGAAATGGTAGGAAGGAGATGTGAAATGATGGAATGAATGATTGAGAGAGATAGGTGGAAGATAAGGAAGCAGAATAGTATGAAAAAAGACACTTGTCTTGTTCAACATTACAAATAATGGTTTGAATAAGAATAAAGTGACTCATAATGATGATGTTCATGCTGATGGTTATAATTATGAATGTTGGTGATGATGATGATGGTGATGATGATGATATTGATGATTATGCTGATGGTTGCAGTGATTGATTAGAAGTATTTTATGAGAAAAAAAGCGAAATTAGGAAGAAAGGAGTGGGAGAGAGAAAAAAATTGATAGAAATAGAAAAGAGGGTGGAGAGAGAGATAGGAAAGAGGAGGACATCCCAAGCAGAGAGGGTGGCAATAAGTAATCAATGCCTTTACATGATGTGACTTTTTGTTGTCTGTGATCTCTCATAACAGCCGAGCCAGCAGGGAGGACCCATGACACAACAGCAACAGCTGCAGCAGAAGCTACGCCTCCAGAGAGTGCTCATGGAGAGAGAGTGTCTTCAGAGACAGCACATGCGTATCCTCCAGCAGGTATGTCGCACACATACACACCCTCTCATCCACCCACACCCAACCCATACCCACACTTACTGATGTGCAAATGCAGAACATGCACTTCTACATGCACACATGTGTACTCTCTCCCCCTGTGTATATGATCCATATGCATAGGATAGATGGATTCTGCAGATCCTGTTTTGACTTATCGTTATCCAATCCCGATTTGATCCTTTCCCACTCCTGATGTAAACTAGGTATGGTTCTCTGCTGATCCTTCTTATTTAATTCTGATCTAATTGCAATTTGATTTATCCTTGATAGAAACTTTGTCTGGTTCTTCACTGATCCTCTCCTTACTTTTTTTCCCCCATGATCCTTGTCCACCCTCTTAGAAACTGGATCTGTTCCTCTACAGATCTCATCTTTACTAGTACTGATCTGAGGTTATCCACTTCCAAGTAGAAACCGGAGGGAGAATCTGGTTCTCTGCTGATCCCTTCCTTGCTAATCTGATCCTGTCCTGACTTGATTCTCGTCCACCCCCAATGAACATTGTCTTTGTCTTGATGCCTTGGTCCAGCCTTGGTCTTAGGATCAGTTGACCCATTATTGGATCATTTTCTTAATCCTTTTTGCTCAAGTCCTGGGATGAGGACTAATCTAGTCCTTCATCAATCCTTATCCTTCCTATTCCTGGTCTTTCTTGACCCATGATTTTGATCAACAGCCTAATCCATTTCTGTTCTAATAGTCCTTGATTTGATCTTTTCTGGATTTTAGTCTTATTGTTCTTCAGAAGTATAGGTTAAGTCAAATATCTTTGACCTCAGTTGTTAAAGAATCTTCAGGGACATTGTAGTATATTCTTTTTTGAAGTAAGCTTGCTCTGTGTTCTATAATTTGAGGGAATTGAGTAATACAGCCAGCATGCTGTCAATTAATAACAGGGTGGCCCATAAGTCAAGCACAGTTTGAAGGTGTTTGTACAAAGGCGTACAATTACCAACCTAGCAGTGTATTTATGAGCTCCTATTGACCATATAATAGCCACCTAAACTCTGGAATATAAACTTGTTCATAAGGAGTCTGACCATTATCCAATCTACATCTTCTTGTGGATAATAATACAAATTGGACTAAACAATACGTAATTTTGCATGAATGAACTTCATACTTGGGTACCATTAGGCCAAGATAATCATATCATTTCAGAAGCAGAAGGGTGCTAGTTCAAACACCATTCTTATTCTACCAAATTTTCATTTTTGTTAATGTGCAGCCATTAGAAAATGGGAAAGTGTAATGAGCAGGAAGCACAGAAAGATAATCATATGACTTATGTTAAGATGAAACTCTATGTAAAGACTTTAAAGAATGCAACTCGAGCAGGAAACGAGGAAGAGAGGAGAAACTGAACTACTCTTCACTGAACTGATTGGAGAAGAGGAAGAAGAGGAAGAAACATCACACATTAAACTAAGAATGAGACGAATGGAGGAAAATAATACCGAAGGAATTATTGAAAAGGAAATGAGGAAAGGAAAGAACGGCAATCTCCAGGAGGAGTTTGGGGAAGGAAAATACATCAAACAAAGAACAGGGAAATGATTAGAAAGCCCTACCACTTGTCATTTCATTCAGAACAAATGGAAAGCAACATTGCATTACAGGTAGAATGATATTGAAGAAAGAACACAGAAAAAGAATGAAGAGAAAAAGAAGTACATAAATTTGTGGAAAGAATAGGAAGAAAAACAAAGATGTGGCAGTACATCTCTAGATAAGAATTAGTTAGAAGAAAGAACATTTTACTAGAAAAAGTGAATAAAGCGGAGAAGTGAAGCACTGTGAAAACAAATCAGGTGGAACTAGGAATAGGAAGAAGAAGTTTACATAACGATTTGAATATCAAAGAGACCTACATGTCGCTGGTTGGTGTTATATTTAGATAGAGGGCAATGCACTTTTTGGGAGCATGGTGTGGAAAACAAAAATAATGCTTGGTGCGAAACCAGCAGGTAAGCTCAACAAACAACAATAGAGATTACGAAAAGGCCAATTTGCGCCAGGACTCCCCTCATTCAGATCACTTTTTGTGGGATAGAATTAGAAAGCGAAAAAGCAGAGTTTTGAAAATAAAAGCAGAAAAAGCAAAGAGTGAAAAATAGTAAGGTGTATATACTTGTATTCACATAGACTCTGAAGTCTTACACTGTTTCTATTTTGAGCTGGCTTTGTATTTCTAGATTGGAAATTAGTCTGCTCATTTCAGACTAGGGATTCATGCATAGATATGACTAGGATTAACTTGGCATTGTGCAGTGATTTGTTTTCAAGGGTTATATGCACAATAGTGCTATATATATTATTCAAGTTTTTATGTTTTTATACTTTTCAAATTCAATCCCATTAACTTGTGAACATTACATTTTCACTGTTTTGAAAATTCCTATCCAATAACCATGAATGTAGAGGTCTTTGAAACATATATGTAATGCACAAACCATCAAAGTACTTGTATTTTGTAATAGATTCGGCTCTCTTGACTAATCCACCATATTGTTGCACTGAATTATTTTAGGTGACCTTCATGCCAAGTCAGTCCGGATCCAGGGGAGTGGGAAGGGAGGGGGGGGGGTGGGGGGGGGGGGGAGAGGGAGGGGGGAAAAGCAGCTATTATGCTCTGTAACTATAATTTATAGCCTGAACATTTATATTTGGAAACAAGTGAGCATTATGTTAAAGAAAAACTTTCATGGTAAAGGATTTTTGGAGCATGCAAAGTTAAAAGTTATGCATTAAAAGAGAAAATTGCAGTTTGCTCCTAGTTGACTGTCTAGAGCACTTAGGAGTCTTCAACTTACAGTTATCAGTGGAAACCTTTGCCTTCAAAGAACAGGTCCATTTCCTTCTATGGATGCAGTTGAATAGGCATAATGGGGTCTCTCCCAGGCCCACACCAGAACAAAGGCCTGGGACTAACCACTCTTAACAGGGGATTAAAAAGCCACAAATCAATAGGGAGAAGGACCTTAGCGAGTCCCAAGCAATTGGAAGTCACTGATGCCGAAACTGTTCTTGAAAAGGAGGGAACTGTAAAGCAATAGGGGTTCAAGTGTCTTGGGAATAGGGCCATTCTTGAGAGTGGAGCAGTTTTCTTGGTAGACAGACTTTGGAAGCAATCTCTAGGGATACATGCAAGAAAGGAAGAATATATAAACCCAAACACTCCTCTATTAAAGAAGGAATATAGCAAGTGAGTAAGAAGCCTCAATTTGACAGAAATCAAGATTGATTAAAACATTTAGACAGTGGGGATTCAGTGAAAAAAATAAATGAGAGTGGTGAATGAGTTCACTTTTAGAAAGCTTTTCAGCTAGCCTGTAGAAAAAATCAAAGCAATCTGGTGAAGAAGATAAAAAGGCAACTCTAAAATCTTGCTTGAACACAGTATTAAAATGTCCATGAAATTTCAACTGTTGATTTTTTTTTTCAAAATTTTTTTCAAAAATACATTTTTTTAAAAACTGAGATTTCAGACAAGGAGAAAGATTTGTGTGTTTGCTGTGGAACATATCTCTTTGACAGCAGTTGAGTCTGTAAGTCTGAGACTATCCATGAGGCTGCTGTGTTGCTATAAGGTTTGTAAATAATTGTAGTGTGGGAACGAAAGTTTGAGGCATTGATTATTGCATTTATAACAGGTGTATATAGCACAGAAAAAAAGAGGAAGATTCTTTGTGTACAGGACAATCTGACCGCAGAATTCACTGTCAAAATGAATCGCACATGGCCATAGGTGTTGGCATGGAAATCAAAGGAGAAATAAGGACACAGTATGAGACAATGCAACATACAGTTGAAGATAGACCAATAATCTATGGAGAAAGAAAGATAATGAAAGAAAGGCACAGATTAATTAAATAGTTTACTGGTCAAATTTCTATTCATGGATCTGCCTTGTCTCTGGTACTAAATGTTAATTGGTTATTATCATATTAGTTTGACAACATCTATTTGGATTAAAACCATATAAGATACAATTGATCATGGATATATTTGTCAGGGCAGACAAGGGGATGGGTTGATATAGATAGATATATAAAGATAAAAAAGAGGATTTTCTTTTCAGAACTTTGTTTTTGATAATGAGAATGCCCATTTACAGTTTTGACCTTGTTTTGAACTTGTTGTTAACCCCTGTCGTTAAACCCCCTGATATATTTGTAACTTTTAGTTGTTGCTATGTCAGGAAAGTTATTGCCATGAAGACTATATAGCACTACATGCTACACAATTATGCTACACAGGGCCTCATGCTTACTTTTGTATTGAACCTTGTGTTAAAACTGCTCAGTTTTGGGGGTCTAGACCTAAATTTTTAGGGGCCCATGTATTCCGGACACCTGCCATTGTTGAGCCCTGCATGACATGCAGTTTATTCCTTTACAACAGAAAATAACTCACAATACCAGTGCGAGGTAAGGGAAAGCACATGTTTTACAAATTAGAGCTAAACCATAAACCAACTTGTTTATGGTTAGATGAGGGAATGGTGAAACAGACAAATAGGAATGAAAGTAAAAGTAGTGGCGTAGCTAGGATTTCATCTTAGGGAGGCGGTAGTGAGCATGCGAAGCATGCAAATTACATATTGAGTGCGTGAAGGGGGGAGCTTCCCCCCTCCCACATGAAGCTCTGATGTTTCTTTGTTAATATTCCTTGTCTGCTCGGACCGCTCTTCCTACGTTCTCTTACCTTTTCTTTTCGTGCTCACGCTTTTTTTTTTTTTTTTTTCTTTGAGGGGTGTATTTGGAGGGTGAGCAAAAGAGAAAGATGCATGTATAAGACTGTTGAAGGTAGAAACTGATATATGACGATGATTACATCGTTTTGCATGCTACCTTTTAAGAAGTATATAAACATGAAGTGAAAATGAAAAAAAAATAGGGAATATGTGCAAACAACACTACGGTCTCTGGCCTTTCTTTTCATTTTTTTGTTGTTGCAAACTTCCTTTTTCTTGCCCTTTTTTGTTTGGTATCAAAAACTAGATAATAAGATTGACCTTAGTATCTTTTTAGTGAGCTCATTGTTTGTTTGTTGTTTTATATGAGTTTACCTGCTTTTATTTGCTTTTAGTGTTACAAATAATCACTTTTCTGTCAATTCATATTTTTCATTATATGTATAGTCAAATTTGTGTTGGCATTTGTTTTGGCAGTGTCTTTTACCAATTTGTGGAAACCATACTTGATTAAACAAATCTGTCTTGTTTTATTGAACAATGTTTCCTACATTTCATTGCAGAAGGTGCTCTGATGTGCAAACGATATTGTATTTTATTACTAAGGGAGTTTCTTTAACAGTTTTTGTTTCATATTTTGTTGCAAATAATTTCCCAAAGGTTCCACACTTAATTCATTATTTTGGGGGATATTAAGAGCAAAATAAATGCTTTCTTATCCAAAACTTATTTATTACTATACAAAACCCCCCAAACCCATAGACAAACAAAGAAAAGAAAAGAGAAGAGAAAGCAAAAATCAAACAACCCCCCCCCCCCGAAAAATAATGTATTGAGGGGAACAGTACATAAAAAATGATATAGATACAAATTATTTTTGGAACCTTTGTGAAGTTGTTCGTTTGTTATATGTCTTGCTTTTGTCATTTACAATATACCGCTTCCTTTTTAACTGTATTAAGAATGAGTTGTGTTTGGGTTTCTATCGTTGTGTGCGTTTTTTGTTTTAATTTCATCCCCAGGCGCAGCAGAATCCTAAAAATTTGTCATCCTGCCCCAACCTCTTTCCCAGAAGTGACAGGTTTCAAAATGTAAGTGTTCCTTATTCTTAGCCCATAAAATTAATGTCATCGTTAAAATAGATTTTTAACCTGATGAGCACGATTTGATTTCAGTATAACATGCATTTTCCATAGACCCCAGCCCACGTTATCTCACGCTATAGTATTTATCAGGTTAAAGGTAATTGTAATCGTGGATATAAATGTGTTTTCTCACATGATGAAAGCAATGGAACAAAAAGCACTCTGGTTTTAGCACCACAAGTAGATTAAATCTGCCAAAGAGGAGGAGGAGAAATTCATAGTTCTTAGGTAGCAGTGAGTTAGGTCTAGGCCTCTATAGGGGCTGATGATCCATTTTCTAGAAGTTAGCAACTAGCAACAAACTGTTGGAAAAGGGAAAATTTTGAAACATAGCTTGATTTAAATTAGCATGGGTAGGTATAATTGTTAGAAAAATGATTCTGGAGTTTGGGCATTGGAAGACATATAACAGACCCTTGAATCAGAAAACCTTTCTTACATTAATTGAAATGAATGAAGCTGGTAGATAGTATAGGATAGATGAACATATGTTTTAATCCGACAATTAATTGATGTCATTAATCTTATGATGAAGAATAAGATGGTATAGTAATAATAGAGGCACTTTTAAAGAGTTCATTATGTGACCGAGATTTTTAATATAGAAACCAAACCCTATAATAGTTCTTTCAAATTCTTGTATTACTAGGAAAATGAAGGTCACAATAAGTCCATAGTAAAGCTCAACATCAACTAAAATAAAGTTCCACATCAGGAAAAGTTTAAAGGCAGTTCATATGATATAGGAGTGCAATTCTGTCAAAAACAGTACCATCTGTTTGGAGCAAGAAGGGCGCTAGGTCTGTATAAAATAATATGAGTTAATGCCCTTCTGGCTCTGAAAAGATGATGTAACGCAATTTTTTATCAACTTAGGAAGAGCTGCTTGAGTAATTTTCTGTAGAGAGCTTTGGTAGCGGGTATTATTGTGTCCCTTGGCATTATTTTGATAATACATTTTTATTTTTATGTGCTATATACATGTATGTCTGTATGTATGTGTATTGTTTTGTAGGAGGCCGAATTCTTCTGTTTTTTCCCTCTGAACTAAGTGTTTGCATGCGTTGATTTGGATCATTTTCTGGAGCATGACTGTGTTTGTCGTTGTTTCCATGGCAGCGTCCATACACCATATAGACCCATCAATAAAAGAGTGCTTATTAAATGGACAACCAATATATTTTGCATAGTTTATAATGCCATATTTATATGTGATTATTCAGAAGTAAGCAATAATGAATATAGATTCATAGTTTATGATTTATGAATATCATATACCATTTTAGGTCTGTTTGATGTAGTTCATTTCAATTCAATTTTTTTTTTCAATTCAATTCAAATTTTATGCATCCAAATACTCAAGGAAACATGGAAATTCTGCTTGGTCACATATTGTAAAAAAATACTTAATATATACATCTGAAAAGTTGATGTACATCAAAAAATGCAATGCATGGGCATTACTCGGTCATTTCTTCAGAATGGTACAGGATAGGAATACCCATACACATGTAGAAATTGCCTCATTCATCAGAATGTTGTTGTTTTAATATTACTAAGGAATAAATGGGATTCATGGGATATTATTGGAGACAATGTCCAGAATTCTCAAAAGAGGTCATATTTAAACCGTGGTTAAAATTTAAACTCTGGTTTTGATCTCCAAAAGCGTAAAACATGCATGCCCTCTTGTCCAATGGACAGGCATTAATACACTTCTATATGCTCACTTATGCTTATCTAGGCATATTTAGTCTGAATAACATAACACTTATTTTATTTACACAAATTATGGTTTAAACATAAATTTACTTTGTGAATTTGGGCCAACATTTCCCAGAGAACTTCTCAAACTCTTGCAACTATATCCCTCACACTTCCCTTGTATTTTTCACCTTTTTATATAACAATAGAAGGGTCAGACACTCCAGCTGTGAAGAGGTACACTGGAGGTCAAATCTGTAGAGACACTTATCCTGACCTCAAATTGGCAATCTATGGCCTTAGTGCAGTCATAGATGCAATTATAGTATTATCTCCTTGTTTGCCTAATATATTTCCTGATATTTGTCAGTGACTATATATCATAGGTCCAGTGGAGTGATATGTGTCCATAACTATAGGGGGGGGGGGGGGATGGCAAGGATGGCACTGGCATGGGAAGGGCAGGGGGACTGGAGTAAAAGATTACATTTTACAGATGGCTTTTTTCCCGAGATTGAAAGGTGGAAGAAGGGGGGGGGGGGGAGGAGGAGGGCACACTTCATTTTAGGTACTGGGTCAATTTATGCCAATTAAATTTTAAGGGGGGAGAGCGGGTAGTTGTTCTCCCTTTTAATGCACTAGGGACCAGTGATGAACATTGTCTAGGGCAGATAGTGCCCTAGTACCAAAGCTTCGCTATTGGATATTGTTGGCCTATCAGGGAGTGATTGCATTTCACTACCCTGGCCATGTTGTACATGAACCCTGTATTACACTATTATTTTCATACAGGAGGATATCATGAGCCAACAATGACAAACGGTTTAAACTCTGTACATGCCTCATTTCTCATGGCATTGCCTCCAGTGTCTGCCACAGCCGTATTCTTCCATTTTTTAGCGTGTTTTCGAGCGTTTCAACTCAAGCAGAAAGTAAACACGGAGAAAAGATTGATATGTGTGTATTTCGGGGGTCTAATCTCCATTTTGCACCATTCTACCAGTGCCACATGAGTGCACATTATCACAACACCATTCAATTTATTTTTTGGGGAGTTCTGTGAATCGAGCCCTTCTCCCATTCTCTAGAGAAAAAGTCTAGATCTAGTCTTTATTATGAGAACAGGGGTTCCGATGTTTACCCCAAACTGTTTTTCACCTAATTCTTTTTGGCCTTTGAAAAAAAAAAGATTTGGGGGATATAAAGCAAAAAAAAAATTATGTTTATCTGTAAATCAAGCCAGTCCCAGTCAGCAGAAATCATCCCATAGTACTCTGTAGATAATTCATCATTGGATGTCCTTTCAATATTTGTTGTTTGCGCTACAATACAGTTCAGCATAATGGGGCAGCTGAACTCTAAAAAGTTCAACATGCCATTGATATTGGTGGTTGGTAGATTACAGAGTTTCTGATTATGAAAGGGATTCTATTGCTGCTGACCAGGAATGGTTGTAGATCATTTCAAATATGAAGCATGGGAAATGCATTATTATAAGTAAAATCTTCAATATATAGATTGAAATTTTTATTAATTAATGTAAGGTCTGCAAGCCGAAGCTTCCACATGAGGTCTATACCCACAGTGATTAAGTCACAAAGATACTGTTTGTTAAGGTTGATAGTACATGTAGTTTTAGCAGATGAAGAAATAGGAGTCAGGCGGAAGGGACAGGGGTAGCCTACATGTAGTTTCAATGATTTCTGTGGTGTGGTGCTATTGATGACCTTAAATCTTGTTGGACAACTTGAATGACCCTTGTTGCCCTGGAAGCTGACCCCTCCCCCCCCCCATTGATGACTTTGAAAATCCTGTTTGACAACTTTAATGACCTTTGTTGCCCCAGTAACTAAAAAAATACTAGATTCTTTTTTGTTTAGTTGCTTGCTTTCATTTTTCAAATGACCTTTAAAAGTTAAATGAGGCAGTTAGGAATTATCTCGGTTTGCCAGGTTGTCAATCCTACTGGTAAGTTCAGTGAGATACTGAGAGTGCTTGATGTCAGTTTTAAAAAACTATTGAGCACATAGGTCTGGCCTGTAAAATATATTGCTCATTAGGATTGAGGACACGTACATGTAGTAATGCCCTATCTCTGGTTAGATGGTAATTCAAGCTGAGAGGCACAGAATCAGTTTCACCCCGACTGATTGAGCAGTGCCTGGTTTTGTACTGGATCGTTTTATTCCAGGGTTGCCTACATGCAGGATTTTAAACGTCCAGGCCTATATTTTCCTTGCCCAATCAAGATGCAATGAAGTTAAGGGTGAAAACGTATCTCGATTGATTTGTAATACAAAATACATGTATGATGGCGTATCCAGGGGGTACATCCTTCCTCTGCCCCCGAACCGGGTATACTTCCACGTGCATGTACAAAATTGAAGGCGTGGCTCTTTATTTGTCAGATATTCTGGATATCGAACTCCCCTCCCCCAAGATTTTCACCCTAACATCTTTATATGTCTGATATACAGATCTGTGCTTGAGATGTAAAAGAAAACAAAAGTTGTACTTCAAGCCAGTAATTGGCATTGGCCAGTATGTGGTAACTCCTGCAGCAGTCAACGAGTTAGGAACTCTCCTGACCATCATAACCAAGTCCTTGTTTATATCTTTATTTATATCTCCCCCTGGCTTTTTAAAATTGGAACCTGGTTATTCTGCCATGGGCATCATAAAGCTGGCACTGTAGAGTCCTGACAGTGAGGTTGTGTGCACAATCAAGTGCAGCTGGTTTTCGCATGGACCACGTACCCCCTAGCCTAGGCCTCTGACAGGCCTGGAGACTTGCCAACTAACACCAGAAACTCCATCATCATCTTAGCTTACCATTTCAGACTCAGATGTTGTTCCAACCGAGGAGTTATCAAAGTCAAACAGCTTTGTGTGATGACTACTTCATCCTTGTTCATCTCACAGTGTAGAGCAGTTTGAAAGAAATACATGTAGATATGGATGGGTAATGTACAGGGCTTGACACTTACAGGTGCCTAGGGCACTTCCCCCCCCCCCCCCAAAAAAAAAGAATCTTGGTCCGGATCTCCCAAATCTAAGAATTTTTGACAGAGGGCTCAATGCAAGCAGATCCTAAAATTTTGATCTGGACCTCCTTCCAAAAAGCTAGTGTGAATCCCTGCTTTAAGATACTGTAACTCTCCATCTTGCTACTTTTGGAAGGAGCTGATGAGGAAGACTAGGTATAAGACTTGGACAGCCATTGGGGTCGTCTGGGTAACCTCTGAGAGCGTTAACATACACGGTGTGGTGTATAACAGAAAAAAAAATTGGCGAACTTGGGCGAACTTTATATGCTTGACATTTAATGATGTTTTACATTGTAGAGTATCTGTAAATAGAAAAGAGAGACGAAAATCAGAGGGAAACGATGGCTGAAAGATGTCAAAGATTAGTGGTCACCCAGGCATCCTACAAGTTTTTGAATGGTCGGATGAGGTAGACTAGGTGTTCGTAGCTTGGATGGCTATTGGAGTCGTCTGGGCAACCGCTGAGAGCGTTAGCATACACGGTATATAACAGACCAATCAGTGAACTTGAGCGAACTTTGTGGGCTTGACATTTAGTGATGGTTTACTTCATGGAGTATCTGTAAATAGAAAAGAGAACCAGGAGGAACAGATTGACAAAAGACCAATGGTCAGTATAGCAACTTCTACATGTACATGTATGTTGTTGGTATACATGTAGCATTGGCTTAAAGGTAACAGTTAGGACTGCACTATATATTTTTTTTTTGGGGGGGGGGAGGGGCATTGTTAAAAGGTACAAGTCAACATTTGTCGTTGTTCTCATATAAAAGAAAATTTTCATTAGGTCGAAGTCTCTGTTCTGTGGATTACTTTTGTCAGACTTTCTATATTTATTCTGCCTTTACTGAAATCAGTTCAATATTAGGACGGGTTCCCCCTTTAAAATCATTAATTTAGCAACTGCCCCTTGATGGGACCTCTCTGTCAACCCATAGCTACATTAGATGAGAAGTGTGTGAGTGTGCTTTGCTTTCCATGTTAAATGATTATCCATGTGGTATGATTTGCAAATCTGATTATGGAAAGCTGGACTTGTCATTGGTCCTAAGGCCCCCAACATGGAGTATATAGACTCTTATCTGTTTTTGAAAGCATTGCATATAATATCGGCAGTGTCCTGAAAGTGGGAGGAGAGTAATGAAATTGTTAATGATTTCTTTATGATTATCAAATCAGTGATTGTCACAATTTGTAATTGAATTTCCAAAGTACAGAAATTTATCAAGATAAAACAATTAATGCAGAGTGTTTTATTTAACTCTTACTTTGAAACCAGGTTGTAGGATGATCTTGGGTTATATTTCCACAATTGAGTGTTGGTTGTCTTCGTAAATAGTGTTTTTATGAAAGTGGATGAGAGACATGCAGCGTTGGAAATCACTAAGAATTAAATTCCTGGATGAAAATAAATCTCTATTGATTACAACTGTGAAATCATA
Organism: Echinometra lucunter; assembly: GCA_029962745.1. NCBI lineage: Eukaryota > Metazoa > Echinodermata > Echinoidea > Camarodonta > Echinometridae > Echinometra > Echinometra lucunter. The sequence continues at coordinate 15,868,259 of CM057169.1, forward strand.
ATATGGCTCAGCATTGTAGCATTTGTTGTCATCACCAAAAATGTTGATTGCATGAAATCATTTTAGATTACTTAAAAAAAATAATTCATCGTGACCCCATATAACCCTCATTGTATGTAGAGGACATCTATTACAGTAACCGCTTTCCAAGAAACATCTTCATGTACTTGAGACTTGGCCCTCATCCAGATTGCCCCACATGTGCCAGACGTCGTGGCAGCCATGTTTTCTTTCTTTCATGTCCTTTGAATTTACTCCCAAAGTTGCAGATCTTACCTTTCTATATGCATGTTACAAAATTTCGTGATCATTTCATGTTTGATTAAAAAAACTTTTGGCTGGAAAGTTGGTATTAATTACATCAAAACATTTTCTCAAACTTTTTCATCAGATCCTCTTTCTTCCTTTCTTCTTTGTTGAATTTCTCCGTGTCTCTCCCCATTTCTTACCCCAGCCCCCACTGCCAACCCTCCTTGAAGTGGAACCCCTGCCCCTTCCCTGATCTTCCCTATTCTCTTCTTTTTCTACCTCTCCAAAACGTCTCTGCTCCTATGCCCCATGTTCCTCCCCCCATCCCTCTCCACTTTTCCTCCACTAATTTCACAACACAAGTGAATTGATGCAATATGGCGTACATGTAGAACCGGCCCCATACCTATGGAGTGAATGTACAGTTACCCACAATCCCTTATGGAATACGCCGTTCTTTGAAACATTATCCCACCGATGATAGGAAGAGGCTGATCTACGATATTAAAAGATCAAAACTTAAATATCAGGGTGATGTCAGCTTTCTTTATCAACACATGTGAAAATCATTTTAGGATTGGAATTAAGTCACATTACTGCGTGAAGTAGATTATTATCACTGTGATATTAATGAGACCTTGCCCATGCCTATTCAATTGTTGTCAAAATTTCCAAAGTATATTTCCAGATTTTGAGAACCCCTGTTAAATAATGGTAAATTCTTTAAACCTTTATGGTTTTCTCTCTTATTCTGTTCTGTATAACAACAAAAAAGGATAAAAACAACAAACACAAATGATAAGCTTTTAAACATGTTCAAGTGGAGACTGAGTGGGGAATAAGCAAAATATTTCTACTTAAGAATCAAAATGATTGTTTGAAAGATGATTGATGCAAAAATTGTTTTCTATTATATTCCAAAAAAGTGAATCTAATTAGAGTATTGTTGTTTGGGTAAGAACAATGATTTATTTGGTCATGCGTAATAATGATATGGAGGATATTATTACCGTGTTTACACAGTGACTCGGCTCGAGTGTTGAATCCTCAAGCAGGGTTGAACGCTGCGAAGAGGGCAACTGTGATTGTGTTTATACCGAAACGAAAAAGGCGAGTTCGACACAGCCTGCGGATCATGAACGGAAGTAGAATTAACGTAACAAATGCGGTAAATTTGCCTCCGACTACATTTTTCCACAACGTTCACAACAAATTACGTTAAACACTGAACAACGAGAGTGAGGCTGAGTTACGTTAGTTATAAAACTGCCGTGGTGACAGCACTATATTAAATATATAGAAGAATAAGTAATGCAAGGATCATACCAAACAGTAATATACATGTACCATACAAACAATTTTACAAGCAAGAGTAGAATTTCACGATCCCTAAAAAGAATATTTTCTACCTAGGGAAATCGAGCGAAGGCAGGGGCATAGCAAGGACAAGAGAGCTATCTCGCACGATACCGGATGCGGCTATTCCATGTTTGATCTACGGGTCACTAGGGTTCGACACGGCTTTCTGTTTACACACAAAAAATTGACGAATCTGACTCGGCTCGCGGGTAGAAACCTACGATTCTGGCGGATCAAAAAAGCGGTGTTCGACATGGCTTGCGGATCACACTGATCACGTTTACACAACATAAAATTGCCGTGTTGAGCACAGGTCCCCGTGTTGAACCCCCGAGCCGAGTCACTGTGTAAACATGGTCTAAATGAACTAGAATCTGGAACATAGGATTACTGATCAAACCATCTTAGTTCTCCAGTTTCTTTGAAACTCAGTAAGCTATCCTCCTGAGCAAACTCTTGACGAGATCCAAACGATACTCCTCCAACTCCCTTGGGAGGATTTCTAAGAAGGCCAGAGGACATTGCCCTCCAGTTCTGTCTGAAGATGCGGTCCCTCAGAATCTTGCATCATTATCATTCAATTTCTTTAAAGCTTGGGGATTTGTAATGTTTTTAAAGACGGTTTCTTGGGAATTCTTTCCTGTGTATAGCCTCTTTCTTTTTCTACATCTCTTGTTCCTTCTTTGTAGAAGGTAGAATATTGTAGGAGAACTTTGACACTGTGAGTATGAGCAGACTCCTTACTGCTGATTTTCTATGCTGTTACAAAAACCCACAACAAAACAACAAAAGCAGCAAGAGAACAACAGCAAAAACTCCAACATCAACAAAAAATGAAAACAAACAACAACACACACAACCCCCCCCCCCCCTCCCTGTCATTCAGCTAGTTTTTCACTTATGACTTCCTTGTGTTATATTGATCACATTATGAGGTTTGCATTGTATATTTAGATTTTTGTAATCAAATTGCTATATTTTGTAGGCAGAAGAACCAAGCTTTTCTTGTTATTATATCTGGGCCCTGTTTCATAAAGCTTGTTATCAATAACCAGTTGCAATAACTTTTATAAGCTACTGAAATCCTTGCATCTGATTGACTGAAAGCAAATTTGTCACAGAAATGTGGCAGTTGTTACTGATAACAAGTTTTATGAAACAGGCCCTGATCATGGCCCTAGATGTTTTGACTGAAAGGAGGGTCCATCGACAGAAGATAATACTATTTTTGCAATTCACCTTTTGACACATGTTCCCTCACATTTGAAAACAACTCGATAACAAGGGGCAGGCATGGAAATTGATACTGATTATGTACTGTGAGTTTGCGACGCCCCGCTGTTAATTTTGCTGCCTTGTTACTGCTTTCAAGCACCATGCAGTGCTTAAAGCATGTTTCGTTATACACGGGCAATTTAATCAACACTAAGGTTATTATCAGCTTTTTGTATGAGAAAAGAGCTTGCTGTGGCTGACTTTTTGACTCTTCATATAATTTTGAGCAGCCCTTTGTTAAAGATGAAAAAGGTATGGATAGTTTAACAACTTTATCTGAGCAGCAGTGAACAAATTTGATTGGCCTATTTGGACGTGATCTCTTCTAGTTGGGGAAGTTTTGTTATTCTGTCTGTATGCTTATCCTCAAATTTATTCTGACATCCCCCTTGTTTCAGAATGTCCACAAGATACCCCTCTTAACATTCCATCATGAATGATTACAAAATGAACAGGAGAATGATCTGGGGTTTTTTTTGTGATTAATAGAAGGATGAAGAATGGAGTCCAGAATTGATTATGATTCAGAATTTGTGGTTAATCACAACAATGTCAATTTCTTTCTGAAGAATCAGAATGAAAAGGAAATATAGAGGGCGCTGACAAGGTAGTGCAAGATGTGATGAGGCAGATGATGTATTTTTGGATTGCTAGAAATAGAAATGTTTGTTGCTTTCTCCATGCAGCTGTGACATGCGCTTGAATGAGCTACTTCTGTATGCGAGCTGATGCATTTGTATGCATAGGAGAACATACCTTTTTATTCCCATGAGACAGTTACTGCTATTCTCATACCTGTGATACCCGTATTTACCCCCTGCCTTGTTGAAGAGTCAAAAGTTTTAGGTCAAATTGTGGATTTCAGGGAAGATATGGGTGAAAGTTTCTGGCACATCTGTTGAATTAGGACAAAAATATTATATTTTCTTTAACAGAATGAAAGGAGAAAGAAAGAAAAACAAATGAGTTAAAGGGGGGGGGGAGGGACCTCATAAGTTAGGAAAAAAGATGAAGAATTCTGGTCTTTTAAAAAATTGTACAATAAGGAGGGAAAGATCTTAATCAGTTTAATACCGATCAATTTCATATTTCATGCTCTTATTTAGTCTTTGAATTACTGAAACTGTTGAGCATTGCACTATTCAGCTGCTTTAATTGCTACATTGTACATGTATTTCAACTAGAATTGAACAGATTCACGCTGCATTTGGTACTGTCCATACATTGCCGTGACGGGAAGAGGCAACAAAGCTAGAACTGGGGTAGACGTCCGTATCCCAGAATCCAATTGCCCAGAAACACAAATACTTCAAACTCAATATTCTTGCCCGAACTGTCATTTGATAAGGGCTTTAACGCTGGTTTGGTGAGTTAGAAACTAATGTGTCCATGTAATCATATGTCGCCCTCGTGTGATGACTTGAGTAGAGGTAGAGAGCAGGGGGAGAAGGAGTTGAATGGAAATTGATTATAGTAAGACAATTTTTAAGCATAACCATCATTTGGCAAGGGCTTGAACTCTCGTTATGGTGAGTTACGAACAAACATTTCCATGTCTTATGCCACCCTTGACTCAAGGAGAAAGGGAATCTGTAAGAACTGATTAATGTCAGACACAATTTTAAGCATATAACAGTCATTGGCCAAGGCTTTAACTCTCGTAATGTTGGGTTATCAACAAATTTTCCCACTTAATCAAATGTCGCCCTCGCTTAGTGAGAAAGGGAGTCCTATGGGGAGCTGATTCTAGTCAGACACCATATGTTGAGCATAACCATTATTCGGGAAAGGCTTTAACTCTCTTTATGACGAGTTATGAACAAGAGTTTCCATGTAATCATCATATGTCGCCCTCACCCAGTGACATCAGGAGAAAGGGAGTCTTATATAGAAGCTGATTATAGTCGCGCAAGGGCCGTGACCCTCTCCAATGAGTAGGCGGAGTAATCCTAGATGTTTTTCTTTGGCCTCCCTGTCAGTCTTTCCCCAAGTAGAATAGTCTCTGGTCCCAGCTCCTCCCAAAGAAGTGTTTTCAAAATGTTGCTTTATGATTTTTTTTTAGTGATCTTGAAGATTTCAAGATTGGTCGAATGTATTCATGCACAGAATAGATGCTACTTTGGTGTATTATGTTGGACTTACATTACATCCCCAAACTTTGCAAGATGAGTTCTTCACCGGCTTTTGATGCGAGTAAAATATATATATATATATATTTAGTTGCAGTAACTTTGCTGTAAATGTGGGAGCGTTTCATCAAGTGTCTTGTCAGTCATTTTTACCGTCAACTGTTATTAGCAACTGAAATCCTTGCATCTGATTGGCTGAGAGCAAATTTGTCAGTAAACATCACTGACAAGACACTAGATGAAACGCCCCCCTGAACTTAGAGAATACATGAATTGTGATTTGAGATAGGTGTTACCAGAACACCAGTATGCCTTGTATAGGCGTATGTGACAGTATTGTGCTTACAGTTAACGCCAGATGTTGAAGTTTGATGTTACCTTTGACTTATATGTATGTCACTACTGACTAATAAAGCAGTTGCCTATGATCCTGTAATACACATGAATTTATGGTATCATTTGGCCTTTGAAATGTGTTTGTTTTTCACATAGAGTAGCGTAACACCAACGTTTAACATGGTGTCAGCAGTGGGATTGGGATTATAGTATTAACATAGGGTGGTAGAAGGATACACATTTTACCTTAGAAACTTCAGCGGATCATGAAGTTCACTTTAATGTTAAACATCTTTCAAGTATTGCTATGTCAAAAAACTGAGTCCCCCTCCCATCTAATCCTTGATTTTTTTTTTTCATATCAGACATGTAGGGTGACTTTTGCCCTCACCATGCAGTACAAAAGTGAACATTGGAGCATTGCAGTTTTAGATGTTTGATAATTTGATTTGATAGTTTGATAGAATAGAAAACTTAATGATAACAAGACCACCCGGGTCTTTCAGAACATGTCAATAAACAAAAAGTAATGATATGATCAACATTTATGGAAGAAAGTATCAGCATTTAAGTAAACCCTGCTTAACCCAAGTAACTCGGTGATCAAAGATTGTAAATCAACAGCAAGAAACTTTTATGGTAGTTGCATGTTCTATTCATAAACAGAGGTCCATGTCTTCCCATGAAAAAAATCTTGTAGTCTTCCTTTACATGAGCAGTTTTGAAGGATGATATTCATGTTGTGGGCTTAAATAAATGTTTTATTTGTAGGCAAGGTTTGTTTTGTGCTTTTTACATGTACATGTATGTGTTCATTGAAATAAAAGCAAAACACTTTTACATCACACAAGGCCCCCCCCCCCCCCCACCTGGAACTGCTGCACTTTCCTTCTGGCAATTTTTATGCGTGCTCTATTTTGTTGTCATTTTTAATTTTTTTGTAAAGCTTTCCAGAGCTCATTTGTTCACTACATGTACTCAAGGCAGGGCTTGACACTAACAAGTGCCCGGGACACATTGGCCCCCCCAAATTTAGATCTGGACCCCCTCCCAAACTGAACAAATGTAACACAGGGCGCAATACAAGCAGAGCCCTGAATTTCAATCCGGACCCCCCTCCCCCCACCCACCACCACCAAGAACTTAAGTGCAGAGTGCTGCTTAACCCATTTGTGACAGAGGTCCACATTTTGTGGTTTGGCGTAATATCTTTTGATGCAAAGCCCTAAAAATCATACCAAATACATGAGCAGAAAGAGCAAAAAATTCTACACAAACTGTGCCCATTTTGATTGCGTCAATATTCGTTGTTTGATGCTGAAATTTTTTTAAAGGAAAATAAGCATTAAAATCCTTAAATTGGCAATGTGATAGGTTTAAAATCACAGTTTTCCCCTGCAAATTGGCAACTTTTTGACTTATCATAATTTCTGTCAATTTATATTCATTTCAGATACATGACGTTTTATAAGGAAAATGTAGCAATAAAATAACAATGTTGGTGTTGCCAATTTGAAGAATTAAAGCTGATCAAATTAGGCTTTAAATAATTCCTGTCACAAATGGGTTAAGGGGATATTTTTTCTGTAATAGTGTAAGGGAGGTAATGGTCTGGATGTGGCTGATACTGAATTTTTATTCATAGGCTTGCATGGATGTGCTCTGTACTTGTGGCGTGTGATTAACCAGGAAGGGTCTGTTGTTGGAGTCTAGTTGAAGCTGTTCGTGGGGTCATCTGTCAAGATGTACTGTCAAGCTTTATTTGGCATCTCCCTGCTAACCCAATCTGGGAGCTTAACTTGTCTAGCTGCTCCTGTGTTTACTGTTAAGGTTCAATAGGAACAAAACAGGCAGTGATGATGATGGTGAGGAGGAGGATGGAGGAGGAGGATGATGAGGAAGAGGAGGAGGGGGGGGGGGAGAAGGAGGAGGAGGAGGAGGAAGAGGAGGAGGATGGGGAGGAGGAGGACGAGGAGGAGGTGGAGGCGGAGAAGGAAGGAGGAAGGAGAAGGAGGAGAGAGAGGAGGAGGAGAGAGAGGAGGAGGAGGATGAGGGAGGGAGGAGGGAGGGAGGGAGGGAGGAGGGAAGAGGAAGGTGATGATGATGACCTTGATGATGGTGATGATGATGATGATGATGATGATGATGATGATGATGACATTAGGGCAAAAGTGATTTACTTTTCATGATGTCAGATGCTTTTATTTGGAACAGTCACTTAACTTATCTCAGCTCCTGTGTTTACTGTTTTAATAAGGCATCTCATTTACATGTTGCTCCCTGACTGTTCCTGTGCCATCATTTATCTTGGTCTGGTAAACATTAATGGAAGGAACTTTCAAAATGATTGATTGATTGATAATCATACTGAATTAACGCTGATCACTTTATTGTGAAGATGCCTCTTTTTAAACACTAACAAATGGTTAAAAATTAGCCTTGGTATGTTTCATTTCTGCATGGGAGGGAGGTTGGAAAACTGTTACAGTTCTGTTCAATGAAAGAAAAATCGCATTACCTTGTAGTTTTTGTTTCAAACATCACAATATTAAAACCTTATGAAACCTAAATGAAGAGAATACTTTCCAGATCAAATTCACTGACCTAGATCCGTGACTGACCCAATATAACTGCCCTCGCTTTGCTCTCCTCCTAGACTTCTCATTATCTTTCCCCAAGTCTTTTTCTCCTTGACCGGTCCTGTGCCGCAAGCCCCGCTGGGCCTGTGTTGTTTCTAAAGTAGTTCATCTCTTGCTGGGCCTGTGTGATTCTAAAGTAGTTCGTCTCTGGCTGGGCCTGTGTGTGTCTGATCCTAAAGTAGTTCATCTCACGATAGTGTGGAGAATATTGCCTCTTATGGCAGTCTATCACCAGCGTTGCCTCCCAGAAACCCTTTGTTAACAGTACCCCTACTCCTACCTCTCAGCTGTTATGAAAAAGCAAGTCACTGTAGTATATGTTACTGTGGTTAGAAGTGAAAGTGACTTTCAAAATTAGCCCTGTTTTTTATACTCCAGGAATATAAATACTTTCAGTATCCACAACTTGATAAGTAGTACCTGAAAGTGATTGGTTTTGATGTTTGTGCCATCGGCCACATATAGAAAGCTGGGTTGTTTTTAAAAACATATCCTTACAAATATGTGTGTAGACTTATGTGTTTTTCTGTAAAGAAGTGAAAATGAATAAATCTGCTTTCAGCACTTCCCATCTTTGAAATATTCGTTCAAACTAATATGTTATGCTTATCTGGCAAGAAAGTAGATTGTGTTCTAATGATGTTGGTTTTCCAGGGATGAGTCATATTGAAAACATTTTATCTCACCATTCAGTTTTATCAATTCATGTGGTGATAAATTGTATGTTAATCTGGAAATCAATCTCTATGCAATTAATTAAAGATTGATAATTTGGTATTGTGCCTGTAGAACATTTGACACTCTTGTGAATAAATGTTTTCTTGCATCATGTTCCTTTTGTTTGGGATTTTCACAAGAAGTTTTGATATTATTGTCTGAATGTCTTGGGTATGTCGATATTTTGATGGAAGTGACTTAATGCCAGAGTCTACATGATGTTAATGACCAGGCATCTGAACCCAATCTTATCTTTTGCCCCCTACTCTATAGATCTCCACTTTTGCTGCACCACAGTAAGAACAGTGATCACTGAAGCTCTGTCTGTATTTTGGTTTTTTATATTCTCTTGCTTGTTTTGCATTTGCCTTTATTTCCAGGCTATTCTCATAGATGATGTGCCCAACTACTTAGCAATTTCACTTTATTCTTATATTTTTGCTGTATTAGGAACTAGCACTTCGACGCGAGCTGCGTGACTCCCTTCCCAACAATAACAACGACTCCATCACCGGAGGGACGGACCCTTTCCTGAACAGCGGCAACGGCAACACCACCAACTTCCACCGGCGAGAGGAGAGTGGAGATAGCGGGTGTGGTCTCAGCAATGTGAGCCATCCCAGGACGCCTGAGGATCTCTTGAACACTCTTGAAGACATGGACTCATCTGAAGGTGAGTAATGAATGGGTGATTTGACATTTGTCTAGATGACATTGGTGCTTGTGACTTTGGCCTTGGCCACATTGGCTTTGGAGACATTTTCCTCTGCGCTGGAAACATGTCTTGGCCTTTTACTTTAAAGATACAAGGTTAGGGTAAGGATTAAGGTTGTAGTTGGGGTTTAGTTTAGGTGACTATAGGGTTGGGTGAAGTGTCGAGACCAAGGTTTGAATTTGCTTTGTGTCAGAAATCATAAGATAATATTAACATTATAGTTTTGATAGAGAGATAAAAGTAGTATTGACCATATTCCTCTCCTTTCCACTTTTTCATTTTCGTACTATTGTGACAATTCTTTGTTTTCCTTCTTTCTATTTCACCTCATCTCATTTGCAACTTGCTTTGTCTCATTTTATCCCCTTCATTCTCAAACAACCATTAGAAACTTATAAAAATAAATCAATTTCTGAAATTCTTATGTCAAATACAGCTCCTCCCACTGACCGCAAGCCGGTAGAGAAACAAGCCCCACAGCCCCTCCCACCCCTGGCCAGCATGGGCGACTTCTTGGAGACCCTCCCGAGCACCAACGTTGACATGGCCACCATGGACCCGTCTGACAGTGGCACGGCTGTCACCTCCATGGACAGCGAGGACCTTGTACCATCCCTCCCAGAGGCCCTGGACTCGGATATCCTCAACGATGTGACCGATGTGGGCGATGTCAACAATTTTCTGACCTGGTTATAGGGCCATTAGCCAATCACAGACCCTTCTCCTGCAATCGTGCCTTTGACAGACTGACATAATCATTTTGGCCACAAGCATTAACTCTTTCACTATAGATTGACACGCTGGACTGCCACATGTCCATTGTGCATGTGACAAAAAACTGGTGTGGCAGTTCACCGTTGTTCCAGTGGTCTATCGAAGTCTGTATAGAGTAAATTGGTAGACCATTTTCTAGTCAACAATCCTAGTTAAAGATGTAATTCTGAGCTGAGCTATGAAGGAAGGGATATGACTGCTGACTGACAAGTTTATGCAAAGGGCAAGGGGTCAGTCAACATGGTTTAAGTGGTCTTACAGATCCTCAGAATCGAAAGACTTCCGGGTGAGGGTTAGGAATCCATCCTTTCATGCTTTGCATGTCCATAACAGAATGTGACAAACATAATCTGTTGAACCAACTTGATAATGTAATGGCCTGCAGACCGGTGATGGTTGTCATGGCAGCAAACACTGCATCCTCTTCTTAACAATGCAGAAATTGACCGTGAAGATATGCAACTATCTGGATATATAGTTATCCTCGATTTGTTTAAACCATGTGCCGCAAGTGCCTCTGCCAACATGAGCAACCTCATGAGTTTGCCCAATCTAGTGGGACAGTTGGTCAAATAATGTTAGATCTTTATTCCAAACATATGACTTGGGATATATATTTGCCCCATTTGCCCCTTTTCTATTACCCTTAATTTCTTCCTCCCAAATTAACGCCAATTCTATATTTCATGATATCTAACCTACATGTGCTTGTATTTTAAGAGCTACAATTGATTAAATTGTTTGCATATCTGTGTGAAGGTCTTCAATACTTTTCAAACTAATGGTAATTTCACAAAAAATGTGAGTTACTGCGTTATACAGAAGATAACCGATGCTTGCGCTCGCCACATTGAGGAGTGGTATTATGCTGGGCCAATGATGCACACACCTGCAGTATTAGTGCTCTGATGAATTCTTCATGAGTTCTTCATGCAAGAAGGATTATGCTGCAGTTTTGTAGTATTGGACTCTTGCAAGAGTTCCAGTGAAGTAGGCCATCCTCTAGGAGCAAATTTTGTTTATCTTTTATGTTGCTGTGATGTGCACAGTGGCCTGTGATCATACCATGTGTATAGGGAATGCCGGATGGGAATTGAGAATGGGTATGCAAAGGGAAGATCACTAATGTATTCAGATTTATGCATAATTATTAGTTTACCAGTGTTTCATTAACTACATGTACATTATAGTACTTCATTTAACGTGTTGCATCATCATCGTCGTAGTGCCTTATGAAACAGTACATTTTAATGTTGACAATATTTTATCTGTTCATGGTGTGTTCTATCAGGAGAAAATGTGCCTTTTTTTTCATCCAACCAAAGATTTTCATAATAAAAGAAAGTACACTGTATTCAAGTTGGCAACCTTGCGTCGGGAAAGAAATATGGTCACATTCAAATTTCTGCCTTACTGTGAAAATTATTCAGTTGTTCATGTATTCGAGATTCTGGCTTATATGTATGTCTATGTTTGTCATCAATCCATTATGATACAGCCTCGAGCCTGCCTACTTCTCAGAACAAATAAATTCTCTTAACCATCTTTTTTGTATTTCATAGTTTTTTTATGGTATTGATAATAAGTTTCCTGCTCATAGACAAAAAAAAAAACAAACATTGCATATGGGCTGTAGAGAGCAGTACTACATGTTTGTGTTGTCTTGTAAATATGTGTGTGTGTCAATATTTTTGTGATTATTGTAAAGTTTTTGTCAGTACTGGCAGTATTTAGTCAAGAACGCTTTTACTCAGATGTCCAAAATGATCAGGAAATATTTCCTTTCAGAGTACTTTTGCTGTCCCTTTTCCCAGTACTGCACAGCAGTGATTTTCTCACTTTATATGTGCCTTTTTTAGTAGAAAAAGCAGATGTTGTACTAACAAAGGCAGTGAATTAATACGTCCATGTAGGTAAAGAATATCTAGCGTCTAAGTATTCCTCATTGTATGTAGGTATTAGGGCTCTATCTTTCCTTTTCGACTACATCAGAGGCCTTTTGTTTCATTTCATGCTCATTCATATAAAAAAATTACATAAATTGTGATATTCAGTATGAACTCTGTCATTCAAAAAAACGAGGTATTCATTCAATTGTAAATATATTGCAAGGAAGGTGCTACTCTTTGTTCAGTCAATGACCTCAAGATTGAATAATTTTGCAGATCCTCGAAACATTTGTAAAAATAGTACTTAGCACAGACAAAATTAGGCAGCGTCTACGAATGAATCTCAGTATTGTTGTAATGTTTACAGTAATGGCTGAATGCTGTGCTAATTCATGCATGTGTATTCGAGAATTCTGAATGCATGTTGCACACAGTAGTTGATGCTACATCAGGCAATTCTCAGACAAGCTTCCTGGCCATCAGAACAAACTGCAGTGATAGGAAATATAAACCAGATGGGTTTCCATTTGTGACATGGTCTGTTGTTAGAACGTAGTGTCCAGAATTTTACAAAGCAGGTGTATGATTGATAAACATTACAGTATCTCAATTATAATTGTAGTTTTGAAGAAAACAAATTATTTGAATGATCATTTGTTTGATTTATAATTAAACTGAAAATTATTTAGCAAAGAGCTCTTCCTTCTTGAGCTTTTTCAAAACATTTTGGCTTGGTTTTGAACAAGATACTCAACGAATTATTCAATTAGATGCAATACCTACGGATTTTATTCATACTTGGGCTCCAATTGTTGGCAAGCTATTAAAGTCATGCTAGAAGACAGTCTCTATTCGAAAGCATGTTTCTTATGAATGTGTACCAATAGAATCGAAACCGTCACCTTATTTTTCAAAATACCTTGTGATTGTTGATAAGAAAGATGGATTCCATGGGCTGCTTTGTGTAACATATACCTGCTTTGTACAAATTGGGAACAGTTCCTTGTATTTCACAAAGAGAATGATAAAGTAGTGCTTATAGTAGCAGAAATGACTTTTATCAGAGTAAAAGATGGTAAGAAAGAGAGTGATTAAGAGAGAGAGAGAGAGAGAAAGAGGGGGAAAATTTTTTTAAAATATGTGGGGAAAGCAGTACTAACTAACACAAGAAAATCTACTTAAACCAGCAAAGCCTGGGGATTTATCTGTGTATAAAAACCAGCAAACTGTATTCAAAATGCTTTCCAGTGTTCCAAAACTACTCAGTTTATGAACACTCATTTGATTTTGTCGTAACTGATTTGTATCATTTAATTTTAATTTTCTGATGAATTTGATGTTTAACTTTAAAGTTGATGTTTTCCCTCTGGGTGCTTTGGAGTTTTAATTGAACTGAGACCAGCTCTTTGACTTCACATTAGTGTGAAATGAAATTTTGATATACGATAAGGATATAGGATATAGGCTATAGTTTTATAGATGTGTATTACTTTTTGTTCTGTTAATGATCTTTTATTTTCTCAATTAACTTGATTTTCCCCATTTTCCATTTCACAAGATGTCCAACAAAGGAACGTCAAATACAGTATTATTGTTACTTGAAAATCTTCAATTCTTGAGCTACATTGAGGTCATTATTTGAATGTGAATATGATGGTATGTTTTGATGGCCATAGCTTTCGGATGAAATGTTCTGTAAAACATTTTTCCCCTAGAAAGAGCAATTGTAGTAATATGTACATTCCTCTTGACATAACTGCACTGGTGAAAGTTTTGATGAAAGTATTCAATGAAGAATTGAAAGAATGTATTCACGAAAGATGTACCATTTCTTCTAAGTATTCATTACAAAATAATCCCTCCTGTTTTGGCAACTAAGACTGAAACCTGCCTTCGTGAGTGTGTTGGTAAAACAGCAGTGTACCTTGTTCATATTCACATAGGAAAATGACTAAAACACGTTAAGATACACATATATGGTATTTATAGTACAGTCATGCAGTACATTTCTACTTCGTCATATAGTACTTATTCACTTCTCAGTACTGGGTCATACTTTTTATTCAGAACTACAGTAAGTCATCCTAAATTTACACCAATATTTTGTAAATATCTGATAAAAATATCCCGCGTATTCTGTCTGTATTCATTCATTGCAGCCTGACAGCTAATGAACAGCTGATCCAGAATGGTCTATATTAAAAAATTCATTTTTCGCATACTCCGTAGAGCCAACACTCTTCTCTCGCAACTTATCATGCCAGTTCTTATGATTAATACAGTAATGTTTCATATGTTGTACTTAACAGTATACATTGGTGTATCGTGTCTTTAAAGTATTCTATTGTTAAACAGTTTGAAAGCAATGCTTTCTGCCTCTCTACATGTATATTGCAAATTGCATATTTTACCTACTTTTTAAATTTTTACTTTTGCAACACATATCGAAAAGATGGATCATGTCAGGTTTGTTAAAAGAATTTGCCAAATGAAATTCTGTGCCAGAATTAGGTCACAAAGTGCCTTTCAGAAGTGGTGAAAGCGCTCATCAGACGTCACCAATGATGACAATGAGGTTTTCAATTAATGGTACACCCATCATGTTATGTGCACATGTGATGCTCATTCATGTTATTAGTAGGGCATCTCTAAGGTGTACCCTTAAATCCAGATTGTGTTATTGTTGTCACTATTGTTGTGGTTTGATCATGCCTTAAAACCTCTCATCAGTGATGCATTTCGATATTACAAGCTGAAGTGCCTTACAAACCTATTCACAAGCACATAAGAGTTATATTTTGAATGGAAATGAGCACCCCACACTGGTAATATTATTTGCCTGTGAGCAAACACTAGGAACTTTACATGTTATTTGGATTTTATTAGCATTTTTATAACCCAGCTTTTTGAATTGCATTTTAACATTTTGATACTTTTGGATGTCCGGAGCTTAAGATAAAACGATTTTATCATGATTTTGCAAGGTTACATGCGTGTAAACTATCTCAAAGTCTCGAATATGTGATACTTCCCTGCCCAAAGACTGCAGAAAGGAGATTTTTATGTTTGAGGAGTTGGTGACTACTTGTGCCACATATTCTGCTGGAAGGTTTTTTTAAATTTTTATTATTATGAGGTCAAAACGGGCCTCAGGAGTTATGCCAAATTGTACAGATGTGTTTGCATGTAGACTTTGAGCTATTCAAGATAAAATGAAAAAAATAAATCAGTGAAAAACTCACTGATTAATGAATTGATGTGATTTGAAAAGAGAACTATATTATTTATTTTTGCACCATGATACAATAATGAATGCTTTTGCAGAGGTGTTTTTTTTTTCTTAGCAAGCATGCTGTACATAGACTAAGGTGTGATATTTTTCAATCTCTAGATAAAGAGAATCGAGTTCTCTATTTTCAAATAAATTTGTTATTTGAAGATGTACAGTACATGTATATTTCTAGGAGGAAACTACTGCAAGCTTTAATTGACCAAGGTTTTCATTTTTATATATATATATCATGTGTGAATACGGAATTTTTTTTTCTCTTGTGAATTTTTCATTTTTGATCAAAGTGGCGTAATATTCAGATACAGCATCTTGCATAGTTTATAATATGGACAGTTTTGAATAAGAAAAGTAAGAACAGTAAATTTGGAATGTGCTACAGATGCAAAATTACGTTTTTTTGTCTTCCTACTTTGATGGTAAAGAGCAAGGGAGTATCAATTATTTCAGGCTGCAAATTTGATTTTTTTGTCATAATCATTCTCAAAATCAGGATATTCTTTTCATTTGAAGAAAAAAGCAACTATTTTTGACAACTAAAGGCCTGCAATAGAATATTTTCCTGCTTCCTTAAATACATGTGTAATGCCATGGAAAGTTGTCTGTGGACAGGTATACTATAAAATTCTATCCTATGTTGGTGATATCTGTTAAAAACATGTATTTATTTTGGATGCAGAGGAGAAAAGGATTATATTTTTCAATTAGTTTATGTCAATTTTGATTAATGAATGGTATTCAAAACATCTGCTCTTCAACCATTCACTAGATTTTTCTGTAAATACCGATGGTGGCCTTTGTCAGTGATGGTGAGTCATATTTAGTAATGTACATAAAATTTAGCATGTTACAAGCTTTTCACCATTTCTTAACACACTCTGTACTTTTTATTGATTTTTGTCTTAAAGTGGCTTTGTAACACGAAGTGATTTTCATCTATATATTTAACCCACCTTTTGTATAGTAGTCTATAAGCATTTAAAATGTATTTATTTCGTCGTGTTTACATTGAAACATCAATTTTTCATTATCTGTGTTGTGAGAGCAAGGCCTTATTACTATCATCAATGTTATATATATACCCATACTTTTAATAGTGGTGTGATGTTTGTGATCTAAAAGCTATGCAACTTTCAGATTGAAATCAGGCTATTAGCTGGTTTCAGCGTTGTGCCTTTGTGAATGTCGTTCTCTTTCCCCTTTTCCATTGTATAATATATCTTGTGGTGAAAATTTAGAAAGCAATATATTGTAGTGCACATATACATATATAGATATATATCTTATGTTGAATGTGGTTAGCAAGAATTTGGAAACTGCACGACGATTAACAGGCCGGTTTGGCCGAAACTGATGAAGAGATATATAAATCTGTTTCGTTTCCATTTTCTAATAAAAGATAGTGGTAGCATGATACTGGAGTGGAATTAATTGTAAAAAGAAACCAAAATGTAAAAAATGGTGATTTGGATATTATTATCATCATATGCCTTATTTTGATGGATTGGTTTTTGAGTAAAGATGATTACAAGCATCAAAATAATTCTATTGTATATTTTTCCCTTTTGTATTAAGGCATCAAGTTCTTTTTGATAAAGAGGGATAAAAGTAATTTGGTGGAAGCAAGTACTGTAGTCTTACGAGATTGTAATAATAAAGTCATCTTAGCTTTTTCATGAAAAACTTAAATGTTTTATTGTTTTTGTTATATGTGGTCCTTAGCGTACTCAAAGATTTATACCAACTTTCAATCAATTTTGTAAAAGAAGAGGTATATTAAAGATGCTCAGTCGTGGGCTTTCATGGGGAATTTGACACCATGGGTGCTTACCCAGTAATACATGTTGTCCATCACTATGAGTTTTATGACCAACAGACCTTATATAATGCTCTGTATATTCCACCCTTTGCCCCATATGGCAAAGTCATTATCTCACTTTCCCTGGCCCGAGAATGCCTGAAGCAGGCCGAAGAATGTTTATGGTGGGACAGCTTGTGTTGCTGTGCTCCAGAAATGTAGCTCTATTGCAGGTATTTCCAGTGCTTTTCACAAAGTCTGGTGTCAGCAAATTATGATCCACTCCACATGAAAGCCCACGACTGAATGTCTTTAACTGAAATCAAGCAAGGGAAAGAAAGATCAAGAACAATATCATAAAGAGAAGAAAGAGAGAGAGAAGAGAGAGAGAGAGAGAGAGAGAGAGAGAGAGAGAGAGAGAGAGGGGAGGGGGGAGAGAAGTAGATAGAGAAAAGGGGGGGGGGGAGAAAGAAAGCTAAACAGATGGATGAAAAATAGTTGCCACTAATTTATTCAAATTTATGGATGTTTCTTTTCTTTATGACATCCCTTTCACCTGCTCCACTGAAAGATCTGAGTTAATACTGGTACAAAGAAGAGAGAGAGAGAGAGAGAGAGAGAGAGAGAGAGAGAGATCTGCATGCAAGGCAGAATGCAATAACCCGCATAACTACATGTAATATATTCAAATTCATGCATGTTTCACCCTAATGAAAAATTCTATTCACCTGTCACTTGTTTAGCTTATGTAATAGAAGAGGGGGGGGGGGGAAGAGAGAGAGAGAAAGAGAACTTGAGCTTGTGAGGGTGTGGGAATGTGTGTGAGGGTGTGCGCACATGTGGAAGAGGGTGGGTGTTCACGTGAGGGTGCATGTGTGTGTGTGTGTGTGTGTGTATGAGAGAGAAAGAGAAAGGGAGAGAGAGGGAGGGAGATGGGAGGATGGAATGTCGGCCCTATCCAATAATGTATTCAAATTTATGGATGTTTCACTTGCTCCACCCTTGTAATGGTATTCAATTCACCTGTCCCATCTTATTGTTTTGGTAAATAGATTGCACTTTAATTACATAGTCGACAGAATGAAAATATGATAAATTTAAAGAGAGAGAGAGAGAGAAAGAGAGAGAGAGAGAGAGGGAGAGAGAGAGAGAGAAATGAAGGTTGAAGGTGAAATGTAATAGACCACTCAGGGGTGGCACCAGGTATTTTGATGGGAGGGGGTGGGAGGGTGGGCAAGATGACCCACAGGTTGGTTTATCTACATTAGGGCTATTACGAAGTTGCCATGATCCTGCCCTCTCTTCCCCATACTTTCTTCTTTCTTCTTCTTCTCCTCCTTCTCTTTCCCTTTCTCTTTCTCTCTTCTTCTTCCTTCTTTTACTTCCTTCCTCCCTTCTTCCTTCTTCTTTTCCTTCCTCCCTTCTTCTTTCCTCTTCTTCAGTTTTTTTTTCATCACTTGAAAAATCATGGAGGGGGGGCAAGGTGGGGATGGCAGCCCCCCTGCCCCCTGCAGTGCCGCCCCTGAGACCACTTCCATTATGTATTCAAATTTTGGAATGTTTCATTTTAGAACCCGCATAAAAGGCTAATCCTCTCTACTAATAATTTATTTCAATGTATGCACGTTTCTCTCCAAAACACCTTGTTCTAATTACAATTTCAATACTCTTATCTTTTAGGATGGAATACTCTTTAACATAAATTAGTTGTACTGTGTTATTAAAGCCTCTGTCCATAGACTTGTATTTTTCTTTATGCATTTCTTTCCAGAACCCCCAGCTGGTAATTATTTCACTCACCTGTTTTGCAGAATGGCTTTCCAGTACATGGATTTCAATCTGAATTCTGTAGTTGTTGCCACATCTGACAAGCCTCTGGCTAGCTTCAAGGTTGTCAGGTAAAATATTATTCAAGAATTGTGCATGGAAATAGTAAACAGGTTCACTATTAGAAGTTTTGTGCAAGAAATGTGCAAACAATTAATAAACAGTTTTAAATGTATTTTTATAGATCATTTGTGAATTGTACCGCTGAAAACAATTTAACGTGATACATCCATTATCAGGCAGTCGGGGGGGGGGGGGGGGGGAACTACCAATTTATTTCTTTTCAACACTTGAGCTTTTCTTAGACTGTAAAGTAAACTGGAATAAACTGGAAGATCTGTCAGCAAATTTGAAAATCTGACAGCAAGTATAAATACAAATTTGAAAATAAAAAAACCCTTTATTTCCTTGTGTGAAAATTGTGAGCTAACTATTATGATAACTGGGTCTCAAACCCCATTCCCCGTTCAAAAATGCCCTTTGGTATGAAAAATGAGTATTATGTACAATGAATTTAAAAATTATACACACAAGTCATAAACACTGCTGAAGAGACACACATATAGAGACACACTTAGAGTTTATTTCAAAATGTCTACTTTTTTATTTGTACAACACTTTACCTTTATTAAGAAAGAAACGGACAATAATCATAAATGACTACATAACATATAATCCTTCATTTGCATGCTAGTAATTAAATATGAACATATGATGAATATACAATTGATTTCTTTAGTCTCGTCTTTCTCTCTCTCTTGCAATGTGTGCTACAACTTCCACACATATTATATATCTGGAAAAAAAAAATTGGAAAGAAAACAAAAAACCAAACATACATGAAATAGTGATAACAATGTAAGTACATAATATATAACATCTGCGGGGCACTTAATGGCAGTTGAGTTATCATAATCTTTACGATGGTTAGCGCATAAACAGAGCATGTACATCTTCAGTCTGAAAAAGACAATGAAACAATTTTTATTTGGGGAAGGGCACACACAAATACTATCGTCCATCACCTTAAACGGCAAAAAAATGCAAATTCTTTACGCAGAAAATCCATCCAAAGAAATTGGTTTGGGACATGAATCATGACAAATGTCGAGATTGATGGTTGATTAATCATACAAAATCTTATTGTTTCTTGAATCAAATAACAGCATGGACTGGACAAAATAAAGTCATTCCTTATTTTAGCTTCGCATATCTTTCACTAATGTCTTGTATAATATAAACAACTGAAATTTGAGGCAAACTATATCTTTTTTCTGCAATCATTAGTTGGAATATATGCTTAAACAAAGTCTGACCTGTGAATGTGATAAACATTAGGCTATTAAGTGCAAATGAAGTTTAATACAATGCTTCCAATCATCTGAAGCTTTAGCTCAGTCCCACACTACTGAGTTCAATGTCCTGTATTCTGCAAGAAATTTCACATTCTACACTTCTTCAAAAAAAATTCAAATACATGTTGTATCCCAAAATGCAAATAGATTAGAAAAAAAAAAAAAATTAGAGCAACAAAGTAAAACAACAAACAGATGACATGAGACCAATTTTTCATGGTTGAGGGTATAGGAAATCTGAAATGAAATTGGTGCCGGCATACATAACCGTCCCGAGTTACAGAAGTACGAAGCTCATTCTCATGTGCATGAACTTACAGCAAATAGGAGAAGCCCTAATGCAAAATATCTCCAAAGAGCAAAACAGACGAGCAAACCTCAAGTCGCATATAAAAACAAGAGATTTCAAGAGAAATAAAAGGCCTTAGAATGAACATATTTTATATAATCTAATGTATTTCTGTAACTTGATCACTTTAATTGGAATAACCCCTGCACGTAAGGTATATTATAATCTTTTTTTCCTAGCGTGCATGGTGCTAGGGAAGTAGAGATGATTATCTGAATATCACCATGCTTATTTGTGTACACTCTGGAGAAAACAGGAGACTCGAAAAATCATTTTGTCTCATGCCAATGATCAGAAAAGATAAAAAGGGCACATCCACGCACTTTTATTTTATATGTTTCACTGACAACTGCTCAAAGATTTTAGTGTTATCGGATAACTGTATCATGCAGACAGCACTGCTACAGCTTTCAGTGGACAAAATATGAAGTAAAATGACATTTTTTTATGCCAATATGTAGGATACTATAACAGAATTCCATAATACTTGGTACCGTATGAATGTACTTGAACTTGGTAAAAAAAAAATAGATATACAGGTATAATTGTAAAATTTTCTTTGTTTCTTCAAAATCATGGTTCTCTGCGAATGAGGATAAACAGGATGATCATTGCAGCGATAATTTGTAACATTTGAAAGCCATGATACTGCTATTTATAATACAGATGTTAGCACCATTTCTGCTTTCTATGATCGTAATAAAGGATGGGGTATACATATAGATGTTGTAGGAATGGGATGTTTGAGAGTTTAAAATATCACTTTGATTTTATGCATGCAAAGAGGGATCGTTTCAATAAAAAAAAAAAAAACAAACAAGAACAGGACTGGGCCGTACTAAAACAGGGAAAGATGCGAGGAGTTATACTGTAGATTGTAGATATAAAAATTCATTGTATTTTTGTCATGATACACACAAACACATATTGTGCTTATACAACTGAAACTTGGCAAACAAAATCAAACAAGTCATTTTCTGGTTGGAACATGATGACATACTGTGGATACGGGATAGCAACTTTTGATGAAACACATCTCCGTAACTACATTAATGGTTTGTGATTAGATATCTATGAAAATATTATCAAATCTTTCATGGTAGATCTTTTTTCTGCAAATCAGGGTGTAAACAGAAAGATGTGATAAACAGAGGGAAAATTGGAAGGGGGGGGGGTAGAAGAGAGAGACAGAGGAAAGAGAGATAGAGAGAAAGAGAAAGGAAGGATGAAAGGGAGAAAACAAAAAACAGGGAAGAGAAGAAGAAGAGAAAGGGGAAAAAAAAACATAACAAAACTATTACAAATTGAGAGTGAGATTAAAATGGGGAACACATTTGCCACAAGTTGCCATCAACAAATAACAAACTTAGGAGTTAGGATGAAAACAATTAAATCTTGCTCTGTTTGGAATTTGGTCCACATGAAGATAATTGTATCATACACGATACATGTACATGTATGCATCTTTTTGTACTACTTTCAGATCAGTATCTAAAGATATCAAGTACAAAAAAAAAACTTCACACAGGAAGTCAACTCATTCCTAATTTCGTATAGATTGCGTCCAGAAAACTATAGAAAATCTGATATAATTAAGAGGTATGAATTTTAGAGCTAAGATTTAACTAGGTCAGGACCCGCAAATTTTTTCAAGCCATGCACTTTTATAAAGGAAGCAAGATCTTGCTTGGTGCTAATAACTAACGAAATTCAATTCAAATTCTGATACATTATGGGATTTCACAAGCAAATGGTTTAATTCATCATCTTTCTTTGATAGCTGCTTTAATCAATTTGCTACACTGCAATTGAGCATAGTCACAAGTGAGTATACTATATATAGTTAGGCATAATATATATATATTTACTAATATACCTTTTTTTAATCTTTTGCAAAATGGCATTACAAAAACAAAGCATAAGAGAGTCATTATAACATCATATTATGTTCTCTTTCATCAATAAAAAAAATGTAATTTTTCACTTCACTCCAAGAGGATGGTTTCAAAAACTAGATCTGTAGAGAAAAATGGGGAAGGAATATATCAAAGATTTCCAAACAGGATGAAAATATATGTCCAATGTCTGATAAAATAACCATGGACCGCCTCAAATCAGTATTCCCAGGAAGGAAGGAGAAAAATCCGCCACACACTAGCAGAATCACTATCACAATTTATCTAATTCCTATGGAGTAGCAACGGGGCATCTTGCGTATAAAACACATTGGGGATAAAAGTCATCGAAACATTCAATTCTTCCCCGAAAAATTCCACGTCTGTTTAAAATTTTTTCTGTACAAAAAATATCTCTAATATCCAACTTGGCTGTGCAATGTTGTCAAAAGTTCATTTGTTTCTTTCATGACATATACAATTTTGGTGATTCTTGAAGTAAGATTCTGATCGATGATGGAATCCATTTTTACAGTTTTTCTTTCGCTGGAATCCAGATCGTTGGACCAGACTGTTCATGAATGATCTCCTTGACCTGTTGGTAGATGTCGTCTATGGTATCTCCCATAACAATTGCTATGAAAAACAAAAGGAATACGAAAAAAAATGAAAATGTTTTTTGAAATGATCATCTGATGAAATATGAATTTAAACCAACAACTCCCCGACTTCAAGTTTTAAAAAGGGGGGGGGGGTGGTTCTCATAATTTTCACAAGTTAATTTGTTCAAAAACTTATGCACTCTCTCTACGGATATTTCAAAAAAAGGGAGGGGCCTCTTATTTGTGTGAACTGAAGGTACGCTGAATGGGTTTTTAAAGGACGCACATTCCTCATGTGTCCACCACAGTTCCATCAATGCTTTAAAAACAGTTTCTCACCCACCTGTAAAGTATTCAAGGAACTCCTGCTCCAGTTTGAGCGCCCTCTCGTACGTCTTGCGAGCCTGGTCCTCCGAGACCCTCCTGTTCATCTCAATGATGGATTCTATTGACTTGGGCTTGAGGAAGATAGCGATGGGGTAGAGCTGGGCCACCTGGAGGCGTTTGATGGCGTTGCCGCTCACATCTAGGATACAGTGCTTGCCCTGGGACAGCAAAATTGATGTGAGAATTAGAACAGACAAGTGTATTTTCCATGTAGGAAAGTTGGTTAAGTTTGCATTTTCCTGCAAAAACAAGACTCTTATGTTCACATGTGTTGTATCGGGGGGGGGGGGGGGGGGTGGGCAAGGGGTTTTTATGTCGTGGGCATGGGAGACACCAAATGATGGAAAAAAAAATCAACTTGCAGAAAAGAGAAAAGACAGAGACATGTACTTCTTGCCCTTGGAACACAAAAGTGAGAGGGGGGTGGGGTGCAGACAAAAAAAAAATTTTTGTCACAGAGAACATTAGAGTAATTCATATGCAAACTAGGTCAAAAGAGCAAAATGAGAGTTTTAATATTACCTTTTCTGAGACCTCCTTGACGGATGCTACGCTGGTTCCATACAGGTTCTCGTTGTACTGACCGGCTTCGATGAACAAGTGATTCTGGATGTCCTTCTCCATCTGTTCCCTTGACTCCACAAAATGGTAATCCCGACCGTCAACCTCGTGAGGTCTCCTTGCTCTTGTTGTATCTGAAAAGAAAGGTGAAATAAAAAAATGTTATTTTCCTTCTAAGAAATTAAGGCAGTGACAGAATTGTTTGTTTCACTCCACTTATAACCATTAAAAAATTCTGCTGAGACAATGAAAGAGATCATATACCGTGATTAAACTTTTGCGCTAAGCGACCCAAGAACAAACATGTATTTGCTGGTTCTCATATTCGCGTTGCACAATTACTCACTCGCAAAAGTGCAAGATTTGATTTGATATTTCAACGCAAATGAAATCATGCTAATATTTTCGCGAGTTCTAGAATTCGCACTTGCCGATAAAAGCGCAAAATCTGCAAAAATGAATGTACTGCGAATATTTCTGCACTTACTGTAACTGACAGAGGAAGAATTCATATCAAATCCAGTCAGATTTTCCATAAGGAAATTATTGTTTGTATTAAATCTTATTATAATATGTGCAATTACAAGTATGCAGACTGCTGGGTCTTATTTTATTAAATAAGAAAGCATATCTCTAACAAGACTGTTGTGAAGGCTCATAAATTTAAACCCTTGAGCATAAATTCAAATGTACATGTACACGTATATATCTATTTTTATTGTAATAATTATTTCATGTTCCAATTGTTTTTTATTTTATCAATTATTTCAATGTTAATTAATATTGTTCAGTTCTTTGTCAATTAATTTTGCGTATTGTTATCTGTAAACTGAACATTTTCAGCTCTCCAACTGCTTGTTATTTTCTTTTCAATGAACCGAAGAATGAGTGAAATACGGGAATGGAATCTATTCATGCAGATTTCCGATTAATTCCTTTCCATATATGTAGAGGTATGACGGAGCACATATCAATCTATAGCGATTGCATGTAAGATTCAAAAGTACGTCTCCATATATCAAAATATACATGAAAGTGATACCCCCAAAGTGTAAATATTATTGACAGTTTGTCACTCCCAATCTAGTCACCATGTTAAACAATATACTTTAGAAACCATAAAAAGAAAAGTTAGATCCTGGTTTGTCATCTTTTATTTCTCTAGGAAAGTGAAATGAAAACTTATGTCTACCAAGCTTTAAGTCGTTTTGTATGATTGAATACTCACGTGGTACACAGCTTCCAAATTCATCAGGCATTTCGGAGATGAGATCATCGTTAACTCTGTCTTTACCAGGTCCAAGTATGATGACAGGCCTTGTGTATTTGACTGCAAATAAACACAGAAAATATAAATATAAATTATTCATTTCATACTACTAAGATTTGTATTTCCAACATGTTCTGTATTATGATCATTTTATGGTAATAAAGTTAAAGTTTGTTTCCTTTCATTCTTTCATTATTCATTCATTCATTCATTCATTCATTCATTCATTCATTCATCTATCCATCCATCCATCCACACATTCACTCACTCCATCATTCATTCACTCATTCATTCATTCATCCATCCATCCATTCATTCATTCATTCATTCATCCATCCATCCATTCATTCATTCAATCATTCATATTAATCTGGTGTTTGAAAAAGTTTAAGGATACACATATGCATGGAATTCCAGCTAATACATGCACTTCGTAACTTCAAAAGGAATGAATACTGCCATAACCTTAGCAGATCATGCCAAAATGTGAGCCTGTGCCAAAAATCTTTAAAATACCCCCGTCTGATATTTTTCATTACATGACAGCATTCTCTCCATATACAGTTCCACGTATTCTTGCTGGACATCCTTTGATAAAAAAAAAACCCCTCTTCAACATCACAGTTTATCTTCAATGGACATCAAGACCCCCCCTTCCAATCCCCCCCCCCCCCCCTCAGTCATAACCTTACCACAAAAGGTAAGAGTATGGTAAAGTAAATGCATGTCAAAGGCAAAATCAACCTCATGGATACTTACTTTCTTGTTGGACGACTGCTTCATATGAAAGAATTATCTCCTCATTCCCTGTTAAAAAATAAATAAACATAAAAAATCTCAGATTAGTATATTTTTATGAGCTTAACCTGTAGATAATGATATGATATTCAATAGACTCTTGTCTGGGTTTAATGTTTCTGGTTTAGTATTCAACAATTTAATCCATTCCTGACATAAAGTCATGTGTGGTTTGGCCCAATAACTTTTGTTGCAGAGCCCTATAAAACATACCAAATACATGAGCAGAAAAAGTAATAAATTGTTCACATACTATGCCCATATGGGTTGCATCAGTATTTGTTGTTTGATGCTGTAAGTTTTAAAGTGGTGATGCGATGAAAATTTCAAAATTACTGTTATTGGCAACTTTTAACTTTCTGTTAATTCATATTCTTTACAGGTACATGTACATGACTTTTCATATCAAGAAATATGTAACAATAAAAGAAAAATATGAGTGTTGCCAATTTAAAGCAGAAAAGCTGATCAAATTAGGCTTTAAATGATTCCTGTCATGAATGGGTTAATACATTGTCTACATTTCAATGTATTGTATTTTTCTCTTTGAAAGTAAGACTTCGAATACTCTACAACTGATAGAGAAACATCACCACCTGCAGCTAACATGCACGTTTTTGATATCACTTTCATATATGAACAAATACCAGTCAAACATGAGAGAGGAAGATGAAATCTTTCCTTACTGCAGAGCCCAACCTGACTTTTACTTTCTCTCACTGACATAACTTTATAATCTCTTCTTCAACATTTGACATCTTTACTGCCTATACTTCAAAAAAATAATCCGCATTATACTCCCTGAAACATTATGACAACAATAAAAAGACCAAAGTAATACCAGCTTAATAACTACTACATAAGGCTTCATTATTCATGTCACATGTCATGAAAGTATCACAACGGCTCAACTGTTGCCAATTTGCAAAGATTAATCAGACATAAATCACACATTAATCATGTTTATATGTCTGATTTCTATACATGTATTTTCAAAAATAGTATTTCAGCCCTCGGTGAACAGGCATAAAAACTAATACATTAGCTGTCAATTTACAGAGATTATGCTAAGATTAATCACTAGGGTAATTACGGTCTTGTGTGACTGAGTACATATCTACTTACTGTAGCTACTCTCGCTATCACTGGCATTGGACGTGAAGGCTGCATAGAGGTGAAGAAGGAGATATGAACTTGTGCTTTAGACAGTTAAAAAAATAAAGTTACCGTGCTTCTGAATATCCCAAACACATTTATACTGACATTAAAGTGTAACAATCACTAAAAAAATACTTCTCGTATAGCTAGTACACACGTATGAAATCCCCCCCCCCCCCCCCCCGAGAAGTTTGAAGAAAATAAGATCACAATGTGCAGAATCGATTAACAGTTCGATTCTGTAAATGGCCTAATTCATGGATGCGAATACTTATGTACACTAATCGCTTTCAAGCATTTGGATCAAAAGTTCCAATTTTTCATACTGTCACACCAATGCAGTTTAACTTCCATTCCATTCTTAGTCACTTTCATGTTAACCCATAGCAGTACAGAGCTTTCTTGAGGTCTAAATCAATCATCTGCAATCCTCAAATTGGCAACAACAGTTATAATTTTCCACTCTTACACAGTGTGAAAAATTAGATATGGATATAACAAGAACCAAAATGAATTATGATTCTAAAATTTAATCAGAAAATGCCAATTTGAATACGGAAAGAGTGATTATGTATTATTCACTGTGTTGCCAATTTAAAGAGTTTAATGATTAGTTACAATTAAGCTGCTGTAATTCAAGAATGCCACATCATACAGCATTGGGAATGGACTCAAATTTTTCAGTGAAGTTTTCTCTTTCTGTTCATGTATAATGTGTAATGCTCAGCATTCTGGACCAACGAATACTGCAAAAGTGTCTCCTAAAGGAGACGCTGTACCTCTATGGGTTAACTGAGAATAGATTTGACAATATCTTTTGATTGAAGTAATATCTGAAGCTCATATGTGAACATAGTCAAGTGACATGGAACTCATTAGGTTTAGAGCAAAATGCTTTTGGTGATTGGAACACTTTAATGTGACCATATATTTTTGCACCCTATATTTCAACACTTTGTACACAGGTCAGAAGAAAGAGGTTGTGAAACACAGAGGTGATTGAGTTAAAACTATGATCTTTAAGACTGTTATAACAAATACATATTCATATCATGATTTTAAGTCTACCATTACGCTGAACAGTGAATGCAAGTAAAATGTATGAGCAGTCATGTGCACATTAACCACAACTTGCATTCACTTTGGAAAATTGAAACAGATTGTTCTTAATGGCTAGTTAGTGGGGGGGGGGGAAATGAATAGTATAAATACATGCTAATGATGCATAACAGACACATTAACATAACATGCAACTTGACAATGAATGTGAAAATAGAATAACACATTCCGCAGGGGGTGAGTAATAAGATATTTGTGATGAAAACATAATGCATAATATATTGGACCACAGTGAAAGTGAAAAGTGATATTGAAATTGTATTCCATGCAAGCTGAAAACTGGCAGTGACATACATGTACACTGTACAGATGTTTAAACTTGAGCCAAAGCTCTGGACCCCGTTGCATAAAACTTACCATGAATGGTAACTCTGCCATCAATGTTAACTACCACGCTAACGGTGCTCAACAGCCAATCAAATTCCAGGTTTCCATGGAAGTTACCATTGATGATAAAGTTACAATCAATGGTAAGTTTTATGCAATGGGTCCCTTGGTGATGTATTTGGGGAAACAAGTCTCTACTATAACTATTGCCGCTCCGAAAGAAATACATGTGTACTGCATCAGCATTCAAAGTCAAGATGAAATGAATACAAGCGAGATAAACACGAAATGCGTATGAGTGGGTGGATTCATGAAATGATTCTAGAGACAAGTGTTATGAAGTTGGTCAGTGATTACAGATGTTATGAGATGTTATGGGGCTAGACATTGTATCATGTTTGTGCCCTGGCCAACTCTCATGACAGAAAATTTGATTTAGGACATGTCCTATCTAATCATTCACAAAAATCGAGTGCAAATTTTTTTTTCCTTTTCCTAAATGTGTGTGTGATGTACACTCTGTATGTAACACAATGTTAATTCAGACTATCATATGAAATTCATTAAAATTGTTTACAATGTTTGCAGTGCTGTAGGAATGGATGACTTTGACTTTGTTCATAACATTCCTGGAAATTTCAGATTTTCCTTGTAACAAATTGCAAAATGTTTTATATATAAGATAAAACTATAGATTTTTGTGATGCATCAAGTTGAAGCATGTCATACATCTTAATTCGATATCATGAGAGTCCCGTTAATGCTGCGTTCTATGACTGATTATTATTATTATTAACCTGGCGGAGAAGATGTTGACACTATAACGGAAGATGACACTACAGGCGAAGCAGTTAAAAAGCAAGAAATGAGGAAAGAAAGAAAGCAATTATTAAGCAAATGCAAAAGATTAAAAGACAACATTCCAGATGCAAATCACACAAGTAATCCCTTTTTTCCCAACAAAGAAAGAGTAAGGAAAGCAATATAATGTAGTCGGTAAGATCCAATGAAGAGTCCGAAACTTTGAACGAGAAATTAGAAGCATTAGTTGATGTTTGAAGTGATGAACATATGAAGCATATGTTAAGTAAGATGGAAATTATGAGAAGAAATTCTCAAAGTTACAAAAAAAAAAAAGAAGAGAATTATACATAAGTGGCAACTGCAGCAAAGCATTAAAGCAACTAACAGTGACATTTTACTTAGAAATCTACATGCAATTGCTAAATATATCTGGCCTCTTTGTTTTCAAGCAGTGCATATCTTTAAAAAATAAACCAAACACAAGCATTTCATACAATACATGAAATAAGTTGTTATAAAACATGCGAAACTTAGCAGCATCATGCACATTTGTCTTCGATATCTCTGTCAAACATCCTGAATTAGTACGGTACATACTGACTGTGACATTTTCTCTCTCACAAAGAACCAATGCTTGATATTTTGTGCACCTTTTCATTAACCCATTCGTGAAAGAGGTCCACATTTTGTGGTTTGGCCTTATAACTTTTGATGCAGAGCCCTAGAAATCATTCCAAATACATGAGTAGAAAGAGCAAAAATTTCTACACAAACTGTGCCCATTTTGGTTGCATCAATGTTTTCCGTTCAATGTTGAAAAATTTTAAAATGAAAATAAGCATTAAAATCCTTAAAATGGCAATGCAATGGAAAATTTAAAATCACCATTTTCCTCTGCAAATTGGCAACTTTTTGAATTCTCTTCACACTTTTTGCCAATTTATATTTATTTCAGATACATGACTTTTTATTTTAAAAATGTAGCAATAAAAGAAAAATTTTGGTGTTGCCAATTTGAAGAATAAAAGCTGATCAAATTAGGCTTTAAATAATTCCTGTCACGAATGGGTTACAAAAAAACAATTTGTTTCTACTATTTCATAATAAGGTCCACCTCGCATACACCTCCGAAGCAAAGTTCTAGTCATGGGCCTGTACTGAAGCCCCTATGAATGACCCAGTATTTGTGCCACTGTTTCTGGAAAGTTGCGGTTTATCATAAAAGTTGATCTTACGGATGCTATTGTAACAAACGTTTCTTACGTTCTGGATCGCTTGTCTCCTGATCGCTGTCTCGGTTTTTCTTGAATTTCCTGAAGAAACCTTTCTTGCCTTTGCTATTTACAGTTCCCTGGAAAGCAAGAGAAATCAACATTATCAACAAACACTAATCCACATATATGGGGCTACAACATCTATAGTGATAATCCAAACTTCAATCAAATCATTTCAAAAGTCTTCTTTGTAAACTCTCCAGAAACCTTTTCTTCTTTTCATTTTAAGAATTTTTAATCTAAATTTCAGATATGGTGTCCAGGAAAAACACCAAGCAAACAAACAAACAACCCCCCCCAAACATAGCTATTTTAAATGATCTTGTTAACCCCTTGGTCACAATATGATTTCAGTATTCTGATACCATATTGATAGCAAGTACTGGTCAATATTGGCTAAATAAGATGGGGAGAATTGTCGCTGGAGCATACATGTATGTTGCGTCATTTGATTTGCCTGCATCATGGCCAAATTTCTTACCGCTTGCTCGCTGATGTTGTTCGTGCCCTTGTTACCGACGAATTTGACGTTCCGTAACCTTGCCTTCTCTTTCCTCTCCACTCTGCAAATGAGGAATATTATAAAAATGATTATGTTTCTAACAGGAAACATAAAAACATCTTCTAGAGAATGCATTCATCTAGAAATAAATATCATACGGATGTAAGATTTCCACTCAGCTTCTACCAGATGAGCCCAAAACAGAAAAAGTGTGAAAGTGAGAAGATGAATATGCACATGGAGAAAGTTCTTTGTAGATAAGACAGTTTAGATAAGACAGGTTCTGTTTCCTTTTCTTTTATTTTATAGTGAGATAGAACAAGCTGTTTTAATATGGATATACGAAGTATAGTTGAATTTATTTTCCCTAGAATTCTCTTTTGAATTACAGAACTCACATTATCCATGATAGG
Source organism: Echinometra lucunter (assembly GCA_029962745.1). Lineage (NCBI taxonomy): Eukaryota > Metazoa > Echinodermata > Echinoidea > Camarodonta > Echinometridae > Echinometra > Echinometra lucunter. The sequence goes on from CM057169.1 coordinate 15,900,069, forward strand.
TTTGTGAATAAAAGCTGGCTTTCATGCATTTGACTACTGATATGTCAGACAAGTCTTGCGCAACATATTAATCTAATTTGATCAACATGTGACAAACTGAGAGAAAGATCCATTGAATACTAATAAATACTGTGCATTAGAGTCTGTTGCATCCCAAAAGCATTATAATTACCCAAAATCATAGAATAGTAGATTAAAAAAATGACAAGGATGAGAATCATAAAATGTTGCCAGCAATTTTCACAAATCTTAAGAACAAACAAACAAAAAACAAACAAAATGAATGATAACAAAGAAGAGGGTAAGTTGACCGACCTCCTTTTGCTTGGAATGATGCCGATTTCTCCCTCCTCTCCGTTGGGGAGGATGTGACGTGCCTGCCACCACTCATCGTCGCTGGCGTTGGTCACATGAATGATGTCACCAAAGTCAAAGCTTAGCCCCTGACTGGGGAGACCACTGTCCCTGCTCTTATCATAGTCAAACAGGGTCCTGTGGATGAATTTAGAAAAAAATAATTACAAAAAAAATTCAATATGGAAATATCAAGATTTAGTGTAGTTCAAGTTGTGAAAAAGTAACTAAGGATAGGAAATAAATGTCTTTCTTGTCTTCAATGCTTTAGAAACAATGAGAAAATGTTGCCAAAGTAAAGTTTTTGGGGTTGGATCCAAATTGCTGCATGAATATGGGGGTGGGGCGGGGGGAGGGCACAATAACAAAACATAGTTTTGGTGTCATTTTCAGAAAGAATTATATTTGAAATGGATTCAAACAGAATTTTTGAATACCCGACACCTCCGGAAGATATAAACTGAAAATTACGGGGACTGGGTGAGCCAAGACTTCAATTATGATTTATGATAATATATTAAAGTAGTGGACGTATTTGTAAACGATCTATGTACATGTACTCCTTCTAAACTATCACATCCAGCGATAATTTTCTACACCTCCATGTAAAAATACACGCTCAGAAATACCTGCCCCATATGCACACCTACCTGACAAATAATGTCCTCTTAGCTGACGTCCTTAGACTGCCAGTGGGACTAACAGAGTTCTGCATCATCTCCTCTCGCAATGACTGAATCTTAGCTTCAAAACAGTTGTATTCTGAAATGAAAACATTGACAAAGTTTGAGTCCAACTGTCTGAAATGCCGTTCCATCTCCATACTCAGTACTCAGTAGACTTTTTAATTAATTTATTCAAATGTATTCAAAATGTATGGGTGTTTCTCCAAATCCTTGGTGACAAAAAAACTATTCACTTCAGCTGGAGTTTGTGGAATTACCTCTATACATGTATTTGGAATCCACCTCATGTTTGAGTTTTGTTGCTATATCAGGAATTCCCCAGGCAAGTGCTCTTGTTTAAGAATAAATCAAATACACTTTCAAGTGTTTGTTTCATAGGCAGGCCAATTGTAGTAAAAAGTAGTGAATTCAAAATATTTGCGCTGACAGATACTTCTAACTCTACTTGCCTGGAGACGGTTATTTTGTTGACATCATTCAGTTTTTCCAAATAGCTTGGTTCTTTTTTTTTTTCAACTGATCTCATACACTGTATGTAGTTTAATTGTCATTGGTCTGACAAGTCGACACAAAGGCCAGAAGGTTGTCAAAGAAAATTTTTCTCTAGTAATAGTCATCAAAATTCAACACATTATGAAATAACTTATCTAAAAGTAATTTCGAAAACAAAGTTCATGAATTATAGGTGAGTTAGCTTCTGTAATTTGCTCTCAATGTTTGCCAGTTAAGAGACATATTTGCTACATTAACAATGCCTTCATATTCTAAAGACATTGAAGGTTGGGAAAAACAAACTTTATGTGAAAGAAAGGAATGTGAGAGCCTTGAATGATTTGTAAAGGCTTTGGTCTAAGGAAACAAACCCCATTGTCAAAGGTGAATGTTTACAAGGCTAAAATACATGATCTCTAAGAAAAAAAGCCCTGAATCTAAGAATTATCCTTATCAAATGGCTTGTTTGAATACAATATGAAACAGGGTATTATCATAATATACAATGCACCAAACTAGCACTCTTGATGACGAACAAAATCTCACTCAATGTACACATACTTGCTTATGATAATATCAAACATAATGTATTGTGTTGACTATATGAAGGAGCATATGGTGTGTACTGGTCTTTTTTCTTTTCATGAAAGGAACTTAAGGAATGTTGTTTTTGCCATACACTGTGCATGTACATTGTTTTCAGTTACTATGCATGCTGTTTAATAAATTAATACAATTAAGCACATTTTTAAAATAGTTTATTTGCACATATACAATTATGGCACACAATAGATCAAATTCCTGCATTTCGAGCATAATTTTGAATGGCATGCATGGTTAAATTTATACAAAGGGTGAACCTTTAAAAAAACAATGAAATTTGTTGTCAAAAGGCCACTTTAATCACACTATGAACATGACGGACAAAGAAAGCGGACAAAATAAACAACCTCTCATTCTACCCTTCACAGTGGTTCTGGTAGTCAAAAGAACATCCCTTCACAGCTAGTTTGTTTAATCATGTAGTTCCAGGTGAATATGCATGTGACACCTGTTCCACATATTTCAGACAATAGCAGTGAAGGGATGTTCTTTTGACTACCAGAACCATTGTGAAGGGTAGAATGAGGGGTTGTTTATTTTGTCCGCTTTCTTTGTCCGCCATGTTCACAGTGTCAGCTTCTGACTGGCTGTTTAATATGTAATCCGATCCTTAAAATAGTTTTTTACAAATGAGGTAATTTTTTTTTTTAAATTCATGAAAGTACAAATCAAATGTACGACTGTCGAACTGTTATTGAACATACTGGTGTTGAAATTTGATGGGACTATTTGTTTTTTTTATTGATTGGCCTATGTGGTCTTTTATTTGCATCCACAATGAAAAAAAACATACATTGTATAACACGGTAAAATAAAATTTCATACCTCCCATCCAATGTGTTATAATACATCGAAACCAGGTTTGTTTATACACTGCTATGTACACAACATTAAAATTCTTGTTTATTTCAAAAGGGATTTTTTTGATCAACTAAGCTGTTGGTATACAGATAACATGGAATAAAGTCCACAATTTATTTCAGCTGACACTGAATTGCACTAAATTCCTCTACTGAAAAGCCTCTTAGATTTCTTGATAATCTCACCAATTCAAAGCCCAAGATACAACATACTGATACATGGTAGGTGGAACTAATCGAAGATACATCTATATACTTTACATGTTAAATAGAAATAAACCATTTCTACTCGAATCATAATTAATTCCTAGTTCATGATTTTATAATAGATACTCAACATCCTTAAAAACCTTCAAATCCAAGTTGAAAACTGATCCCTGTGGAGTGTGGACATCACTTGACACAAGGATATATGAAACTCCTCAAGACTGTCATTTCTCTTTATTTTTCATGTGCGCCTCAAAAAGGAAGTTTACTAGATAGACGGAGCCACGCATATGCTTATTTAATATTATCAATTACCAAACAGTGGAGAGTAAGATGGGTATTAATCCAAGGTAGTACAGAGTGCTCAGAAGGGCTAAAATGATCAGTTTTTCCTCCTCAAATTGGCAACAATTATTTTCATTTTCTACCCCCACATACTTTGGAAAAAACAATCTTCACTGAAAATGGTCCCAAAATTGTCAGTAATTTTTTCCCCCTATTTTTGCTCATGTATAATGTCTAATTCCTAGCATTCTGGTCCAAATATACTGCAGTCACTTAAAGTGATTACACAATGGTAATTTAAAATTTTTTTTTATATATGATCGACAATAGAATCATAAGAAGAATAACATTAAAAATTTGATGATTTTCAATCGAAATCAATTCATTTTGGCTAATTTTCTCATAAAAAGTCAAGAGTTGACCAAAAAATTTGAGTATGAGGTATGACGTCAAAGTGGGTACCCAGCTTCGCGCATTGCAGCTGTGCTGCACGCTAGACTGTACAATATGTATTATACCTTGCGCGCATTTTGCTAGAATTGCGCGACATGGTACACACTTTGACGTCATTTTGACGTCAAAGTGGTAATACCCAGTTGAAACTGGGTCACAGCTGAGGGGTCAAAAATACCCTGAAATCTTACCACATTTGGGGGTTTCCTTGGCAACATGACTTAAAAAATTTTTTTAGGCAGATGATTTTCTGCTAATGAAATCATGCTCTTTTAAATGAACTAACAATGTTTCAGCATTGGGTACCCCCTTTATGACATTTTGCATCTAATGTACATGTAGCTATCAACAAGCAATACATGAGTAATGTATGGCACTGATGTTCTTGAGCAAACAAACTACATTGCTCTTTTATAGTAAGTTAATTATCATGCTATAGGCATATTAATAACAGCATGTGCATGCGTGTTTCCAAAAAAACCTAAGAATAACAAAAATACATGATTTATTTCCTGAGAGGCAGAATGCTATAAACTCATACACTGAAACATATATGTTATACAGATTTAATGTCCTTTCCTGCTCTCATGCATGCTGCCGTAATGCTGAATTTCCATATCGAAAACTAAATCAATATTCTTGATAAATAACTGACAATTCATCAACGTAAAGTTGCTACAAATTACACAAATGCTTATATTTCTGATATCTTAATGACATCCCGGTACAGCCCTTGTAAGAAAGTATATGGTACCAATGGTACTTTTGATGGTATACCGTCAAATTACCATGGTTTACCATGGGTATCGTGCTCCTTTTTTTTTTTTTTTTTTTTACAAGGGAAAGAACTTACTAGTAATGTAAATCCAGTCATAACACAGTTGAAGTAGATTTCATTGTACATGTACTTGTACTTCAGAGTTGTTAGTATCAATCAGTCCCTGCAGTCTCCTATTGATATATATCACACACGACACAATAGTTCCTTTCAATAAAATTACAATTGGAATTCCAATCATTTAGAAGTGATTTTCACAGGCCACTGCAGCTAGTAAATTCACGTCCTGCTCACAGTGCAACAATATACACAGCTGATGAATCTCTCTGTGTCCCGTGGCATGGAGCTAACCCAAGTTGATTTCAAGTCAATTTCCAAGAAGAATGAGAGTCAATGTGTAACATACATGGCAAAGATTCTCACGGTATGGTACCCTTCTGTGTACATTTCATGTCAGTTTCCAAGAAGAGGAAGAGACACGGAGAGAGGAGAAAATTAGCCCGTTCATGAATAGCACAGCAGATCATCTGAATGCGCTTCTTATTCGACTAAATCGCTCCGCTGACATTTCTGTTCCGGAGACGATTAATGATCACGGAAGCCCACTCAACGGTTTAACATCATGAAACCCACTCACTTGAGAATGCAGATCTATCGTAAATGTTCCAAGCCATTGAAAATGAAGTGCAACAACGAGATCGCAGACACAGTGGGTGAGTGAGCGAGGAAGAGAGAGAGAGAGAGAACAAGAGAAGCTATTGCAATGTATCCAGTAGGCAAACGCTATTGTTCACTTCACATTTAGCTTGAAGAGTAAACACTAGTTGGCGATTTGATTTCAAATAGCTCATTCAGACTTCAGGGCAAAGGGCAATGGAGTATTACCCACATCTTCTATTGAATAATTTGGGTACATATGACTTGATAACAATGTGTGCCTCTCTCTCTCTCCCTCTCTCCCTCTCTCTCTCTCTCTCTCTCTCTCTCTCTCTCTCTCTCTCTCTTTCTCTCTCTCTCTCTCTCCTATCCACAAAAATCAATAAGTCTATCAATCCTTTTGTCAACTAGCTCCAAATGAAAAGTTTATCAGGTTCTGGACCAAATTGAGAGAGCTATGCAAAAAATTTACCCACTTGTGTCAACGCGCATGCCTTATGCAACATACTGAAGTACAGAATACACACATACATGTACTCTATGCCTACATGCACGTACTACATGTATAAGTTCTACATGTATGTTCATACCACAGTGTGTTGGCAAAATGCATGGCTATGAGCCTGGAAAATGCATTACATTTGTGTCGATAGCAAATTAATGCTTGTTACAGATAGGCACATCCATTTGTCAGCATGAAGTATCACTTTTAAAAGACACCTCATTAAAATTATGGCATAATCATTCAATCTCAGAGCTATTTCAGATCAAGCTATTATTTTTAGATCTTCGCATGTCATTTGGAACCATGAACTACTACATTCATGTGAATCTTTTTTGGGGGTGCATTTTAAGCTCCTTTGCAGTGTTTTTAGCAGCCAAAATATATTTTTAATGTCAGCTTGTTATCATCTTCATCATATAGTTGATTAGTTGCCGAACAATATGAAAATGACGTATCCCTGCAGTGCATCTGGATAAAGTGTAAATTGCAAATCACATTTAGCCATGATTTTAATGATGAAGTTTTCATTTCCAAAAGATGAAAATTAATACAGGAAATGAATATGACACAAATGGGCCTATAATTGGAATGATGAAAAAACACTGCTTCATGTAACAATGAATTTTAAAAATAGGTTGAAGTAATATTCACTTTAGGAGGAAAATTGCCTATCTTCACATTAAAAATACTCTTGAAATCAAATTCCAAAAGATACTTGTAGCAAAGGTACGCAAGATTTTGTTCTAATCATTTTCCGATAAAAGATAAAGGGATTTAAAGTGTGAAGTGGATCAAGAAGAAAAGAAACACAGACAGAGAAAAGATAAAAAGAGAGAAAGAGAAGGAGAGAGAGAGGGGGAATTTTAAGAGAAGTGGTCGATAAGGTAGGAATAAGTGGAGAGCTATGGATATAGAAGGTAAAATAAGAGGAGACAGAACAGAAAGACAGGGATAGAGGATAATGAAAGAAATAGAGAATGAAAGAGAAAACAGAAAAATAGAGAGAGGAAATTATACATAAATATATACACACATACTGTACAGAGAGAGAGAGTTGCATTATGAAAGTGAGATCACAAAACCCTATTTAGACAAAATTCCACAAAACATTTACAAAAGGAAAAATAAGAGGAATTAGAGAAAGATATTACTACAGCTTACTATGATTAAGAATTCAGTCAATACTCGGAGCAAAGAAGGAAGTAAATTAATCCTGAGAGATACAGAATAAAATATAACTCCTGCTCTTGTCGAGTCTGCTTTTGGCGGAAGTATGTGAAAGCATTAATCTAATTCTGGCAATTATACATATAGACTGCCTTTGAATAAGAGAGATTCAAATTCCAGTGTCTTAATCCAAGCTTGCAAATGCTACTTATTTTGCTCACAATGAGGTGTTGTAATTCCGTGTTCTAGTTGGACGAACAGCCTAAGCTGATTATACCACATCCCAACCCACACATATAAACAGAACCCCAAGGCAACATAAACACATTTCATAACGGAAAAGCACAAAACTGGAAGCAAAATATAAAAAAAGGTTTCCTCGCTACTAACATACAGGAGAGCTAATTATACCAAGGAGTTCTATTATCAGACTATCACACATATTGCAAGTACAAACAGTTAAACCTGCTTTAAGGCCCTGTCTATACCGTTTAATGATACCGTCTGAAAAACGAATGCGTACATTTACTGGACTTTTTAAATTCGTTCTTCAGCTGGTTTACAGATGTATCTTGACGTTGGCAGATGGTGCTACTTCATGGCCACAATTTTTTGAATTTGCCTCCGTCTGACACCGTCTAACATAAATATTTAGATGGAGGCAGACGGAATCGTTAAACGGTAGTATGGGACAGGGCCTTTAGCGACCACCAGTTCTGTAAAAGACCACAATTTTTGTTCTCCTTGAATAGTTTTCCCATTGAAATGTGTTTTAAAGGAGCCTATCGATAAAGACCACCTGCTCATAAAGACCACTTTTCTTGTCTTCCATGGGTGGTCTTTATACACAGTTTTCAATGTACATGTAGCAGTGCTTGCATAATAATCATCATCAGGAAAAATCAAAAGGGGAATGTAAGCCACAGGGAGTATCGAAACTTTTGATGTTTGAATGCATTTTCCGGGACTACAAGGGATGTGCACAAACTTAGACTTACATGTACAATGCATTTTTTAGAAACAGGGCTGCGTTTCATGTAACCGTGATAAGTCTACGTTTATGGACATCCCATTGAAACGTGTGTTAACTCTACAGTACACGTTTCAGTGGGATGTCCAAGAAGTTAGATTTATGACGGTTTCATGAAACGGCCCCCAGGCCCCTAGTTCCAAAGTCTGCCATACTTATCAAAAAAAAAAATCGTTGTTGTGCATCATGTAATAACACTCTTGGCTGATTGCACATCATATTTGGGAACTGTTCCTGAAATGGGGCTCCCTTTTTCTTTTTTTTTCGGGGGGGGGGGGAGGGGAGAACAGTATTAGGACATAAAATTACAACAAAATGTCCTGAAATGTTTTAAATATCCCTGAAAAAATTACAGGACTAAATATTTCACATTGTCTTGAGACATATTTTGCATCTTTATAGGTTTGTGTGAAAATGTCAATATTATCCAAGATGTGTAATTGCAAACTGGTGTGTGTTTTATTGGTTATTCAGTTCTAAATCCTTTTAAATATGTATATTTTACTTTAAAAAATATATAACCAGGACCTTTAAAGGATTGAACTAACATCGATTTCCTCTATAAGTTCATGGAAATCAGTCAGTCAAAGTCATTCCATTTTTCAGTTTGCTTTTAGCTAAAGCAAATAAACATATCCTCTGCATGGAAGCTTTTCTCATTAAATAAGAACAAGTCACAAGTCAATACTGTATTATAAAACTTGGTGATGATCTATTTCAGTTTAATGATGTTTGTTTCGATGATTCATCACTTCCCCACCCACTGTATTGTCTATGTACATATATGTAGCATATTGCTTCAAACTTATTGTCCCCGTCTATTTTGCAATACCAAGAATTTCTGCGCCTGGAAGGGAATGTAGGCAAATGACTCTTGACATAAGTCTCATTTTCTCTTTCATGTTTACTGAGCAACATTTTCAGCATAAAAATAAGTACATGTACATGTAAATGTAACAGAAAATGCAATAGACGGGAAAAACTGTTGGCACATGATAAGCAATGGCTGAATTAATATCAACGTCAATGTAATAACCCTTTTTTCTTGAAGGGGTGGGGGGATGAACTTATCATTGGTATTTTTGTAATTGTGTCATCCCCTGGCCTTTATAGAATCCTGGCTGTACCGGTGTTTGAAAGATCAAGGACAGTTCAAACCGGGTTATGAGTAATGATAATAATAGCTACATGTACAATTCAAATATTGACTATTTAAAAATGAAATCGACAGGGTGAGCTAAAAACCACAACTGTAGGATCTGTGGGGGTACTTTCATAGAAAATGCTGAATGAGCAATGGCGGTAGACCCAGGATTCTCCTGAAGGGTGGCACGAGTAGTACAAATATTGAACTAACAAGTGAAAAGAAAAATGATCACATACGACATGCCTTTTTGGTCCACAAATTATTAGGTGAGAGGTTGGGGGTGTTAAAGGGTACACAAAGATAATTTTGCATATATTCTATGTAAGCTGAGAAAAAGAAAACAACAACAGACTTTTAAAACTATGACATAGTTTGGGCCCCCAGCATCCTGAGTTTTTAAAACAGAGGGCATTTATTTTTTTTTTCTATCATGTGATTTTCTGACTTCCCCGATCTCTTGAACTCTTTATATAGATTAAAGGATGTTCATCTTTAATCTTTAAAAAAGAATGTGAGTACTGACATTTAATCTCATTAACCCATTCATGGTAGAGGTCCACATTTTGTGGTTTGGCCTAATATCTTTTGATGCAAAGCCCTAAAAATCATACCAAATACATGAGCAGAAAGAGCAAAAAATTCTACACAAACTGTCCCCATTTTGGTTGCGTCAATATTCGTTGTTTGATGCTGAAAATTTTTTAAAGGAAAATAAGCATTAAAATCCTTAAATTGGCAATGTGATAGAAAGTTTAAAATCACCGTTTTTCCCTGCAAATTGGCAACTTTTTGACTTCTCATCATAATTTCTGTCAATTTATATTCATTTCAGATACATGACGTTTCATAGAAAAATGTAGCAATAAAATGAAAATGTTGGTGTTGCCAATTTGAAGAATAAAAGCTGATCAAATTAGGCTTTAAATAATTCCTGTCACGAATGGGTTAATATGTCTTACTATGAGGGTGTGACAACAGCAAAGACAAGTTGTTGATCTGATGAATTCTATGGGTATCACTAAACATGACATTGCTTTAATACCGTACATTTTTTATTGCAAAAAAAAACTAACATCATGAATGAAATTCAAAGTCTCTTGCTTGTATGTTAAAGATAAACGGGAGTCCTGGTCATGAGATTACAATGCAAAAGAAAAAAAAAAAATTTTTTTGGAAAGGTTGATAAAGTAGGATATAACAATCGATGTATACTCAGAAATTTGGAAATCCTCACAGTGATAAGAAATCAATCCAAGCTTGTTGAAAAGGACATGCACTGCACACACAGAAATGCGTAAATGGGACTACACACAAACGTTCAGGTCGAATATGTACTTAAGCTGTTTCACGTCTTATATTTCAAATATGATGGCATTTCAAGAGTAATCCTTTTTCAGGGGACATTCCTACTATGATATTCTTCCAAACTGACATGAAAAGACTGAAAAAGCTCACAAATTATCTCTCATCTCTTCTCAGGACTCAAGCTTCTCTTTAAATCCGTTTTGTAGGTCATAAGAAGGTCACAAAGATAACTGACAGCTGAGAACCAGAAAGGCATTGTTCAGTCTACGTCAAAGAATATGAGCTAATGCCCTTCTGGCTCTGGCTACCAGAGGACAACATCAACATGGAGAGAGAAAAAACCAGAAAGGTGTTGTTTAGTCTATGCCAAAGGATATGAGCTAATCTGTCGTCCAGTGACGTCAATGGAAGCAACTCTGCTTTTTTTTTTTCTTCAAAATTTACGTTTTCTGGATTGGGGATACTTTTTTTATGCTCTACATCGTGATGAAGAAATTAAGGTCACATGACCCCCAGTTTCCAAAATATAGACTTATCAAAGGAAGCAACTCCATAGATTTCCACATAAAACAGTGACATATTTTCTTCAATAACTAAGAAACTCATTCTACAGAGTTGCTTCCTTTTGTCATTTGATGGCAGTTACGTCCTTCTAGCTCCCAGAGAGCATCAGTGTGAATATAATAGAACACATGATTGCAAGAGAGAAAGAGAGAGAGAGAAACTGCTGAAGGAGTAAAGTAGGAAATCCTACAGTGACTGTATCCCACGCAAATAAACCATACAACCTCATAAAGCTTCATTAATGAGTCTGGCTTCCCTCATTATCTGCCTCCAAAATAGTCCACTGAAACAACCTCAAGCCTCCTCCACAAAACAAACTGACCTAAATCTCCAATAATTCCAGTGCCACAATCTACAATATGTTCAGTGGTGGATTCAGGCAGGGGCGCAAGGGGCACGTGCCCCCTCTATTTTTTGAGAATCACACACTGAATATACATGTTAATATAGCTATATCTAAAAGAATTGTAGTCTGCGCCCCCTGTTTCCAAATCCTGGATTTGCAGCTGATATATACATGTAGCTGTATATTTAACCTTCCTCATTTCTTTGTATTGAAAGAAAAATTCACAGATTTTGATATGTAGTAATTTTGCATCCTATGCAGAAAACCTCAACATATCGAAATACTGCATTCTAGCCCAGAACAACTATCAAACTGAAATGACCTCATACAGAACCAGACAACCAAAAACAACATCATATTCTATTCCAAAACATGCAAAGTGTCAAAATTTTAGCATACCATTCAAAAATTGATAAACTACCAGATAATCTGACTTCAGGCTTCCACCAGGCAGTCCTAAAAATTATACAATCAAACGATGATTGAAATAAGGGGACAAAGAGATACACCAGTTAACTTAACATCATAAAGATACACTGTAGAAGATACATGGAGAAGTACAGTTTGGGGGGAGGCGTGATGGCTTAGGTAGAACAGTGGTCCCATAACTGCAGAGTCCCGAGTTTGGAATCAAGTCGATATGCAAACACCCTTTAGCAAGGCATGCTTTTCGAGTAACACTAAAAACGTTGTGCAAAAAGTTGTTTCACTGGCTTATCTAATAGGATATACATGTACTTGCTTTCTCAAGGCTTGTTCACATATGCGAAGGCAAACCCCTGTGGTAACCCCAGTGGTTTCCTCTGTACATGAAAGAATGATATTTCAGGAGGTACAAAAACAAACTGCAGATGCAAACATCATCTTCTATGACTCCTGACAGCAAAAAGGAGTGGATCAATCAAGTTCTTAGAAAGTAAGCTCAAAATATGATGTCACAAATGTTATCTGTGCAACTTTTGGTAGAATTCTCCTTTGTTTAAGTGTGAATTATTATTGATGCTTACATGAGCATCTCCTTATCGTAAGTGGTGTGGTCTACGTTGCCATGTGAACATTACAAATAAAAACCAGGGGAGCGTTTCATGAAGAGTTTTGTAGGTGATTTTCAATGACTAATTTGCTTTCAGCCAATCAGATGCGAGGATTTTCAGTAGCTTATAACATTTGTCGGTGATTTTCACCGACAAAACTCTTCATGAAACGCTCCCCAGCAGGGGGGCATTTCATCAACATTTGTCGTCTGACAAGCTGTCAGATCTGACATCTTTCCTTGATTTTGATTGGCTGAGAAGCATCGTTACCATGGCAACTGTCGGATAAAACAGACTTTGTCGGATAAAACATCTGACAAGTCCTTTCATGAAACGCTCCCCTGAACGTGGGTTTCTGCGGGGGTTAGCTGATGGATATGTGAATGAGCCTTATCAATATGAGATGAAATGAATTCATCTTCATCTTTAGCAACGATAAGAAACAGCAGGGAAACAATGTTGGTCTTGCTCTTCAGTTGATGAAAGGAAAATCAAGAAGTGGGTAGAAATCATACCTTCTGGTTTGTATTGCGCTTCTATCGTGACGACCTGGCCTGCTCCCTTCAGTGCTAATGCAGCATCTTCATGTGTAGCGTTGACGAGGTCTTTACCGTTTACCTGAAATAAAAAATCAGGAGGTTTATTATTGTTGTTATCCTAGGAAATTGTTGTGATTATGTATTTTTCTAAAATATTCAATGGATTCATGATGACGTCATCATTATCACCATCATCACCGCAATCACCACCACACCCATTACCAAACCACCACACCCACTACCAAACCACTACAACTACCACAACCACCACCACCACCAATACCATCCTCCTCCTCCTGACCAACATCATGACAACTACCACCATTATCACCATTATCCTAATTATCATCATCATCGTCATCATCATCATCATCATCATCATCATCATGATCAGCAGGATTACCACAAACACCACCACCAATACCATCCTCCTCCTCCTCCTGACCACCAACATCATGACAACCACCATCACCATCATCATCATCATCATCACCATCATCATCATCATCATCACCATCATCAATATCATGATCAGCAGGATTACCACAAACACCACCACCAATACCATCCTCCTGACCACCAACAACATCATCATCATCATCATCATCATCATCATCATCATCATCATGATCAGCAGGATTACCACAAACACCACCACCAATACCATCCTCCTCCTCCTCCTCCTGACCACCAACATCATGACAACCACCACCACCACCACCATCATCATCATCATCACCATCATCATCATCATCATCATCATCAATATCATGATCAGCAGGATTACCACAAACACCACCACCAATACCATCCTCCTCCTCCTGACCACAACATCATCATCATCATCATCATCATCATCATCATCATCATCATCATCATCATCATCATCATCATCAATATCATCATCAGCAAAATTACCACCACCTGTAACATCAATACCATCCTCCTCCTCCTCCTCCTCCTCCTGACCACCAACATCATGACAACCACCACCGTAACCATTATCCTAATCACCATTGTCACCATTGTTGTCTTCATCGTCGTCGTCCTCCTCCTCATCATCATCAATATCATCATTAGCAGCATTATCACCACCATCACCATCACAATCATCATTACCATAAAATGATACTTAGTTTTCAAAAATATTTTCTAACTCATCCTTTCTTACCGAGAGAATCTGGTCTCCCCTCCTTAGAGCACCACTAAGATCCGCCACTCCTCCTGCTAGGATGAAAGAGATGAAGATACCCTCTCCATCCTCCCCTCCAACGATATTGAAACCGAGACCTGTGGCTCCCTTGTTGAGAACCACTGTCCTGGGTTCCCTGTAGTTATAGAAACAGACAAATTAAAATCATTCCAAAAAATATTCAAAAATGCGCAATTTTTTGTCAGCATCAATTGATGCAAAATTAAAAGAATGATAAGACAAAATATCATCATCTGACCATTAATGTACACATTTCACAAAAAGTAACTGACCACTTTGTCTTTTGACCAAAGCTCAAATATGGATTGGGTATCAGACAACTTTTGAAGAATTTGAAAGAAAATTTAATTCCAAACATTTTGACACTTCATTTGTTGAAATGGAGTGAAGAATGTGAGCACAATGACGATTCATATGCAAATACCCCCAAAATAAAAGTTGCAGCAATCCCTATTGATGTGGCAGCAAAGAAAAGTGTCAGCGATGCCATCTCTCATTTCCAGACAACCTAGGCATCCATTTCGGCGCTGACACTTTTCCCTGCCAGACATCCATTGCCTCATGCATTTGGAATGACTCTGATCGGTACATGTTTTGACTTTCATTAATTTTATAGACCACCTCTGTGTTTTTTTTAATACCCTATTGTCCGAAAACAAAGAGATGAAGTTGACAGCCAGAATCCATTCTGTGAATAGAGACTGCCATATCAATGGGGATTGCTGCAACTTTCATTTTGGGGGTATTTGCATATGAATCGCCACTGTGCTCACATTCTTTGTTCGATTTCAACAAATGGAGAGTCAAAATGTTTGAAATTAAATTTTCTCTCAAATTCTGTTAAATGTTGTCTGATAAAACAAACCATACTTGAGCTATGATCCAAAGACAAATTGGTTAGTTACTTTTTGTGAGATGTGAATATGTTAATGTAGAATTGTACATGTATGACTACATTTGATACACAAAAGACGATCAGTCTAAGATCCCCTGTCCAAATAAAGTTAGTGGAAACTGAATTTTTGTGGAATAATCAACAGAGTTTCTATGGAATTTTCAATTGGTTGTAAAATACATTTGGCTGTAGAGTGCCCCAGGCAACACTAATATCAGTAATTCTGTAATGAAATCTATCTTATCACATTTTGTGGATGAAATCAGAGAGTGACTTTGTCAAGTGAAACAGGTGATTAAGATGATTTTGTTACAGAATTAATGATTTTGAAATAGAATCAAAAGTGCTATTCTTGGCTCACCAAAACCAGCTTTAACAGTTTATCGTGTTTCATATTAGAGCTTACTACAGAACCTTTTAATAAACAATTTCACATGATGTAATACTACAATAAAATGCTGGTAAAAATATTTCATGTTTGAGAGACTTTGCATACATGATACATCCCCTTTAAATCGAGGGCAATGTTTGCTACCCGCTGATGAAGTGGTTAAGAGACTAGGAGCAGGTGTCCCAATGATTAAAATCATCACCACCCTCACACCAATCATAACCTCCCCCCTCCTCTCCCGATAAGATCTTGTCATATCTTTCTAGAACAACTGTCCGGAGCCATATTCTGGATGACTGATGAAGTAGTTAATAAGGAATACTATTTAGGGGTTAATGAGACAAGAAAAATGCAAGGGTAATTAAAAAAGAAATTGCTCAAAATTTTATGCCCTGAATGCTCTGACACAAATACGCACATATGGGACATGCATATTACTGCTGTCTAGACGAACTCCAGCAGTGTACAGTATTTCATATTGCACATGTCATCAAATGTGATTGGCAGGTATAACCTACTCTCAGTATGAGATAACATGAAAGAAAACTGACTAGAAATGCAAGTTTACGGAGACCGGAAATTTTGCCTGAGAAGGGCTAAAGTTTATTCTGGAAACACATGTCAGCAGGACCAAACTATGTCCAGTATGCTACCAAGTACGATGAAATTGTGTTATGGAACTGTGAACATAAACTGACACAGAACATATTTCAAATCATCTGAAATCACTTTATGATTATATTTGGACAAGCATATTTTGTCGATATATCCACTCTGGAGGAATCCACAATGAGGATGCAGTATATCAAACAAATATTGACTGCTTATTTTGAGGCCAGTTAAAAATGTAGCTCCTCGGTGATCTTGATACTGTACTATGCCCAGAGATGAAGTCAAAGGGCACAGTGTAGCTTCAAGATCACCTTGGGACTATGTTTCAACTATGCCCCTCAAAGCAAGTTAATATTTGTATAGCATACCCATGTACAAACCAACTGCTTTAAATGCAATATTATTGTACATTTCAGCTATCTCTTATCACGCACCTTGGTATGCCATCATCATTTTGGATGAAGATCTTTGGAGCGTGTGTGTTGTTGAAAGCGTTGGGCGGCTGAGCGTTCACAGCCCTCATGTACGACGGGGGTTCTCCGTTGGCACCGTTCGCCCCGTCAAGCTCCTGCATGTCGGCGGCAGGGCGCTGCTCCTGCAACGGGGAGGGCTGCATAGTGGCATAAACTGTTGAAAAGAAGAGGAAAGGATGTATTAGATGATGATGGAGAATGACCTAGGCTTTGTTCACACACAAACCACAACAGACCACTGTCTATCCTGGGTTTGATCCTTGCTGGGTGCTCACAACCATGGGCAAGATTTTTTACCCACATTGTCCCACTCGACCAAGGTGTAAATGAGGACCCAGCAAAAGCTGCGCATAACAATAATTTGCAGGACCCTCAGCAAGAACAGCACTAACACTGATGAGGCTTCTCTCGGTAAACAAATTTATGCTTCATCCCCACTTGTACCTTATTCAGAACGCAAAAACACCACAGCTTTAATAGCAGCATGTGTGAACAAACCAAGAGTTTCCCATGGACCCATTCAGACAAGAGGCATAATACCATCACTAAGACACTGCAGAAAAAGACAATAGAATATGCTCAAAACCAAAAGAACACTGACTCTGTTTGTGCCTCCGCAATTTTGATCAACTGTCATAAATGAAGTTTAGAATCTTTTCTTTTTGACTTACTCTGCTTTGTCATACTTATATCCTGCAGCGCAGAACCACTATTCAGAATCACAAGAAAGGTACCCCGTTTCGTACCCGGCACACTAACATTTATGCAGTGGGTTCTTGGAAGGAGATTGCCCAAAAAGGATTTAATAAAAGCATACCAGGGTACTTGGGGAAAATTTGGAGCTAAGGCATAAAGCAATTACTTCTCCTAGATTGCCAGCTCTGAATTGTTTCACATATTCTTGCACTTTTTCTTTGCATTTACCCACTCAAGCAGCATTTTAATGTGAATGAAAATTCATGAGCACGCTGATAGAACATGGCAGATAAAGCCATTCCTCCCACACTCAAACACTTAAACTTATTAGGAGCGCATCGTTCCCTCATAACCAAAAAGAACACTGACTCATACATAATTCAACATAAAGTATCTACAGGTACATGCTACTTGCCAATATCATTACATCATGTTTTTGTAACCTGGGATATTGGGAGAGGAGCTTCTATATATTGTGCACAATGTAGACGGGTGGGTACACATCAATTTTCTTCACTCACAGGGTGTAAATTATTATTTATGCTGGCCAGTAGCCAGTGGTTGAAATTGTAAAGATAAATGTACCCTCAAAAGGCATATGGATACAAATGTACAGGGAAGAGGTGGATTTCTGCCACCTCAACCATTTTTTAATAGGGTTATTAAAGCCTTCTTTATCTGGAAACGACTTTTGATGCCGCTAGGGCCCTGCAATGCAAAGCTCGGAAATTGATTGATATTCTACAAATTACAAGTACATGTAGTTGCATAACAACCGATTGTTGACTCATATTCAGGTCAAAGGCCCGTAGTCTCGATATTTTGGTTGCATCAATATTCGTTGTTTGATGCTGAAATTTTTTTAAAGGAAAATAAGCATCAAAATCTTTAAATTGGCAATGTGATAGGTCTAAAATCACCGTTTTCCCCTGCAAATTGGCAACTTTTGATTTCTTATCATAATTTCTGTCAATTTATATTCATTTCACATACATGACTTCTTACAAGAAAAATGTAGTAATAAAATGAAAATGTTGGTGTTGCCAATTTGAAGAATAAAGGCTGATCAAATTAGGCTTTAAATAATTCCTGTCACGAATGGGTTAAACAAATGAAAGACGATAAAAATTTTGACCCTTGGTCAGTGACGTAAGGTCACACAGGCCTGCACGTGTAAAACCAATGAGAGGACTGTTTCTGCGACAAGAGTATGAAGCGCTGTGATCGTTGTGCCGGGAGCATTCGGGGTGTAGGGTCCCGCTGTAGGGCAAAATGTACCTGTTACATTGCGTTCATTGAGACTA
The DNA here is from genome assembly GCA_029962745.1 of Echinometra lucunter. Classification (NCBI taxonomy): domain Eukaryota; kingdom Metazoa; phylum Echinodermata; class Echinoidea; order Camarodonta; family Echinometridae; genus Echinometra; species Echinometra lucunter. Next base: position 15,918,665 of record CM057169.1, read on the forward strand.
TATTTAATAAGTTTCATACCAATTCATTTTTGCTACTAAAACTGCACATGCGCTTTAAAACTCCTAAATATTTGTAAAGTAAAAAATAATGCCATGTGTCACCTGGATTAGCTGCAGTCATCTCTACATTGGACACATCCGGAGGCTGGGTGTTCTCTTCGTTCTGCGAGTAGGGCACCATCTGTGTCCCAGCGAGGAGAGTGGCGTTCTTGATGACTGTCAGGAGAACTCTGTTGCTGGTTGCCTTCAAGACGGCAACTGCCTCCTCGTGGGTGACGTCGATCAAGTTGTTATCGCCAACCTGTCATGTCAAAGATAACATCAAATGCTTGTTCAAGACAGCAAATTTCAATATGGAGTGGGAAACAAATCTGAATGTAAATACGAATGAGTACAGTGAAAGTGGTCAAGTTATCAAAACAAATCTCAGATGTAAAGACACATAAATTGGCAATCAATCAATCAATGCATCATTTTTCAGATGACGATAGCCTTGCTCACACATGCCACAGCAAATTGCAAAACTGTTATATGTACAAGAATGGAAAGGATGGGGTTGAAAAAAGTAGTTAAGTCCACAAAAAGCACCTGTATTTCACTTATTTATGTGTTCCAAAAGATATAGAAATAGAAAGCGTACTGAGCTTATCTTTCTATTTGCTGAGACCGTTCTGGGCAAGCAGTTAGGCATATCACATAGATCGATGTATTACTGGAATTCCTGCCAATTTTATGATACGTGGCTAGTGGAATTTTCTGTGAAGTGCCATGCAAGCATGAGGCATGAATTAAGCCATGTTTCACTAAGTCCACTTTTTAAGAACCTCGGCCTTAGACCACAACCTGGACCCCGTTTCATAAAACTTATTAGTAACAACTGACACATCTCTATGACAAATTTGCTCTCAGCCAACCAGATGCAAGGATTTCAGTAGCTTATAACAGTTAGGGCAACTTGATATTGATAACAAGTTTTGTGAAACGGGGCCCTGGTCCTGCAACCCTGATGACGGTACAACTCACCGCTGTGATCTTGTCCCCGACCTGCAACCTGCCATCCTGCTCAGCCGCTCCACCGTCGATGATCTTTGTGACGAAGATGCCGTTGTCGCCAGGGACGTGCTGGTTACCCTGACCCCCTGCGATGCTGAAGCCCAACCCCTTCTGACCTTTGATGAGTTCAATAGTCAGTGTCTTGCCTGTGGATGGATTCCTGGGCCATCTCCTTACGACCTACAAGTGGACAGACAGCAGGATTGTAATAAATACCTTCAATTCGTCCTGGTATTGAGGAGGCACGGGGCCATTTGCAAGTAAACGGAATTACAAATCAGAGATTTTTTATCTCACAGTTTAAGAGTTTATGGGCTTATTTTCTGCTCTGCCCCCCCCCCCCCCTTCTTACCATTTAATACTCTGCAAATATGCCTTTTCTTTCTCCTGAACTCCTACATTCCAACAATTTTCTACTTACATTCATGATGTTTGTGGTATATGAATATACGTGTACCTCAGTAACGGAATAACCAGAAAATTGTGTCACTTTCAAATGAAAAAAATGTCATGTAAATAAAATCAAACATGCATTATACCAAAACTGAACTAAGATGGTGGAATTCTTTTGTTTTTTTAAAAACTTTTTTAAATTTAAAGATTTGGCTATTCAGTACTTTCAAAGTGATTGTTTTTACTAAAAATCTGAAGTAAGCTGATCATGCTTCCCATATGGATTTGCCCACTGGCACTACTAGCTGCGAATTAGGGTGGGGGCAACCTTACTATGTGAAAGGTATGGGGGGGGGTTCCATAGTCTATTCTACATTTCTTTCCCCCTCCCCCAATCTCAATGTCCCTTCTTTTTTCTTCATTTTTTCCACCATGCACGGAAGGTAGAGAGCGACTGCTTCTACGCTCCCAACTTCCGCCAACTGGAAATAACCTAGATGGAGCGCATGGAAAATGAGCATCGTACTGAAATCAAATCGGAATCAACCGTGTTCTAACTCACCATGTGTACGGTGTTGCCCGCCCTCTTGAGGGCATCTACGGCCTGCTGATGTGAGACGCCCAGAATCTCACAATCGTTGACTTTGCATATCACATCATTGACTCTGAGGGGGAAAAAAAGGAGAATAGAGTAGAGGTGAAAATATCAAAGACATTGGTTAACATTGTTATGATTTAAAAAAATCTTGTTTTGTTACTTGAAAATGGGATAAACATAAGGGTTATAGTGTAAAAATACCAGTCTGAAAGTTTCAAAGTATAATATCCACAGGAAGTATTTTTAAATATCAAAAATGTGAACCAATGTTTGAAAAATATACGAAGGTCGGTTGCACAGAATAGACGTAAGGAGTGCGCATGCGCGTATGACTCACCTTACCATACTGTGTGTATTGGCGTATCACGCGGCGGGAGGCACATAACGGCATTTTCAAATTCGAGCAAAGTGGTCCTCTTAGTGATTGTCTCGTAAGACGAAGGATAATAAAATCGCCGTTTGCGTCTAACTTACAGTTTTTCATTCCAAATTATGGTTGGTTTCAGGGTTTTTGAGTACAAATACAAGTACTCATACACATGTTTCATCTTAGTTTGAGAATTTTTTTAATCAGCTGCTCACAAAGTTAGCCAATGCCTTTAAGGAATCAACAAATGGGTACTCATCATCAGCAGAAGGATATAAAAATTCAGGATTTCTGAGCAAATAAATAATTGGTAGCATTCATATTACAAATGGTTTACTGGTATGTACTGTATTGTTGGGGCAACTAAAGGTTTGAAATGTGATCATATATGTACATCAGTCTAATATTTACATGTAGTAGTAAATGAATAAGCTTGGTGGACTACACACAAAGAACTTCAGAGTACAAAATATGATGCCAATCCATTATGCCTTGATTGATTTCCCAATCGACATGCTTACTAATTTTTTTTTTTTTAATAATGGCCTTTATTTGTTCATAAAAAATCATTCATTTGCAGCCAGAAGCTGAATTACAAATGATTTCACAAGGTAGCGGTAAATGATGCACATAAAAACATTGATAAAACTGTAAAATACTGGATTATAAACTAAAAGAAATAGACTAAAATCAGATCGATATAAATAAACTTTGTTCAACCTTGCAAAATTAGCAAGAAAAAGGAAAAAATTTAAAATACCAGAGTGTAATGAAAATGGCATTAGTTTGATGAGGGGAACATGGATTATCAATTGGACATAATGTAGTAACAGAAAAAAGGGGGTTAAACGTCACCATAGGCAATGATTTTGGGTGGAAAATTACTGTCGATAGTTAAATTATACTCTGTGTATAAATGACAAAAATAATGATGATGTTCCCATACATGTATTTATGCATAGTTTATCAAAACTTTCCCTCTACATAAAAGAGGCTTGTCAGAGACTTGTCCAACATAGCATCAGCTGATGTTGCAAACTGGATTCCATTTATTCAGATGCCATTCTACATAACAGGTGAACTGAATAGTTGGTAACCAAGGGTTCTGGAGAGAAATGTGCATAAATTTGAATACATAAACATTGACAATGACATCCACTGACATAATTATAAGCATAATAAAATATTTCTAAATGAGTAACTTACTTAAGCCTTCCATCTACTGCTGCAGCACCCCCTGGAATAAGTTTGGTGATGAAAATACTGGGGTCGTCTCCTATGTGGGGGTTGTCGGTGCCCCCGGCGATGCTGAAGCCTAGACCTGCCCCACCCTGAGGAGAGAGAAAGGATCAGGAAACATGAAAAGTTAAGCATCAATGATTTCTACATCTCTGTAATATGTAAAAGGGGGTGAGGTAATCATACAGGTACCTCAAATTACAGCATTCACTCGTTTTCAATGCATATTTTTCAGTAATACAAGTATATTTTTGAAACTGGACTTGATACAAAATTTAAAATCAACTGACATCAGCAATTTTGAAATGAAACACTGCTTTTAAAACAGTACGAAAACAGAAAAGTAAAAATGGTTCAACTTCTTTATTAAAAGAATGGAAAGACCCTTTTAGCGAAGGAAAATAACCAATAAAATCCTTAAGCATGAGCAGATCTGAATATTTTCATGTGTATGTCATGATGATTACAACAATGAAAAGACCAACCATGAAATCTGATTTTCAAAGTCCATGAAGTAATAATAACAACCACAATGTTTCGACATCTCCAGTATTTCTCATCGTCACCACGTACTATAATATGTGTCATGTAATCTTTATGCACTACTGCTTAACCCATTCGTGACAGGAATTATTTAAAGCCTAATTTGATCAATTTTTATTCTTCAAATTGGCAACACCAACATTTTTATTTTATTGCAACATTTTCTTATAAAACATCATGTATCTGAAATGAATATAAATTGACAGAAATTATGATGAGAAGTCAAAAAGTTGCCAATTTGCAGGGGAAAACGGTGATTTTAAACCTTCTATCACATTGCCAATTTAAGGATTTTAATGCTTTTTTTCCTTTAAAAATTTTTCAGCATCAAACAATGAATATTGACGCAACCAAAATGGGCACAGTTTGTGTAGAATTTTTTGCTCTTTCTGCTCATGTATTTGGTATGATTTTTAGGGCTTTGCATCAAAAGATATTAGGCCAAACCACAAAATGTGGACCCCTGTCACGAATGGGTTAATAATGAGTACATGTCATGACAGTTTTTTTTTTTTATAATAAAAACTGAATGATTCTGAAGTTTGCACAAAAGCTGGAAAGGGCACACAAAAGAATGCAGTGATGTGTACATACTCGAGTCATATTACAGACGGCCTTGTCAAAATGTCAATATATTTTCTCATTAAAAAAAAATGCAGACATCTCATTATGAGCATTATCCAAGGGCGGGGTCTGCACAGGATATCATTGCTTTTATTGATCAGGATTTTGAATACATTACAGTGAGACGAAAGGGATAAAAGAACAGAGTATCTTGGACAAATATAGACGAGTTCTGATCCTGCACACAAAAATGGGTGAATGGGACTACACACACATGTTGCATAAAGGCTATTTTTAACTCTTCAGCCAACAGTATTTTCAGTCACATTTTGAATATGGGAATAAATGAAGAGCAATCCCTCAAAGGGGATATTTCTCCTATCATATCCATCTAAAACGGCATCGATAGCATAAAGCTCACAAATCATTTTTAACCTTTACAAGAATTTAACAATTTCTTGAAGTTACTGTAAATTGTGGTAGGCCCCTAAATGGATAGAGTGCATACATCTACAGAGCACTTTTCTGCTAACATGCACTGCACGATAAAACTAAACATGCACTCAACATCGATTGTGAATAAATATACTTAGATGTGAAAAATGAGAAGAAATTTTTTAGAAAAGGTCCTATTGCAGCAATTTCATTTACATGCCTCAAAATGCCCCAAAATCCCTCTTTGCTTGTTCAACGAAGAAGTAATGTCAAAGTGAAAAGCGGCATGTTTGTTTTTGCACAGTCAAAATGACGAGGCCGTCTTTTCTTGCAAAAATGCAATTATTCTCGCTCAAAATTTGATGAGATTTATGGTACCCTTACGCTTTAGAATATAAAAAATACATCTGGCATGTAATTCATCTGTGGAAAAACTCTTGGTCCATTTAGGTTGAGCATGAGCACTATGAGCATTTTGACATAAATTCGGTTATCTGCAAAAAAAGAAGATCCCCCCCCCTGTTGCTTTATGCCTTGGTGCTGAATTCAGTGCCCAGGAGATGACTTTCTAGATTTTCTACCGTCACTGGACCTTATGAATATTTCATTGCTGGCCTGACGTTTGCTCTTGGCTTTATTTCGTCAAAGATAAAGGATCAGGTTTAAAGATAAACTGGAGTTCTGATCATATGATCATAATGCGAAAGAAACTGTTCCGAGGCAAATTGGAGAGTTAGATTAACTGTATATAAACACAGGTATCTAGTGTGAGATTTGGAGATTATAGAATTGATAGGAATTTTGCTTACTTTTCTCCCCAAAGGTACTTCCACTGCACAAAAACATGAGTATACGGGTCCACACAAATCTGGCATGAATGTTACCCCACAACTTATCAGCTTTTTCTTGTCATATTTCCAATATGAGGGCATTTGAAGAGCAATCCTTTCTAGGGGACATTTTTACTATGATATTCTTCTTAACTGACATGGAAAGCATGAGAAAACTCACAAATTATTTTTCATCTTTCCCAGAACTTGAGCTTCTATTTAAGCTTAGGTTTAGGGTAAGTATAATGTCAGGTCAAGAACTGAAGTCATGAATTTGGTTAGGAAACCTACTGCAGAGCACTTATCGCCAGAGAAAATGTCAAGGAATCTTTTGTTGTGTTTCTACTAGATTTCCAGTGCTATTTTGAGATTTTTCCCTTATAACTAAATGGCTCTGAACTCCTCTGCATTTTTCAAGTCTTTTTTTTTCCCCATGGCATATACATAAAAATGCAAGGATAGCTTGAACTGAAGAGAAAGTTAACCCTTTCATCTGGATATGTCTGAGCACTAGATCAATACCCAATCAATACATACACTAAAAATCAACAAACACCGGGCGCTTTCAGGCCCACAGCGAGCCACCCCATCCCTCGCATGCAGTGCATAGCCCGTGGATATTGGGGAAGAGCTCTTTTTCCATGGGGGAATTTTCAGCACAAAAGTTTGGTGATATTTGTAAAAAGTTGAAAATAAGCAAGAGGCAAATATTACAATCAGGTCAATTCAATCAGATATGATCTATATGAAATTATAGTTACAAATTTGAATTTGAAATATCTAGAAGATTAAATTATTGGTGATTGGGCTATGAATTGAGAAGCCAATTGTCAGTTTTGTTAAAGAATTAAGACTGAAGGGGAGAGAGGGATGAAAGAGGAATGATGCTCAACTTAATGGGGGGGGGGGGGGGGGGGTAAATGGATATATGTTAGGACCAAGAAGATTTTTGTGTTATAAGAATTGTTTGCTAAGAATATTAGAGTTACAAGAAAATATCACTCGAGAAAGGCAGGTTACCATAAAAATTTATGAATGAAAAAAAAAACCCACCAGAGTTGGAAAGAGATACAGGGAGATGGAGAGATAGGATGAAAGAGATGCGGAGGGATGAGACAGAAAATATCACAAAAGATAAGTAGGTTATCATGAAAAAAAAAATACATGAATACATCCATGCATAAAAGACAAGAGAAGGAAAGAGAGACTGGGAGATGGAGAGATAGGATGAAAGAGATGCGGAGGGACGAGACAGATAATATCACAAAAGATAAGTAGGTTATCATGAAAAAAATACATGAATACATCCATGCAAGAAATACACAGTTGGAAAGAGAGAAAGGGAGACAGACAGATAGGATGAAAGAAATGGAGAGGGAAGAGACAGAAAGATAGATCATGAAAGATAGGTAGGTTATCATGGAAGAAAATATGAATACATCCATGCAAAAAAAAACAGTGTAGGAAAGAGAGACAGGGAGACAGACAGATAGGATGAAAGAGATGGGGAGGGGAGAGACAGCTATATAGATAGGATAAATAAGGAAGAGGGTGAAAAAAAAGAGATAGGGATTAGAAGGGATACAAAGACAAACAGATTGAAATAGAGAAAGAAAGAGAAAGGGAGAAATATAGAAACAAAGAAAATGACAAGTACCTGTAAAGGAGAAAGAAAATGGGAGATAGAATGACGTGCAGGCATTCCCAAATTGTTCAAATTTTCTTCCTCCCGGTAATGCATTACAGCATCCGAGGCTGCGCAGATGGAGCCCGCTATCAAATGTTGGGTTCGGAATCGGGCTGTGATAGTTTCTGATGGATGATTTCAATGCACACAGAAGCGAGCCTAAATTGAAAGTGCCCTGGGAAATCAACATGAAATGTGCGACATATGTCGCATGCCCGAGACTCCGGGCTCTCGAAATTGACCAGAGTGGAATGAGGAAAACGACATTAGGTGCGTCCTCATCAGCCTGAGTGAACCTGAGTTCAAGATCAAGATTTTAGCCTGATCAGTGCCACAGGGTTCATACACTTATACATTTTCAAAATTCCATGATTTTCCATGACTTTCCAGGGCAGAAAATGCAAATTTCCATGACCCATCGATAACATGTGATGCAAAGCTGATTAAGAGTTTCAAAGCTGATCTGAGTGCCATGAATGCAGGGCTAGCCGGAGCACAAATTTATTAAGATGAAAAATATCTTGAATAAATGATTTTCCATGACTTTCCAGGAGAAATTGACAAATTCCCTGACTTTCACTGACTTTTTGCTTCTGGAAAAAAGAATTTCCAATTCCCTGACTTTCCAAGAATTCCCTAATTCATATGAATCCTGGTGCTACTATAGAGAAAAAAAGTAAAGAGTTTGAAGAACCTTGCCTCCATCAGCCCAAAGTTGGGTGATTACCACTTGAGTTTAGAATTAGCTCGAAACACAGCAAAGCTTTTGAAATAAAGATGTATACAAGTACTAAGTAACAGGCAGGCTGCAGCAAGAAAACCAGAACCCAAGTTGCGTGATGGTATCAGAAATACGCCTGAATAAATCGCGAGCAGTGTCTTCACCCGGAAGCTAGGGGGCTAATGCACCAAATAGCGGGATAATTCACGGATAATCCGGAGCTGACTTCAGGATTGTAAACTCAAGCTTAGGCCCACGAAATAGCCTGCTATCTGCGTCTTCATTACAAATCAGCTTGAGCTAGTTCTGATCAGGCTCACTGCTTGGATCAGGGCCCCTTGTTTCATAAAAACTTGTTATCAATAACAACTGCCACATTTCTATGACAAATTTGCTCTCAGCCAATCAGATGCAAGGATTTCAGTAGCTTATAACAGTTATTGCAACTTGTTATTGATAACAAGTTTTATGAAACGGGACCCAGAACTAGCTGGCTATTCTGGAAACTGGGGACAATGGAAACGTACTTATTGGGGTGCTGGTGGGTAGCTGCTGGAGTATAGATTGCCACACTCATTTGGAGGAAGAATAAGAAAACTGCTCATGTGCAAAAAGAATTATGAAAATATGTTATTTACTCTTTGTATTCCTGAGAGGTTTAATTCTCATGTTGGGAAAATGTAAGGAGGGGTGGCCATCATTCAGAAGCGGAGGGGAGGAGACTGATGTTTGCAAAATGAGGAGGAAAGTATATTAAATATTTGATGGGACTAGTTATTGAAAATGGTGTTCTAAAGTGAAATAACAGAAAGACTTACAAGGAGGGACAATGAATGCATGATTGGAAGAGAGAGTTGCAGAGAGAGGAGGAGGGAGGGAGGGAGAGAGAGAGGGGGAAGGCTAGCAAATGATGATCAATAATGAACCGTTCTTGCAAAGCGCATATCACAAAAATAAATTCAAGTCTGTATGCGCTCAGAAGAAAGAAGAGGATAAAGAATGACAGAGGGACATGACGGAAGAGAAGTACCAAGAGAGAAGACTAATGAAAAGAAGAATGAGAGAATTGCAATAAAGGAAAAAAAGGCAGATCCTAAAGAAAAAGATAAACTAAAAAAGAAAAGAAAAAAATGGAAAGGTATGGATGAGTGTTCTTACAGCCCCCAAAATCTTGGAAAATACTAAACTCTAACGTACAAATATATAGGAGAACCCTGCCCCCCCATTTCTTGTTCCATCAAAGAGTTGTCACAAAACCTAACTCCTTGACTCAATCAGCACAACCTGTCCAACTAAATGAAATGATCTACCATATACTATTCTCTGAATTTGGTGATTAACTTATCAACATCTTGCTGACAAAAGTTGGTCAGAGCAGTCAATATGAAAAGTCCCAAAGAGATAGACAATAAACATCTTTAATTACAATTCTTTGGGGGGGGGGGGGAAAGAGGAAAATCTTCCAATTCTTTTCTTCTTCTTGTGCAATTGGCATACATCTGTCGGACCATAAAATCATCCCTGTCAAAAGTTTCTCAGAAGTTTGATTATTTCCATACCAGTGTTTAGAGGACAAATCCTCTAACCAGGTCTTAAGACCCCAAGCTGGCTCTTCTGCGGATGAAAATCTGTAACTCTATGAATAATTGAATTTCAAATGATGGAGAGAAAAACGTGGATTAGGGATGCATGCATAAGAGAATTCTGACACTGCCATTAGCCACTACACTGTATGAAAGATAAGAATTTTCTTGTAGGTTTATAAGGAATGTACAAACATCATCTAGTCTCAAAGAATTAAATTGAGGGGAAAGAAGAACATGAAAGAGCAAGAGGAAAAGTAGGAGGAGGAGGAGGACAAGAAAATGATGAAGAAGGAGGAGGAGGAGGAGGAGGAGAGGAAGAAGATGAAGAACAAGACAAATGAGAATATGAAGGAAAAGAAAAAGAAGGTGGAGAAGAGGAAGAAGAGAAAGAAGAGCAAGACAAGAAGAATATGAAGAAGATGAAGAAGAAAAGGAGGAAGAAGACGAAGAGAGAACAAAGAAGAAATGAGGAAGGAGAAGAAAATAAACAAGAATAACAGGTAGAGTAATAGTAGGAACAAGATTATGAGAAGAAAGTGGAATATTTAAAAATGGTACTAAAAGTGGATAAAAGGCGATAAATACAAGAAAAGAAACAATGACTAAAAGAAAAATAAAACCTCTCAAGCAATAGAACGCAAACAATAAAGATAATGAGGAAAAATCAAGATCATAAGGAGAATGACCCAATGATTTTCATTTCAGAGAAAAGAAATGGGAGAAATTCATCAAATAGTGTGCCTCACTTACCCTAACTAATGTGATTTCCTCATACTGCCACTGTGTCTCTCTGTTTGATATCTGTGAGAGAAAGAGAGAGAGAGAGAGAGAGAGAGAGAGAGAGAGAGAGAAAGAGATAAAGAAAAAGAGAGGTGGAGAGAGAGGCAGAGAGAGGCACAGGGAGAGAGAGAGAGAGAGAGAAATTTGAGAAGAGTAGAGACAGAGAAAAGGAGGGAAAATAGAAGACAAGTGAGAACAATATATTTATACTGATAACATCTTCGCCTTCCCCGAAAAAAGCCACTAACGCGCACGTACGCGAAATGTACGTTTTCGAGAAAAACGTGATTGAAGTTTTGACCTTATTTTGAGCTTTTAGCAGCTAGTGTATTATTTTTCCGTCCTAACTCTCAAATTTTCTAACAGAGCAAGATGTTTTCTTCAAGGATATTTTGTGCTTTTATTTAAAACATCTAAAGGTTTTCTAATCATTAGCATTTAATCCTTAACGGCTTTCTTCCCGGAACAAATATGCGCGAGTACGTAAATCCAGTTCCCGGAAAAAGGCCCCTAATGCGAATCGGTCTATGCGCGTAAGCACGTTGAGCGAAGAATAGTGTCTTTCTTCCGGGAACAAAAAATGCGCAATAGTTCCCAGAAAAGGGACGCTATTGCAAATGGGTCTATGCGCGTAAGCACGTTGAGAGAGGAGCAATTCACGTGCTCGCATAATTTTGTTTTTTGGCTTATTACGTCATAATGACGTCAAATTGAGGTTCGAGAATGGTACGAGAAGAAAGCTTATGATATGCTTTTTCCATTTCTGCAATGAAAAAAAAATGGCGGGAAAATTGAGAAAAGGTCGATAACGGCCTTTTTCCTGGAAGGCGACGACATATAAGACGCAGTGCAACTGGCTGGAAAATGCAGATAATCATAAAACATTATTCAAGCTTACAAAATTTAATCATTAGTATATGTATATGCGACCACGAGGCTATTATTACCTTATAAAAACTAAAACAATTTTGCTTAAATGCGGATTTTCTTTTTCAAATTAACTCCAACTTGGTGATGATGCAATAACAATGACAACAGTTGTTAGTTTGATAAACCTAATAAATTCAGTGCTTCCACATCTACTCCTGATGACACAGGCAGCCTTAGGGAGGGGTGGAGGGACCAATTTGCCCATACTATCCCCTAAAAAAAAATTGGTATACCATAAGTAAACAACATAAAAAGCATCACCTTAACTGTGCATTTCCCCTGACCTATCAATGCCATCAGCTTTAATTAGTCAATAATCCACCCCTAAATCATAATTTCTAAATTTGATTTAGATAAATGCTTGAAGACTCACAAAAATTCAAATACACGTAATGTACTACCGACATGTATTAAAAGCACACAGGCAATACATTTGCAAGTGTAATGTAATCAAATGTTCTCACAATGTTCCTACATACTTAAGACCTGAAACAAACAAGAGTAGCTGAAATGATTGCTTGTCAAAGTAAGTGTCAGTGAAGTGCAAAAAAAAAACTGAAATGAACCATGATAAACAGGAAAATCTGATTAATCACAAATTGCACAGAAGTATATCGAACGCGACTGCAGATCTGGAATGAAATGTATTTGCACCTGGTTTGTGTGTATTCTGGCCTCTGAAAAACAGCGCAACTTTTGTATGTTTCTTGATATATGCATAATGCTATCCCAGTGATCTTTAGAAATAGTGCCTGTTGCATGCAGAATTTCTTGCTCTGGAGGTAAAAATGGTTTTAAAGGTTATGCAGTCTTGGGCAGGGTGTTGAATTTGGTGAAAACGTGTCTTTTTTTCTACATCAATCTATACATTTAGATAAAGAGACCGCTAAACTTTGGTAAGGGTAAAAAAAGGGTATTTGTGAACTTTTTCATTCATTTTACTTCCATTCGTTATTCTTTATAATATAGACTTATTTATAATATACTTATTCCCATTTACAACATACATAGGTAACTCTTCCTTTGGTTTCTAGAAAGTGTTCTTCTTTAATACAATACACTATGAACATGACGGACAAAGAAAGTGGACAAAATAAACAACCTCTCATTCTACCCTTCACATTGGTTCTGGTAGTCAAAAGAGCATCCATTCACAGCTATTATGTTTAATTAGTACTTCCAGGTGAATATGCATGTGACACCTGTTCCACATATTTTAGATAATAACCGTGAAGGGACGTTCTTCTGACTACCAGAACCACGGTGAAGGGTAGAATGAGGGGTTGTTTATTTTGTCCGCTTTCTTTGTCCGTCATGTTCATAGTGATAGAATGATTAGCACACAAAACTATCTTTAACTGTATTGGTAATATTTAACCCATTCATGACAGTGGGTCCACATTTTGTGGTTTGGTCTAATAACTTTTGATGCAGAGCCCTAAAAATCATACCAAATACATGAGCAGAAAGAGCAACAAATTCTACACAAACTGTGCCCGTTTTCGT
>CM057169.1:15932396-15945502 GCA_029962745.1 Echinometra lucunter
AAACTCACTCTCTCTCTCTTTCTCTCTCTGCCCACCCCATTCTCCCTTCCCCTCTCTCTCTCCCTCTCTCATTCTCTTTCTCTCCATTCCCCATCTCTTTTCCTGTTTCTCTGTCCATCTTTCCTGTGCTCTTCTCCACTTGCCTCCTCCATGGAGTGAACGCCATCATCCGGCCGTTGAGGGCCGCTACAAAGGGAGAGTCATCGTCGTAGCAGTACTAGTTTGTGCAGCTGTAGCACAGCGCACGCTCACTTAACGAGGTTGGAATACCATTATTACTCACGGCACCGCACACCGAGGAGCCACACCAAATCAACTCAACTATAGGCAAGGGGGGAGATTCACAGATAGACCCATACACTTGTTGGAATATCTCACCGTCAGACTGTCGGAGCTGCGTGAAGTGATACCGCTTGGGTGTGTTGGGGGTGATGGGGGGTTACGTGAACAGCAACCGGTTGCCGGGATGCATGTATTTGTAAACGTCTCCTCGGCACTCCTGTGTCCCAGGCGCAAGGTATGGTGCTCTTTCTACGTCTTTCAATCGTATTTGTTGCTTTTGTGTTCCATTTAATGTGTTGGCGCTTTGAAGTTTGCTTTTATCTACAGTGTAAGTCCGTTGACACCCATCCGTTGTAGAGGTGCTGTGGTCTAGTGGATTGGTCATTGTTCCTTGGATCTCAAGGTGAAGAGTTCAAATCTTTGCAACTTCACTAATGTCCCAATTTACTTTTGTTTCACTGGACTTAAACGTAGTAGGAGAATAGCTTGTACGACCTTCCTTGAAATGTACCTCATGCTGGTAGGACTGCCATTGCCAAAGCTAGGTAAATGATTTTGCAAATCTCTTTAGAATTGCATCATGACATTATATCATAATATGACGTGTGCTGTTCAAGCATAGAAACTGATGTCAGTAGCAATGAACAAAAGGCTTTGAAGACTTTTGAAGTTCAGATTTACATGTATATATTGTTTATTTCTCTTTTCTAGAAAAACTTGTACTTGTGTGGAGTCCTCTTTCATGGGACACTAGCATTATCTTACATTTTTAGTTTACTAATGTAGGGAAAAAATCATCATGTAGGTCAAATTACAACATATTTGTCATAAATCTGTTGTATTCTTTTCACTCGTCCTGAAAAAAATGAAATGCTAAATACTTAATTGTGATTAATTTCAGTGAGTGTACATGTATCAAGCTGTTGGACTTTAGTGAATTCATGACTTTTTACACAAACTGATGTTGATATTTCTCCATTCTTCTTTTTTTTTGGGGGGGGTATATTTATTGAGGCTCATCTCAAATTGCAATATTTACAGTGATTAAACAATGATTGAATAAGGCATCATAAAATTACAATATTGACAGTGATTAACAATGATTAGATAAATGATCATAGAATTACAATATGTACAATGATTTTAAAAAGATGGGAGTTGTTATAACTTGAATGTATGGTTCTCTTTTGTAATTTTGCATCCATATACTGTATTCCTTTATTCACCACTTAAAAAGGAAAAAACAGCATTGAAATTATCTTCACTATTAGAATAACATATCATTAGATTTCCAGGTTGTTATGTAATTTCCATCTGTATACATCACTTTTAATAAAAAGCATTATTACTTTCCCTACTGACATTGACTTTAATAAAGCCATGTTCAATTCTTTTTCATGTCATCCAAGTCCTGTGACATCTGGAGAAGTATTATTGCAATAATTCCTTTTAATGACCCATGCCCAATTTTTTTTTTCCTTTCCTCCTCCGTCCCCGAATCATATTTGTCGGATAATGCATCGTCCATACAGCGATGTTAGCTAGCCTTATTGATTCTTATTCAATCAATCAAGCCCATGTGCAGTCTGCGTGCCCTAGTCAATTACATGTAGATATCATTCCCGGGGACTTGGATAATTCCCCCTATTGATTCTTCATTATCTATCCGCTCCTTGTAAAAAAAAAAAAAAATGCGTGTGCCGTGTTGCCCGAAGTATTAACTGCCTTGCCATGGCCGAGGTGCCGGTAGAACGGACACGGGCCTTTTGTGGCCATGCGGCACGATGGCCTCAAATTTGCTATGAACCTTGTTTTGCAGGTGTTGCTGAATTGCATTGATGGATAGAGTGGAGAAGAAAAAAATGGAGGCTACTGTGATTGAGAGGTTACTTGTATTTTGTAATAAGGCAGTTCAGTGGCACTTTAAATTTTCTCTTGGATGATGAAGTATGTATCAATTATTTAGAATGAAAGAAAATGAATCATCATTTAACCTACAAACACATGTTTGTAAATGGTCGTTATACAACTTGTTGAGCAAATTGTGACCGCAAGGAAAAGGTGCTATATCAAATACGTTACTGATTAGAAAGAACGGGATATTATATAAGAGAGTCCTTTCTTGTGGGATATGAATTATTTGCTTATGGCCAGTATATCATCTGAGAGCAAAAAAAAAGGACACAGAGTTCATACACTTTTGACTCTCAGCGATTGTTTCAAACGAACCCCCCCCCCCCCCTCCTCCCCGCGATAGAAAGATTAAATGTTGCATTATATTGCATAAAGGGGCATATGTATGCATATGATACTTTTTGTCGTAACAATATTTTTGACTGCTTTTGGGAGAGAAGTGTACTGTTTGGTATATGACATCATGAACTCATGGTTTGAATCAACCTCAGCGACATGATGTAAAGCAAAATGTTTTAACAGCAAAATGATGCCCAAATCTCCGCTTTTACAATGAAATATTTGGCTATTCGATGTATTGTTTTACTTACAAAATCAATAATTTCTTCGCTTTATACCAATCATTCAAGAAATCGATCATTTCTTATCACATACCTGTAGACTGATGGCATAAGTCATGTAAATTTCCAAGTCTTACTTCCCAAACTCTTCCTTTCTCTTTCCTTTGTTTTTTCTTTTCTCTTCTCTTTCTTCTCAAATTCTCTCTCTTTCTCTCTCTTTCTGTTTCTGTTTCGTTCCTCCCACACACCCACGACAAGTCTTCAGAAATGAGAATACTCGTGCCATGTGAGAATCTCTTCACATGTATAGACGGAAAGACAGAAAACCTATGAAATTACCATTTAAAATGCAGGAGATTTGGGATTCTAAATTTTGCAATTTGCATATGTCAGAGCTTATACATCCACTACAAGGTTGGTCTGTTCAGTTTGGGCAGAGACCTTTTAAAAGATACTGTTTAAGATTTAAAATGACATGCAAAATGGATCCAAGGTGTAATAGCAAGATGACCTGGAAAATGGTCGCAAGTTGAAATGTTTCCAGAAGATAAGAAATTAGCACAAAGCTAATGTGGAGAAAAAATACTCTCACTTTTCAGTTTTTAAATCTTTTAAAGTCATGACAGTATATGGGTTTGAATCTGGAAGATTAGTGGTATGAGGAAAAAAAAATTGAATAGTTGAATTATTCTTTGATGTTGCTGTAGAAAAAAAAAATCCTTTGAAGCATATAGGAATAAGAGTAAATATTCAAGAATTTAAAAAAAAATGGTCATTTTTAGAATGATACAATTATTTATAACCATCGTCATCAACATCATCAACACCACCATTAGTTTGACATCTCCACCACCACCATCATCATCTTCAACTTTTTTGTCTTCCTAATTTCTACCGTTTCTCTCTCCTTCCCTTACTTTTCTCAGCTCTTCATGTGGTGTGTTTCTAAGGTTTCCTTCTTGTCATCACAATCCTCTCGTTCTCTTTCTGTAATCTCTTCTTCTTCCCTCCCTTCTCTATATTCTCTCGTTCTTTCTTCTCTTTTGTAAGGAAGCTGTAGATATATCGCTAGATTACTGAAAGGCTTTCTGAAAAGCTCTAGGACGCAATGAAACACATTTCATATACTCCTCAGTGACAGTCTGGCTTTTCATCAATCATCACAAATAACGGCTGTCAGAATTAGCGACCATATTTGTACTTGCCGCATGTGTGATTTAGTATTTACCGAGTAGTGATTGGTGATGTTTAATCTAAAGACATTTTCATTACCCTGAAACAAAATGGTGATGTATCATGATACTTGTGATGGGGATTGTTTTATCTGAAGAATACCTCCTCCCCCCTTTTTTTCTAAGTTTGATATCATGTATAATGAGCAAAATCTTTGCAGTCCTTCATGTCAGTTTCATTGTCATCCCTACAACTTGTTTGCTTAGAACTTTAAACATAGGCATAGTGTTATCGAATTATGTAATTAAAATTAAGTGTAAAACCTTACAGGTTAATTTCTTCCTCCCTCGCTCTCTCTCTCCCTTCGTGTTTCTCTCACTCACTTTGTAGTTCTTAATTCTTTTTTTCTTGTTCTACATTTCTTTTTATTTCTTCTATTTCCATATTATATTGTTCATCCCCTTAATTTTTCTTATCTTATGCCATGGGTTTAGCCATCAAATAGATGTTAAATCTTACCAGGCTGGGTTTTTTTATCCTCTTAATCTGCCTTTTTAAAAGCTTGTTGTTGTTCATTGTACATTTCTTGTTTTTATCATTTCTTCTACATTTCACCAAGAATATGCTTTTCATGCCTTATTCTGGTTATGTCAGCGTATTCCATGCCTAGAGCTTGCTTGCTGAACTTGAAGCAGTTTTCTAGGACAAGCTGTTTCGTCAGATCTATGCAACAATCCTCCCTGCTAATGCGATTGACAAATGAGGTCCCACTATCCCTTTCAGGTTTTCTCCTTTCCAAAGAGTTAAATGCGATTCTGTCTTTTTCTCAAATTACATGATAGCGTTGTGTTTTTCACATTTTTATCGCTGTGTCTAAGCTATTTCTTAAGTTACTCCCTCTTTTTTTTTCTTGCCATCTTTTTTTTTTGTGCCAGAGTATTGATTTCATAATATCTGTCTCTAGCTTGATTTTAATGTTGCAAGCTTGTTGGAGGAATGCAATGTTACAAACATTGTTTTGATTGCAGTTCCGATTCTGACATTCATATTTATTTGTAAAATATGAAATTAAGAGTCATTGAATTTGCAAATGATAAGAGGCTGGCGCATGCAGGTATCAAATTTTGTCTTCCTTTCTCATACTTGATCTAATTTGGCTTGCCTAATCATCAGAAAATAACAAAGAAATGAGATACTCCCAGACAGTAAATTAGACGTGGATGTCGGAGAAACAGTGATAACTGTTAAGTTTTCAGACAGATCTTGGAAAATATCGCTTTTCTAATCAAATTCTGACGCCTCTTGTGATTTGGCCTAGTAATTTGAGATGATCTGAGCCTTTGTTTGTCACATTATGGTGGGCAGTGGCCATTTTTTATTTCTGCATGCAATATGTTCCAGCAAATACTTTAAAATCTTCCTTTAAAGATAAAGTCGAGTTGTGGTTATGCAATTACGGTTTGAAAGAAACTGCATGTTTCAAAGAAATCAGGGAAAAGCTGACGAAGTGAAAAAAATATATATATCCCCAGTGGAAGAAAAGGATATAAAGCATGCAGCCATGTATAGTGCTTATTCCTTTTTCCCAATGAGCCAGCAAATCAGGGTATTACTTGAGGTTTTGAAATTATCAAAATTATGAGATATTGAGACAATTTAGCTAAACACACTGCAAAACACATGCACTACATAAAGAAGTGACTCTATGGGACTGCATATTAATGTTCATGCAAAACAGCTGTGTCTTGTCATATTTCAAATATGAGGGCATTTGAAGAGCAATCCTTCACAAGGGACATTTACATTTATGATGTTCTTCTAACCTGGGATTTTTTTTTTTAAATCATAGAGAGCATGCTAACTATGTTTCACCTTCCAAAACTTGGAACTTTCTCTTTAATATCAAACCTTGCCATCTGATACAGAGCATTAGACTTTTGTCAAAATGGAGACAGTAAACAAAAAGGAAACCTTCAAAGAGAATTTTCCATAAAGCATTACCAAAGAGACTCCTACCTGCACAACTTTAATAAAAATTCCATTTGATCAACCCTCTTGATTTTATCAAAGACAACGCAGTAGAAAAAAAAAGCCGTAAGTTTCCCCAGACGTGCTTAAAGACGTGGATATATTAAACCTGATTGGTTGCTTTTGTCAGTGTCAGTGTTTCCGGATGCCATTAGGGCCGGCAGGCTGGCATTTTGGCCTTCTCTTAAACGGGAATTACTTACGTAACTGAATCTGCTCTCTTTCTTGTAGGGGTTTGGACATGATGGAACAGTAACTGAAGAGCTAAGGGCTATGATGCCCTAATTACTAGAGGTAATTGGAGAGGACTGCAAGTCTTGGAGCAAATTTGCTTTTGCTCAGAAAGATTTAATTTATCCACCTATTTTCTTTAAGTGATCGATCGTTCATTAGCCCTTCATTGGGGGGAAGCATTTTCTTGGAAAAATCAATGCAATTTAATCGTTCTCCCTCTCGTTTCACTTGAGTTATGTAACCTTTTTCCTTGACATCTCTTGATTACTTGTCCAGGTAGAAAATGTGTATTTAGGAAGATTTTGTTGATATCTCTAAGTGTGTGTACACTTTATCTCTTCTAAAAGAATTGTTTCACATCTACTCATGATTTCATTTAAAAAGTAGGCTTGCTGATTACGCAGATAATTTCCCAGAGGCATTGAGGTTATAATTACAATAGCCCTTAAAGAGAAGTCCCCTTTCTTACAATTTATCACTCTCTTTCTCTCTCTCTCTCTCTCTCTCTCTCTCTCTCTCTCTTCTCTTTCTCTCTCTCTATCTATCTATCTATCTATCTGTCTGTCTGTCTGCTTTCCCTGCCTCTCTCTTTTGATATTTCTATTCCATCCTTTTAGTTCTTACCTATGTCAAAGTGCTGTCAAGATGGCTTCTAATCTTTGTTCTTCTAGTATTTTCAATATAAGACTGATATCAAAAAGTGCTCTGTGCCCCGTCCTCCTCCTTCACTCTCATCCAGCCTCTCCCTACCCTTCTTCCCTTCACCTCCCCCCCCCCCCCCACCATCTTCTTTAATCATGGATTTTTACCATTATTCTAGTTTCAGTTACACTCGGATAAGATTTAGTTTGTACTACACCCTTATCTTCCCTACCCCTCCACCACCGCCACTCCTCCCCTTCCTTTCCTCCTTTATCACACTCCTTAACCCCTCCCCCCCTTTCCTCTCATGTCTTACTCCCTCTTTCACCTACCTCAATCATTGTAAAGCTTTCACCCTTGTTGCAATTTTCATTAGACTAAGATCAAAATTTAGATTTTTGACCCACTCAGATCTTGCCTTTATTCAAACCCATCTTCTCATGAATCTTTATCCCCCTTGCACTTATTTCATTCACTGTAGTTTGTAATACCTTTGCCTTATTGCAGTTTACGTTATCGATCAAAAATATATTTTGTGTCCTACCCAGCACTTCCCTCCTCCATTCAACTCCCCCCCCCCCACCCCCCCTCTCCCCCTCTCCAAGCTTACTCCCCCTTTCACGCACTTCAGTCATTTTCAAGCCTTCACCCTCATTGCAATTTCAATTAGGCTAAAATCACCATTCCCCAACGGGGTTTCAGCCATTGCGCTAATGGGTCAAATATCAGATGGCATTTTTCCTTATTTTGTATATATTTGTTTCACCTCTTTGTCATATCACTTGGGACTTTTCCCCGATATCACATCAAAATGAGCGCTTTGACTTTCTCCTTTGAAGTGTACTTTTTGCGACTGGCAACTTATGTAAATGGAATACACGGCAAAGCTTTGAAATAAATGAAAGAAGTGTAGGCACAATATTATTCAGAAAGAATGCATCTACACACCATAAAGTGAATAAAATATGGAGATCCATAAGATTCTGTATCTTTGTTTTAAGAAAAAGAAGAAAAATCCTAAAAGTCTCCACAAACCCTATCAAGTAGCCCTTTCATTTTGAGGGGGGGGGGGGGGGAGGTGAGGTGTTGCTTTTCTGAAAGTTTTTTCTTCTATTTGGCAACATGCACATCATGTAGATTCTGGCAAATATCTTTGAAAATGAAAAATTTACTAACCAAACCACAAGACAAAGACACATTGCAGTCATGAGGCCTATCATTAAAATTAATTTTACCCCAAGAAATATATTTGCCTTGATTTGTGAAGTGTTTTCAGGATATAAGGAGCTTTCATTACACTCACATCTTTTGTCTTAATAATGATAAGATGGAAGATGCTAGACGGAATTTGCCTCACTGCATAGTATACATGATACATCTCATTCCACTCTACAGGCAAGAGGGAAACCCTGCAAAGATCTTGATATGTGGGACTGTAGACAAGATTCCGACCCTCAAGGATAAATGGAGTCTAGGTTTTCAAGCTTTCCACTTCAAAAACACAAGAGGCTCAGCGTTCTGAAGGAGAATTGTGATGAAATGTTCAGATGAAAAGAAAGCAAGATGGAGAAACGTTTTGAAGACATATGTTCAATTTCTTCCGTTAAAGGAGTAATCAGACCTAATGTAGGGATTTTCCCTCTCTACTGATGAGGCTATTTTCTATTTATCTTTCACTCTCTTTCTCCCCCTCTCTCTCTCTCTCTCCATCTCTCTTCATTTCTCCCTCTCTGTCTTTCTCCTCTGATGTTTGTGCTTTCTTCTCACCTCTAAGGTTTGTTCACATATGGAGCAGCAAACCGCGCTGATAATATGGGAGGGGGGGGAGAGAATCATACTGCGCTTCACACTTTTTGCATCTTAAGCCTGGCGCACACTGCATGATCCGACTGCGATCCGATTTTGGAAAAATTTGTTATAGCATTTGATATAAACATTCACACATGTAAAATCTTCATGATCAAAGTTCCAAATAGTTGTATGAACACTAATATCGAAATTCCAGGCTATTGCGACCCTCCCTGAAGGAATAAAATCATATTCAATTCCAAATCCTAGTGATGTCATAGCAATCTTGCAATCAGCTAAGATTTGAAGTCGATTTGGCCTTTACTCCGAACACAAGGCTTGTATTAAACCAAAATTTTGATTTTAGTTTTCCTACCATTATGACGAACTTCAAAAACGAGAATTTTACTTGTTAAAACTTTCATATCTAATGCAAAATGCCATTTGTTCGAAAATCGGGCCGCAGGCGGATCGTATAGTGTGCGCCGGACTTAAGAACATACACACTTGTAAACAAAACTGTGTAGGTCATTTCTTGCATCTCTCATGCCCACTTACACACACAAAAAAAAATCCACCTGGCTTTTTGAACAGGCTTACCGTGACTTGTGTGAATGAACCTCAAGAATTAATTCCTCTACTTGCTTGCTTTGTCAAATGCTTCTTATCTAGTCTGTGTTTTAGCTTAATCTGGCACTATCATTATGTGAACGGGTGTGACTCAAAATTGTAAAAGGATCATAGCCCACCTTCTCAGATTGAGATCTGTAGTGGATGATTCCTCTGTTCCTCTGGATTTTAATGATATGATATTTTGACTGCTGAAGTTAGTGTGCATTGTCACTCATTTATTTGATTTGGTAAGATTTGCCCCTGAATAATAAATTGCACTATGTGGATGATGAATAATAGTTCAATTTTGTTAATTATCTGGACAGGGGGAGTTTTATTGAAAATGAATTCAGATTAGAATTTTAAAAGATTTTTTTTTAATCCAGCTGAAATGAACACAACAAAACAGAAATATCCATACATGGGATTATTTTATATAATTGTTGGCAGATGTCTTTGTATGTAATCTTTTGATATTAAAGTTCAAATCTTTCTACAGTTTCTGTAGCTTTTTCTTGTTTTGTAACAGTTTCAAGTTGATTACTGAATGTCAGGATACAAACTGCACTGCCTCTGCAAATAGACCTGTAAAGAAATAAACAATTGTTGACTTCTGTGGTATAATAAGAGCAAGAGTCGGCCATGGGGAATTATAAATACTTTGGGGTAGGGTGATGTGATTGCTATCTGTGATGCAAATGCCTTTAGTCTTTATTTTTCTAGCTTCTAAAAAGCACGAGGTTGCTCGTACGGCTCCTCCAAGCTGCCTGAAAAACACTCAAAAGATGTTGTTTTTTGTGGCCAGCAAGACGTTTTAGCCACATGCCATTAATAATGCAGGGGTCCTTATTAGCGCTTCAGTGGTTACGTTGTGGGATCTTGGAGGTTGGGTAGCCCTTTCTTCCCCAGCAAGCAGGTGTCGTTAGTGGCCAGAAGAGTTAGGTCAAAGTGTTAAGTTCATGAAAATTTAGATGGACTGAAGTTACTGTCCTGTAGAAAGCATCTCATAATTGAAATTGGTTCTTTCTCATCATCATTTTCATCACCATCATGCCCATTGCTAGTGGCCACCTGACCTGTCTGTACATATCGATCAGACCCCATCATTTCCATCATCATCATCACCATCAACCATGATCTCTACCACTGTCATTTTACTGTATCATCATCATTAATATCATCATCATCATTATCACTACCACCATTGCCGTCGCAGCCATCACAATTACTACAATCACCATCATCATATTCATCATTGTCATTATCACCATCACCCCTATTTTCATCTCCATAATCATTATCACCACCACTATTACCATCACCACATCATCATCATCAACATCATTATCCTCCTCTGTCTCACCATCTTTATTGCTATTGCAGTCACCACCACCATCACCATCATCCTTTAATCTTATCTTAATCATCAACATCATCATCATCATCATCATCATCATCATCATCATCATCATCATCATCCTCATCCTCATCATCATCATCATCGCCACTCATCTCATTCTCCTCCATCACTCCTTCATCATCCCCCTGTCATCCTCATCCCATGCATCCTCCATCTTCAAGGCCATTCTCCATCGACGCCCATCGCCAGCGGCCACCTGACCTGCCCTTACCTATCGATCAAACCCCAATTAGCGTTGGCCCCCTGCACATCACGTCATCCGGGTTACCATCAAAGTGTGTAAAGCACTCTACATGAGCATCTCGAAAATAGACAAAGTGTTGACTACCAACAGCATCGAAGATCGTCCTCAAAAAGTAATTTCTATTCAGACAAATCCCTGAAGCAGTGATAAAATGACTAAATAGATTTACTAGAGCAACAGCAAAGAGGATTCATAATCTGTTGATCACATAGTGTAAAATGTATTTCTTGATTCTTTTCCTTTTTGGTGTTTTTGTTATGGACAGTTATTTTCTATCAAGATTTACCTGGCCATACAACATTTAGATGGATAAATTCTTGTTAATGCTTTAAAAAGTCAAGTTTGCCTTGTGATTAAGATACATACATGTTATGCAGATTGAAGTTTGCCAAAATGCTCTTGATAGCTAAGAAATGAGGACACAAAGGATTGTTCATCCAGCACATGCACCTGTGACAATTATACACTATGCCTAGGTCCAGAGTTGTGGTTAGGACTTGGGTTAGTATAAGAAAGAAATGTAGAAAAAATCATCACTAGAGCATATTATGTAGAACCTCAACAATTCCGTCTATTTCCCGTTGGATGTCTGCCTCCAAATCAGTGGTGATTCCTATGTTTCAGAATTCGTTACTGGCTTTGCAAAGTGACGTACGCGCATAGGCTTTAGTACAGAAGATACGTCAGTTTGCCAAACGGACAACAAATCATGCCAAAGACAGGAATTAATATTGTATGTTTTGTGGTTGTATTTTTTGCTCTGGAACAGGATGCGTCGATAACGATAATGAATGCCACACCAAAAAAATTGTCTGGAGTGAATAAAACAAGCTTGCATCATGATATACAAGTAGAAGAAACTGATCACGTTTTATGATCACATTGTCATTCCTACATGCAGACCACAGGCAAAGCCTCCCTTCATTACGAGGCTTTGTGTCTCTAAATTTAGCATCATTTTAAATGAAGTTGAATTAATGTAATACTCCATCCTTGCCGTGAGCTTAAAACCTTGCAATATGATTCCAAAATGGGGCATGTATAGTCAATAAGTTGTTGACGACTTGCTGTAGCAATTTAGACATTTAATGAGGACAGTGGCAGGGTTTTTTTTCTTTCCAGTCACGATGCAGAGACAGATTCTTTTGGTGTATTTGAAGCAAGCAATTTTTCACGCATTTGGCTGATTTATCCACAAACGTGCTAATCGTACGTGTCTGACTTGATTGCATTAGTTCCGCATTTTGTGGTGGGAATTAATCAATGCGTAGGACTGATGACGATGTATTGTTCATTTCATGTGAAGCATTTTATATGTGAATTTCAAAGATGGTGCAGAGAAAAAATGCATCATGGTTTGCTCTAGAGAGTAATTTTATTGATGATAGTGGTGGTGGTGGTGGAGGTGATGATGATGATGATGATGAGATGATGATGATAGTGATGATGGTAATAATTCTGAACAGGATGAAAGTAATAGTGATAGAGATGATGGTGGTTATGATTATGAGAGGAGGAGGAGGAGGAGGAAGAGGATGGTGTTAGTAATTGTGATAGGAAAGATGATGATGGTTAAATGATGATGGTGATGACGATGATGATGATGACGATGATGATGATAATGATGCTAATAATGATGCTAATAATGGAGATTCTGAGTTGGATGAAAGAGTTATTGATGATGCTGGTACCTATAGTGATAGAGATGATGGTGGTAATGATTATTGGGAGGAGGAGAAGGAGGAGGATGGTGTTATTGTAATAGGGAAGATGATGATGGTTATATTGATGATGATGATGCTGATGGTGATGATGATGATGATGATGATGATGATGATGATGATGATGATGATGATGATGATGATGATCACAGCGATGATGACAATGATGGTGATATGAAACCAATAATGATGGTGGTGGTGATGAGAAGGAAGAGGATTTTGTAGTAGTAGTGATGCTGGTGAGGAGGAGGATGAAGAGGAGGAGGAGGAGGAGGTTGTTAAGTTAGTGATGGGAAGCAAGATGAGATTTACGTCTCTCATTCTCAAGGAAATTGCTTCTGATTTATAATGAGGATCAATTTTCTCTCCCGAAAACTTCATTTTTATCCCTCTTTTCTCATTCTTTCTTTCACCAGCCCTCCCCTTCATCACCAGTGCTAGCTTCAGACAGATTAGACGGATCAGTCTCACCAACAGTAAGTCGAAAA
>CM057169.1:15946002-15962801 GCA_029962745.1 Echinometra lucunter
GAGAGAAAGACAGTAAGCAGGCTCTGGGATGTTTTCATAGAGTAGCTCATCTGGAATTAAATCACCGGCGGGGCCGGATGCGGAGTGCATTTCCAATGTGCCCCTAATGATGTACAATAAGGAGGTGAAGGGGAAAAAAAATCCTTTGACATTTAAATGTTTAAGGGTCCCACATAACAGTGATGAAAATGTCCAATAAACAAGCTGTTAAAATGTACTATGACATAATGCCTGAAAGTGCTAGACAGTGACTAAATCATGAGGTTAACATTTTTGGGAGTGATAAGACAAGACAGGTATCCATGGAATTTTACACAGCAAGAAAAGAAATGCTGCTGAATATATCCGATTCACAAACAATAATAAAATCTAAGCACTTGCCTCTTTCCAAAATAGTGCATTTACAAATTACATCAAATACAAGTTGATGGAGTCACCAATGTTTACCCAATATTTCACAGTCCAAGTGTGATGTTGATTCAGAATGGCTGTTGCTAGGCAACGCAGCATGCTGCCTCCTCCTCCTCCTCCTCCGGCCTCCCCAGAGCGGTTCCTGACTTGCACGAGATTTGAGCTGTGGATATTTCTTACATGTGTACGTGGTTATATGGACAGCGAGTGATTAAATCTGTGTAGCTGCGCTCGTCATGTATTCAGTTTGATGTTTTCTTGATCTCTTCCATCTGTCGTCTTTACACCACTCCTCCCTTGCTACCTCCCATCTCCCTTTCCAATTCTCTTCCAGGGAACCTGCCATGGTCTAGTGGATATATCGCCAAATGGAGCACACTACTGTACGAGCTGAAATTTTTTGGGTGGTTTTATTTTTGCAAATTTTGCGAATCACTCACCTATTGTGAATTTAACAACACGCGAAAATATCCGCACGTTTTTTTCTGAGCTCTCGTCATCGCCACATAGTTGCCATTGCCTTGCTTGCACTATGCGGAAAGAACAGCAGTCCTCCGTGGGTGTGTAGCATCATAACAACACACAGATAAATTGTCACTCACCACAAGTTAGTTCCGTAGTCACCTCCAAAACCCCTATAAGAAGCCAAATTCTGCTACCAAAAATGCAGATTAAGTGCCATTTTTCCAAAGCATACAGGGCCTTATTGGGGTGTAAGAAAGAGAGTCGCCGAAATGTGCTAGAAATCAAGAAATCAGGGGTTTTATGATGGCTTCTTTTGTTTATTGCAGGCTAAGAGTGTGATGGTATTGGCAAAATAAAGATCGAAAAACAAATCCTCCGGATCTGCCGATTTGGCTCTCTCATGTACAAATAGGTTTGCTGCAAGTCCCGTCTTGCTACTGCTCTTGCGCTCGCAAAATTAACGACTCATGAAAATGTCTGTGAGCCTGTGATTCACGTAAATATCTGTACGCGAAAAATAATGGCTTATACAGTAATATCTTTTGGCAAGGCAATAATCTAGGATTGCAACTTTCTACCTGGGTGTAGCAAAATGGCATCCGGTAAGAAGGAAGTCTTTCTAGTGCTAGAACACCATTATAGGTCATATGCCTTTTAAAAAAAATTCTTTGATAAGAATAAAATCTGAATAGACTGAAAGGATCCCCTGCAAATGTTGACATGGTAAAAATCACATTGAATACTTTTGCTCGTCGCTATGAATCATCCCAACCAAAGAGGTTAGTCATTACCAAGAAAATCTGGCAAATATTGATTATCTTCCATCCCTTTAAAGGCCTTTGACATAAACAGCTGCAATCAAATGCAATGAAAAAATTAAACCTAAGTCTAAAATAGTCAATCCTGATTGGTTGAAATTCTAGTTGCATTTGATTTTTTGATTTTCAGTTCGAAGAAACCCTTTGAAATAAAGGCAAAAATTATAAAACTTAATCTTAGGTTAAGTTTTTGAAGCATAATTCAAGTTAATTGATCTCAAATGACCTTTGAACTTGACTTTGTGACCTGAAATTTGTTCCAAAAGATTTGTGATACTTGATAAACCTTATGAACGAGTTTTATGGAATTTGAACAAATACTTTGGAAATGAGGGCAAATATTCAAAAAAACTTAACCTTAGGCTAACTTTTTGCAACATAATTTAGATTATTTGACCTCAAATGACCTTTGACCTTGACTTTGTGATGTGAAATTTGTTCCACGTGATCTGTGATACTTAATAAACCTTGTGTACAAGTTTCATAGAAATCAAACTATCCCTTTTGGAAAGAGAGTATTTCTTAAGTTGTTGATGCCGCCGTCGCCGACGAAAAAGCAACGCCTATATCTCGCTTTTGCTATGCAGGTGAGACAAAAACAAGAGAAAAGCTCACATATTATTTCTAACCTTTCCCAAAACTGAAGCTCCTCTTTAAGGATGACCTTAATAGGCCTCCAGAGATTTTCCTCCCTTAATTCATATTCACTCTTCCTCGTAATTTGATTGCCATTTCGACTTCTCCGAAGTGATCTGTAAAACGTCCATAAAGGAGGCAGCCTCAAGGCAAAGCGGGACAAAGACAAGAAGCAGTCACGATTGGCCCAGATTCTCTCCTTTTTTTCTCCCTGTAACAACTTGCCCTCCTTCTCTCCTGTTGCATGACATATTTATCCAATACTAGTGCTGGTATGATATTTTGCAATTTCTTATGCATTGTGAAGCATTATCTAACCCAGCTTGTGTAACTCAAGTCTTTAATCCTCAAGAAATTGGATACTGTAAAATGTGGATGATTACATAAAGAAGTGAAAATGTAGGTCATGGAAATGTATTACAAATTGCGCTTGGGGTCATACAATTTTGATTGCTTACTGGGTATCGTGTTGATGACAAGAGACAAATATCTTGAAGCCATGCATCGTATGTCCTGGTGGTCTAATTTGGTAAGATATCAACTTTCTGCAGTAGATATGAAGCTGTTGTGTGTTACAGAATAAGGAAGGAAGAAAAATCCAAGCATTCCTCCTACTCATCCATTCCTTTTGGCAACATTATGAACAACATCCACACTAACATCCCATCACCATCACCATTATCATCACCAATCATCTAGAGCTTCATTCTCATTTATCAGTCTCCACACAAAAAACATGTTCATCATCATTATATTTATCATCATTACTATCCAGAGGTTATTATAATCATAAATCACCATCATCATCACTACCACCACTATCATCATCATCATCATCATCATCATCATCATCATCATCATCATCATCATCATCATCATCAT
This sequence comes from Echinometra lucunter, assembly GCA_029962745.1. Classification (NCBI taxonomy): domain Eukaryota; kingdom Metazoa; phylum Echinodermata; class Echinoidea; order Camarodonta; family Echinometridae; genus Echinometra; species Echinometra lucunter. Next base: position 15,949,215 of record CM057169.1, read on the forward strand.
CATCATCATCACTACCACTATCATCTTTATTATCATCATCATCATCATCACCACCACCACCACCACTATCATCGTCATCATTTATCATCATCATTATCACCTCCACCACCACCATTGTCATCAGCATCATCATCATCATCATCATCATCACTATCATCACCACTATCTTCACTAAGATCATGAAATATTTTAGTTTTCTTGCTTCTTCACGGCTTCTTTCTCGCTCCTTTCTTGCTTTAAAGCCACAGTGAGCTGGCACTCATATAGCTCTAAAATTATATATTTATAACAGCGCCAACTTGCGGCTACTCGCAACCAGAGGCTGTCGTAGAAACATTACGCCTTCTTGGTTTCTACTGAACTGCCTTAGTCTGAATACATATACATTTTTTTACAGATGTGCCTCAAAAATAAAGCTCGCGTTGATCAGAATGGTGCATGCTGGGAGAAAAAACGGGACAGAATCAGTAGTTCAGGACTGAGATGGCACTTCGATATCTCGTACAAGGGCACCAGTTTGCTCTGGCTTTGAAAAATGCTCTCTAGCATCATGCAATATATTGAACTTCTTCTGGATCAATTTTTCTTCTCGATCATTCCAGTTCTGTGTAATTCATAACAAACTACTACTACAACAATCATCACCAATTAAACCTCCTCCTCATCATCACCATCATCATCACCACAATCACCACAATCACCATCATCACCATCATCATCATCATCATCTTCACCACCACCAACATCATCACAATCTTAATTATCATCATCATCATCATCATCATCATCATCATCATCATCATCATCATCATCACCACCACCACCACCACCACCACCATCCCATCATCATCAAGAACCTCATATTCTCACTAACTACAACCTACCTCTACTGGTGAAACAGTGGACTGGGCCACATAGCTCTGTGTATTTTCCTTAGGCTGCTCTACATGGGACCCTACCACTGGCACAAGGCGGGGGTTGCCATCTGTGGGAGGGACTGAGTCATCTGGATAATGGTATTGCTGTAAATGCAGAAGGAAAAAAGAGAAGAAGAAAAACATGGTAAGTAAGCATGTAAACATAACAACATTGTAGAATTCCAGTACAATATCAAATGCCTGAGTTTGAGGACTACTTTTTCTGCGACGAAGTAACAAAATATACATGCAATAACTTTGGAGTGACTATCAATCATTCACCAGACTCAAAAAGAAATGACAACTGCATCTCTCCTGCTGCAACCACCTCAACAACATCCTATACCATACTCACTACCACACATCACTACAACACTCACAATAAAACTGCCATTAGCACCATCATTGACAGGAACAGCAACAATTATCTTAAAAACTTTGAAAGAACATTTTTAAAGTTTTCTCAGTGGGTATTTGAGCTAACTACATTAATTTCTCAGGTCAACAGAAGGAAGATTTCCCCTCTTTTCAAATCATATTTTATATTTTCGCTGGATAGGCAAGTCAAAGGATCTATGATCTTCTCTACGAGGATTACAACAAAACCATACTTAATGTCTGCTACGAGCATAAATGGCATTCACTCATATACTTATGCACGGAGTTAACTTCCTAGCTCTCAGCAGACAATTTGCCTTTAGAAGTTATGTACAGTTTTTGTAGACCCTCAAAACCATTAGTCAGATTTCACTGCTTTTAGATGATCAACAGCAAAATATCAGCAAAACTAAGATGCTGTAAATTCTTCCTCCTCTTGTGGAATATCATCAAACAGATGAAAGGCAAAAAATAGTTTAGATCCCTGGGCCAGGGATGTAAACCCTCGAGCAGCGTCAACATGCATCAGGCAGAGCATGCACATGTGCAAAACCTATGATGGTTCGGAGTGTGCTAGAAGCGTAATGGGATGTTGTGAGACTGTGTGCTGGGAGCCTTCAGGGTGCATGGAGGGGTCCTACTGCAGGGTAGAGTGTAGCCTTTATTTTGTGTTCCTTTCAGATTTTTACAATAAAATCCACAGGAAATCATGAATAGAATATATCTCATGATCTCACCTAGGTATCTTTTGATGCAAGGCAGACGACATGAGGCTATATTTAACCCATTTGTGACAGGAATTATTTAAAGCCTAATTTGGTCAGCTTTTATTCTTCAAATTGGCAACACCAACATTTTTCTTTAATTGCTACATTTTTCTTACAAAACATCATGTATCTGAAATAAGTATAAATTGACTGAATGTATGATGAGAAGTCATAAAGATGCCAATTTGCAGGGAAAAATGGTAAATTTAACATTTTCATCACATTGCCAATTTAAGGATTTTAATGCTTATTTTCCTTTAAAAAAATTTCAGCATCAAACAACAAATATCGATTCAACGAAAATGGGCACAGTAAGTGTAGAATTTTTTGCTCTTTCTGCTCATGTATTTGGTATGATTTTTAGGGCTCTGCATCAAAAGTTATTAGACCAAACCACATACTGTGGACCCTCTGTCACGAATGGGTTAAACAGTTTCATGTCAATGTTCTTTTTCTCTATTTTGAAAACAGTACATGACCTTTACTAAAATGGAATAGAATCAGTTGCTTTGGGACCAGTGTGGACTCGGTTTAACGGTATGACCGAGGAACAAGTACGAAGGTTGGTGACCCCTCAGTGGCGTGGGGAAAAAAAGGCTTCGAGCAAGCCAATGTCAGGTGCTCTTCTCATCAACAGCAACAATTCCAACTCAAGCAAGAAATCAAATCATTTACTTGCATTGACCCTATAGGTGAGGTGGGTGGGTGGGTGGGTGGATGGATGGATTGAGTGTGGAAGAGAGAGAGAGAGTGAGAGAGAGAGAGAGAGAGAGAGAGAGAGAAAGTGGAGGGAGTGAGCAAGTGAGAGAGTGGGGGGGGGGGGAGGGGATAAAAAGAGATGGGAGTAAAAGTGAAAAGGAGAGAGAGAGATACAGGGAAAGATAGATAGAGGCAGAGAGAGGGAGGGAGAGAGGGAGGGAGAGAAGGAAGGGAACAGAGAGAGATGGAACAGAGTGAGTGGGAGTGAATTAAAGATAGAAAGAGAATAAAAAGATCAAATGATGACATTTGAAAATGAAAGAGCACAATTGGGACAAGAACAGTCATCGGTTGGGGCAGGGGAGGTTAAAAAACAGAGATAAAAAGAGAGACAAATAGCACATGAGAAAATAAAACAGAGGGAGAAAAGAAATGCTATGGGCAGCCTTAATCATTTTCCAACATTATGCACTTGCAATTGCCAAAGTCAATGAATATGCTTATGAGAAAAATCTTGTTTCTATCAACAAAGACATCCACTTCGTGAGTTTTAAAGCCCCTCACTGTAGCCAGCTGAGAAATCTTGCATACTGCCCTCTGGTGGTCAAAGCACTACAGTTTCTCACACTCGTAGTTGAATGATGTGAGTTTCACACTTGGCATCCTTTCGTGTAATGTACGCTGCATGGAAATAGGCCATAATTATTGCTGAGCAAAGGTGTGTTGCACAAATCAATACAATTGCCCTGGGGAACAAACAGGCACATCTGTGCACGCATTCTATTTATGGGAGAATAGAGTAACGACACAAATTCCACATGATTGCTTAGTTTGAAATGTTAATTCTAAAGTGGTGAGGTTTATATTTACATTGAAAACAGATATGTTCATGGTTGATGTCTGCATTAACGGCATTATGCTCAATCAAAGTGATAATACAAAATAAAGAGAATCGTTGAGTCATCCAAAATTTATATATTTGCAATCTGCAACATATGCATATAATTGCTGGAATCAACAAAATAAACCTTCAAAAAATGTGCAACCAATATTTTTCAGGGTTTATAAAATCATGATTAACATCAGGGAATGAAACAGTCAATGTAAAAAAATCAAATAGGTCTAAAATTTGTAGGAAATCAATCATTTTATCATTTTTAGAATGAAATAACTCAATAGAAAATTCAATCAGAAAAGTGATATAATTTGGATAAAACCCCAAATCATATCACTAATACTATAAAACACTTTACAGCCTTTCCCTTTCATTTTGGCAACATCTTGCATATTTCCACTCTTTTGATTTCAAAGTATTCTGGAATGAGAACTTGTCTATAACCAAAAGCTAATCATTACAACATTTCCTCCTTTTTTTTTCTTCACTTGGGGCACTTACTCCGATTTTGCATGACAATAAATAGGTTACGGTGCCACCCCTACTCCCCTTCAACCTTCAAAAAGTAGAGCACTCAATACTCTGGATGTACACTAAGACACCAGTAGGCTAAGAGATATTTGGACAAGTATAAATGGAGGCATGAAATTAATACAGAAAGCAATCTTATTTACATTGTGTTTTATCTTCCATCCAAGCAATTCCTCCCTCTGTTCACTTTGCCATGCACAAATGTCAAATACCTCTAGTGGCCTGCGAGCGAGCAAGCACCGCAGGCCACTTTATAAATTTAATATCAGATTTCCTACAGGTAATATCCAAGAAAATATCAAATGGCCTGGTCCATGCTTGTCTTGCTACTCGCCACTGTTAAGGTAATGTGTAGGTAGTCAAAAGCCCAGTTCACACAACAACAGAAAAACGCTGTCGGGGCTTTTGTTACCACTGGGGGTTTGTTATATCTGAACTCTAATATTAGGTGTAATATTTTCAAAGAATCGTCTCTTATTATTAACCTGTTGAACGAGAAGCCCGAGATATCTTGGGCTAGGGTGACTGGGTCTATGGAAATTGCAAAAAAGAGACCTGATATTATCATCAGTATCCTATCAAGGAACAAATGTCTCTGTACACTTCTAGTAACTTCAAGGCTTGTTCACTCATGCAGCGGTAAACGGCTTTAAACACATCTTTTGTACAAAGTGAATGCAAGGAAAGGTTCTGAACGCATACCTACTGAACTGTGTGTTTTAAGATGCAGAAATCTGATGCGCAGTACGTTTAAAAGACTCCTTTGAACATAATAAGCCCAAGATAACTCGGGCTAGGGCTTATGGGAAATGCGTATTGTATTGCAATCAAATCATGCTCAACAGGTTAAGTGCTACATATCTGAATGAGCCTCAAGAATGGATTTCACGGAGATCATCCCAGGAAAAACCCCTCTCGTTTTGCGAGTGTGAATGAGGTCATACATAATCTATGGACACAGCCTTGGTACTGGTAGGTCAAATGGTCTGTGGATGACCTGGAAAGCCTTTGGGAATGAGGATAGATGGCTATAGGTGAGCAAGATGGATGAGAAAGATGTGTCTTCAAGCAGGTAGGAGGAGAAGGATAAGAGTCAAGATGGCGACAGGGATAAGATCGTAAACATAGGGGATAAAACGTCAGAATATGTGCAAACAAAAGAATAAAGACAGAGCAAAATATTCAAGGAAAAAAAAAATAACAAGGAGACCTTAGGAAGATATTATAAGAGTACATGAAAGTGGTCTGATGGTACATATGCCATCTCAGAGTGCTTGAAAACATCTACTAGAAATGGGAGATTGTTTAAAATCTGTACCATATACACTGCAGCCTCCCTATTAGATAACCCTGCGCCTCTGGGAATAGGGCGGATAATACATGATGCACTACAAGGAAATGTGAGAATGCCATAGTCATTGGCTTAAACAAAAGATTTTTTTTCCTCTTTTTTATATCTGTTTTTATCATCTATTTACAAGCAAACGCATGGAAAAGAAGAAAGTCAGAAATATATTCAACTGAATGCTTTCACACAAACATTTCACTGACATTTCATTCTTCTTTTTGTTCAAAATATCAAGGTCCATAATCTGTTTGATTCAGTAAGATTCACCGCACCACCTCAAAATTATTATCTTGAGATGATGCTGAGTAGCAGGTGGTGATAGAATTTAGGAATGATATCATCAGCTTATTTTCACACATACACATGATTACCAGACTGAAATTAATTTCCAGTTTGATAAGAAATCTTTGATGAAAAGAGGAAAAAGAATACACTCTTATTTCTGCAGAGTCAAATTCGACTTGGAATGTAGTCAGCTGGGAGTCAACTCTATTCGGAATTAAAGTGACTTGGATTTCTGAATGAATTTGACTAAGAATGGAGTTACTTTGACTCGAATTTAGTCCATTCTCAGTCGATGCCACTCCATTCTGAGTCAAATTAGTTAGGAAATTCGAGTCACTTTAACTCGGAATAGAGTTAACTCCCAGCTGACTCCATTCCGAGTCAAATTTGACTCTACAAAAATTGGAGTGTGCTACATATAAGGTGGCAGTAATGGGTCAGTGTAAGGTGAAATAAGTTGGAAGGAGGGTCAACATCACACATAATTTTGACAGGTTTTACAAGCCTTTAATTCATATCTAATAATAGTAACAAAAAAGAGGACAATACAAAACACATGATACCAGACTGAAATCAGTTTCCAGTATGATAAGAAATCTTTGATGAAAAGAGAAAAAAGAAGACTACATAAGATGGTAATAATTAATGGGTCAGTGTAAGGTGATATGATGAGCATTAGGAGGAGAGTCAAAATTACACATAATTTTGACAGGTTTTACTAGCCTTTAATTAATATCTAATAATAACATCAAAAGGAGGAGAATACAGAACAGAATCTCAAGAGATTCCTGGGAAGGTGATTAAGATGGGGTGCAGAGGATGAGGTGCAGAGGATGAGGAATGGGAGAGAGAAGATGGGATGCGAGGTGGAGATTGGTAAGGAATGACATCTCATCACTGCTTGCCTGTTCAGACCACAGGAAATTTATATGAAATTCATATAACGAAATATTGTATAAAGGATCAGCAAATAGGGGCATACATGTATAGGTACCATAGATACATAAAAAAAGTATAGGATCATATGAAGAAACTAGTTTCAGGAAAGTCACTGGACAACATCCATGTATGTTCACTAGTAGCGTCAATTGATGTCACAATACTGCTTGAAAGATAAAAGACTGTAGTTTGTCAGTGTACATCCATAATAAACCCTGCCTTCTTATACAGTTTTCATACAATATGATGATCACAAGACTAGGAAACCAAGATTTAAAAAAAAAGTGGGTTTTATTCAAAAAGATGTTTTCACTTCTGTATCACCATACACCAAATTTTATTATACACCATTTCATTATACTCCCTTCAGACTAGAGGAAATTAATTACTCATGGCATACAAGTAGCTAGATGGTTTTCATACATCTGATGAATCCTGGTGGTCTGAGAGAGGATGAGAGAGATGGATGAAGAAACGAACAGAGTGTACGATAGTCTGAGGGCTTAGGATACTGTCACCTGGTGACACATAATGTGTCATCAAGGCTCAAATTTCATCTTTCTCTTCATCCTATGTTTGGTTGCATTTTTAAAGATGCAAAGCTGTTTTTATCACAATAGTGGATACAGAACAGAGTAAAAACTGCCCCTTTTCATAAATTTTCATAAATTTTCATAAATTTTTGATGGTCAGAAATGCCCCAGCAAATGTGTTGATAACGACTTATTTTGAGCTCAGCATGTGTTTTCGTGGAAGATATTTTAAGGCTTAAATTTCATCTTTCTCTTCATCCTCTGTTTGGTCGCATTATTAAAGATGCAAAGCTCTTTTCATCACAACAGTGGATACAGAACAGAGTAAAAACTGCCCCATTTCATCATAAATTTTCATCAATTTTTGATGGTCAGAAATGCCCCAGCAAATATGCAGAAAAGGGGCTTATTTTGAGCTTGACCTCGGTATTTGTTTTCCTGGAAGATATTTATCAATTTTTCATATCGCTGTTGACAAAATTGTTGTTGCAATGGTCTGAATGAGGCCTACTCAGATACGTAATGCATTTGACTTTCTAATGCACAGACTTATATTTTTTCTTGTGCTTTGGACATGTACTGTAGGTGTATCATCCTTTTACTCACTGTTGTCATTTGTTTCTGATAATATTATCTCTGAAAGCAATCATCTAACATCCTTACCCTCTCTCCCCTCCATCTCTCTATCTCCTGATGATGATTACACCTTTTTTATAGTACGAAGATATCCAGAACACAAACTCCTTCACAGTTCACAGCTTCCTTGAATTCACGCAACAATCTAGACTCCTAAGCATAGCAAGGATTCTCTTGAGAGAGAGAGGGAGGGGGAGGGGAGGGGGCACTCAAATCTAATATTTTTGGCACACACACATACACACATATAAAAGGAGTTGGCTTTTTTCAGTAGGGAGGTGGGAGGAGAAGGGGGCAGGCAAAAACAATTTTTCTGTTCTTGTTCACAGAAAATTACATTAAAAAAAATTTACGGGGGTGGGGGAGGGGGGTGGTGCACATATTCTCCCTAGACCCCCCTTAATCTGCTACTGCGTGGTACTGAACTGTGTGACTGTGGGATCCATATACTGTCAGTACATCATGCTTGGAGCATTGTTTATGCTAACATTAATTAGGAGTACTCCATTATCGATTGGGCTGGATGCACAATCACAGACCCGGGGCCTGGCGGGCCTGGCGACAGCACACATTAAAGGAATGCTTTCATACTCTCTCGCCTCTTTTACATGTGTGTGTGTGTGTGCATGTGTGTTGGGGGGGGGGGTTACAGTGGCTCCGAGGAATTTCTTGTCAAAATCAAACAGAAACATAAGGTTTGCCACAATAGACTAGACAGGAATTCTAGAATATTCAAATACTAGCAGTACATAATTATTCAATTCTTATTGGCAATAAAGAAAAAGTTGTGATTGTGGCATTTAGTTTTCTAGGTGATTAAAGACCAATATTAGTTGATTTTTCTTCTGAAACTTACTTATATTATGAATCATTTGAAGCTTGTCAGTCTGTTTCTGTTCTGATTACTTTTCGAGATCAATGTACATTTTATCGAGAATCAAAACACATTTACAAATTGTTCAACCGTTCCTTTAACAGGCCAAAAGTCTTTCCAAACATGTGTTACATGTATGTAGCCACATGTGAGCTTACATCATGCATGTTAGAATGAAGCCTACGGCAGAGAATGCTTTTTTTGATCACTGAAGTCATGCTAGATAACTTACTACTACACATGAATATGTCATGAACTGCCCTGGAATGGGTGCTTATCATTGCCAATTTGATGAACCTGAAAATTTATTCACTATTAAGTGATGTTTGATTACTGGAAGCTATGTTTAACGCACAAAAAACTGGTCCAACTAGAATTCATTTGTTTGTCATTAGAATCTTAATCATAAAGCATCTTTGACAATTTTAATTGTTAGCTATGTTTAAGCTTTGTTTCAGCTCCAGTTTAAACTCCATCTGGGGTATTTTGGAGGATATCAACTAAGTACCAAGTACTGCACAAAAATCGGTTCCAGTTAGAAAACTATCATTGTTATTCATTTTTTTGTCATTAGAATCTCAATCCTGATTTCATATTCTCTCACCCTCAACTGCACACAACAGAATCATAAATACTATACTAGTAGTTGACTTAACTCCCCCCCACCCATAAATAAAGTAAATCATACATATCCCCCAAGAAAATCCTCAAATAAAGAAAAAAAATGCACAAAACTCAGAACAACCCCCCCCCAAAAAAAAAAAAAAAAATCCCAGCCTCTCAAAACAACAACAAAATTTGAAAAAGAAACACCAAAGAGTAACAAAAGCTATGAAATTACAGATGTTATCTTGCTGCTTATGGTTACTTCATCAAAAATTCTGATGGTCATTCCATAGCCTAATTAGAGAGTTACTCTCTATGATTAAGACTTAATTAGGGTCTCTCAATGGCTTTGCAATTCAATAATTCATAAGGCAGTCTAGAAGAAAGATAGAGACCATAGTCCAGCGCATGTATTCCCTTTGGTCCGCCGCCCGTCAGAATATTTGATGAGGTATTTGCTTGAGAGAGTCCGGCAGGATGATGAGAATATTGGAGGACATTTATTCATCCCAGTCCCATACAGAGTAATGCATGGATGGTTTGAATGGACTGACCAGATGCCAAACAGACTAATAATTTCACATTATGTTGCACTAAATTTGAGAATGAATGACAAGGGAAAGCATATTATGACAATACTTTCATTCCCCAAAAGACCCCCCCCCCCACCCCCCCTAATATGTATTTCATAATGATGTCACTGACTGTGAGCGGCAGCTGGGAGGGGTTGCCCAATATCCATTCACCACACTTGCATTAAGAGAGTCAACTTGGAATGAATACCCTGTTTCATTAAAATCACAATAAACCCAAATACATATTACAACCACCACCCCGCTTTCTTATTAAACCCATATTTGCCATAATCATCGATTCCTGCAATTTCCTGTTGGCAAAATATCAATAGTCCATTTATTGGCCAAATTTTGGAGCCATTAACACAATAAACACAAAGCCAGAGATTATCCCCTGTGGAACGGACCTAGTAAACTTTAATGTGTATCTGAAGATGAAAAAGAAACTACTAGTAGGCAGATCTGCTTGAATTCTGAATCATCATCTAGGTATGCATATCTCAAGTGATGGGAGTACTTAAGCCTTTTATATTCTACTTGAAATATGTGGATCAATCATACAAACTACTTCTATTTCTGAAATGGCGCATCCTTAAGGAATGAGGAAAAAAAAATCAAACAACTTACTGCTAACTGACAAACATGAGCTAGAAGAGAAAAGCAAGATTAAAAAACAGATTGAGCAGCATAAATGGACCATAAAGTAAGGGGAGAACGAATACTGGTAAGACGGTGTGTGTGCATGTGTTGTGAGAGATAGAGATGGGGGGGGGGATAAACCGAGTAATAGGAAAAGTACCTGTATGGCATGTGCTACGGTAACTTCTATGGTACTTACTACTTGAGGGAAGAATGGCAAGGTAGATAGAGAAAGAGAGAGAGAGAGGGGGGGGGGGGAAGAGAAAAAAGAAAGAAAAAAAAAAAAAGAAAGAAAAAGAGAAAGAGAAAGATAGGATTATGGAGGAGGAGAAGAGGAAGAATTAGGAGGGAGGGAGGGAAAGATGAGGGAAGGAGGAGGGAGGGTACCCGCATAGCCAGGGGGCGATGGGGGTGGTCGTCCCCAAAATGCCCCCAAAAAAAGAAAAAAGGAAAAAAAAGTGTGAGCAAGAAAGAAAAGGTAAGAAAACATAGGAAGAGTGGGAGCAGTCAACGTCAGAAACGTCAGAGCTTCCATGCTTCACCCCTAGGGGGCATGCTTCACGTGCTCAATATGTTAATTTGTTATTGCTCTGTGTGCCTCAATACTGCCCCCCCCAAAATGAAATCCTAGCTACACACTGAAAGGAGGGAGGGATGGAGGGATGGAGAGAGGGAAGGAGGTAGGAAGGAGAAGGAGGAGAAACGATTGGGCAAAGAAAGCTGAGATAACCGATGAAAGATGTCACATTCTTGTAGAACATCTCAGGGCTGTCTTTCAACCTGTAAACAATGCCACATTCCAATGACATGAGTCACCACCGGGAGTCCTTTTTCACATTCCAACATACCTTGAATTACATTTGTAACATTCAAATGAACCACAATTTTAAGCACACATTATGTTCACAGTGTCTTCTTGTGCAAAATATATGTTAAATCCTATCATCACTTTTCATATGAGCAAAATCTATTAAATACATCTTTCAGAATGGTCCAATTGTTTATTTTAATATTATAGTACAGACCTATATACCATCTTTTGTGAGCCAGAAGGGCATAAAGACTCTATAAAATGATGTGAGTTAACGCCTTCTGGCTCCGAGCAGACGATATAATGACAATTACACAGCCTAGCAATACTTAAGATTTTAAAGTTACTGAGTACCTTTGTGACAAACGTTCATATTCTGAAAATTCTTACAATTATAAAAAATCACAGGAAATTTTTCAGGTTGAATACAAGAACAAGAAAGACTCCTTTTTTATGGTTTTGTAGAGATACCGCATCCAATTGATAGGAAAACAAAAGAAAGAAAAGGAAGGAGCGTGGTACGTGTGCCTATGCATGTTATCTGAACAAGATCAGAGACTGCAGGTCAAAGACATGGAGACATTTCCAATCAGCAAGCACATCTTTCATACTTCAATTCATTCCTATCCAATAAAACAATGTTCGAGTTGGTACATGGAAATATCGGGCTATGTGCAGAATGATGTATTCTTCCAGACTATACACTATACACATGCATGTCTGAATTATATCAGCAGATTTAACTGTGTTGGCAAGGAAGGGGAAAAGAGGAAGAGGACTTTAGAAGGAAAATGAGGAGAAAAAAGAAGAAGAAAAAAGAAGAAGAAGAAGAAGAAGAAGAAGAAGAAGTAGTAGAAGAAGTAGAAGAAGAAGCAGAAGGAGGGAGGAGGAGGAAAATAAGAAAAGAATAAGAAAAAAGAGGAGGAAAAGAGATGGCAGAGGAAGAAGAAGAAAGACAAAAAAGGAGAAGAGGTGGAGACACAAAGAATAACTGTTTACCTCTGGAGACACAAAAGACAAAAATGAAATCAGAATATCCTTTATATCTCATAGTCACTGCATTAAAGTTTAAGACAAATGTTATAGTGGAAAACATGTTTTTTTCTAACTGCATACTTTGATACTGCACACATCCAATTGAAAAGGCGAACATATCCTCCACTGACGCACTGAATCAAAACTCAATGGGATAAAAACAAATCCAAATATGATATCAGCGCTCTAGAATGTCAAGCTTCCACTTCAACCTGACCTCGGGTCATGAAGCAGGTCGAAGGTTACAGGATCGGAAACCACATCTATTGTATTACTTCATTTCAACCAGACAAGGGTTTCTTATAGGGCCAGACGATTGCTTATTATGAATTTGAATAAATGAACTCCATGCTAATAGAAATAAAAACTACTCTGAGAATTGGGTGGTTTTCAAGCTCTTAAGAATGTCAGTTGTTATTTCTACAAGCTAGACTCTAGAGGGAAAATGAAGTCCCAGGACTTACTGAGAGAACAAAAGGCCTTTTGAATTGTGTCGAAGTGGAGGTCCAAATTATGAGGATTAATTTTTAATGAAGAAAAGCAAAATATAGCAGGGTACTCAATGCAAGTGAACTGTTGTAGACTAGATTTGTAGAGAGAGGTTGTGCAAGAGTTAGACATTAATTCAAGCTGATTTGACGCTAATAACATTTCAAGTGCTTGGATATACATGTTTTAAAAAAACAAACAAAAAAAAAACTAGGTGATTATCCTGAAAGACTGTGAGGTTAACAAAATTATCATGATATGATGTTCCTTCAGAAACTTGATGATTACTGCAGTGTGAAAAATTACCAACTACTATATGCATACATGGGACTGGGTATTGCCTTGTACAATACTCTGGCGTCAAAATCTTTTTCTTCCTTTAATTTTTGCTGCTGAGCTCAGCTGGTGTACATTTCAAATCAAATTTGCTTGGCGAACTTCACTTGAGACATTAGTATCCAGAGCATATTTCTCTGTGTGCTCTGCGAGAATTTGAACTTACACTGTACTACCAGCAGGTCCCACCTTTAAAATTGGTGAAATATTTCCAAAAGTGTGGTCTGTCTCCCGGTGGTTACCTCAAAAACCACACTGTGGTCCAATGAATTCTACTCCAATTATAGTTAGAGC
>CM057169.1:15963301-16006446 GCA_029962745.1 Echinometra lucunter
AGAGAGATGGAACAGAGTGAGTGGGAGTGAATTAAAGATAGAAAGAGATAAAAAGATCAAATGATGACATTTGAAAATGACAGAGCAAAATTGGGACAATACAGTCATCGGTTGGTGCAGGGAGGTTAAAAACAGAGATAAAACAGAGAGACAAATAGCCAATGAGAAAATAAACCAGAGGGAAGAAAAAGAAATGCTATGGGCAGCCGTAAATCATTTCCAACATTATGCACTTGCAATTGCCAAAGTCAATGAATATGCTTATGAGAAAAAATCTTGTTTCTATCAACAAAGACATCCACTTCGTGAGTTTTAAAGCCCCTCACTGTAGCCAGCTGAGAAATCTTGCATACTGCCCTCTGGTGGTCAAAGCACTACAGTTTCTCACCTCGTAGTTGAATGATGTGAGTTTCACACTTTGCATCCTTTCGTGTAAGGTACGCTGCATGGAATAGGCCATATTATTGCTGAGCAAAGGTGTGTTGCCAAATCAATACAATTGCCCTGGGGAACAAACAGCACATCTGTGCACGCATTCTATTTATGGGAGAGAGAGAAGAAGTAACGACACAAATTCCCACATGATTGCTAGTTTGAAAAAGTGGTTTAATTCTAAAGTGGTGGTGAGGTTTATATTTACATTGAAAACAGATATGTTCATGGTTGATGTCTGCCATTAACGGCATTATGCTCAATCAAAGTGATAATACAAAATAAAGAGAATCGTTGAGGTCATCCAAAATTTTATATATTTGCAATCTGCCACATATGCATATAAATTGCTGGAATCAAAAATAACTTCAAAAATGTGCAACCAATATTTTTCAGGGTTATAAAAATCATGATTAACATCGGAGGAATGAAACAGTCAAGTAAAAAAATCAAATAGGTCTAAATTGTAGGAAGGAAATCATCATTTATCATTTTGAATGAAATAACTCAATAGAAATTCAACATCAGAAAGTGATATAATTTGGATAAACCCCAAATCAATTCACTAATCATATAAAACACTTACAGATTGCTCCCTTTCATTTTGGCAACATCTTGCATATTCCACTCTTTTGATTTCAAAGTATTCTGGAATGAGAACTTGTCTATATAACCAAAAGCTAATCATTACAACATTTCCTCCTTTTTTTTTCTTCACTTGGGGCACTTACTCCGATTTTGCATGACAATAAATAGGTTACGGTGCCACCCCTACTCCCCTTCAACCTTCAAAAAGTAGAGCACTCAATACTCTGGATGTACACTAAGACACAGTAGGCTAAGAGATATTTGGACAAGTATAAATGGAGGCATGAAATTAATACAGAAAGCAATCTTATTTACATTGTGTTTATCTTCCATCCAAGCAATTCCTCCCTCTGTTCACTTTGCCATGCACAAATGTCAAATACCTCTAGTGGCCTGCGAGCGAGCAAGCACCGCAGGCCACTTTATAAATTTAATATCAGATTTCCTACAGGTAATATCCAAGAAAATATCAAATGGCCTGGTCCATGCTTGTCTTGCTACTCGCCACTGTTAAGGTAATGTGTAGGTAGTCAAAAGCCCAGTTCACACAACAACAGAAAAACGCTGTCGGGGCTTTTGTTACCACTGGGGGTTTGTTATATCTGAACTCTAATATTAGGTGTAATATTTTCAAAGAATCGTCTCTTATTATTAACCTGTTGAACGAGAAGCCCGAGATATCTTGGGCTAGGGTGACTGGGTCTATGGAAATTGCAAAAAAGAGACCAGATATTATCATCAGTATCCTATCAAGGAACAAATGTCTCTGTACACTTCTAGTAACTTCAAGGCTTGTTCACATCATGCAGCGGTAAACGGCTTTAAACACATCTTTTGTACAAAGTGAATGCAAGGAAAGGTTCTGAACGCATACCTACTGAACTGTGTGTTTTAAGATGCAGAAATCTGATGCGCAGTCGTTTAAAAGACTCCTTTGAACATAATAAGCCCAAGATAACTCGGGCTAGGGCTTATGGGAAATGCGTATTGTATTGCAATCAAATCATGCTCAACAGGTTAAGTGCTATCTGAATGAGCCTCAAGAATGGATTTCACGGAGATCATCCCAGGAAAAACCCCTCTCGTTTGCGAGTGTGAATGAGGTCATACATAATCTATGGACACAGCCTTGGTACTTGGTAGGTCAAATGGTCCTGTGGATGACCTGGAAAGCCTTTGGAATGAGGATAGATGGCTATAGGTGAGCAAGATGGATGAGAAAGATGTGTCTCAAGCAGGTAGGAGGAGAAGGATAAGAGTCAAGATGGCGACAGGGATAAGATCGTAAACATAGGGGATAAAACGTCAGAATATGTGCAAACAAAAGAATAAAGACAGAGCAAAATATTCAAGGAAAAAAAAAATAACAAGGAGACCTTAGGAAGATATATAAGAGTACATGAAAGTGGTCTGATGGTACATATGCCATCTCAGAGTGCTTGAAAACATCTACTAGAAATGGGAGATTGTTTAAAATCTGTACCATATACACTGCAGCCTCCTATTAGATAAACCCTGCGCCTCTGGGAATAGGGCGGATAATACATGATGCACTACAAGGACATGTGAGAATGCCATAGTCATTGGCTAAACAAAAGATTTTTTTTCCTCTTTTTTATATCTGTTTTTATCATCTATTTACAGCAAACGCCTGGAAAGAAGAAAAGTCAGAAATATATTCAACTGAATGCTTTCACACAAACATTTCACTGGACATTTCATTCTTCTTTTTGTTCAAATATCAAGGTCCATAATCTGTTTGATTCAGTAAGATTCACCGCACCACCTCAAAATTATTATCTTGAGATGATGCTGAGTAGCAGTTGGTGATAGAATTTAGGAATGATATCATCAGCTTATTTTCACACATACACATGATTACCAGACTGAAATTAATTTCCAGTTTGATAAGAAATCTTTGATGAAAAGAGGAAAAAGAATACACTCTTATTTCTGCAGAAGTCAAATTCGACTTGGAATGTAGTCAGCTGGGAGTCAACTCTATTCGGAATTAAAGTGACTTGGATTTCTGAAATGAATTTGACTAAGAATGGAGTTACTTTGACTCGAATTTAGTCCATTCTCAGTCGATGCCACTCCATTCTGAGTCAAATTAGTTAGGAAATTCGAGTCACTTAACTCGGAATAGAGTTAACTCCCAGCTGACTCCATTCCGAGTCAAATTTGACTCTACAAAAATTGGAGTGTGCTACATATAAGGTGGCAGTAATGGTCAGTGTAAGGTGAAATAAGTTGGAAGGAGGGTCAACATCACACATTAATTTTGACAGGTTTTACAAGCCTTTAATTCATATCTAATAATAGTAACAAAAAAGAGGACAATACAAAACACATGATACCAGACTGAAATCAGTTTCCAGTATGATAAGAAATCTTTGATGAAAAGAGAAAAAGAGACTACATAAGATGGTAATAATTAATGGGTCAGTTGTAAGGTGATATGATGAGCATTAGGAGGAGAGTCAAAATTACACATAATTTTGACGGTTTACTAGCCTTTAATTAATATCTAATAATAACATCAAAAGGAGGAGAATACAGAACAGAATCTCAAGAGATTCCTGGGAAGGTGATTAAGATGGGTGCAGAGGATGAGGTGCAGAGGATGAGGAATGGGAGAGAGAAGATGGGATGCGAGGTGGAGATTGGTAAGGAATGACATCTCATCACTGCTTGCCTGTTCAGACCACAGGAAATTTATATGAAATTCATATAACGAAATATTGTATAAAGGATCAGCAAATAGGGGCATACATGTATAGGTACCATAGATACATAAAAAAAGTATAGGATCATATGAAGAAACTAGTTTCAGGAAAGTCACTGGACAACATCCATGTATGTTCACTAGTAGCGTCAATTGATGTCACAATACTGCTTGAAAGATAAAAGACTGTAGTTTGTCAGTGTACATCCATAATAAACCCTGCCTTCTTATACAGTTTTCATACAATATGATGATCACAAGACTAGGAAACCAAGATTTAAAAAAAAAGTGGGTTTTATTCAAAAGATGTTTTCACTTCTGTATCACCATACACCAAATTTTATTATACACCATTTCATTATACTCCCTTCAGACTAGAGGAAATTAATTACTCATGGCATACAAGTAGCTAGATGGTTTTCATACATCTGATGAATCCTGGTGGTCTGAGAGAGGATGAGAGAGATGGATGAAGAACGAACAGAGTGTACGATAGTCTGAGGGCTTAGGATACTGTCACCTGGTGACACATAATGTGTCATCAAGGCTCAAATTTCATCTTTCTCTTCATCCTATGTTTGGTTGCATTTTTAAAGATGCAAAGCTGTTTTTATCACAATAGTGGATACAGAACAGAGTAAAAACTGCCCCTTTTCATAAATTTTCATAAATTTTCATAAATTTTTGATGGTCAGAAATGCCCCAGCAAATGTGTTGATAACGACTTATTTTGAGCTCAGCATGTGTTTTCGTGGAAGATATTTTAAGGCTTAAATTTCATCTTTCTCTTCATCCTCTGTTTGGTCGCATTATTAAAGATGCAAAGCTCTTTTCATCACAACAGTGGATACAGAACAGAGTAAAAACTGCCCCATTTCATCATAAATTTTCATCAATTTTTGATGGTCAGAAATGCCCCAGCAAATATGCAGAAAAGGGGCTTATTTTGAGCTTGACCTCGGTATTTGTTTTCCTGGAAGATATTTATCAATTTTTCATATCGCTGTTGACAAAAATTGTTGTTGCAATGGTCTGAATGAGGCCTACTCAGATACGTAATGCCATTTGACTTTCTAATGCACAGACTTATATTTTTTCTTGTGCTTTGGACATGTACTGTAGGTGTATCATCCTTTTACTCACTGTTGTCATTTGTTTCTGATAATATTATCTCTGAAAGCAATCATCTAACATCCTTACCCTCTCTCCCCTCCATCTCTCTATCTCCTGATGATGATTACACCTTTTTTATAGTACGAAGATATCCAGAACACAAACTCCTTCACAGTTCACAGCTTCCTTGAATTCACGCAACAATCTAGACTCCTAAGCATAGCAAGGATTCTCTTGAGAGAGAGAGGGAGGGGGAGGGGGAGGGGGCACTCAAATCTAATATTTTTGGCACACACACATACACACATATAAAAGGAGTTGGCTTTTTTCAGTAGGGAGGTGGGAGGAGAAGGGGGCAGGCAAAAACAATTTTTCTGTTCTTGTTCACAGAAAATTACATTAAAAAAAATTTACGGGGGTGGGGGGAGGGGGGGTGGTGCACATATTCTCCCTAGACCCCCCTTAATCTGCTACTGCGTGGTACTGAACTGTGTGACTGTGGGATCCATATACTGTCAGTACATCATGCTTGGAGCATTGTTTATGCTAACATTAATTAGGAGTACTCCATTATCGATTGGGCTGGATGCACAATCACAGACCCGGGGCCTGGCGGGCCTGGCGACAGCACACATTAAAGGAATGCTTTCATACTCTCTCGCCTCTTTTACATGTGTGTGTGTGTGTGCATGTGTGTTGGGGGGGGGGGTTACAGTGGCTCCGAGGAATTTCTTGTCAAAATCAAACAGAAACATAAGGTTGCCACAATAGACTAGACAGGAATTCTAGAATATTCAAATACTAGCAGTACATAATTATTCAATTCTTATTGGCAATAAAGAAAAAGTTGTGATTGTGGCATTTAGTTTTCTAGGTGATTAAAGACAATATTAGTTGATTTTTCTTCTGAAACTTACTTATATTATGAATCATTTGAAGCTTGTCAGTCTGTTTCTGTTCTGATTACTTTTCGAGATCAATGTACATTTTATCGAGAATCAAAACACATTTACAAATTGTTCAACCGTTCCTTTAACAGGCCAAAAGTCTTTCCAAACATGTGTTACATGTATGTAGCCACATGTGAGCTTACATCATGCATGTTAGAATGAAGCCTACGGCAGAGAATGCTTTTTTGATCACTGAAGTCATGCTAGATAACTTACTACTACACATGAATATGTCATGAACTGCCCTGGAATGGGTGCTTATCATTGCCAATTTGATGAACCTGAAAATTTATTCACTATTAAGTGATGTTTGATTACTGGAAGCTATGTTTAACGCACAAAAAACTGGTCCAACTAGAATTCATTTGTTTGTCATTAGAATCTTAATCATAAAGCATCTTTGACAATTTTAATTGTTAGCTATGTTTAAGCTTTGTTTCAGCTCCAGTTTAAACTCCATCTGGGGTATTTTGGAGGATATCAACTAAGTACCAAGTACTGCACAAAAATCGGTCCAGTTAGAAAACTATCATTGTTATTCATTTTTTTGTCATTAGAATCTCAATCCTGATTTCATATTCTCTCACCCTCAACTGCACACAACAGAATCATAAATACTATACTAGTAGTTGACTTAACTCCCCCCCACCCATAAATAAAGTAAATCATACATATCCCCCAAGAAAATCCTCAAATAAAGAAAAAAAAATGCACAAAACTCAGAACAACCCCCCCCCAAAAAAAAAAAAAAAAATCCAGCCTCTCAAAACAACAACAAAATTTGAAAAAGAAACACCAAAGAGTAACAAAAGCTATGAAATTACAGATGTTATCTTGCTGCTTATGGTTACTTCATCAAAAATTCTGATGGTCATTCCATAGCCTAATTAGAGAGTTACTCTCTATGATTAAGACTTAATTAAGGGTCTCTCAATGGCTTTGCAATTCAATAATTCATAAGGCAGTCTAGAAGAAAGATAGAGACCATAGTCCAGCGCATGTATTCCCTTTGGTCCGCCGCCCGTCAGAATATTTGATGAGGTATTTGCTTGAGAGAGTCCGGCAGGATGATGAGAATATTGGAGGACATTTATTCATCCCAGTCCCATACAGAGTAATGCATGGATGGTTTGAATGGACTGACCAGATGCCAAACAGACTAATAATTTCACATTATGTTGCACTAAATTTGAGAATGAATGACAAGGAAAGCATATTATGACAATACTTTCATTCCCCAAAAGACCCCCCCCCCCCCTAATATGTATTTCATAATGATGTCACTGACTGTGAGCGGCAGCTGGGAGGGGTTGCCCAATATCCATTCACCACACTTGCATTAAGAGAGTCAACTTGGAATGAAATACCCTGTTTCATTAAAATCACAATAAACCCAAATACATATTACAACCACCACCCGCTTTCTTATTAAAACCCATATTTGCCATAATCATCGATTCCTGCAATTTCCTTGTTGGCAAAATATCAATAGTCCATTTTATTGGCCAAATTTTGGAGCCATTAACACAATAAACACAAAGCCAGAGATTATCCCCTGTGGAACTGGACCTAGTAAACTTTAATGTGTATCTGAAGATGAAAAAGAAACTACTAGTAGGCAGATCTGCTTGAATTCTGAATCATCATCTAGGTATGCATATCTCAAGTGATGGAGTACTTAAGCCTTTTATATTCTACTTGAAATATGTGGATCAATCATACAAACTACTTCTATTTCTGAAATGGCGCATCCTTAAGGAATGAGGAAAAAAAAATCAAACAACTTACTGCTAACTGA
Source organism: Echinometra lucunter (assembly GCA_029962745.1). NCBI lineage: Eukaryota > Metazoa > Echinodermata > Echinoidea > Camarodonta > Echinometridae > Echinometra > Echinometra lucunter. The sequence continues at coordinate 15,970,911 of CM057169.1, forward strand.
CAAACATGAGCTAGAAGAGAAAAGCAAGATTAAAAAACAGATTGAGCAGCATAAATGGACAATAAAGTAAGGGGAGAAACGAATACTGGTAAGACGGTGTGTGTGCATGTGTTGTGAGAGATAGAGATTGGGGGGGGGGATAAACAGAGTAATAGGAAAAGTAACCTGTATGGCATGTGCTACGGTAACTTCTATGGTACTTACTACTTGAGGGAAGAATTGCAAGGTAGATAGAGAAAGAGAGAGAGAGAGGGGGGGGGGGGGAAGAGAAAAAAGAAAAGAAAAAAAAAAGAAAAGAAAAAGAGAAAGAGAAAGATAGGATTATGGAGGAGGAGAAGAGGAAGAATTAGGAGGGAGGGAGGGAAGATGAGGGAAGGAGGAAGGGAGGTACCCGCATAGCCAGGGGGCGATGGGGGTGGTCGTCCCCAAAATGCCCCCCAAAAAAAGAAAAAAGGAAAAAAAAAGTGTGAGCAAGAAAAGAAAAGGTAAGAAAACATAGGAAGAGTGGGAGCAGTCAACGTCAGAAACGTCAGAGCTTCCATGCTTCACCCCTAGGGGGCATGCTTCACGTGCTCAATATGTAATTTGTATGCTCTGTGTGCTCAATACTGCCCCCCCCAAAAATGAAATCCTAGCTACACCACTGAAAGGAGGGAGGGATGGAGGGAGGGAGAGAGGGAAGGAGGTAGGAAGGAGAAGGAGGAGAACGATGGGCAAAGAAAGCTGAGATAACAGATGAAAGATGTCACATTCTTGTAGAACATCTCAGGGCTGTCTAAACTGTAAACAATGCCACATTCCAATGACATGAGTCACCACCGGGAGTCCTTTTCACATTCCAACATACCTTGAATTACATTTGTAACATTCAAATGAACCACAATTTTAAGCACACATTATGTTCACAGTGTATTCTTGTGCAAAATATATGTTAAATCATATCATCACTTTTCATATGAGCAAAATCTATTAAATACATCTTTCAGAATGGTCCATTGTTTATTTTAATATTATAGTACAGACCTATATACCATCTTTTGTGAGCCAGAAGGGCATAAAGACTCTATAAAATGATGTGAGTTAACGCCCTTCTGGCTCCGAGCAGACGATATAATGACAATTACACAGCCTAGCAATACTTAAGATTTTAAAGTTACTGAGTACATTTGTGACAAACTGTTTCATATTCTGAAAATTCTTACAATTATAAAAAATCACAGGAAAATTTTTCAGGTTGAATACAAGAAACAGAAATACTCCTTTTTTATGGTTTTGTAGAGATACCGCATGCCAATTTGATAGGAAAAAAAAGAAAGAAAAAAGGTGGTACGTGTGCCTATGCATGTTATCTGAACAAGATCAGAGACTGCAGGTCAAAGACATGGAGACATTTCCAATCAAGCAAGCACATCTTTCATACTTCAATTCATTCCTATCCAATAAAAAATGTTCGAGTTGGTACATGGAAATATCGGGCTATGTGCAGAAATGATGTATTCTTCCAGACTATACACTATACACATGCATGTCTGATGTATATCAGCAGATTTAACTGTGTTGCAAGGAAGGGGAAAAGAGGAATAGTACTTTAGAAGGAAAATGAGGAGAAAAAGAAGAAGAAAAAGAAGAAGAAGAAGAAGAAGAAGAAGAAGAAGAAGTAGTAGAAGAAGTAGAAGAAGAAGCAGAAGGAGGAGGAGGAGGAAAATAAGAAAAAGAATAAGAAAAAAAGGAGGAAAAGAGATGGCAGAGGAAGAAGAAAGAAAGACAAAAAGGAGAAGAGGTGGAGACACAAAAGAATAACTGTTTACTCTGGAGACACAAAAGACAAAAATGAAATCAGAATATCATTTATATCTCATAGTCACTGCATTAAAAGTTTAAGACAAATGTTATTAGTGAAAACATGTTTTTTCTACTGCATACTTTGATACTGCACATCCAAATTGAAAAGGCAACATATCCTCCACTGACGCACTGAATCAAAACTCAATGGGATAAAAACAAATCCAAATATGATATCAGCGCTCTAGAATGTCAACTTCCACTTCAACCTGACCTCGGGTCATGAAGCAGGTCGAAGGTTACAGGATCGGAAACCACATCTATTGTATTACTTCATTTCAACCAGACAAGGGTTTCTTATTAGGGCCAGACGATTGCTTATTATTGAATTTGAATAAATGAACTCCATGCTTAATAGAATAAAAAACTACTCTTGAGAATTGGGTGGTTTTCAAGCTCCTTAAGAATGTCAAGTTGTTATTTCTACAAGCTAGACTCTAGAGGGAAAATGAAGTCCCAGGCTTACTGAGAGAACAAAAGGCCTTTTGAATTTGTCGAAGTGGAGGTCCAAATTATGAGGATTTCATTTTTTAATGAAGAAAAGCAAAAATATAGAAGGGTACTCAATGCAAGTGAACTGTGTAGACTAGATTTGTAGAAGAGAGGTGTGCAAAGAGTTAGACATTAATTCAAGCTGCATTTGAACGCTAATAACATTTCAAGTGCTGGATATACATGTTTTAAAAAAAAAACAAAAAAAAAACTAGGTGATTATCCTGAAAGACTGTGAGGTTAACAAAATTATCATGATATGATGTTCCTTCAGAAACTTGATGATTACTGCAGTGTGAAAAATTACCAACTACTATATGCATACATGGGACTGGGTATTGCCTTGTACAATACTCTGGCGTCAAAATCTTTTTCTTCCTTTAATTTTTGCTGCTGAGCTCAGCTGGTGTACATTTCAAATCAAATTTGCTTGGCGAACTTCACTTGAGACATTAGTATCCAGAGCATATTTCTCTGTGCTCTGCGAGAATTTGAACTACACTGTACTACCAGCAGGTCCCACCTTTAAAATTGGTGAAATATTTCCAAAAGTGTGGTCTGTCTCCCGGTGGTTACCTCAAAAACCACACTGTGGTCCAATGAATTCTACTCCAATTATAGTTAGAGCAGAAAAAAAGCCAAAGACATCACTAAAAAATTGCCAAAGAATAGAAAGGCTGTTTCGTGGAGAACAGAAGATATTAGTCACAAAGCCGAATTGAAGAAAACAGAAGTCTTATTCACTTTATTGTAGAGCATGTTTCCAATGCTGAATTGTTACAGAATGATCAAATTCTTATGAAGTTAGTGCAAAATATGACATCATGAATTTGTATGCACAATCTTAAAGGCAATAATCTCTTTTATTTGAGCGGAAACTATCGTTGACGAACTTGACGCATCAATGTGCATCACATTATCGTAAGTGGCATGGTAAATAAAAACAAACACGGGGGTTCATTGTTTGTCCAATACTGCATCCATTTAGGGTTCAGGGTCCTTTCTGCCATGGGGGGGGGGGGGAAGGGGGCTAAAGATGCATTTTATTGCAAAGGCTTTTAAAGAAGAAAAAGGGCAATCAACTTTCCCATGCTCAAAGTTTTGCACTGCTGTTTTAAAGCATGATCCTCCTCCCGATATCAAAAGGTGTGAAATTCTTACACGGACTAAAACCTGGAAATAGGTGCTTACAGAGAATGTGTCGGCAAAGTGGGTGCTGCAAAGGCGTCAATAATCAATGATGCTCTAATAACTGTGGCGCCATCCGCTGTCAGCTTGGGACAACATTACAACAAGCATAAACGGGCTAGAGACTGCCATAGCACCAGTTATGATGCCATAGGTTGTCGGCATTGCAGAACATTACAGCGAAAAGTATACCAGGAGGGCAGAGAAACAGAGAGAGAGAAAGACTGTCACATAAAGCAAACCAGTTTTGATGTTTATGAAAATGTGACAATGCCACCTACGTGAAGACGAAAAGCAAAACTTACAATTAATGTGAATTACATTACAATGGAGGAGCTGATAATGTTAAATGCATATAACAGACAAACCATTTCCTATTTCAACAATGAAATAGTGTTCCACATTCTTAATCTCTTAAAGAAACAATATTGATGTAATGAATTATCTACTAAATCTGCAGATCCATTTCCAATGAAAATGGATTTTCAAATTCGACAAATTATTTCATGCCTACTGGTATGCACTTTACAAGTGTGTGTATCATGACTATTATATTGTATTCTATAATATTGCCTGTTAAGAGCTGGAAATTCATCAAAATCACCTTTCTTGTTCTTTGCCCACTACGTGAAGGTCCTTCACCCTTCTAATGCCTTGCTCATTGCAACTACATGTACATGTAGACAAAAGTGCATTTGTACATGTAGAATATTCTTTCAATAAATGCATCATTTATACGCAGAGGTACATTTATAAAAGATTAATGACTTTAAAAAGGTCACTAATGTAGGCTCGCACATGTTCATTCTAGACTAATGGTTTTGTGATTCTATTAGACTAATGGACGACTGAAAAATCAAAGGATCATTACGTTTCGATTGAAGCTGCCCCTCAAAAAAGGAAAATATTCAAGGCTGACAGCCAGAAGGGCATTAATTCAATGTAGAAGTATAATGCGTCAATGCCTTTTTGGCGCTCAGCAGACATGTGCATATCACAGTCATAGGGTATGCAAGCATAGTTTTTCAGAGCAAAATTTTAAAGAAAACAATAATTCTGTCTGTTGCTTCTACTGAGAATAAAGAGATTACTCACGCATATCAAATCATTTAGAAAAGAACATTCAAATGGGAAGAGGGGCAAGAGTGAAAAGTATACAAAATATTTACGTTTTTGGTATCCTTTCTGCATCCGAATAAGCTCATGACGCACTCGCACGGAAACCATGAATTGGGCTGCGTGTCCGGGCTGTGCACCACACGAGTGTGCACATTCCCGCGATTATCTAGGGTTGCGCTCCACATGACGTTCTGTACTGTCTAGTTTTGGATAATGCACCTTATGATGATACTTCTAGAATATATATCCTTTATTATCCAGAAACAGTATTACAATGTACCAATATGAGTGGAAAAATTTGAGAGAATAAGCATAAATCCATTAATGATAAAGCCACAGTAAATCCAACAGAGAGATTCCTTTTCTCTTGTTTAAGATTCTCCTTTGAAGAGCAAATTCAATATCTCCTACAGCAAGGTTCAAGAAATATTGTTAACTCACTTCAGCTTCAATGTTATTTATCTTGGAGCATGTCTAAAATGCATTGCTGCCAATAATGATTATGGAACACATGTACCAAAGGCCATTAGCATATGAAAGGACAAGTAGTATCCCCTGAAATGCAAAAATGAGTTTGCCTCGTTCCTCCGGGGTAGTTCTGAGCGGGTAGGATGTACATGTATGTCAGTTAATTCCACACACTGGACATTGGTCACACAATGGTTTAGTGCCAGCTGTGTTTCGCTACAGCGATGATGACGAGGAAAAACGGTTCAAGCGACCATGCATACAACAAGGCTTTTACAAACTGCAGTCATTTCCCTTTTTTCCCCGTTTTTCATCCCTAAACCCACTTGCTCACAGAGAGAGCTGGAGCCAGGCTGATGAGGGTGAAAGTCAGAAGGCATGTGAGCGAGCGAATTAACAATCTGTCAACCTCCCATTGCCATGGATACGCAGATGATGGAGAATCGTTAAGGAGAGATGCTGGGCATTTTCCCTGACAAGGGAGAGAGGAGAAAAAGGACAAAATACTTGCCAGCTGAACTTAAATGCCGTAGATTTGCTTCGGGAGTCAAATGCGTTAATGATTTCACACCTTACGTGCTGAAAGCCATAGGCATGTAACTAGCGTTAAACGTACAGAGATGTAGGTCTTCCGAAGAGCAGGTAGCATAAGTCACGCATCTCATTAGCAGCTAATGAACAGCTATTATTCATGACACAAGAATGCATACTGCATATTCTAGGCTGTTGCTTGTATCAATGAGGAATTATGTGCTTATGCATTACCATTCTGTAACAGAGGAAGAAATAATTTGGAGAAGTTAAAAGGGCACAAAACACATTGAAACAGTATTCCTGTGTGGGATTAGTCCTTTATAATGCAGAAAATGTCCTCTTTGGTAGCTGCAATTGCAATCAATGTCCAAATTTTCATAGCAATCCTGAGGGGTATTAGAGAAAGGATTACTTCTCATGGAGAAAAGGAGCACACATAGAGCTTCTTCTAGCGAGTAATCATTCAAGCAGAGCAAAGCTTCTTCTTCTATATCTGCCCTCAAAATCAATGTCCGAAACCTTGCTGTTATGAAATTCTCATAGGGTATCGGAGAAAGCACCTCTCCTTTGCATCCCGTCAAAATAAGAATCCATCCATTTGAGGAGGTCGACTGATCAAAGCGCAGACTGTTAAAAACAAAAGGGGAGTCAAGCACCTGTGACTGAGAAATGATGGCGTTACCCAACACCGGTGCCTGTCCGTCGGATGAAGCTCCGTCCCCTTAAGAGATGAACATTAAAAGAAAAGGAGAGAAAGCCCCTTGCGATGGCCCTTTCACGGCGCCAGCCTCGGACACAGCTCTTTCTCACGACGACATTAAGAGGCGACGTTCCACCTCTCTCCTTGGGTGAAAATATGCAAATTGAAGGGTAGAGAAATCAAATCCACAGTCTGGGCGTCTGCGGTGTCCTGTTTGGAAAGGTTCTATGACCTTACCGAGTAAATAAGATTGAGTAATTTGGGCGATAACCTGAGCTAGGGGAAAAAATTCACGTCTTCCTCTCCCCTCACTTTAAATCCATATGTAAATTTGGGGATGGCGCAAATGCAATTAGATCAGTAGGCTAAGATCTCCATGACAAATTAAATAAGTATGTCACGAGTGTTGAATGTCTCAAAATGCACAGAAAGAGAAAAGACAGGTCTCAGAATAGGTTTCTACGACTGAAGGATATTGCAAAATATGGCATGAATCTTGGTGATAAATTATGATTTTTACTCTCCTTTGCTGATAGATATCATTCACACAAGCACAAGGGATAGAGCTGAAATCGTCAGCATCAATAAAGAAACAATCCTTTTTTGACGTCTAATGGTTCAACATCACAAAAATATTTGACTACCAGTAAATAAACACCAAATGGAATGTTTCCACAATGAGTTTAGATCAGTAAGACACTTTCTTTAGACAATCCTTACAATGATGTCTTCTCTACACTGGCAACTCATACATATCATGCAGTTAACGAGATGTTTCGAAGACCCATACACGGGCCGGCTGAGGCAGATGGTCGCTGGCTTGTGCGTGTACAAACACAAATATCCACCAACCACATGTTAATGCCACTAATTAGAGAAGCATGCTAAATGATTTTGCAGAGGTAGTCCTGGCCTTTGTTGCTTTTTTTCTCCCAAGGCGCTCAAGGAGGAAGTGTTCAAAATATGATGGCAACGGAAGACAACTGTAAATGTTTAAAGAAGAAAGATGAGTATTGATGACCTAGCAGTACTTGCTAATGAGTGTTTGTCCGTGCAAAACATTAGACGTAAAGATTCCAGTTGTCTTATGCACGTCTAACGCCTGGAGGGGAGCTGACACATCTTGCACTCCTAAATCTGGCATGAAAACATTAAGCCGCTGTTCCAGATAGAAAATACATCCTGCCCCAGTTGAACATTTTAAGTGCAGTAGGAAAGACTGAAGAGTACAGCTTTGAACAAATCCAAGTTGTAATTGGGACTTGGTTGAATCAGAATGTCTCTTAGAAAGCAAGAAGAATTTGAGTCGCTAGGGGGGGGCATCCTGGAGATACCACAGATATTTTTTCCACTTCAAATATTTTCCTGGCTTAAAATATTTCTCCTTAAAGGGGCTCTCTTTGTCTTTCAAATCCAGCGATGATTTACGGGCACTGCTGTACTGGTGCCGCTGACTGACGGAACGAGCGCTGCACTACAGAAGTTTAGTGTGCCTTTCTTGTAAAAAAAGACAGCGGAATGGGTGTAGCCATTCCTTGCTGGTAATCACTGCTTGGCTTTAGGATGAACAAAGCATCGTAAAAGCTCATCATTCATAACCTTGGGAATGTAAGGAAGTGGATTATGCGAGCCAAAATTATGAGTAGTAGACACAGCGAAGAATTATGGATATTAAGCAGTGGAACACTAAGTAAGATGAATATTCCTGAGCTTGGTAGGATGTGATTACTAGATGAAGAACCGTTACTAATTCCTCTCCTGATTTCTTCGTCTTAATCCGTCTGGTGGGGAAAAGCTGCCGCACTCCAGATTACGCTTGGGTAAAACGAAGATCAATCAAGAGCTTTGTAGGGGAATATAAAGTGACCTGTTCCCGCCAAGCAACACTGCAAACACCACAGAGATGACTTCGAGTTAATTGATCAATCGTTGCGAGGGGGATTGGAGATGGTCGCAAGACGCGGAAAGTGATGACGGATTGTAATTAAGCAAACAGTGAAGTTCCTTGATAACATAGGGATAGGATGAAACTTGCACCGTCTCTCCAAAGTAACCCAACTCTATGTATGTTTATTCCAATCAGTAAACACCGGCGCTATGGTAGTATTGAATATAAAGATTTATATGCATAATTGTCCAATCCAAACTTCTCTTCTAAACGAGCTTTGACTACATTCTGCACAAATCAATATTTTTCACAATATGCAATGAACGATGGCTCAGCACCACTTTCCAAAACAATGGTGCCCCTGATTAATGCAATTTCTCAGCGGAGGCAATCAATTGTTAAAATCTGCACTGATGACAAGCATTCAAATCGAGAAGTACTGCAGACGTTTCCATGCGTTCACATTGAGACTGCTGGTGTAGTGAACACGTGATTAAGAGAAGACACCCCCTTGGATGCGAGCGTAAAGCAAGCAATGAATGAATCGATGTCTAATAACCAAGGTACAAGGGGAGGGACATCGCTGGAGAGAGAGTGGGGGGAAGGTGGAGAGATGGTGACGAAACGGGAGAATGAATCACAAAGGATATAAAGGCTGTATAGCAGCAGCAATGCCAGTGTTGGTTGACTGCTGAAAGTACTGTCAGTGTGAGTGTGTGATGCTGATACACACATGTAATCCAATGTTTAGCCTTGGGCTTGCTGCTTGTCTCTTTCTATCTCTTCCCCTCTCCGTATCTCTTTCTCTCTCTATCTCACAGTACTTGTTTTGCCTTTGTGAGCATTATGAGAGTACAGAGGTGGGGGGGGGGGGGGGTGGCAAGCAGGGAAATCCATTAATCATAATTTGTGGTATGGTAACAGAGTCATATGAAACAACATGAGCCATTAAGATTGATGGACAGCATCTAGTACAATCCAGAATCGAAACAATGAATAGAAGTAAACAAGATTGGAAATAAAAAATATAATCAGGCAAGACAATCAATACAGTTGTCTGAAAGTCTCTAAAATTGAACTGAGAATGAGATTTTATGCCTTATATGGTTATACCAGAAGCAGTATTTTAAAGCTACACACATGCTTAAAAAAATATAACACTGCCAAGATCAAAGGGGAACATAAAAAAAATGCAATGAAATCTGAAAATTAAGGGGGAGTCAAAAAAGGTTTTGAGAAGAGCATGATCTGCAATATAGGCATACATGTTATATTAAGATACAACTGATATATCAGATAGTCCTCAGGAAATCATCTAATGTTCAGCACAAATTTCTGAAATGATCTTTACGATTCCGGAAATGAAGAAAAAAATTCATGTATTTTCATTCATGTAATACCATTCATCATTAAAACACGAAGTATATTTACTTGAATACTAATCAATGAATATTTCATGAGGATGATGATTCACAGCATTCAGACGGCGCCATATTTCTGTTAAAACATTCACCATGACTTGATATGTGCAACTCTTTGAGTCACTAAGAAAAAAAGGACTGCTAATGACTGAAACAAGACTAAGCACGAGAGGGCAATGCGTCCATCGCCCCTCAAATGCTGAAAAGAGCTTGCCCGCCTTGATTGACCCGCTAATAAACTTGACCAAGTTGATTAGAAACGATAGGTGCACACATACACACACGGCTCAAAGGCACTAGACCCAAATATATCAATCTCATCTACTGCTCTCTCTCTGTTTTCATAAATTACGGCTCGGAAAGTTATCCCTCCACCAAGCTTATATCAATCTCATCTTTCCATTCAGATGTATACACTATGCACAGGGCCTATATAGGTAAAGTGCTTTGAATCGATGTAGTACTACATGCAATGGTGGTGTTTTTTTTTTTTAATGGACTTTATGCACATGTCTTTGCTCTAAATGCCATTTTATTCTTGAAATATTGGCATAAAGCCATAAAAGAATTCCAAGTTCACACCTTATTATACATCAATGTTTATCTTGATTTTGCTCTACTGCAAAAAAACGCCAACTATAAATAAGAATTGGATGTACACACAAGTACTGCTTTAGATTTATAAGTGGGATTACTTTGTAAGTGATGATTAATGGACAAATCAAGAACAGTCAGTGTACCACTATGATTTTGAAGGTGACACCCTTTAAGTTTGAAAAGGAGTGTACTTACAAAGAGCTTACAGAACCTTCTTAAATGTATTAAGGTTGACAAGAATGACTAGAAAGAGAATATGGTATATGTAGATATGAATATATGCCTTTAAAAAGACAGTGTCTCTTCTTAAAGAGCAAAAGAGGGTAAAGGTTATATAAAGCTAAGTGGACTTCCATACCCTCTGGGGTCTTGAGGCTTAAGATTGGCCCTTTGTCAATGAATGAATGGCCAATTTCCGCCAAAGCTTTCCCTCAGTTCTAAAAGAGGGAGATCTTTCTGCATCTTGTTTTGTCCCGACACGGGATGTGATGTAGCGCGACTTGACAGCTTTGCCAAGTGGAAATTATGTTTCAAAAAGTTCAAGAATTCTAAACAAACAGTTCCTCTTTTGCATGTGTCATGTATTTTGAACAAATATGACTGGAGTCATGGCTTAATCACTTCTATGTGTGGGGATCAGAATTCTGGGATGATATGGCGACCCATTCTTCTCTTCCTATTTCCTTAAAGAGAAGCTTAAGTTCTGGGAGAAGGTTAATTTGGGAGCTTTCTCAGTCTCTGATGTCAGCATGGAAGAATTTATCACAGTAGAAATGTCCCCTGTAAAGGATAACTCTTAAATTGTCCTCATATTCGAAATAATAACATGTATAAACAACAACAATGATGATGATGATAATAATAATAATAACATATAAGATTTACAAGGTGCCAAATCCACTTGATAATCAAATGTCCAAAATATGACAAGAAATAGCTGGAGTGCTTGGCCAAAACATTTGTGTGTAGTCCCATGTATCTATTTCTTTGTGTAGTGACCATGCTTTAAAACAAGATTGAGTAGATTTCTTATCAATGAGATGATCTCAAAATCTCAAGGTATACACTAATTTTGATTTGCTACTTTAATAACCTTTCCAAATTGCTTGAAAATGAAGAAACACTGTCTATCATATTGTAATCAAAGAACCAGAACTCAAATCTACAATACATCTTTAAGAACACATATTAATTAGGCATACTTTACAGAATAGCACATTGCACTTTGTAGATTTCGCATCTTCAGATTCAGAACAGAAGTTTGTCAAGTCACAGAAGATGACAGTGCATGCAAAGCCATGCAAACAAATCCTTTCTTTATAGCCTTATTCAATATTGATACACTTCACGAAATCTCTTGAACACTTCGACTCTCAAATGACTCATGAAGGCTTTCCAAAACACTGCCTCTCAAGCGTGAGTCAGGCAAGTCCTTAAAGCACAACCTTTCAATGAGGGTACGTAGGCATCATGCAGCCTTGTAAGGGCCATCGATTCATGTAATATGCAACATCAATTACATGACTGGTCCCATTCATAGAGATTGATGGGGTGTCTTCCCCCTGAGAATTCACAGACTGTGTATTAAGGTTATGATCATATAAAACATGGTCATTTAATCAGCACTGAACAGAACACTGTGTTTTTGTAGTATACAAAAAGCATAAAGCCACATCTAATCGACATGAGTCTGTTTGGATGATTAATACATCATACAGAAATAATAGAATCATTAATGATTGAATATGTTGGAATCAATGAAATGATGCAGTGAATAAGTAGCGTACATGCACAATCCTAATATATTGTGCAGATGAGAAAACCACCATTTTGTCATTCTAGCGGATTCTTTTCACAAAAGATAGCGAGAAAAGCCTACAAAAGAGATGACTTGTTCAAATCATTAAACATTGAAAGTATTGGAATCTACATGTATAAAGGATTTTACGATTTCAAGGTAACTAACATAGAATATGAGGATTTCAATCAAATCACAGCTCTATGGAAAATGAGAAGTTCAGCGAGCATGACTCACTGTGGAATATGATCCATATTTACATGTAGGTGTCATACATGTAAAGTATTGTGAGTGAGATGTGAGTGATGTGTCATCTACTGTCTGAGATGCCATCCCAGTGGGAGGATGGAGGAAAGAATGGTGCAGGGGAGAAGATGGTGGGAAGTGGGAGAACTTCGGGGAAGGGGGAAGGGAAACGGGCGAGAATGGGAAACGAGAGAGGAAGGAGAGGAGGGAAAGAGGAGAGGGAAAAACGGGAAGGAGAGAGGCAGAGAATGGTTTAAAATATTAGATGTTACATGGGGGAAGTGTTATCTAATGTTTGGGATGCCATCCCTGTGGGAAGATGGAGGAAAGAATAGTGGAGGGGAGAAGATGGTCAGAAGTGAGAGGAGAACTTGGGGAAAGGGAAAGGGAAAGGAAAAGGAGAGAGGAAAGAGAATGGTGTAAAATATTACGAGTGAGATGTGAGGGAGGCGTCTGTTCCTGTCCATGATGAAAATGCGGTAGAAAGATGGAAAATGGAAATACAGGTTGACAGTATGATTAAATAAGGAGATTATTTAGCGAATAGGAGAGAGAGAGAGAGAGATAGAGAGGGGGAAGAGGAAGAGAAAGAGAAAATATCAGATGCGGATGGGGGGGGGGGGGATCAAAAAGTGATTCTGGTCACCATTTGGTCAAATCACATATACACTCTCTGGATGATCTCATCACTAGTAATGCCATTAAAATCAGTGGACAATGTATGAATCATTGCGGAACTATGCAGCACTTGAGCTGCTTTAGCGCATTACCCCAAGTACATTTGTCATAGAAATTGCATATTTATCATGGTTAATCATATACTAGTAGCTAAACATAGTCTATATGACAGACCCTCTAATATTAATGGCAATACAACGTAATCAAGATAATAATAGTTTATCAACACACATGTGGCAGTACTATGATTACAAAATTCCATATTCACCACTGTTTATCACATTGGTAAACTAATTCTACAAATAAACCCCATTTCTTCATGTAGGGCATAGTATTAAATGGTAAATTCCTTACTGATTACATCCTTTTTTCTAAGTAAAATCCACAGTTTTACACAGCAGCACTAAATTCCCCATTAGAAATGGTTTCTTTGTGATTCTGTATAATTTTTGTTGATCTTGATGATATTGATTGTTATGTCAAATTACTTTCAATAAAAATGGAATGAAAAAAGGTCCTTGTGAGATGAAATAAAGCTCAAATATCACAGTTCACTTTTAAAAGAAACTTCATTTTCTCTATGAAGATCTTGTTTTCAGTCACTGCAAGAAATAAAGACCTTTAAAACATTTTCATTATTCTCTTCACACTGGAAGGAGTGCAAGAGTCTGAGGTCTTTATCCTAGGGTAAACCTGAGTACACTGAGGGGGAAAGGGATCAGGTGGAAGTATAGATCATCCAGACGATGGGAAAATTACACAAAACTTGTATACAGAAACACTGTATTTCTGAAGGGGCATTCACACTTCTGATTCTTTATCGAGTTTTTGTTCAAAATAATGCTCAGACGTCTGTCTTGTTATACAATTTCTTGTTATGTGGCACTGAGGCTATGAAACATTAACTACAATATGCTTTTTGTAAAGCAATACTATGAGTTTAGTTAGTCTGAAGGGGGAGGGGGGGGGGGTAAAATGAAAGAAATGAGATGGGAGGATGATGGAGATAAAAGACGACTGCTTAGATACGAAGGAAGATGAGGACAAATGAATGAGGTCTTTGCCACGGATGAGTCACCAGGGTTAATTCATGCGTGGTTGAAGAGATGAGAGTGTGAGAAGGGGGCCATTTCACACTGGAAGGTGACGATGATGGATAGTGATGTCCACTGAGTAGTGATTAACAAGAAAAAAAAAGAAGGGACAGTGGAAACAGCCCAGTTCATACTCAATGCTGATTAAGCCTGATATACATGTATGAGAAGCAATGACAAATATTAATGATTAGTGAAAAAGGAGCAGAATTCATGCCCAATGTGGATATAAATGTACATATATGTACACAAATCATGAAGAAATAGCCAGATCAAGTTATAAAAATGAATAAAGAAATACTGCAAAAGAAATGCAAAAACAGTCAAGTGTCATGTGGTAGAGATTAAAGACATTGGTTAACATTGTCAGGATTTTCAAAAAAATCTCATTTTGTTACTTGAAAATGGGATAAACATAAGGGTTGTAGTGTAAAAATACCAGTCTGAAAGTTTCGGAGTATAATATCCACAGGAAGTATTTTTAAATATTAGAAATGTGAACCATTGTTTGAAAAATATACGAGGGTCGGTTGCACAGACCAGACGTAGGAGTGCGCATGCACGCATGGCTCAACGGACCGTACTGTGTGTATTGGCGTATCGCACAGCGGAAGCTAGATAACGGTATTTTTTAATTCGTGCAAACGGTCCTCTTAGTTTACTGTCTCTCAAGACGAAAACTAATAAACTCGTGGTTTGTGTCTAACTTACAGTTTTTCATTCCAAATAATGTTTGGTTTCAGGGTTTTTGAGTACAAATACAAGTACTCATACAAGTTTCATCATAGTTTGAGAATTTTTAAAATCAGCTGCTCACAAAGTTAGCTAATGCCTTTAAAAGAAGCATCAGTACTCAAACAGAGGAGAGAGAGAGAGAGAGAGAGAGAGAGAGAGAGAGAGAGAGAGAGATAGAGATGGTGGAGGGCAGACACAGAAGTAGGTCCTCCATGTCATAACCCTGGGCACCATTGCATGGTCATCATAATACCCAATCTCCCAGCCTTCTATTTCAATACATGGGACTGAACATCATCATAATTATAACATTTTTTACCACAACACTCGCAAAACCCTTGAGAAAATGGAAAAGCAATTACAAGGTCGCCATGTGAAATTGCAGATGTTGGTGGATCATGTAGCAAAATAAACATCCAAGTCGGACCGCATCATTTCTTGTCTCCAGCTTCATCTAGCGGTGGGAGAAGGAGGCGATGCTATGACATTTAAAGCATCCTAAATGTAATCAATCAATTATGCATGGAAACATACTACGGCTATTATCATGGCTGGTATAGTTATCTGCTGCCTGTTGGAGCGTAATGGCATAACACATGCATTTTCATTCACATAGCACACTGTTCAGGTCATAATGTCATATCACAAATCTCACAATCAAATGACATTAACCTTTTTTTTAATGCTACGATTCAGTTATGATTATGATAATATCTTGTGGTGATAGAAACGATCATTATGCATGGATGGAAACATAATATGGCTGGCAATTCTTGTTGCCTGCTGCAGTTTACCCATGATCTCAAATTTGCATTTCCATGCACACAGAACCATTGCATTCAAGCATGACAAGGCAAATGTCATCACTGAATCATCTTTTGCCAGCAAGGAGGGTGTTGAACATATTTACATACTGTACATCATGTATTTTGTAAATGAATACCTTTCAGGGTGCCGTTGCATAAAAACTTGCTATTATAGTAACTCTGCCATCAATGGTAACTACCATAGTAACGTTGCTCAACAGCCAATCAAAATCCAGTATTCCATGAAAGTTATCACTGATGGCAAAGTTACTATAATAGTAAGTTTTATGCAATGGTACCCTGGCATTTAATGCTATGATGATCCAGTAATGCCCTTTAAAGGTAATAAACAGTAGTGGTAGCAAAATGAAAGTTGGCATGAAACTGATCAAATATAGTCGCATATTGTTCGGCTTGCATGAAAAGATATACGAGTGAGATAATCTAGTATTCTATTCATGATTTCCGGTGATTTTCAGCGAAATAATTCAAATGATCGTATATCAACGTTACCTTATACCCTCGCTATGGACCACCTACCCCAGCGCTCTCGGCTCAACAGCGCATAGTGGTTCGCACACACTGTTTACACGTGTGTGAATTTTCGATGCGGGCCCCCGCTGAGAATTCAACATATCTTCCGTTGATATTTTAGCCATTTCTAAACAAATACTTTAAAAAAAAAAAGTCAACTACATTCGAAATTAGTCATTCTACATCAGTTCATGTAGTAATTTTCATTCCACCTGACAAAGTAGTTAAATATTTAAAGCGCCACCTTTCCCACTACTGCTTATTACCTTTAAGCTCTCAGCAGATAAAAACACAAGATTATTGTCATGAGCATTATCCTATTCAGCAAACACAAGCAAAAAACATGGTACAAAATAATTGTATGCAAGTCACATGGATGCCAGGAAAAGAAAAAGGTTTAAAACTTGATACCCGTCACTCAAATTCTAATAACCATAAGTGTGTTGGAACTCATTTATATGATAATTTCATAAAATCACCTGCTGATTAGAAAGGAGGATGTTTACAGATGAAATTGAGTCTGGACTTCTGTTCATGCAATTATGGTACATTGTAAAATAAACCATTTCAATTCAAAGCATGTTGAGGAGGGTTGATTAAATGGTATATAAAAGTTGGTTTATGCCCCGCGGTTTTTTACAATCATCACAGTGATATTAAGAAATCTAATTAAATCTTGTTGAAAAGCACATCAATGCACAAAGAAATGGATATATGGGACTATGTACACAAATGTTCAGGCCAAACACTGGAGACATTCCTTGTCCTTTTATTTTTCAAATGTGAGGGCATTTGAAGATTAAAGGCATTTGCTAACTTTGTGAGTAGCTGATTTAAAAAATTCTCAAACTAAGATGAAACATGTGTATGAGTACTTGTATTTGTACTCAAAAACCCTGAAACCAACCATAATTTGGAATGAAAAAGTGTAAGTTAGACGCAAACGGCGATTTTATTATCCTTCGTCTCACGAGACAATCACTAAGAGGACCACTTTGCTTGAATTTAAAAATGCCGTTATGTGCCTCCCACCGCGTGATTCGCCAATACACACAGTATGGTAAGGTGAGTCATACGTGCATGCGCACTCCTTATGTCTATTCTGTGCAACCGACCCTTGTACATTTTTCAAACATTGGTTCACTTTTTTTATATTTAAAAATACTTCCAGTGGATATTATACTTTGAAACTTTCAGACTGGTATTTTTAGACTATAACCCTTGTGTTTATCCCATTTTCAAGTAACAAAATAAGATTTTTTAAAATCATAACAATGTTAACCAATGACATTTCTACTATGATATCCTTCCAAACTGACTTAAAGTGACTAAAAAAGCTCACAAATCATCTTTCACCTCCTCCCAAAACACAAGTTTCTCTTTTAAAGCAACATTTAACTGACCCTTATTATGATGTATTTACAACAGCGCCAACTTACGGCTACTCAAAACCAGAGACTCTTAGAAACATTATATCCCTTGTGGCTTCTCGTGAATTTCATTAGTATGAATACAAATACATTTTAACAGATGTTACTCAAAAAAATAAAGCTCTCATTGATCAGAATAGAGCATGCTGAGAGCAAAAAGGGGACAAAATCAGTAGTTTAAGACTGAGAGGGCGCTATTTCAAAATCCCATACAAGGGTGCCAGTTTGCTCTGGCTTTAAGTCATTGGTTAACATTGTTATGATTTTAAAAAATCTAATTTCATTACTTGAAAATGGGATAAACATAAGGGTTATAGTGTACAAATACCAGTCTGAAAGTTTCAAAGTATAATATCTACAGGTAGTATTTTCAACTCTTAGAAATGTAAACCAATGTTTGAAAAATATATAAGGGTCGGTTGCACAGACTAGACGTAAGGGCCCATGGCTCACCGGACTGTACTGTGTGTTTTGACGTATTACGCAGAGAGAGGCAATTAACTATTTTTTTTAACTCGAGCAAAACGGTCCTCTTATTTATAAAAATTAATAAAATCACGGTTTGCGTCTTACTAACAGTTTTTCATTCCAAATTATAGTTGGTATCAGAGTTTTTGACTACAAATACAAGTACTCATACACATGTTTCATCTTAGTTTGAGATTTTTTTTAAAATTGGCTGCTCACAAAGTTCGCCAATGCCTTTAAGTAATTCTATGCACTTTTACATCCTTCCATCTTCATAATTATCATCTCCATATGAAGAACCTGATGGGCTTCTTCAAGAATTAAAGGGAAAGTCCACCCCAGAAGTTTCACTATTTCAATAAAAGGAGATGAATTTGAACAGCATTTAAAAAAAAGAAATGAGCAAAATCGGTCAAAGAATAAGAAAATTAATAATAATAATAATAACAATATTCTGGATTTATATAGCGCCTAATACATCTCGAAGAGAGTCTCTAAGCGCTTTACAGAAATATTACACTCATTACACTCATTTATATTTTCTAGTAAATTACTCTCGGCTCTGCAAATTGGCAACACTGATGACATCATATGCGAGCAGCTCTCCATTCACTTTGTACATGAAATTTCACATTTTCTCAATTTTCTTGGAAGTTACAATTTTTTTCTAACCCCCATAGTCAAATTATGTTATGTAAAAAGCAATTCTTCTGAACATACACTGACTATGGGGGTTAGAAAATGCTTTAAAAAAAAATTGAGGAAATGTGAAATTTCATGTACAAAGTGAATGGAGAGCTGCTCGCATATGATGTCATCCGTGTTGCCAATTTGCAGAGCCGAGAGTAGTATTCTAGAAAATGTAAATGAGTATAATTTTCTTGTTCTTTGACCAATTTTGCTCATTTCTTTGTGAAAATGCTGTTCAAATTTAACTCCTTTTATTGAAACAGTGAAACTTGTGGGGTGGACTTTGCCTTTAACTTCTAAAATAGATGATGTGTGACAGTAATCTTTCCTGATATAAACAGTGATCAAGTAAAATAACATGCTATATTTGGATTTGCCATTATATGTCATACTATAAAGGTGTCTAGGGAATTACATGCTCATGAATTTTGATCTATCCTCTTGTGCCCTGCCCGCCATAATGGCCATTTTCTCCCACAACCGATCAAGTGTGACTCACGCTCCCCCATACAAAACAGTCTATTAATTAATATCAACAGACTGCCATGTTATTAAAGGGAATTATCGTATTGTTGGAGTATTGTATTGAGCACCAATTTTCAAGTGAAACAGAATAATAGTTTTTGCAATAAAAGTGTGCACATTAGGGAATAACATATCTTTATTATATTACTGTTTATCAAATGCTACTTTTCCATGAAGAATTTAAAAGGTCAAATGTCAAAATTTCAAATAAATATTCAGATGTGTAGTGTAGTAGAAATTTATTGGGGAAAAAAAAATAAACATGTTGTTTAGTCCCGAGGTCCAAAAGATCAATGATTTTGTTCTGGGGTAAAATATCAAAAGATTTGATATCAGATGTGATCAAATTTCAAACAGATGCTTTAAAACTATATTAATAAAAAGCATACCAACAGGTCATTGCTAATTTACTATGCAATCAGGGTTACTGATCTAGCTTTTCTGTAGCAAAACCGCAGCTGCTGATGCAAGCCCCAAAATAATTTATGATGGCTTGCATGCATCAGAGAAAATATTGGTCATATTCATAATGACATTAAGGTAGAAATAATGTCATTACTTATGCACCACAGGGAGGTTGTAAACGCATCTTTGTTTTCAGCAGAAGCAGCACGCCTTCAGAGATGCGGTCGCCATGGCAACCGCTAATCGTTATCGCATCAACTGAGCCTGACCCTCCGCAGGTGTTTCAATTTCACAAGGGCAAGAAATATTGGGGATGAAATGATGCCACGATTGTTTTCAGAGTGAGAAGAAGAGGGAGGAAGAGAGAAAGAGAGAGAGAAAAAGAAAGTGAGTGAGAGAGAGAGAGAGAGAGAGAGAGTTGCAATCAACAAGTTAGAGGGATACTAAATAATAACTAAAATTCAATTTTGTTCCCTTTGCAACGGGCACATTAATTTCTTTCTTTTCTCTTGAATTTCATACCACTATAAAATGTAGCAAATTTTATTCAAAAACGGAACAAGATATAAATTGGCAGAACTGACTGAAATTCATTTTGGAAAATAAAATCCAGTCATCTACTGAAAAAGTCTATGTAGGTACTGTAAGAAAACAAACAAGAGCTTCTAAAACCGTTGACAGTAGTGTCATTTTTCAAAGTTTAATACAACATTATGATAATGAGTAATATTGCACAGAAGCATGCATGTTTCAAAACATATCATGATACATTTTATCCAACATGGTCAAACCCACTTACAAAGCCAGGTTGATATATCACAGAATAGAAAATACGGCAGTACACTAAACTGTATTGCACTGAACATGAGAGGGCACCATTCAATTTCAAAACTTGAGCAAGATGAAGCCCAGTACATGCAGTATATTTCTTTTCTTGTGGTGGACCAAGGCAACAATCATTGTTCAAATACAATGTCTGCTGAGAACTACACGTAAGGGGCACTTAAGTGAGAAATACTGAAAATATGTGAGAATATATGTATTGAATAATTTATTTAAAGATCTTCTTTCATTTTTTGTAGTATATATAGTGAAATTTTGCCTTAATGTGACTTTGTTGTTAATTCTAAAAATTGTATTCTTATTTTTACATATTTCTATATTTACTTATTTTTCTTAATTTTCTGGGGGAGGGGGGAGGGGGGTAGTGTACAAAACATTTCTTCATGTTGAGTACTGATTATTTTTCCTGCCTTTTTTTTTAAAGACATTTCTGCACATGGAAATTTACAATTTACAATTAATTCAAAAGTCTTATCCTTATATATAAAGTCCCCAGTTCTCCATTTTCTAAAATGCAAATTTTGTGTTCTTCGGCATTCTAAACTTCCAATTTCGTGTTCTTCGGTGACATGTAAAAAACATATGACAAAGTAATTCTAAATAGTAAAAATCTAAAACATAAACATAAGTTACCCTAATACATACGCACTGCAGACGTGAATGCAGCTTCACGATCACACGCTAAACACTGCAAACAGGCAAGATTGGGTAGATCCATATTTCCTGCTGATGCACGGTTTTGTTTGATTGGATTTTGCTTTTTTTTTTTTTTTATGTTTTTCACTGTATTTTTCATAATTCAAATTTTTGGGCCTAAAAAAAATCGCGTTTTCCGTGAAATTCCGTGAATTCCATGTTGTTTCACAATTCTGTGCAATTTTTAAACTTTTCCATTTTCCATATTGCTGAAAACTTTGCTTATATAAAATGAAATTTTCATTGTTCTTTTCAAGGAGATTGAACCAGCCTTTGTCAGGGCATTTTCCTGCCGACCCCTTGGCCTTTTTTTGATGCAATCTCATGTCCCCTACAGCTCGTTAATATCTGGAATATTCTGGAATATCTGGAATATTCTGGAATATTTGAGGGTCTAAACATATCTAGAAGCTTGTATACAGATGCAATAAATCTCAGCCCCACACCTGGCGCTTGCAAGGGGCTGTGACATTTAGGTCTGTGACATTTTTATTGCAAACTGGCAAAGTACAAGATGTATGAGAGATATGATGAGGGAAGGGTCCTCAGGGGACCAAATTCACATAAGAAATATAATATTCTCCAGAGATTTCAATGAAACCTTACATGCATGTGTAATATGTGAGGATTTCTATGAATTCAATCAGAGAGAGAGAGAGCTTGAGAGAGAGAGAGAGAGAGAGAGAGAGAGAGAGAGCTTTCTGATGGATTAAATCAAACAGTTTTTATTTGTCATACCTGAATCTTTTTAGTCATATACATTCTGTTCCTCTAAATAATTATGCGTCAAAATCAGACTAAATGAATTTACAATAATTATAGGAAATAACATTCAAAAATGTGAAATAGAAGATTTAGATGCATCTATTATAAGATATTTTGAGAATTAAAATCATATTAAGTAGAGAACTTATATCAAGTATTCAAACATAAATAGGCTAATTATTTTTAACTTTCTGCTGTATATCGGTAACAAATTTACCAATTACCCCCTCAAGATGTTGCCTAAGATATAGGACATTATCTCTCCATGCTGACACTTATAACAGTTATAATCAAGCCTCCTTCCCTCACTAACCAGGGACATCAGGCTACGTGTATTGCCCGTTGCTTAAAACTAGAGAAATCACAACCCACATACGGAAAAAAGGGAAAAACAACGGTTTTCCCCCGAAACACTTACTTCAATGATTGGTGAACTGTACGAAGAGGAGCAAAATTATAAAAAGAACACAGACGAGGCAAAAATAGAGAGAGCGAAGGGGAAAAAAAGAAGATATTTCTTGACATTTTCCCTCCAGCATGGGGAATAATTGAACTTTATTGAACACTCTCCAGCATCACTCAAGGGGACTGTTTACCGAAAAAAAGAGAGAGGCAGCAGTGACTTGGTACATGTATGTAAGGAATAGTCTTAAAATGAAGGGGGAGAAGGTGGGGAAACGGAGGTGGGGAGGAGATGGAGGAAGGGGGAACAGGACAGAGAGAAAGAGAGAGAGGCAGAAAGAGTTAATAAAAGGAGAGGGAAAGAGAGATGGGGAGGAAGAGAGAGAGAGAAAGAGAGCACAGATAGGGAGGGAGGGAGGGTGAGGGAGAGGGAGTAGTGTGAGAAAAATCAAGAAAGGGAGAGTAGAAGAGGGAATGAGAATAAAGAGAGAAAACATAAAGCAGGAGGAAGAAAAACAGAATGATTAAAGAAGAGTGTGCAAAAGAGGGCAAGAGGGCAAGAGATGGAGGAGAGATGGGGGGGGGGGCAGTTTTTCATAATGAAAGGTGGTTTCCACTTTTACAAATTAGATACCATGCATTTTCAGTAAATCATATAAATGTAATTTTAAAAACCCCATCCCTTCATAAAGTTCTTGACGGTTGAAAAGCAGAAGCAGAGTGTACATCACTTTGCGAGGTAAGGTTTTGATAGCAAGAGGCACAATCAATGAAGTACATCAAGTAATTATGTATCATTTTATCTCTCCTTGATGTAAAAACTTGTAAAAGCAGCATCTCGCCTTAAAAAAGGAGTCAGGAAAATTAATGAAGACGTGGCTAATGGCCCTGCCCTAGTTATGTCAAAGCACCGTTTGCAGTGATATATATATGCACAGCATTTAAGTCGTATTCAATAAATCTGGACATTCGTAATGCAATAGCAATGGATGGAAAAAGGGAAGGAGAATACGGACTAAGATGGAATATGAAGGGAAGACAGAGTGGTGTGAGGGAGTGAGACCAAGCAAGAGGGACAGAATGAAGGAAAAAAGATAAAATAAGGGCCTTTGGTACACTCTAATTTCTGTGGAGTCAAAAGTGACTCGGAATGACGTCAGCTGGGAGTCAACTCTGTTCCGAGTTAAAGTGACTCAGATTTCTGAATTAATTTGACTCTGAATGGTGTGATGTCAACTGAGAATCGACTAAATTCGAGTCAAAGTAACTCCATTCCGAGTCAAATTAATTTGGAAATTCGAGTCACTTTACCTCCGAATAGAGTTGACTCCCAGCTGACTCCATTCCAAGTCAAATTTGACTCCGCAGAAATAAGAGTGTAAAACAGAAGACTATTCACAAACAACCTTAGTTCAGACTTTAAAAAGACAACCTTAAAATGACAACCTTCGGTACTACCAACTCATAATAATGACTCTATTCCACAAGAGAGTTTGAATTAATTCAAATGTATGTAACCAACGGAAAGAAGTACCCCTTTCATGGCACCACGCCCATCCCATCCCAATATCTTATTGAGCTGCCCATAACTAATTCACGTTGCCATCCATTTCACTTACAGCAAACCACGGTCTGGCCATCACTCACTCTCATGAAACGTAAATGTTTCATGCCCACACTTGAGCCGCAAGTTCCGAGCCCCGCATGACCGGGCTCCGCAAAAGGTCTCGATACTAATCTGCAGTATCCTACTATAGAACTCACTAAATACACAGGCGAAGAAATCCACTCGCTCAAGGCTTGTTCAGATATCCAGCGGACAACCCATGCGGAAAAACCCCCATGCTTGTTTTTGTTTTTTACCGTGCCACTTACGATAATGAGAGCACATTATTGGGTCAATCATAGTTACCGTAACGCTCAAATAAAAGAGTTTTGCCAAAATGTGCACAAAACTTGCGACATCATGTGACATATAGAGGTGTCAGGGTCTGGTGGATCCGTCGCTGGACTGTAGATCACAAGGTTGGCGGATCGAGTCCAGCCGTAGCACCAACGTTTCATGGCAAGACATTAATCTACAATTGCCACTCTCGACCCAGGTGTAGTAAATGGTAACCCGGTCAGAATGGGGGGGGGGGGGTTCCTTCGGGGGGTACAATTGGGGGGGTTTCCCGCTTAATATGTGAACAAGCTTCAATAATTATGGCTCCTAAAAAGAGTGGATTTCCATGAAAAAATGGACGAAGAGAAAAAATTTGTTCCAGAGCAACAACTCAGTGCTCTTGTGTTCATGGACTAGGAACTGAATTTTAGACGTGATTCCATCTCTGCTGCAATGAGGCCTTGTGATTTTCACGCTAGGATTTAAAGAGGCCAACAAATGGGAAATCATGGGGAAAACGAATTTGCAAAAGGCTTGTTTACTTGTACACTATAGTCCGTCTGTTATGTGAGCCCGTTGGACTAATGCGACAAAAGTTTGGACACCAAGCAGTTTACCTAACTCAACCTAGTCATACACTTCGGGTTCTCACATTTCTCAACAACTCTAAGTGTTTCGACTCTTAACGGGTCTCATCGTGTTCACTCAAAGAAACGTCTTGTATAATGCTCCAACATTTCAAAATACAAAATATAGTTTACTTCTGGTTTGTTAGTCTAGCCATTAAACTCCATTGCCTTTCCCCGACACGTCGTCGCCGCGAATTACGTAACACCCCTTAGGCTCTCCCAGGGAGCTGGCTATGTAATTGTTTTTCCATATGACTAGCTGTTTATTAGCTTTTACATTACGCGAAATTTGAAACACGTGCGGCAATAAATCACAGTTGTTTAGAATGGATTATCCCTTTTCTTGAAACTCGAGCGGCGGACTGCATTCCCCTTCTCTCATCCGAGATCACCCTGCCTTTCCCCCATGATTTCTCATTTTCTAGCCCCTTTAACATGTCTCGCTGATGTGATAGTTTATGACATGACAGCCAAAGTTCTCACACTACCTTGAGAATGAGGAAGCAAGCAGACTAATTGAAAACAAAACACGATACTTGCAGAAAAGTAGAGAAGTAGGAATACGGAAGGTATCGACCTTGAAACAAAACAGTTTACATCAAAATTTGTATCCACGAACATAGTGAGTACTTGTATTCAAGAAATGGTTTCATAATATCTATTATTTTTTTTGTAGCCCTGATGTTTGCAAAGAACAAGCATCATAAAGTCAGCTAACTGTGAATACCAAGTTCAATTAAATTGTATTTACATTACAATACTTGCCTTAATATCTGTTAACATATCTGTAAAACATGACTTTCATATCATATACAATGTACGCCCAGAATAGATAAGAATTCAACCTACAGTATACACAACCCAAAGAGAACTGCAATAAAGACTAGCACATAATTCCTCCAAGAATGCCACAAGGGCTCTCATAGACTTGACCTCTGGGGTCACAGAAATCATGAATATTCAGTAACTCGACAATTTGTCCCTGTAGTCAAGTGCACTATGACAGAACAGTGAAAAACACAGATGAACTTTTTGACCTCGCAAATCGACTAAAAAGACATCTACTTTTCTCATGAATACTTTACCACTACATGTATAGCAAGTCTAGCAACATAACTTCTTAACCATGCTTTGCTACAATGTCTTTTTGGACTTTTCAAGTCTAAGATGAGTTTCTGCATCTATAACTGGAAAATGATGCCTTTTTAAAATCTGAATGGAAAGACGTTTACCTCCTATAAGAGAGTAAAAAAATACAAGAAAACTTGTTGGTAATTTTCTTTTTAAACAATCTGGAGCCCGTTGCATAAAACTTACTATAATAGTAACTTTGCTATTATAGTGACTCTTCATGGAATACTGCATTTTGATTGGCTGTTGAGCATGGCATGTTGCTCAACAGCCAATCAAAATCCAGTATTCCATGAAGAGTCACTATAATAGCAAAGTTACTATTACAGTAAGTTTTATGCAACGGGCCCCAGAAGTTACAATCGTGTTAGAAGCATACAGGAGGGCTCTCCACACACTACCGGATTTTGGATTGATGTTTTAGGGTTCTGTGTGCAATGCATCCCTAAAATGTATTATCATTTGCATGTAGAAAATTCCAAGTGACAATTTTAGGTCACTGTATACATGTAACATTAACGTTCCCAGAGACAACTGCACATGTTTCTTCAAAACAAGTTTCCTCAGACTTCACAAAATGTTCTATTCCTAATATACATGTTTGCATCTTAAAGGCATTGGTTAACATTGTTATGATTTTAAAAAAATCTCATTTTGTTACTTGAAAATGGGATAAACATAGGGGTTATAGTGTAAAAATACCAGTCTGGAAGTTTCAGAGTATAATATCCACAGGAAGTATTATTAAATAACAGAAATATGAACCAATGTTTGAAAAATAAACGAGGGTCAGTTGCACAGACCAGACATAAGGAGTGCGCATGCGCAGATGGCTCAATTGACCGCACTGTGAGTATTGGCGTATCACGCGGCGGAAGGCACATAACGGTATTTTTTAATTCATGCAAACGGTCCTCTTAGTTCACTGTCTCTCAAGACGAAAGCTAATTAAATCGCGGTTTGCGTGTAACTTACAGTTTTTCATTCTAAATTATGGTTGGTTTCAGGGTTTTTGAGTACAAATACAATTACTCATACACGTGTTTCATCTCAGTTTGAAAATTTTTTAAATCAGCTGCTCACAAAGTTAGCCAATGCCTTTAATTGGCAGTAGAATTATCAACCATTGTTTTGAACAGCATTCCCACAATGTTTTCTCCTGTGTGAATGAAGCGACAAGTAAATTGTCCTTAGATGAGGTCACACACTCACACCCCTGCATCATCGATACCCAGGTCACAAGTATCTTACCCCCAGGGCGGAGTGTCTGGAGAGGGGCTATCACACCCCCAGGGGGTGCAACTCTGCACCCCAGTGCCCAATTAAACAGATAATGGGAGGGGTAGGGTTTCAACGGTATTTGGGGCAAGATCCACTTGATACACAGCCTTTTCTTCCTCCCGACTGTCTACAAAAATTGTTCGGAGTGGAAGACATGGTGGGCAAGCGGGTGTCAACAGAGAATAGATTTCATTTGTTAGAATCAGAAGGGCATTAACCCAAACCTTTTCAAACACAGTTTTTATGCCCTTTATACTCTAAACAGATGACCTATTTTGTAGAGGTATGATTGAGAGGGATTGCCTAACAGGGAATGCAGATAAGTAGTACACTATCCTGGCAAACAACATTTCTATTCATCTTCCCATCGATACAAAGACAAAAATATCACAAACAACTAAAAATATTCCACAACATGGCTAATTTGGGATTTGTCCACGATATATTATTCAAAAACATATTGTTGGCTGAGCCAGATGGGCGTTACTTCTATGTCAAGTTTTATTAGTTGACACCCACTCAGCAGATTTGTACAAGATTTAATGTCATCAATTTGTATAACTCTAATTTCCCTGCCTTTATTCTGTATAGACAAAAGATTCAATATCGTATCCTGATTATCTTTATTTCAAGGAATAATGAAATATTGTGCATTTTGCCATTTTCAAAGAAAAATCATACTGAGCACGACCGGCGTTTTGCAATATCTAAGTGCAATTCTCTACAAAATCTAAGCTGTAGGTGGAGGCATCTTTTATGAAACAAGCCTTACACAATCTTCTCACACCTCATTCACACAACACGGTAATAAAACATGACAGACCTGTTACAGTAAAATAAAACCATTTCACATATTATAAATGATGGCAAGTTGGGGTTTAAAAAAAGAAAAAAATAATAGGATGGATCAAAGTAATATAGGTGGATTCATTCATCTGTGTGTAATGAAATGCAGAAATGTATCGAAGCGAACTTCGCCAATTTGACCGCAGTATTTTTTTTTCTGTGTTCACTGGTATACTGTTATATGTGTGAACGAGGGTTCGGATTGCAGTATATACTGGCGTCTGTGGGGGCCCTTTTGGTAAGTAGGCCATGAATGAATGATACACACATCCAAGCTATAAAACCAGTGGCATTTCAAGCCTGCCGCAGGGCTCTGGCTGGCATCCCACACCCTTAAAAATAGATGAAATATGGGAGGGGGGGGGGTTGTGGTAAGCAAATAGATATCTGACAACAGGAGCGGTAAGTGAGTAAGAGATGGAGGAGGAGAAGAAGAAGAAGAAGAAAAAGAAGAAGAAGAAGAAGAAGAGAGAGAAGAGGAAGAAGATAGATGAACAAGGGAATATATGGAAGGGCAGATAATCAAAATTATTTTATCTGGAAACAGATAGGGAAAGAGAGAGAAGACAAAGACAGAAAGAGAAAGAGAGAGAAAGAGAGAAAGAAATGGAGAGAAGAAAAGAGTAAGAGACAGGGAGAGAAAGAGAGAACACAAAGATGGATGAACAAGAGTAGGCCTACATACTGAATTGGAGATAATCCAAATATATCCATGTATCTAGAAAAGGAGAGATGGAGAAAGGGGAGAAAAGAAAGAGAGGAAGAGAACAAGGAAAGAGAAGGGGGGTATGAGATACAGAATGGCAGATTGAGAAGGTAAGATGAATAGATTGCAGATAACTAGAATTTAGAAAAAAAAGAATGAAGAGGCCTCAAATAAGTGTAATTAAACAGCAATTCAGATATTGGGAGGGGGCAGAAAAATCTCAAAAAGGAGATCTGGAAAAAAATTGCTCCTACTGGCATCCCTGTTTGCCTGAACTTTCTTAAAATATCTCTCGAGAACCAAAGGCAAATTTCACAAAGGTGTCAGAAGAAAAATGTGGAAATGGACTCCCACAAGAGTGTTAGACCACTGAGACCAAGACAGAATTATTGTCAGACCACTGAGATAAATATAGCCAGAAATTAACCATCTCAAGACATTCCTTTCGTAAACTTAGCGCTGATGCAACAACATGGAGTGATAAACAACACAAAATGTCAAATGACATCACCACGGCTTGTTTACCCAGCAAAAAATGTCAAAATCCTATAACAAGATCAATGATTTGCCTTCTCTGTCCGTCTGCCACTATACTCCTCCGTGATATTCAGGTGAATGTGTGCTTAAAAGGCTTGTTGAATAGCAATGAGGTCTAAGAATATCTACTTGGAAGATTTAAAGAGAAGGTTGATGTCTGGTAAAGGTGAAAAAAAGAAAAGAATAGTTTGTGAGCTTTCTCATTCTTACGAATACGAGGTCAGTCTGGACTTTGGAAGAATATCTTGGTAAAAAATGTTCTCTGGAAAAGGAGTCCTCTTCAAATGCCCCAGAACTTTAATACGAGTTTTAGCAAACTGAGTCCATGCCTCATCAGTTCAACCTCACAGACTCTCAAGCCTTAAGCCTCACAGACAGTGAACATCAAATCTGGGAGGATTTCATCAACTGTCTTGTCAGTGATTTTTAATGATACATTTGCTCCCAGCCAATCAGATGCAAGGATTTCAGTAGCTTATAACACTTGTCGATAAAAATCACTGACGAGACACTGGATGAAACGATTCCCTGGACAATCCTGTAAAATCTACCGATGTACTTCATCATCAACCTTTCTGAATTGCCTGTAGAAAATTTGTTCACAATTTTATCGAATAACTGCTTCTCAATTTTATCTTTAACATGGGAAAGCAAGAGAAAAGGCCAATGCAGAAATCAATACAGGATGAATACCAAGTCGTCTTTGAATAATTCATTGGAAAAGCGAGGGACAAAAGATGGAGAGGGAAAGGGAGGAATAATTTTAATTTTAAAGGTTATTTTTGCAAGAAAAGACGTCATTGGAAGAAAGAAATCTTAGAGAATTGGAATTGCCTTATTGGATTTTATGAAACCAAAATCAGATATCTGAACTGCAGATTCATAAAATATATACAAGAATAATATACAACATTACTAATGCGCCCAGTACAACTTTTCTATGATTACATGCAAAAGCAAACTCTATAAAACTTGTTGAGCTTTGCAAAGAAAATATGACATTTTAGGTATATTATTCTTAGTGTTATTTACATATCTAGGCATTAGCCAAAAATAACACTATTCAAAATGCATTAACCCATACCAGTACAATACCTCCTTTTGGTGACTCTTTTGCAGAATCTTTTGATGCTGAATGCTATATAAATGACAAATCATATATACATGTACAAGCGCAGGGAGGAAAATGCAATGAAAATGAAATTTCAGATGCAGCATGTTGGAGCTGTTTTCAACTAAGAGCGATTTAATTGTGGGTAATCACTGAAATTTGCAAATGGTCAACGCAGTGTAAAATAATCCCTTTTTCCGTTTCCAAATTGGTAATTTATTTCGCTTAATTTTGCATTTTTTGAATTCACAGTGTTATATATACATTTGTATTTTCTTTTCAACCACATAGGAGTGGAAATATTGAAATAATTGTTGCCAATTTGAGCAGAAAAGCTGACTGATTTATTCTGTAAAAGACTCTGCTACTATGGGTTAAGATCTATGGAAGTACATGTATGTATTTCATCAAGGTAGTTAACAGGATATTAAAAAAAAGTCGCTGCAATCATAACTGAGCCTCATTTCTGTCCAATAGCTTCAATGTACAATTGTACAGGCCTACATGGTGGTACAATGTACATGTATGTGACCAATATTCTCAGAAGGCCTTTTACCAATGAAAAAAAAAAAATGAAATTCAACCAAAATTCTAATTCTAGATTTAGAAGCAGGAAGATAGCACTTCCCTGCACAGGAAATATAAGACACCCTGGAATAATAGTTACCTGGTTACTAGATAATTCATGGGAAATGAAAGTGATATTCTTTGTATGAGGAACAAACTTAGTTACTGCCAGGTCTTTAATACTGAATTTTAATGCGGTGTTTTACGGCATTGCGTAGTGCAATATCCCGTCCATCAGAATACACTTATGCAATGTTGTCAGGCGAATTCTATGTCATGATCAGCAATAAGGATCTCAAAGCCAATTTTCCTTTCTTTATGACGACGTGTGACAACAAATTTCTTAAATTCATTAAATTCTTCTTGAATAAAACATTTCAAAATTACTTTCACATGCTTTTGGTAAGAAGGGTGCAGTGCTGAAAAAAAAAAAGGATTCAGCAAAACGGTGTGTTTTTAGTTGGTACCCCAGGTTACCAAACACCGCATCAAATAGAGGATGAGGAAGAGAGATCAACAACTGAAAGAGAGAGTAAGAAAGAGGGAAAGAGGGAAATAGAGAGATGGAAAGAGGAAAATAGAGAGATGGAAAGAGGAAAATAGAGAGATGGAAAGAGGAAAATAGAGAGATGGAAAGAGGAAAATAGAGATGGAAAGAGGAAAATAGAGAGATGGAAAGAGGGAAATAGAGAGATGGAAAGAGGGAAATAGAAAGATGGAAAGAGGAAAATAGAGAGATGGAAAGAGGGAAATAGAGAGAGGGAAAGAGGAAAATAGAGAGATGGAAAGAGGGAAATAGAGAGAGGGAAAGAGGGAAATAGAGAGATGGAAAGAGGAAAATAGAGAGATGGAAAGAGGGAAATAGAGAGAGGGAAAGAGGAAAATAGAGAGATGGAAAGAGGGAAATAGAGAGAGGGAAAGAGGGAAATAGAGAGATGGAAAGAGGAAAATAGAGAGATGGAAAGAGGAAAATAGAGAGATGGAAAGAGGGAAATAGAGAGAGGGAAAGAGGGGAATAGAGAGATGGAAAGAGGGAAATAGAGAGATGGAAAGAGGGAAATAGAGAGATGGAAAGAGGGAAATAGAGAGATGGAAAGAGGGAAATAGAGAGAGGGAAAGAGGAAAATAGAGAGATGGAAAGAGGGAAATAGAGAGAGGGAAAGAGGGAAATAGAGAGATGGAAGAGGAAAATAGAGAGATGGAAAGAGGGAAATAGAGAGAGGGAAAGAGGGGAATAGAGAGATGGAAAGAGGGAAATAGAGAGATGGAAAGAGGGAAATAGAGAGATGGAAAGAGGGAAATAGAGAGATGGAAAGAGGGAAATAGAGAGAGGGAAAGAGGAAAATAGAGAGATGGAAAGAGGGAAATAGAGAGAGGAAGAGGGAAATAGAGAGATGGAAAGAGGAAAATAGAGAGATGGAAAGAGGGAAATAGAGAGATGGAAAGAGGGAAATAGAGAGATGGAAAGAGGGAAATAGAGAGATGGAAAGAGGGAAATAGAAAGGTGGAAAGAGGGAAATAGAGAAATGGAAAGAAATAGTCCCTGCTACTTGATGATGTTTAGTTGATTTCTAATGATATTCAGAATTCTTGTTTTTTGAGAAATTATTATTCTTTTATTAGCTTACCTGATTCATGTTCTCTCCTGGAGTTTTGAATTCATGAACTAGCTCTGACTGTGTTCTTGTAATGCATAGAATTTTCATTCATTTCCATCATTCTTATGGGAGCAGAGGTCCTTCCCACCTCCCAATACTTTCTTTTCTGTATCCACATAAACTTCTAAGCTTTCATCAGGAACTCCAAATCCATGATTGAAACGAGACACCACCGCGCGCGACTCAACCTACATATTTTCCCTCCTCATTTTTTTGTTTCTCTCCTGAAACCACGCACTCCAGCCCTCTGCCCATCTCGGCAGACATCCGATACTGCCATGACATCAACCTCTGATCGTCATGGTTACCAAGCATCGATGTATCAAGATGCTTTCTACAAAATTCATTTCGCTGCGACTCAAAAGCATCATCCATTGAGCCCCTACTCTAATCGGATAATACCAAGCATGGAGGATAATAAAGTCCACTTATACCAACCCCTCTTCTAGAATACTACCAATTAAAGGAATGATGTCAAAAGAAAGTTGCCACGGTAACAAAGCTCCATACGCAAGCCATCTTTCTTTAAAAACTATTCAAATTAGCTTTTACTTAGTGCAAAATAAAAACATTTGAAACTATTGAAGTTTGTGTGCCCTAGAAAAAGGTATAAGGTCTTGAATCTCAATACTCAAAGCATACACAGCAGGGGAGCTTAATGTTTGATGAAAAAAATTTTATAAGACAATAATAAGGAAAAAGTCTAAAGCCTAATAAAATAGAAATTATGCAATAATGAACTATATCTGCAGAGGAATTGGGTTTTTTGATGTATGCTGGTGCCTCCTTTGAAATCAATTTTCCTTGACATTTCGAGCTGGTTTTAAAAGCAACTTGACTTTCGAAAAGGATCATTCAGAAACTGAGAGAGGAAATATTGAAACCATGGCAAAATATCCAGCTTGTAGAGAATTATGTATCACAATAATGGAATGGTTGCATGGAACAGGGAATAGTAACTATTCCTAGTTACATTTCCCTGCATGGAAGCTGCCTGTGAGAACATGACTTACAAAATTTGTATTCATGAAGTGGGTCTCACTTCACTGTCCTCACATCGATCAGGGATTAATCCCTTATTGATGTTCAAACTTTCGAGACGAGGATGCAATAAGGAATTTTGGCCATCGATCATCTAAAAATTTGAGCAATCTCCTGGATGGTGAAGAAAAGGTGGTATGCAATCGACTAGTGAGAGCATGATTTCAAGTTGTATTCATGAAGGGCATCTCAAAGTCACATTAATGTCTGAACTCTCAAGAAGAACAAATAATGAGGAATAATATGGAGTTTGAGCAAACAGAATTGAATTACCAAACATTTCCTGCCTTTGCTAAATCCAAAATGGCTGTTGAATATAAGATTAACGGTACGGAGAAAATAATAATCTCCCACTGCATTTAAAGAAATGGTTCCTACAGTTAGATTAAGATACTGCTAACTCATATTCTTATGTTATTGCTGTCATTCTGGTAAGACATGCACTGATGTACTAGCATTTGTTTTGCTTTTGTTTTGTTTTGTTTGTTAGAAGACTAGACATACTCTGTTTTTGCATTTTGTTATTCTTCATAAGGATTATGTTTTGTAAATGTTTTTGTTATGTTCAGTGTTTTGTTTTTCTCAGTAAGAAAATTAAAAAAGAGGAATTTCCGTCCGAGGCTCAGTCAATCTTCTGGAACACAGAACAAAGTTCTGGATATGTCGTTGACTGGCAAGAACACGATTCCTTCTACTTTAAACTTGATATTCATGACCGAAGTCTCACTTCGCGTTCATGTGTGCAATGCAATTCATCATCGAGCCAGAAAAAAACAAATAACTGCTTACTCAGCAAAACATGATGAATTATAAACATCATGAAAAGTAGTCCCTGTGTTGTGCAGACAAATATGAAAAAAAAAATGATATGGAATAAAGAAATATTTCATACATTCATGTATAAAGCTTGATACTTTGGTACAAACATTCCAGCCTAGAATATTCAAACAGCAACATGATTATCACAAAATGTCTGAAAACAGAACCAGGATTTATGAGGTTTTGAAATCCTTGAGTTTCAGATTTGTGTATTCTCGTAAAGCACGGATAGACCATTTTGAATGAAATTTTCAATTCTCTTTAGCATTAATTTTTCTACCTCATAATTGGTGAACTCTCACATGAAAATTGTATGTAATTTACAAAAAATTTACTTTGATTAAAATATCTCACTTGATTCAGATTATTAATCTTGCTGTAATTATCATGCCTCATTCAGCCACTAACAGTTAATATACACCTTTTCTATTCTAAGCTAATAATTATTCTCAACATTTTATACTTATCTTGATGGAATGTGCTACATTGAAAAAAAGCACAACAACCTACTTCCACCAGCCTTGCATATACCACAAAGCACACAGGAATCATAATTTAGTATCGGTCTTCTCGAAAATGGAAGCCCGGTGATAAACATTGTGGCCTACGCCGGGTCACGTAACACCCAACTCAAAGACCTATTCACTCTGTCATGTTTGATCATGCAAATAGAGTCATGAGGGAGGGCAAGAGAGAGGAAAATTGAAGTTGGAGGATGGGTGGATGGAGGAGAAGGAAGGGGAAAAGGAAAAGGAAATCAGAAGATGAAAGGAAAGAGGGAGAGAGAAGCAGATAGAGGAAACAAGGGAATGAAACTCCAAGTTAAAGAATGAGAACAAAGAATGAGAAAGGGCAAGATAAAAGAAAGTCAGTAACAGGAAAGATAGAAAGAAATACCGAAATACTTGTTAAGAAACCAGAAGCGCATGGAGACAATGGTGACAGAAGAGAAGAGAGAGAG
>CM057169.1:16006946-16044067 GCA_029962745.1 Echinometra lucunter
AAACAATGAATACAAGTAAACAAAATTGGAAATAAAAAATAAAATCAGGCAAGACAATCAATACAGTTGTCTGAAAGCCTCTAAAATGGAACGGAGAATGATGAGATTTTATGCCTTATATGGTTATACCAGCAGCAGTATTTTAAAGCTACACACATGCTTAAAAAATATAACACTGCCAAAATCAAAGGGGAACATAACAAAAATGCAATGAAATCTGAAAATTAAGGGGGAGTCAAAAAAGATTTTGAGAAGAGCATGATCTGCAATATAGGCATACATGTTATATTAAGATACAACTGATATCTCAGATAGTCATCGGGAAATCATCTAATGTTCAGCACAAATTTCTGAAATGATCTTTACGATTCTGGAAATGAAGAAAAAAATTCATGTATTTTCATTCATGTAATACCATTCATCATTAAAACACGAAGTATATTTACTTGAATACTAATCAATTAATATTTCATGAGGATGATGATTCACAGCATTTAGACGGTGCCATATTTCTGTTAAAACATTCACCATGACTTGATATGTGCAACTCTTTGAGCCACTAAGAAAAAAAAAGGACTGCTAATGACTGAAACAAGACTAAGCACGAGAGGGCAATGCGTCCATCGCCCCTCGAATGCTGAAAAGAGCTTGCCCGCCTTGATTGACCCGCTAATAAACTTGACCAAGTTGATTAGAAACGATAGGTGCACATATACACACACGGCTCAAAGGTACTAGACCCAAATATATCAATCTCATCTACTGCTCTCTCTCTCTGTTTTCATAAATTACGGCTCGGAAAGTTATCCCTCCACCCAGCTTATATCAATCTCATCTTTCCATTCAGATGTACATGTATATACTATGCACAGGGCCTATATTAGGTAAAGTGCTTTGAATCGATGTAGTACTACATGCAATGGTGGTGTTGTTTTTTTTCTTTAAATGGACTTTATGCACATGTCTTTGCTCTAAATGCCATTTTATTCTTGAAATATTGGCATAAAACCATAAAAGAATCCCAAGTTCACACCTTATTATACATCAATGATTATCTTGATTTTGCTCTACTGCAAAAAACTCAAACTATAGAAAATAAATGGATGTACACACAAGTACTGCTTTAGATGTATATGTGGGATTTTTTATAAGTGATGATTAATGGACAAATCAAGAACAGTCAGTGTACCACTATGATTTTGAAGGTGATACCCTTTAAGTGTGAAAAGGAGTGTACTTACAACGAGCTTACAGAACCTTCTTAAATGTATTAAGATTGACAAGAATGACTAGAAAGAGAATATGGCATATGTAGACATGAATATATGCCTTTAAGAAGACAGTGTCTCTTCTTAAAGAGCAAAAGAGGGTAAAGGTTATATAAAGCTAAGTGGACTTCCATACCCTCTGGGGTCTTGAGGCTTAAGATTGGCCCTTTGTCAATGAATGAATGGCCAATTTCCGCCAAAGCTTTCCCTCGGTTCTAAAAGAGGGAGATCTTTCTGCATCTTGTTTTGTTCCGACACGGGATGTGATGTAGCGCGACTTGACAGCTTTGCCAAGTGGAAATTATGTTTCAAAAAGTTCAAGAATTCTAAACAAACAGTTCCTCTTTTGCATGTGTCATGTATTTTTGAACAAATATGACTGGAGTCATGGCTTAATCACTTCTATGTGTGGGGATCAGAATTCTGGGATGATATGGCGACCCATTCTTCTCTTCCTATTTCCTTAAAGAGAAGCTTAAGTTCTGGGAGAAGGTTAATTTGGGAGCTTTCTCAGTCTCTGATGTCAGCATGGAAGAATTTATCACAGTAGAAATGTCCCCTATAAAGGATAACTCTTAAAATGTCCTCATATTCGAAATAATAACATGTATAAACAACAACAATGATGATGATGATAATAATAATAATAACATATAAGATTTACAAGGTGCCAAATCCACTCAATAATCAAATGTCCAAAATATGACAAGAAATAGCTGGAGTGCTTGGCCAAAACATTTGTGTGTAGTCCCATGTATCTATTTCTTTGTGCAGTGAACATGCTTTAAAACAAGATTGAGTAGATTTCTTATCACTGAGATGATCTCAAAATCTCAAGGTATACACTAATTTTGATTTGCTACTTTAACCCATTCGTGACAGAGGGTCCACATTTTGTGGTTTGATGCAGAGCTCTAAAAATCATACCAAATACATGAGCAGAAAGAGCAAAAAATTCTACACATACTGTGTCCATTTTCGTTGCATCAGTATTTGTTGTTTGATGATGAAATTTTTTAAAAGGAAAATAAGCATTAAAATTCTTAAATTGGCAATGCGATGAAAATTTTAAAATTGCCGTTTTTCCCTGCAAATTGGCAACTTTATGACTTCTCATCATACATTCTGTCAATTAATATTTTTTTTCAGATACATGATGTTTTATAAGAAAAATGTAGCAATAAAAGAAAAATGTTGGTGTTGCCAATTTGAAGAATAAAAGCTGATCAAATTAGGCTTTAAATGATTCCTGTCACGAATGGGTTAATAACCTTTCCAAATTGCTTGAAAATGAAGAAACACTGTCTATCATATTGTTATCACAGAACCAGAACTCAAATTTACAATACATCTTTAAGAATGCATATTAATTAGGCATACTTTACAGAATAGCAGATTGCACTTTGTAGATTTCGCATCTTCAGATTCTGAACGGAAGTTTGTCAAGTCACAGAAGATGACAGTGCATGCAAAGCCATGCGAACAAATCCTTTCTTTATAGCCTTATTCAATATTGATACACTTCACGAAATCTCTTGAACACTTCGACTCTCAAATGACTCATGAAGGCTTTCCAAAACACTGCCTCTCAAGCGTGAGTCAGGCAAGTCCTTAAAGCGCAACCTTTCAATGAGGGTACGTAGGCATCATGCAGCCTTGTATTAAGGGCCATTGATTCATGTCATATGCAACATCAATTACATGACTGGTCCCATTCATAGAGATTGATGGGGTGTCTTCCCCCTGAGAATTCACAGACTGTGTATTAAGGCTATGATCGTATAAAACATGGTCATTTAATCAGCATTGAACAGAACACTGTGTTTTTGTAGTACACAAAAAGCATAAAGCCACATCTAATCGACATGATGAGTCCGTTTGGATGATTAATACATCATACAGAAATAATAGAATCATTAATGATTGAATATGTTGGAATCAATGAAATGATGCAGTGAATAAGTAGCGTACATGCACAATCCTAATACATTGTGCAAATGAGAAAACCACCATTTTGTCATTCTAGCTGATTCTTTTCACAAAAGATAGCGAGAAAAGCCTACAAAAGAGATGACTTGTTCAAATCATTAAACATTGAAAGTATTGGAATCCACATGTATTTTACGATATCAAGGTAACTTACATAGAATATGAGGATTTCAATCAAATAATAGCTCTATGGAAAATGAGAAGTTCAGCGAGCATGACTCACTGTGGAATATGATCCATATTTACATGTAGGTGTCATACATGTAAAGTATTGCGAGTGAGATGTGAGTGATGTGTCATCTACTGTCTGAGATGCCATCCCAGTGGGAGGATGGAGGAAAGAATGGTGCAGGGGAGAAAATGGTGGGAAGTGGGAGAACTTCGGGAAGGGGGAAGAGAAACGAGCGAGAAGGGGAAACGAGAGAGGAAGGAGAGGAGGGAAAGAGGAGAGGGAAAAAGGGGAAGGAGAGAGGCAGAGAATGGTTTAAAATATTAGATGTTACATGGGGGAAGTGTTATCTAATGTTTGGGATGCCATCCCCGTGGGAGGATGGAGGAAAGAATAGTGGAGGGGAGAAGATGGTCTGAAGTGAGAGGAGAACTTGGGGAAAGGGAAAGGGAAAGGAAAAGGAGAGAGGAAGGCGAAACAAGAGAGGAAGGAAAGGAGAGAAAGAGGGGAGGGGGAGAGGTAGAGAATGGTGTAAAATATTATGAGATGTTACAAGGGGAAAGTGTTATTTAATGTTTGGGATGCCATCCCAGTAGGAGGATGGAGTGGAGAATGGTGAAGAGAAGATGGAGGGAAGCTGGAGGAGAACTTCGGGAATGGGAAGAGGGAATGAAAGAGGAAGGAGAGGAGAGAAAGAGGGGAGGGAGAGAGGCAGAGAGTGGTTTAAAATATCATTAGATGTTACATAGGGGAAGTGTTATCTAATGTTTGGGATGCCATCGCAGTGGGAAGATGGAGCAGAGAATGGTGGAGAGAAGATGGTGAGAGGGGAACTTGGGGAAGGAGAAAACAAGGAGGGGAAACAAGAAAGGAAGGAGAGGAGAGAAAGAGGAGGGATAGAGAGGCAGATAATGGTGTAAAATTTTATGAGATGTCACATAGAGGATGTGTTATCTAGTGTTCGGGATGCCATCCTGGTGGGAAGACGGAGCGGAGAATCATGGAGAGAAGATAGAGGGAAGCGGGAAGAAAACTTTAGGAAGGGGAAGGGGAAATGAGAGAGGAGAAGAGGAGAGAAAGAGGGTAGGGAGAGAAGCAGAGAATGGTGTAAAATATTACGAGTGAGATGTGAGGGAGGCGTCTGTTCCAGTCCATGATGAAAATGTGGTAGAAAGATGGAAAATGGAAATACAGGTTGACAGTATGATTAAATAAAGAGATTATTTAGCGAATAGGAGAGAGAGAGAGAGAGAGAGAGAGAGAGAGAGAGAGAGAGATGGGGGGGAGAGGAAGAGAAAGAGAAAATATCAGATGTGGATGGGGGGGGGGGGATCAAAAAGTGATTCTGGTCACCATTTGGTCAAATGACATACACACTCTCTGGATGATCTCATCACTAGTAATGCCATTAAAATCAGTGGACAATGTATGAATCATTGCAGAACTATGCAGCACTTGAGTTGCTTTAGCGCATTACCCCAAGTACATTTGTCATAGAAATTGCATATTTATCATGGTTAATCATATACTAGTAGCTAAACATAGTCTATACGACAGACCCTCTAATATTAATGGCATTACAACGTAATCAAGATAATAATAGTTTATCAACACACATGTGGCAGTACTATGATTACAAAATTCCATATTCACCACTGTTGGCCTTTGGTAAACTAATTCTACAAATAAACCCCATCTCTTCATGAAGGGCAGAGTATTAAATGGTAAATTCCTTCCTGATTACATCCTTTTTTCTAAGTAAAATCCACAGTTTTACACAGCAGCACTAAATTCCCCATTAGAAATGGTTTCTTTGTGATTCTGTATAATTTTTGTTGATCTCGATGATATTGATTGTTATGTCAAATTACTTTCAATAAAAATGGAACGAAAAAAGGTCCTTGTGAGATGAAATAAAGCTCAAATATCACAGTTCACTTTTAAAGAAACTTCTTTTTCTCTTTGAAGATCTTGTTTTCAGTCACTGCAAGAAATAAAGACCTTTAAAACATTTTCATTATTCTCTTCACACTGGAAGGAGTGCAAGAGTCTGAGGTCTTTATCCTAGGGTAAACCTGAGTACACTGAGGGGGAAAGGGATCAGGTGGAAGTATAGATCATCCAGACGATGGGAAAATTACACAAAACTTGTATACAGAAACACTGTATTTCTGAAAGGGGCATTCACACTTCTGATTCTTTATCGAGTTTTTGTTCAAAATAATGCTCAGACGTCTGTCTTGTTATACAATTTCTTGTTATGTGGCACTGAGGCTATGAAACATTAACTACAATATGCTTTTTGTAAAGCAATACTATGAGTTTAGTTAGTCTGAAGGGGGAGGGGGGGGGGCGTAAAATGAAAGAAATGAGATGGGAGGATGATGGAGATAAAAGACGACTGCTTAGAAACGAAGGAAGATGAGGACAAATGAATGAGGTCTTTGCCACGGATGAGTCACCAGGGTTAATTCATGCATGGTTGAAGAGATGAGAGTGTGAGAAGGGGGCCATTTCACACTGGAAGGTGACGATGATGGATAGTGATGTCCACTGATTAGTGATTGACAAGAAAAAAAAAGAAGGGACAGTGGAAACAGCCCAGTTCATACTCAACGCTGATTAAGCCTGATATACATGAGAAGCAATGACAAATATTAGTGATTAATGAAAAAAGGAGCAGAATTCATGCCCAATGTGGATATACATGTACATATGTGTACACAAATCATGAAGAAATAGCCAGATCAAGTTATGAAAATGAATAAAAAGATGGAGGATAATCCCGTCTCAGCTACTTGTAATGGATGGAGAAATCATTCTACCTTTGATTGACTGATTTAGAAGATATATGAAATGAGAGAGTAACTAAAGATACAGAGAGAGAGAGAAAGATCTAAATACACGGAAGAGAGAAATACTGCAGAAGAAATACAAAAACAGTCAAGTGTCAGGCGGTAGAGATTAAAGACATTGGTTAACATTGTTATGATTTTTAAAAAATCTCATTTTGTTACTTGAAAATGGGATAAACATAAGGGTTATAGTGTAAAAATACCAGTCTGAAAGTTTCAGAGTATAATATCCACAGGAAGTATTTTTAAATATTAGAAATGTGAACCAATGTTTGAAAAATCTAAGAGGGTCGGTTGCACAGACCAGACGTAAGGAGTGTGCATGCGCGCATGGCTCAACGGACTGTACTGTGTGTATTGGCGTATCGCACGGCGGAAGGTAGATAACGGTATTTTTTAATTCGTGCAAACGGTCCTCCTAGTTTATTGTCTCTCAAGACGAAAACTAATAAACTCGCGGTTTGCATCTAACTTACAGTTTTTCATTCCAAATCATGGTTGGTTTCAGGGTTTTTGAGTACAAATACAAGTACTCATACACAGGTTTCATCATAGTCTGAGAATTTTTAAAATCAGCTGCTCACAAAGTTAGCCAATGCCTTTAAAAGAAGCATCAGTACTCAAACAGAGGAGAGAGAGAGAGAGAGAGAGAGAGAGAGAGAGAGAGAGAGAGGTGGAGTGCAGACACAGAAGTAGGTCCTCCATGTCATGACCCTGGGCACCATTGCATGGTCATCATAATACCCAATCTCCCAGCCTTCTATTTCAATACATGGGACTGAACATCATCATAATTATAACATTTTTTTACCACAACACTCGCAAAACCCTTGAGAAAATGGAAAAGCAATTACAAGGTCGCCATGTGAAATTGCAGATGTTGGCGGATCATGTAGCAAAATAAACATCCAAGTCGGACCGCATCATTTCTTGTCTCCAGCTTCATCTAGCGGTGGGAGAAGGAGGCGATGCTATGACATTTAAAGCATCCTAAATGTAATCAATCAATTATGCATGGAAACATACTACGGCTATTATCATGGCTGGTATAGTTATCTGCTGCCTGTTGGAGCGTAATGGCATAACACATGCATTTTCATTCACATAGCACGCTGTTCAGGTCATAATGTTGTCATATCACAAATCTCACAATCAAATGACATTAACCTTTTTTTTTAATGCTATGATTCATTTATGACTATGATCATATCTTGTGGTGATAGAAACGATCATTATGCATGGATGGAAACATAATATGGCTGGCAATTCTTGTTGCCTGCTGCAGTTTACCCATGATCTAAAATTTGCATTTCCATTTCCATTGCATTCAAGCATGACAAGGCAAATGTCATCACTAAATCATCTTTTGCCAGCAAGGAGGGTGTTGAACACATTTACATATTGTACATCATTTTTTTTTGTAAATGAATACCTTTCAGGGTGCCGTTGCATAAAAACTTGCTATTATAGTAACTCTGCCATCAATGGTAACTACCATAGTAACGTTGCTCAACAGCCAATCAAAATCCAGTATTCCATGAAAGTTATCACTGATGGCAAAGTTACTATAATAGTAAGTTTTATGCAACAGCATTTAATGCTATGATGATCCAGTAATGCCCTTTAAAGGTAATAAACAGTAGTGGTAGCAAAATGAAAGTTGGCATGAAACTGATCAAATAAGTCTCATATTGATCGGCTTACATGAAAAGATACACGAGTGAGATAATCTAGTATTCTATTCACGATTTCCGGTGATTTTACACCGGCTTACATGAAAAGATACACGAGTGAGATAATCTAGTATTCTATTCACGATTTCCGGTGATTTTCAGTGAAATAATTCAAATAACCGTATATCAACTGTTACCTTATACCCTCGCTACGGACCACCTACCCCGACGCTCTCGGCTCAACAGCACATAGCGGTTCGCGCACTGTTTACACATGTGTGAATTTTCGATGCGGGCCCGCACTGAGAATTCAACGTATCTTTCGTTGATATTTTAGCCATTTCTAAACAAATATTAAAAAAAAAAAAACGTCAACTACATTCGAAATTAATCATTCTACATCAGTTCATGTAGTAATTTTCATTCCACCTGACAAAGTAGTTAAATATTTAAAGTGCCACCTTTCCCACTACTGCTTATTACCTTTAAGCTCTCAGCAGATAAAAACACAAGATTATTGTCATAAGCATTATCCTATTCAGCAAACACAAGCAAAAAACATGGTACAAAATAATTGTATGCGAGTCACATGGATGCCAGGAAAAAAAAAAGGTTTAAAACTTGATACCAGTCACTCAAATTCTAATAACCATAAGTGTGTTGGAACTCATTTATATGATAATTTCATAAAATCACCTGCTGATTAGAAAGGAGAATGTTTAAAGATGAAATTGAGTCTGGACTTCTGTTCATGCAATGATGGTACATTGTAAAATAAACCATTTCAATTCAAAGCATGTTGAGGAGGGTTGATTAAATGGTATATAAAAGTTGGTTTATGCCCCGAGGTTTTTAAAAATCATCACAGTGATATTAAGAAATCTAATTAAATCTTGTTGAAAAGCACATTAATGCACAAAGAAATGGATATATGGGACTATGTACACAAATGTTCAGGCCAAACACTGGAGACATTCCTTGTCATTTTATTTTTCGAATGTGAGGGCATTTGAAGATTAAAGGCATTGGCTAACTTTGTGAGTAGCTGATTTAAAAAATTCTCAAACAAAGATGAAACATGTGTATGAGTACTTGTATTTGTACTCAAAAAAACCCTGAAACCAACCATAATTTGGAATGAAAAAGTGTAAGTTAGATGCAAACAGCGATTTTATTATGCTTCGTCTCA
Source organism: Echinometra lucunter (assembly GCA_029962745.1). Classification (NCBI taxonomy): domain Eukaryota; kingdom Metazoa; phylum Echinodermata; class Echinoidea; order Camarodonta; family Echinometridae; genus Echinometra; species Echinometra lucunter. The sequence goes on from CM057169.1 coordinate 16,016,090, forward strand.
CGAGACAATCACTAAGAGGACCACTTTGCTTGAATTTAAAAATGCCGTTATGTGCCTCCCGCCGTGTGATTCGCCAATACACACAGTACGGTAAGGTGAGTCATACGCGCATGCACACTCCTTATGTCTATTCTGTGCAACCGACCCTCGTACACTTTTCAAACATTGGTTCACATTTTTGATATTTAAAAATACTTCCAATGGATATTATACTTTGAAACTTTCAGACTGGTATTTTTAGACTATAATCCTTGTGTTTATCCCATTTTCAAGTAACAAAACAAGATTTTTTAAAATCATAACAATGTTAACCAATGACATTTCTACTATGATATCCTTCGAAACTGACTTAAAGTGACTAAAAAAGCTCACAAATCATCTTTCACCTCCTCCCAAAACACAAGTTTCTCTTTTAAAGCAACAGTGAACATGACCCTTATTATGATGTAATTACAACAGCGCCAACTTACAGCTACTCAAAACCAGAGACTCTTAGAAACATTATATCCTTTGTGGCTTCTCGTGAATTTCATTAGTATGAATACAAATACATTTTTTATAACAGATGTTACTCAAAAAAATAAAGCTCTCACTGATCAGAATAGAGCATGCTGAGAGCAAAAAGGGGACAAAATCAGTAGTTTAAGACTGAGAGGGCGCTATTTCAAAATCCCATACAAGGGTGCCAGTTTGCTCTGGCTTTAAGCCATTGGTTAACATTGTTATGATTTTAAAAAATCTAATTTCATTACTTGAAAATGGGATAAACATAAGGGTTATAGTGTACAAATACCAGTCTGAAAGTTTCAAAGTATAATATCTACAGGTAGTATTTTCAATTCTTAGAAATGTAAACCAATGTTTGAAAAATATATAAGGGTCGGTTGCACAGACTAGACGTAAGGGCCCATGGCTCACCGGACCGTACTGTGTGTTTTGACGTATTACGCAGAGAGAGGCAATTAACTATTTTTTTAAACTCGAACAAAACGGTCCTCTTATTTATAAAAATTAATAAAATCACGGTTTGCGTCTTACTAACAGTTTTTCATTCCAAATTATGGTTGGTTTCAGAGTTTTTGAGTACAAATACAAGTACTCATACACATGTTTCATCTTACTTTGAGAATTTTTTTTTAAAATTGGCTGCTCACAAAGTTAGCCAATGCCTTTAAGTAATTCTATGCACTTTTACATCCTTCCATCTTCATAATTATCATCTCCATATGAAGAACCTGATGGGCTTCTCCAAGAATTAAAGGGAAAGTCCACCCCAGAAGTTTCACTGTTTCAATACAAGGAGATGAATTTGAACAGCATTTAAAAAAAAGAAATGAGCAAAATCGGTCAAAATATAAGAAAATTACACTCATTTATATTTTCTAGTAAATTACTCTCGGCTCTGCAAATTGGCAACACTGATGACATCATATGCGAGCAGCTCTCCATTCACTTTGTACATGAAATTTCACATTTTCTCAATTTTCTTGGAAGTTACACATTTTCTCACCCCATAGTCAAAGTATGTTATGTAAAAAGCAATTCTTCTGAACATACATTGTCTATGGGGGTTAGAAAATGCTTAACTTAAAAAAAAATTGAGAAAATGTGAAATTTCATGTACAAAGTGAATGGAGAGCTGCTCGCATATGTCATCAGTGTTGCCAATTTGCAGAGCCGAGAGTAATATTCTAGAAAATGTAAATGAGTATAATTTTCTTGTTCTTTGACCAATTTTGCTCATTTCTTTGTGACAATGCTGTTCAAATTTAACTCCTTTTATTGAAACAGTGAAACTTCTGGGGTGGACTTTGCCTTTAACTTCTAAAATAAATGATGCATTACAGTAATCTTTCCTGATATAAACAGTGATCAAGTAAAATAAAATGCTATATTTGGATTTGCCATTATATGTCATACTATAAAGGTGTCTAGGGAATTACATACTCATGAATTTTTGATCTATTCTCTTGTGCCCTGCCCGCCATAATGGCCATTTTCTCCCACAACCAATCAAGTGTGACTCACACTCCCCCATACAAAACAGTTTATTAACATCAACAGACTGTCATGTTATTAAAGGGAATTATCGTATTGTTGGAGTATTGTATTGAGCAACGATTTTCAATTGAAACAGAATAATAGTTTTTGCAATAAAAGTGTGCACATTAGGGAATAACATATCTTTATTATATTACTGTTTATCAAATGCTACTTTTCCATGAAGAATTTAAAAGGTCAAATGTAAAAATTTCAAATAAACATTCAGATGTGTAGTGTAGTAGAAATTTATTGGGGGAAAAAAAAAATAAACATGTTGTTTAGTCCCGAGGTCCAAAAGATCAATGATTTTGGTCTGGGGTAAAATATCAAAGATTTTATATCAGATGTGATCAAATTTCAAACAGATGCTTAAAACTATATAAATAAAAAGCATACCAACAGGTCATTGCTAATTTACTATGCAATCAGGGTTACTGATCTAGCTTTTCTGTAGCAAAAACCGCAGCTGCTGATGCAAGCCCCAAAATAATTTATGATGGCTTGCATGCATCAGAGAAAATATTGGTCATATTCATAATGACATTAAGGTAGAAATAATGTCATTACTTATGCACCACAGGGAGGTTGTAAACGCATCTTTGTTTTCAGCAGAAGCAGCACGCCTTCAGAGATGCGGTCGCCATGGCAACCGCTAATCGTTATCGCATCAACTGAGCCTGACCCTCCGCAGGTGTTTCAATTTCACAAGGGCAAGAAATATTGGGGATGAAATGATGCCACGATTGTTTTCAGAGTGAGAAAAAGAGGGAGAAAGAGAGAAAGAGAGAGAGAAAAAGAAAGAGAGAGAGAGAGAGAGAGAGAGAGAGAGTGTTGCAATCAACAAGTTAGAGGGCTACTAAGTAATAACTAAAATTCAATTTTGTTCCCTTTGCAACTGGCACATTAATTTCTTTCTTTTCTCTTGAATTTCATACCACTATAAAATGTAGCAAATTTTATTCAAAAACGGAACAAGATATAAATTGGCAGAACTGACTGAAATTCATTTTGGAAAATAAAATCCAGTCATCTACTGAAAAAGTCCATGTAGGTACTGTAAGAAAACAAACAAGAGCTTCTAAAACCGTTGACAGTAGTAGTATCATTTTTCAAAGTTTAATACAACATTATGATAATGAGTAATATTGCACAGAAGCATGCATGTTTCAAAACTTATCATGATACATTTTGTACAACATGGTCAAACCCACTTACAAAGCCAGGTTGATATATCACAGAATAGAAAATACGGCAGTACACTAAACTGTATTGTACTGAACATGAGAGGGCACCATTCAATTTCAAAACTTGAGCAAGATGAAGCCCAGTACATGCAGAATATTTCTTTTCTTGTGGTGGACCAAGGCAATAATCATTGTTCAAATACAATGTCTGCTGAGAACTACATGTAAGGGGCATTTAAGTGAGAAATACTGAAAATATGTGAGAATATATGTATTGAATAATTTATTTAAAGATCTTCTTTCATTTTTTGTAGTATATGTAGTGAAATTTTGTCTTAATGTGACTTTGTTGTTAATTTTAAAAATTGTATTCTTATTTTTACATATTTCTATATTTACTTATTTTTCTTAATTTTCTGGGGGAGGGGGGTAGTGTACTAAACATTTCTTCATGTTGAGTACTGATTATTTTTCCTGCCTTTTTTTTTAGACATTTCTGCACATGGAAATTTACAATTTACAATTAATTCAAAAGTCTTATCCTTATATATAAAGTCCCCAGTTCTCCGTTTTCTAAAATGCAAATTCTGTGTTCTTCGGCGTCCTAAACTTCCAATTTCATGTTCTTCGGTGACATGTAAAAAACATATGACAAAGCAATGCTAAATAGTAAAAATCTAAAACATAAACATAAGTTACCCTAATACATACGCACTGCAGACGTGAATGAAGCTTCGCGATCACACGCTAAACACTGCGAACAGGCTAGATCGGTTAGATCCATATTTCTTGCTGATGCACAGTTTTGTTTTATTGGATTTTGCTTTGTTTTTTTATGTTTTTCGCTGTATTTTTCGTAATTCAAATTTTATGGCCTAAAAAAATTGTGTTTTCCGTGAAATTCCGTGAATTCCATGTTCTTCCCCAATTCTGTGCAATTTTTCCATTTTCCATATCACAGAAAACTTTGCTTATATAAAATGAAATTTTCCTTGTTCTTTTCAAGGAGATTGAACCAGCCTTTGTCAGGGCATTTTCCTGCCGACCCCTTGGCCTTTTTTTGATGCAATCTCACGTCCCCTACAGCTCGTTAATATCTGGAATATTCTGGAATATTTGAGGGTCTAAACATATCGGGAAGCTTGTATACAGATGCAATAAATCTCAGCCCCACACCCGGCTCTTGCAGAGGGCTGTGACATTTAGGTCTGTGACATTTTTATTGCAAACTGGCAAAGTACAAGATGTATGAGAGATATGATGAGGGAAGGGTCCTCAGGGGACCAAATTCACATAAGAAATATAACATTCACCAGAGATTTCAATGAAACCTTACATGCATGTGTAATATGTGAGGATTTCTATGAATTCAATCAGAGAGAGAGAGAGAGAGAGAGAGAGAGCTTTCTGATGGATTAAATCAAACAGTTTTTATTTGTCATACCTGAATCTTTTTAGTCATATACATTCTGTTCCTCGAAATAATTATGCCTCAAAATCAAACTAAATGAATTTACAATAAGTATACGAAATAACATTCAAAAATGTGAAATTTAAGATTTAGATGCATCTATTATAAGTAAGATATTTTGAGAATTAAAATCATATTAAGTAGAGAACTCATATCAAGTATTCAAACATAAATAGGCTAATTATTTTTAACTTTCTGCTGTATATCGGTAACAAATTTACCAATTACCCTCTCAAGATGTCGCCTAAGATATAGGACATTATCTCTCCATGCTGACACTTATAACAGTTATAATCAAGCCTCCTTCCCTCACTAACCAGGGACATCAGGCTACGTGTATTGCCCGTTGCTTAAAACTAGAGAAATCACAACCCACATATGGAAAAAAGGGGAAAACAACGGTTTTCCCCTGAAACACTTACTTCAATGATTGGTGAACTGTATGATGAGGAGCAAAATTATAAAAAGAACACAGACGAGGCAAAAATAGAGACAGCGAAGGGGAAAAAAAAGAAGATATTTCTTGACATTTTCCCTCCAGCGTGGGGAATAATTGAACTTTATTGAACACTCTCCAGCATCACTCAAGGGGACTGTTTACCGAAAAAAAGAGAGAGGCAGCAGTGACTTGGTACATGTATGTAAGGAACAGTCTTAAAATGAAGGGGGAGGAGGTGGGGAGACGGAGGTGGGAAGGAGATGGAGGAAGGGGGAACAGGACAGAGAGAAAGAGAGAGAGAGAGAGAGAGAGAGAAAGAGAGCACAGATAGGGAGGGAGAGAGGGAGAGGGAGTGGTGTGAGAAAAATCAAGAAAGGGAGAGTAGAAGAGGGAATGAGAATAAAGAGAGAAAACATAAAGCAGGAGGAAGAAAAACAGAATGATTAAAGAAGAGTGTGCAAAAGAGGGCAAGAGGGCAAGAGATGGAGGAGAGATGGGGGGGGGGGGCAGTTTTTCATAATGAAAGGTGGTTTCCACTTTTACAAATTAGATACCATGCATTTTCAGTAAATCATATAAATGTAATTTTAAAAACCCCATCCCTTCATAAAGTTCTTGACGGTTGAAAAGCAGAAGCAGAGTGTACATCACTTTGCGAGGTAAGGTTCTGATAGCAAGAGGCACAATCAATGAAGTACATCAAGTAATTATGTATCATTTTATCTCTCCTTGATGTAAAAACTTGTAAAAGCAGCATCTCGCCTTAAAAAAGGAGTCAGGAAAATTAATGAAGACGTGGCTAATGGCCCTGCCCTAGTTATGTCAAAGCACCGTTTGCAGTGACATATATGCACAGCATTTAAGTCGTATTCAATAAATCTGGACATTTGTAATGCAATAGCAATGGATGGAAAAAGGGAAGGAGAATACAGACTAAGATGGAATATGAAGGGAAGACAGAGTGGTGTGAGGGAGTGAGACCAAGCAAGAGGGACAGAATGGAGGAAAAAAGATAAAATAAGGACCTGTGGTACACTCTAAATTCTGTGGAGTCAAAAGTGACTCGGAATGATGTCAGCTGGGAGTCAACTCTATTCCGAGTTAAAGTGACTCAGATTTCTGAATTAATTTGACTCGGAATGGTGTGACGTCAACTGAGAATCGACTAAATTCCAGTCAAAGTAACTCCATTCCGAGTCAAATCAATTTGGAAATTCGAGTCACTTTACCTCCGAATAGCATTGACTCCCAGCTGACTCCATTCCAAGTCAAATTTGACTCCGCAGAAATAAGAGTGTAAACCAGAAGAGCATTCACAAACAACCTTAGTTCAGACTTTAAAAAGACAACCTTAAAATGACAACCTTCGGTACTACCAACTCATAATAATGACTCTATTCCACAAGAGAGTTTGAATTAATTCAAATGTATGTAACCAACGGAAAGAAGTACCCCTTTCTTGGCACCACGCCCATCCCATCCCAATATCTTATTGAGCTGCCCATAACTAATTCACGTTGCCATCCATTTCACTTACAGCAAACCACGGTGTGGCCATCACTCACTCTCATGAAATGGAAATGTCTCATGCCCACACTTAAGCCGCAAGTTCCGAGCCCCGCAAAAGGTCTCGCTCGATACTAATCTGCAGTATCCTACTATAGAACTCACTTAAAATACACAGGCGAAGAAATCCACTCTCTCAAGGCTGGTTCAGATATCCAGCGGACAACCCATGCGGAAAAACCCCCATGCGGAAAAACCCCCATGCTTGTATTTGTTTTTTTACCGTGCCACTTACGATAATGAGAGCACATTATTGGGTCAATCATAGTTACCGTAACACTCAAATAAAAGAGTTTTGCCAAAATGTGCACAAAACTTGCGACATCATGTGACATATAGAGGTGTCAGGGTGTAGTGGATACGTCGCTGGACTGTAGATCACAAGGTTGGCGGATCAAGTCCAGCCGTAGCACCAACGTCTCATGGCAAGACATTAATCTACAATTGCCACTCACGACCCAGGTGTAGTAAATGGAAACCCGGTCAGAATGGGGGGGGGGGGTTCCTTCAGGGGGTACAATTGGGGGGGGGGTTCCTGCTTAATATGTAAACAAGCTTCAATAATTATGGCTCCTAAAAAGAGTGGATTTCCATGAAAAAATGGACGAAGAGAAAATATTTGTTCCAGAGCAACAACTCAGTGCTCTTGTGTTTATGGACTAGGAACTGAATTTTAGAAGTGATTCCATCTCTGCTGCATTGAGGCCTTGTGATTTTCACGCTAGGATTTAAAGAGGCCAACAAATGGGAAATCATGGGGAAAACGAATTTGCAAAAGGCTTGTTTACTTGTACACTATAATCCCTCCGTTATGCGAGCCCATTGGACTAATGCGACGAAAGTTCGGACACCACGAAGTTTACCAAACTCAACCTAGTCATACACTTCGGGTTCTCACATTTCTCAACAACTCTAAGTGTTTCGACTCTTAACGGGTCTCATCGTGTTCACTCGAAGAAACGTCTTGTATAATGCTCCAACATTTCAAAATACAAAATATAGTTTACTTCTGGTTTGTTAGTCTAGCCATTAAACTCCATTGCCTTTCCCCGACACGTCGTCGCCGCGGATTACGTAACAACCCTTAGGCTCTCCCAGGGAGCTGGCCATGTAATTGTTTTTCCATATGACTAGCTGTTTATTAGCTTTTTCATTGCGCGAAATTTGAAACACATACAGCAATAAATCACAGTTGTTTAGAATGGATTATCCCTTTTCTTGAAACTCGAGCGGCCGACTGCATTCCCCTCTCTCATCCGAGATCACCCTGCCTTTCCCCATGATTTCTCATTTTCTAGCCCCTTTAACATGTCTCGCTGATGTTATAGTTTATGACATGACAGCCAAAGTTCTCATACTACCTTGAGAATGAGGAAGCAAGCAGACTAATTGAAAACAAAACACGATACTTGCAGAAAAGTAGAGAAGTAGGAATACGGGAGGTATCGACCTTGAAACAAAACAGTTTACATCCAAATTTGTATCCACGAACATAGTGAGTACCTGTATTCAAGAAATGGTTTCATAATATCTATTGTTTTTTTTGTAGCCCTGATGTTTGCAAAGAACAAGCATCATAATAAAGTCAGCTAACTATGAATACCAAGTTCAATTAAATTGTATTTACATTACAATACTTGCCTTAATATCTGTTAACATATCTGTAAAACATGGCTTTCATATCATATACAATGTACGCCTAGAATAGATAAGAATTCAACCTACAGTATACACAACCCAAACAGAACTGCAATAAAGACTAGCACATAATTCCTCCAAGAATGCCACAAGGGCTCTCATAGACCTGACCTCTGGGGTCATAGAAATCATGAATATTCAGTAACTCGACAATTTGTCCCTGTAGTCAAGTGCACTATGACAGAACAGTGAAAAACACAGATGAACTTTTTGACCTCGCAAATCGACTAAAAAGACATCTACTTTTCTCATGAATACTTTACCACTATAGCAAGTCTAGCAACATAACTTCTTAACCATGCTTTGCTACAATGTCTTTTTGGACTTTTCAAGTCTAAGATGAGTTTCTGCATCTATAACTGGAAAATGATGCCTTTTTAAAATCTGAATGGAAAGACGTTTACCTCCTATAAGAGAGTAAAAAATACAAGAAAACTTGTTGGTAATTTTCTTTTTAAACAATCTGGAGCCCGTTGCATAAAACTTACTGTAATAGTAACTTTGCTATTATAGTGACTCTTCATGGAATATTGCATTTTGATTGGCTGTTGAGCAACATGCCATGCTCAACAGCCAATCAAAATCCAGTATTCCATGAAGAGTCACTATAATAGCAAAGTTACTATTATAGTCAGTTTTATGCAACGGGCCCCAGAAGTTGCAATCGTGTTAGAAGCATACAGGAGGGCTCTCCATATACTACCGGATTTGGGATTGATGTTTTAGGGTTCTGTGTGCAATGCATCCCTAAATGTATTATCATTTACATGTAGAAAATTCCAAGTGACAATTTTAGGTCAGTGTACACATGTAACATTAACGTTCCCAGAGACAACTGCACATGTTTCTTCAAAACAAGTTTCCTCAGACTTTACAAACTGTTCTATTCCTAATATACATGTTTGCATCTTTAATCGGCAGTAGAATTATCAACCATTGTTTTGAACAGCATTGTTTTCTCCTGTGTGAATGAAGCTACAAAGTAAATTGTCCTTAGATGAGGTCACACACTCACACCCCTGCACCATCGATACCCAGGTCACAAGTATCTTACCCCCAGGGCGGAGTGTCTGGAGAGGGGCTATCACAACCCCAGGGGGTGCAACTCTGCACCCCAGTGCCCAATTAAAGAGATAATGGGAAGGGTAAGGTTCCAACGGTATTTGGGGCAAGATCCACTTGATACACAGCCTTTTCTTCCTCCCGACTGTCTATAAAAATTGTTAGGAGTGGAAGACATGGTGGGCAAGTGGGTGTCAACAGAGAATAGATTTCATTTGTTAGAATCAGAAGGGCATTAACCCAAACCTTTTCAAACAAGTTTTTATGCCCTTTATGCTCTAAACAGATGACCTATTTTGTAGAGGTATGATTGAGAGGGATTGCCTAACAGGGAATGCAGATAAGTAGTACACTATCCTGGCAAACAATATTTCTATTCATCTTCCCATCGATACACAGACAAAAATATCACAAACGACTAAAAATATTCCACAACATGGCTAATTTTGAATTTGTCCAAGATATATTATTCAAAAACATATTGTTGGCTGAGCCAGATGGGCGTCATTTCTATGTCAAGTTTTATTAGTTGACACCCACTTAGCAGATTTGTACAAGATTTCATGTCATCAATTTGTATAACTCTAATTTCCCTGCCTTTATTCTATATAGATAAAAGATTCAATATCGTATCCTGATTGTCTTTATTTCAAGGAATAATGAAATATTGTGCATTTTGCCATTTTCAAAGAAAAATCATACTGAGCATGACCTATATTCTGTGTTTTGCAATATCTAAGTGCAATTCTCTACAAAATCTAAGCTGTAGGTGGAGGCATCTTTTATGAAACAAGCCTTACACAATCTTCTCGCACCTCATTCACACAACATGGTAATAAAACATGACAGACCTGTTACAGTAAAATAAAACCATTTCACATATTATAAATGATGGCAAGTTGGGGTTTAAAAAAAGAAAAAAATAATAGATGGATCAAAGTCATATAGGTGGATTCGTTTATCTGTGTGTAATGAAATGCAGAAATGTATCGAAGCGAACTTCGCCAAATTTGACCGCAGTATTTTTTTTCTGTGTTCACTGGAGTACTGTTATATGTGTGAACGAGGGTTCGGATTGCAGTATATACTGGCGTCTGTGGGGGCCCTTTTGGTAAGTAGGCCATGAATGAATGATACACACATCCAAGCTATAAAACCAGTGGCATTTCAAGCCTGCCGCAGGGCTCTGGCTGGCATCCCACACCCTTAAAAATAGATGAAATATGGGAGGGGGGGGGATGTGGTAAGCAAATAGATATCTGACAACAGGAGCGGTAAGTGAGTAAGAGATGGAGGAGGAGAAGAAGAGGAAGAAGAAGAAGAAGAAGAAGAAGAAGAGAGAGAGAAGAGGAAGAAGATAGATGAACAAGGGAATAAATAAATTATTTTATCTGGAAACAGATAGGGAAAGAGAGAGAAGACAAAAACAGAGAAAGAGAAAGAGAGAAAGAGAAAAAGAAATGGAGAGAAGAAAAGAGAAAGAGACAGGGAGAGAAAGAGAGAACACAAAGATGGATGAACAAGAGTAGGCCTACATACTGAATTGGAAATAATCCAAATATATCCATGTATCTAGAAAAGGAGAGATGGAGAAAGATGGAGAAAAGAAAGAGAGGAAGAGAACAAAGAAAGAGAAGGGGGTACAGAATGGCAGATTGAGAAGGTAAGATGAATAGATTGCAGATAACTAGAATTTAGAAAAAAAAGAATGAAGAGGCCTCAAATATGTGTAATTAAACAGCAATTCAGATATTGGGAAGGGGCAGAAAAATCTCAAAAAGGAGATCTGTAAAAAAAATGGCTCCTACTGGCATCCCTGTTTGCCTGAACTTTCTTAAAATATCTCTCGAGAACCAAAGGCAAATTTCACAAAGGTGTCAGAAGAAAAATGTGGAAATGGACTCCCCACAAGAGTGTTAGACCACTGAGACCAAGATAGAATTATTGTAAGACCACTGAGATAAATATAGCCAGAAATTAACCATCTCAAGACATTCCTTTCGTAAACTTAGCGCTGATGCAACAACATGGAGTGATAAACAACACAAAATGTCAAATGACATCAGCACGGCTTGTTAACCCAGCAAAAAATGTCAAAATCCTATAACAAGATCAATGATTTGCCTTCTCTGTCCGTCTGCCACTATACTCCTCCGTGATATTCAGGTGAATGTGTGCTTAAAAGGCTTGTTGAATAGCAATGAGGTCTAAGAATATCTACTTGGAAGATTTAAAGAGAAGGTTGATGTCTGGTAAAGGTGAAAAAAAGAAAGAATAGTTTGTGAGCTTTCTCATTCTTACGAATACGAGGTCAGTCTGGACTTTGGAAGAATATCTTGGTAAAAAATGTCCTCTTCAAATGCCCCGGAACTTTAATATGATGAGAAAATAGCTTTCAGTCTGAACCAAACTTTGTGGTGTAGCTCCACATATCCAGTTCTGTGTGCATTGTGCACAGGACTTTTAGCAAACTGAGTCCATGCCTCATCAGTTCAACCTCACAGACTCTCAAGCCTTAAGCCTCACAGACAGTGAACATCAAATCTGGGAGGATTTCATCAAGTGTCTTGTCAGTGATTTTTACTGATACATTTGCTCTCATCCAATCAGATGCAAGGATTCCAGTAGCTTATAACACTTGTCGATAAAAATCACTGACGAGACACTCGATGAAACGATCCCCCTGGACAATCCTGTAAAATCTACTGATGTACTTCATCATCAACCTTTCTGAATTGCCTGTAGAAAATTTGTTCACAATTTTATCGAATAACTGCTTCTCAATTTTATCTTTAACATGGGAAAGCATGAGAAAAGGCCAATGCAGAAATCAATACAGGATGAATACCAAGTCGTCTTTGAATAATTCATTGGAAAAGCGAGGGACAAAAGATGGAGAGGGAAAGGGAGGAATAATTTTAATTTTAAAGGTTATTTTTGCGAGAAAAGACGTCACTGGAAGAAAGAAATCTTAGAGAATTGGAATTGCCTTATTGGATTTTATGAAACCAAAATCAGATATCTGAACTGCAGATTCATAAAATATATACAAGAATAATATACAACATTACTAATGCGCCCAGTACAACTTTTCTATGATTACATGCAAAAGCAAACTCTATAAAACTTGTTGAGCTTTGCAAAGAAAATATGACATTTTAGGTATATTATTCTTAGTGTCATTTACATATCTAGGCATTAGCCAAACATAACACTATTCAAAATGCATTAACCCATACCAGTACAATGCCTCCTTTTGGTGACTCTTTTGCAGAATCTTTTGATGCTGAATGCTATATAAATGACAAATCATATATACATGTACAAGCGCAGGGAGGAAATGCAATGAAAATGAAATTTCAGATGCAGTATGTTGGAGCTGTTCTCAATTAAGAGCAATTTAATTGCGGGTAATCACTGAAATTTGCAAATGGTCAACGCAGTGTAAAATAATCTCTTTTTCCGTTTCCAAATTGGTAATTTATTTCGCTTAATTTTGCATTTTTTATATTCACAGTGTTATATATACATTTGTATTTTCTTTTCAACCACATAGGATGGAAATATTGAAATAATTGTTGCCAATTTGAGCAGGAAAGCTGACTGATTTATCCTTTAAAAGACTCCGCTACTATGGGTTAAGATCTATGGAAGTACATGTATGTATTTCATCAAGGTAGTTAACAGGATATTAAAAAAAAGTCGCTGCAATCATAACTGAGCCTCATTTCTGTCCAATAGCTTCAATGTACAATTGTACAGGCCTACATGGTGGTACAATGTACATGTATGTGACCAATATTCTCAGAAGGCCTTTTACCAATAAAAAAAAATGAAATTCAACAAAAATTTTAATTCTAGATTTAGAAGCAGGAAGATAGCACTTCCCTGCACAGGAAATATAAGACACCCTGGAATAATAGTTACCTGGTTACTAGATAATTCATAGGAAACGAAAGTGATATTCTTTGTATGAGGAACAAACTTAGTTACTGCCAGGTCTTTAATACTGAATTTTAATGCGGTGTTTTACGGCATTGCGTAGTGCAATCTCCCGTCCATCAGAGGGAAATAGAGAGATGGAAAGAAATAGTCCCTGCTACGTGATGATGTTTAGTTGATTTCTAATGATATTCAGAATTCTTGTTTTTTGAGAAATGATTATTCTTTTATTAGCTTACTTGATTCATGTTCTCTCCTAGAGTTTTGAATTCATGAACTAGCTCTGTCTGTGTGCTTGTGATGCATAGAATTTTCATCCATTTCCATCATTCTTATGGGAGCAGAGGTCCTTCCACCTCCCAATACTTTCTTTTCTGTATCCACATAAACTTCTAAGCTTTCATCAGGAACTCCAAATCCATGATTGAAACGAGACACCGCTGCGCGCGACTCAACCTACATATTTTCCCTCCTCATTTTTTTTCTTCTCTCCTGAAACCACGCACTCCAGCCCTCTGCCCATCTCGGCAGACATCCGATACCGCCATGACATCAACCTCTGATCGTCATGGTTACCAAGCATCGATGTATCAAGATGCTTTCTACAAAATTCATTTCGCTGCGACTCAAAAGCATCATCCATTGAGCCCCTACTCTAATCGGATAATACCAAGCATGGAGGATAATAAAGTCCACTTATACCAACCCCTCTTCTAGAATACTACCAATTAAAGGAATGATGTCAAAAGAAAGTTGCCACGGTAACAAAGCTCCATACGCAAGCCATCTTTCTTTAAAAACTATTCAAATTAGCTTTTACTTAGTGCAAAATAAAAACATTTGAAATTATTGAAGTTTGCGTGCCCTAGAAAAAGGTATAAGGTCTTGAATCTCAATACTCAAAGCATACACAGCAGGGGAGCTTAATGTTTGATGAAAAAAAATTTATAAGACAATAATAAGGAAAAAGTCTAAAGCCTAATAAAATAGAAATTATGCAATAATGAACTATATCTGCAGTGGAATTGGGTTTTTTGATGTATGCTGGTGCCTCCTTTGAAATCAATTTTCCTTGACATTTCGAGCTGGTTTTAAAAGCAACTTGACTTTCGAAAAGGATCATTCAGAAATTGAGAGAGGAAATATTGAAATCATGGCAAAATATCCAGCTTGTAGAGAATTATGTATCACAATAATGGAATGGTTGCATGGAACAGGGAAGTGTAACTATTCCTAGTTATATTTCCCTGCATGGAAGCTGCCTGTGAGAACATGACTTACAAAATTTGTATTCATGAAGTGGGTCTCACTTCACTGTCCTCACATCGATCAGGGATTAATCCCTTATTGATGTTCAAACTTTCAAGACGAGGATGCAATAAGGAATTTTGGCCATCGATCATCTAAAAATTTGAGCAATCTCCTGGATGGTGAAGAAAAGGTGGTATGCAATCGACTAGTGAGAGCATGATTTCAAGTTGTATTCATGAAGGGCATCTCAAAGTCACATTAATGTCTGAACTCTCGAGAAGAACAAATAATGAGGAATAATATGGAGTTTGAGCAAACAGAATTGAATTACCAAACATTTCCTGCCTTTGATAAATCCAAAAGGGCTGTTGAATATAAGACTGCAGAGAAAATAATAATCTCCCATAACATTTAAAGAAATGGTCCCAACAGTTAGATTAAGATACTGTTAATTTGGACGTTTGTAGCTTTACAATATTACAGAAACTTTGTATTCTTATGTTGTTGCTGTTAGTTTGTAAGGATATGCAGAGATGTACTAGTATTTTGTTTTGTTTTGTTGTGTTGTGTTAGTCCACTAAGATACCCTGTTTTTGCATTTTGTTATTTTTCAGGATTATCTTTTGTAAATCATTTTGTTATGTTCAGAGTTTTGTTTTTCTCAGTAAGAACATAAAAAAAGAGGAATTTCCCTCCGTCAATCTTCTGGAACACAGAACAAACTTCAGGATACTCTGAAATCCACTGGTTGACTGGCAAGAACATGATTCCTTCTACTTTAAACTTGATATTCATGACCGAAGTCTCACTTCACGTTCATGTGTGCAATGCAATTCATCATCGAGCCAGAAAAAAACAAATAACTGCTTACTCAGCAAAACATGATGAATTATAAACATCATGAAAAGTAGTCCCTGTGTTGTGCAGACAAATATGAAAAAAAAATATGGAATAAAGAAATATTTCATACATTCATGTATTAAAGCTTGATACTTTGGTACAAACATTCCAGCCTAGAATATTCAAACAGCAACATAATTATCACAAAATGTCTGAAAACAGAACCAGGATTTATGAGGTTATGAAATCCTTGAGTTCCAGATTTGTGTATTCTTGTGAAGCACGGATAAACCATTTTCAATGAAATTTTTATTCTCTTTAGCATGTTATTTTTCTACCTTATAATTGGTGAACTCTCTCATGAAAATTGTCTGCAATTTACAAAAAATTTACTTTGATTAAAATATCTCACTTGAGAAGATTATTAATCTTGCAGTAATTATTATGCATCAATGGACCCCTGACAGTTAATATACATCTTTTCCATTCTAAGCTAATATTCTCAACATTTCATGCTTACCTAGACATAATGTGCTACATTGCAAAAAAGCACAACAACCTACTTCCACCAGCCTTGCATATACCACAAAGCACACAGGAATCGTAATTTAGTATCGGTCTTCTCGAAAATGGAAGCCCGGTGATAAACATTGTGGCCTACGCCAGGTCACGTAACACCCAACTCAAAGACCTATTCACTCTGTCATGTTTGATCATGCAAATAGAGTCATGAGGGAGGGCAAGAGAGAGGAAAATTGAAGTTGGAGGATGGATGGATGGAGGAGAAGGAAGGGGAAAAGGAAAACAGAAGATGAAAGGAAAGAGGAAGAGAGAAGCAGACAGAGGAAATAAGGGAAAGAAACTTGAAGTTAAAGATTGAGGACAAAGAATGAGAAAGGGCAAGAGAAAAGAAAGTCAGAAACAGGAAAGAAAGACAGAAAGAAAGAAATACCGAAATACTTGTTAAGAAAAGAAACCAAAAGCGCATGGAGTCAATGGTGACAGAAGAGAAAGAGAGAGAGAAAGAGACAGAAAGAGAAAGAGAGAGAAAAAGAGAGGGAGAGAAAGAGAGAGATAGGGTGCATGCCCTTTAAAGATTACCAGAAAAAGGAAAAGGAGGAGCAAGAGAAGAAGGCAAAGGCAGAGGAGAAGCAGAAGAAGAAGAAGAAAAAGAAGAAAAAGAAGAGAAGGAAGAAGAGGAAAAGAGGAAAAGGAAGAATAGGAAAAGAGGAAAATGGAGATGAAGGAAAAGGAGGAAGAGGAGGGGAGAAGAAAAAGAAGAAAGAACAAGAAGAAGAGACTTACATGTACAGAAAAGATAAATGGCGTATGTAACAAAACAATATAAAGCTTACAGCAATCTGCTCAAGAATTTCACACAAGTGGTATCACTCTGACTTTACAGTTGGGATAACGAATTACCTGGACTTGATTGCCATGATTCAAATACATAGCTTGGCCTCCAGAGTGCCCTAATAACATGAAACTTTCACCGAATGTTGAATTTTTGATAATGTTTACTGCAGGCTCAATATAAATATAATAGCTCCTGCTTTCGTGTATGCCATGCGCTAGTGCCGAAATACTTCCATTACTATTCTCTTTGATCGAAGCCAGAAATGAACATTAGATTACAATACACCCATTTAAAGAAAAGGAAATACTGATATTCTCTTGATCATTCACCGGTATTCCTAATGTATCTAAGAAATATCACGGCACTACTTTGACTGTAGCTGGAAGATGCACTGGCAAACCTGTACCTGAAGTGTGCAGGCCCACTCCATGCAATTGACATAGTGTTCTTAAAATATCTTTGTGCTCACAAAAGAATTTCATTCTTGTCTTTGCTGAAAATTAGATCAGGGAGTGAGGGAGGGAGGGAGGGAGGGGAGGGAGGAGGGAGGGAGGGTGGGAGGGAAGGAGGGTGGGTGGGAGGAAGGAGGGAAGAAGGAGGGAGGAAGGAGGGAGGAAGGAGGAAGGAAGGAGGGAGGAAGGAAGGAGGGAGAAAGGAAGGGGAGAGTAAGGGAGTAAAGAGAAAATAAAAGAGAGAAGATGGAGGGTGGGCAAAGGAGAGAGAGAAAAGAGAAGAGTAAAGGAGTAAAGAGGGAAGAGAGATAGAGGGAAGAGGAGAGAAAAGTAAGAATGGGGAGGAGAAAGAGAAAGAGAAAGAAAAAAACAGAATTCACTCCCACAACAAAAAAAAAAAAAAAAAACCAAATGAAGGGGGTTTTGTGCACCTTCCAGAAGATACCTGTACTTCAGGTACAGGTTTGCCAGTGCATCAAATCAAAATCTGCAGAAATCTGAAGAAAAGATAGATGATGATATGTACATAAAAAGTGCATACTATGTGACACCTTCCTCAAAATGCAAATAAATGTACATGTAGATGGGAAATTACTGGAGCAATGGAATGACCAAATTATAGTGGATGCTATTAATTTTTAAAATGCATGATGAAATCCAGGCTAAACACGCAAATGAAATTGATAGGGTGCATAGCACCAATTTGATGCAGAATAAATTACGAAAGGACGATAAAGGACCCTTTGGTGTCACGAGACCTTTTCTCGTATACTGTACAGGTGGATGAATACTATGTTTGAATGGATTTCATCAGAGGCTAGAGCAGGTGCCTTGCATTCATAATTGGTGTTTCATGAAATGGTGTTGCATACATGCAGTACTCAAGCAGAGATGCTAAGGGCATTTTCTCACCGGCAACATGTTTAATGTGGTATCTTCTGGAAGGTGCACAACCCCCTTTCAATGTAGCCAATCCTTTTTGTCATCTTTTTTACCCCCCCCCAATTTTTCAATTCATTTCATTTATTTTCAATTGTAATAATAAAAAAAAAAACATGCAAAGGCATTAACATAATATAATGTTATCAAAATATTACACATTATATTGAAATGATGACAAACACTACATCCTACATCCATTACCATTACCCATAAGACTGGGCCTACTATTCATCGTCATTTTTACAAAACGATGAATCCGCTCAGAAATGCACGTTGGAGAAAAAGTTTTTACGAACCGTTGAATTGTGTTTGAATGGCCAGTGCTTCCTTATTCTGTGTTAGTGTGCATGGTAATATAAACCATTTTAAAATCAAATTTATAAGCTTTCTTTTCATGGATACATGGATACATGAAATTATGCAAAGAAAGCAAATTCTGTTATTTAGGATCATCTGAGTCTATAAATGCGTTTTTCTGCAATTCATGTTTCTGCGCATCGCACAGTTTCGTCGGTTCTTAAAAACGATGAAGTACTGATGCATCAGTGAGAACATGCCTCTGCTGAGCACAAACAAAGGGCGGGAAGATACAAGATGTGCCATCACTGTAATTAACTAAAGATCAATCTCTCCATGAATATCTCATAAGTTTTGGCTAGCAGGACCGACAAGATTGGCTGTAAAAGGGCTGTACCCCATTCAGACGGTAGTCGTGGAAATGAGCAATTTCAAGTGATTGGTCATTTCACACTGTCTCTATTTTTAAAATATTTTTAAGTCAACATACATGTAAGCTCCACTCAAAGTAGCTCCACACTGAATTTTAAAGACTAATCAAATTTCTTACTCCAACACTCGACCGAACACTATACCCAAGTCTACTAACCCTAACCCTTACCCTAACCATTAACCTAACCTTGAACCTACATGTAATCTAAAATCCCATGGCCACCCTAACCCTCATGCGGTATCTTTGATGAAGTGAACCCCAGAAATAATATTGTCAGAGCATGAGTCTGATCACCTTCTAGAGATGCTGTTGATTTTTTTTTTTTTTAGGAGTGGGAGGAGGGGGGAGGGGGAAGGGGGGAGGGGAGTGGTATTAATTGATGCAATCAGAATGAAATGAAATGCCATGCTTTTTAAGGCCAGGATTATTAGTGCTGTGCCACTATATGTTCTTACTAAGTCACTCTCAATTCGTAATCTCAAAACTTTACAAATTTCCTTATATAGCTCATGATTTATAATTAATGGGTATAATTTCATGACTTTATTAATTTCATTGGGAGTCATTTCTCCATTTCATAGTAAATCACTAGGAAAGATGGTCATTACTGTCATGAAACCTCCTATTCCTACAGATGTGATTGGCAATGATGGATTAACTCTACGCTTAATCTCCCCCTGCGGAATTTAGAATTATTGATTTACATGCATATTGCCGATTGCTTAGGAGATCACCAGCATAACCAAGTTCCATCCACTTTTCTTAGTTTTCTGACAAGACTTCCCAATTTCTCAGCATGGCTTCATTCCAGCAAAAATCAAACTTTTATATCGCATCTATACTTAAAATGCTTAGCAACGTGTAAGTAGCATAGCAAAATGGCATAATATGAAAAGATGCATCTGGAATACAAACAATACTGACAACATTATGCATTTTGCATTCTTTTACACATCTTTTACCACCATGCCATATCGCTAAAGCTATAACTGCAGAAGGTTTCAAATATTGTTGGAACAACACTCCCCCACTGACACAGGGGTGGTCAGATCTCCATTATTTGCTTAAGAGTACATTAACCTTTTATAACGGCTTTCAACAGGCAATCGAACTTGAAAGTCAATACCACCAAAAAAAATATTCAACACGAGTTATGCATCAACTGGTAATTGGGTTCTTCATTCATTATGTCATATCAATGAAAATGACCTTAAGAATTAATTCCTTTCTTTACGTATCTCTAGTCAGCTTTGATCTGTGCTTTTGTTTTGTGTTTCAGAAACCAGGAAGTGGACCCTTGATTACTTGCATGAACAGCAATAGCCAAATCATAATCTCATTAGCAAAAAGTTTCGGCACTTTTTTAGTGCTGATATGGCATCAAAGGCTTGTTTATACAGAGGAGGATATCTATATAATTGTTCATATCAAGAAGTTTCTACAACTAGTAGTTTTGCTGCTTTATTGATATTATTATTAATATCATTATACCATGAAAATTGAGTTTAATGACGTATATGAAGTTCACTGAGTATAGACTCATTATCAAAAATTCAAAAGTTCATTTGCTACATGGTGGACTGATAATACAGAAATGCCTTTTGAGTTGCCTTTTTATCTAAGCCCATAAATTAGATGTATAAACAGAAGACACTCTACTTTGTCAGATTAGAATTTAATCTAAGTCAATTGTACTTAGGGACAATTCCAGTATTAGATTATGAAATCATAATCAATAAGACTGATTTCTAAATCTATTAGATTAAGATTTTCACTTGAATTTTTTAGTTGTTGCTGGTTTAAGTCTAATATAATTAGAATGCAGATAACACCAAATCATTTAAATGGCTTGATTGATAACTGCTTTGACATGACAATTGCGAAAACTTCAATAACATACTGTACTGAATGCAAGCAGTTCAGTTTTCTGTGTACACTGAAACAGAGATAATGTTTGCAACATTCTCCCTGTTAACCTGTTTCCAGGTCATTCATCAAAAATTCTGCAGAAAGTCAATAACTGCTTTCAGATCCATGCAAGGGGCAATGTTAGCAAACATCATTGACAGCGATGGAGCTCGATGAAGGGATTTTCTCATATTCGCTGTTTCAAGGTAGAGTGAATGGTAGGATGGGACTGCAGATATTAAAGCGCAAACTTACCAACCTTCAAAATCAAGCGTGTTCATTTTAACATCTCTCTCTCTCTCTCTCTCTCTCTCTCTCTCTACAATGAAGAAGTGCTAGCACACAATGTAAACAGCGATGACTGCCCAGTGTCCGCATGCATTTTCCTATTTCCAATGCTGCAAGTTGATGCGAATGGATCTGGACTGCTCTAATTAACCCTCAAACTCACCAACCCCAATTATCAAACAGCGTCATTTCATACACCTCGCCCTATTCCATATTGTCAAGGGGCAGTGCATGTCAGCTAACATAATAACAGCAATGGACAACTGAAAGAAATGCTATTTCTCTCACGGTCATGAGGTTTCCGTCACAGTCATGAGGTAATATTTGAAAGGGTCTGACTCAAACTAATTAAAGATAAACTTGCATTCTAGTCATGTGATTACAATAGAAAAGAAACTATTTCAGAGCCAGTGGGAAAGGTTGATCAAGTAGTAAATAAAAATGGGTGTGTATCCTGAGGTTTTTTTAATCATCACAATGATAGGAAATCAACTAAGTCTCACTGAAAAGCATACACACTATACACTGAAATGAGTATATGGGACTACGCACAAATATTTCGGCTGAACACTGATGCTGTTTATTGTCATATTTCGAATATGAGGGCATTCGCATAATAATCCTTTGCAGGGGACATTTCTACTATGATATTCTTTAAAAATGACATCAAAATACTGAGAAAGCTCACAAGTTAGCTTTCACCTCCTCCCAGAACACAAGCTTCTATTTAAAGGGAAAGTCCACCCCAGAAGTTTCACTGTTTCAATAAAAGGAGATGAATTTGAACAGTATTTTGAAAAAGAAATGAGCGAAATCGGTCAAAGAATAAGAAAATTACACTCATTTACATTTTCCAATAAATTACTCTCGGCTCTGCAAATTGGCAACATTGATGACATATGTGAGCAGCTCTTCATTCACTTTGTACATGAAATTTCACATTTTCTCAATTTTCTTGGAAGTTATACATTTTCTTACCCCATAGTCAAAGTATGTCATGTAAAAAGTAGTTCTTCTGAACATATATTGACTATGGGGGTTAGAAAATGTGTAACTTCCAAGAAAATGGAGAAAATGTAAAATTTCATGTACAAAATGAATGGAGAGCTGCTCGCATATGATGTCATCAGTGTTGCCAATTTGCAGAGCCGAGAGTAATTTATTGGAAAATGTAAATGAGTGTAATTTTCTTATTCTTTGACCGATTTGGCTCATTTCTTTTTCAAATACTGTTTGAATTCATCTCCTTTGATTGAAACAGTGAAACTTCTAGGGTGGACTTTCCCTTTAAAGTGTAAACTTACCATCTCTCATAATCAAATATGTTTATTTCATACTGTTAACACCTCATCCCATGCCCCACACCACAGTGTCTATGAGGCAACTATAGCAATCGTTACTGACAAGAGATGGGCAACAGAAAGAACTACCCCCCTTTCCCGCTTATGAGTAACATGAAACGGTCAGGCCCGCACTAATTAATGCGCAAACAATCAAGCATGTATCTTAAAATCGTGATCGATGCAGCCCTGCTTACTGCCCATGTGACAATGTCAGCAAACATCTCCGGCAGAAATGGACATTCGAAAGAAACGTCACCCCTTTCACACTTAGCCAAGTGATGGGAAAGGGGAAGGACCACACTAATTAACACCCAACCAAATTCAGCAGCCCCAATCATCAGGCATATTGGTTTGAAACCTCGCCCAACGCATCTCCCTGTATTCGTTAATGGACTCTTCGCTAAAAGGGGATTATCCTCTGAACATATCGCAATGGGAGGCTGATTACTATTTTATGACAGCAAATCAATTTACGATGGAAATACTCTTCTTGGCCATGCCACCAATGAAATTGTCATTCACTAATAGAATGACTAAGCCTTCATGCCTTCACAATACCACAATACTTTTTTTCTTTTTAATAATGACCTGTACATTTTCATAAACTGCAGTTGGAGCTTTATAATCAATTCATATCCTGGAAGGCTATAATTAGAAAAAGCCAATATCTATAATTTTAATCGTTATGAATTATTTCAACATGGATAAACTATTGAACAATGTAAGGGTTTCTTTTGTGTTTTGATATTTTTTTAACAGTTTTTTCCTGTTTCAGATGAACTCTCCAAGAAAGGGAACAGTAGATCCAAACAATAGCATCACAACTGGATTTTTATCAAAAGCACTTTAGCAGTGTGTCATATTTGTGAAGGGCATTTCTGCGCACAATACATTTAAGGGCTTTTATGTGCTGCTGTGACGGCATAATGAATTTCTTTCATTAATTGGAGTTTTTATTGTAAACCGAAACATTTAAAACTGTACTCAACAACTTCCCAATATGCAGTATGACTTCAAAGGAAGATAAAGTGATATTATCAATTTGTCTTATTATCACAGTCTTATAGGAAACCCAAAGCAATAATGGAAACATTAGAAAAGCAATTCTCATTACTAATGCCATATGATAGATGGAGCATGTAAAGACATTAACAATTAAACGTGGTACTGAGAGCTAATTCCATTATTCCAACATGTTACATGGTCGCCTGAGAGCATGAAGGCCCGTTTTAACACCTTTGTGTTTCATGTAGGGAGATAAAGGCTGACTTTATAAATTAATGCTTCAATGAATAATTGAAGTCACATTAAATTGCCTATTTAGTTGATTCATATGTATTCTCTTGGCATTTCTAGAGCCTTTTATAATTAGGTTAGTATATGATTAACATTTAGTATTTTCTCTTACAAGAAAAAAAGAAACTGACATTTAATTTCTACATTTTACAATAGATGTTTTAGATGTTTTTATAAATAGTTGTTGCTTACAGAGTCACTCGGGAACAAGTTAATCATTAATCACCAAAATCTTTTTTTGGTCGATCCCTACACTGTGCAAATCCGACTAATACATATTTGAACACACAGTTTGTACAAGGGTATTTACTTGGGCAGATATACCACACATTTTAAAAGACCTTTGGGGCTAATATTGCACAAACGTACTGCGGAACTAATTCTATAACCTTGTACCCAATGCTATGGAAGGAATCAAACTGATTAGATAAAGTTTCAAAGATAAATTTACAGTAGCAAATTACTATGTTTACAGAGATTTGAAATCCTTAGTTTTTGTTGAAATGAATCAGAATAAGTAGCCAAAGAATGTGAGTGAATATAATTTTGAGTAAGAAACAGATATAGCCAGAGGATATCTGAAAGAAAGTCTGATATGCGTGGCAAAGCATATGAATAACAGATACCTCATATACAGGGGGCATTAATAAGAAAACAGAGTTAACAGTTTATTTTATTCATGAGCAGTGGCACACATACAAATCTGTCTAAATAACTTTCACTAATTCTACTGATTGTCTTAAACAAATTCCATTCATTGCAAATTACTGCAGTTTTCTGCTGCATGGCAATTTATAACTGCCATATTCATTCCACGTAAATCAACCATCACAAGTGGGAAGACGAGATCCAGGGTTGCCCTTTTTTGTGGAAAGGGGGGGGGGAGGGGGTGGAGGACTGGAGGTGCCCACGTTAGATCATTTTATTATACGGGTACAGTACATTTGAGTGAGCTTTAGGCTTCTCAATCCTGTTCTTACGCAGGCACTGCATGATCATTTCACACACAATAGCACATTTCCATTACTTTAAATATTGTTTATTATGAACATGATCCTGCTTTGACTCTGTTATCACGCTCAAGCTTCTTTTGTGCAACTCGGCACGCCCAAATAAATCATGCAGAGGTTTTACATTATAATAACAAAATGCAACTGTTACATACGGACTAGTGGCAATGGCTCGTAATCCTGAGAGAAGCATTACAATTATCAAATTATTTTCATTAGTATTGAATGCGCTTTGAAGTTAGCAAAGGAGAATAACAAAGAAATGTAGTTAGTCATGACTTGCAGCTGATTTCCAAGGCATTTTTGGATCGACTGAATGTGAAATAGTAATCTCCCGGGAACATTCCTACATTTAGTAAAAAACGCCTTGTACACCTTTTGAAAAAGCATTTATTAAATCATCATTAAAACTGGATGAGCATCACGGCTAAATATGGTAAATGCAGTTATTAGTTGCAGCTGATTTCTGTGGCAATACTTTATTGATTGAATGCATACATTAATCCCTTGGTAATATTCATACATGGAGTCAAATCGCCTGGTATCCTTTAGAAAAGACACTAAATGAATCAAATTATTACATGTACTATTAGCACTGAATGTGCAGCACAGGAGATAAAAATTCAAAACAGTAACCAGTTGCAGCTGGATTCTAAAGGCAATGTTTTATTGATTGAATGTATATCCCTGGGGAATATTCATGCATGTAGTCAAAATGCCTGGTGGTATCCTCTGAAAAAGACACTAAATGAATCAAATTATTACATGCACCATTAATAACAAATGTGCAGCTGGATTCTAAGGCGATGTTTCATTGATTGAATGTATAACAGTAAATCCCCTGGGAACATTCACTGAAAGTTCATATCAGACTCCATTAAAATAGCACTACATAAATCAAAATATCATCAGAACAATGAATTAAAATTAAAGCTAAATAAAAACATAAAGTTGCTGGTTAGAGCTGAGTACTGAGGTGATTCTATTCTACACTGACTGAATACATAACAGTTCAAGCCAAAGGGAACATTTGTGCAGAGTATATCTGAAGTTGACACTTTTCACCTCGCGTCTACGGTTCAATAATTTTGTTGTTTCCCCTAACGACAGACTACTACCACCATAAACTGTATTTCAAACAAGCAATGCACAACAACAACAAAAATTTTAAAACAACAACAGGAATTGTTTTTATCTTGATCAATTTGGTGAATGGCACCTAGTATATCGCTGAAATGTTTGTTTCACAGAGTGTCTAACACTTTGAAGGCAAATCATGATGAAACATTTTAAGTGACAGACAACGAAGGAGGAAGATGACTATGTACATTAATTAGAGCCATTAGACAGTATTCAAAATGGCAGGGGATAGATTATATGTGAACCAGATCCTGGGTTGCATATCAAACTACAATGAACTCTCTGAAGACATATCTTTTTAAAACGGATTCTTCCTCATATTCTGAAATAAATGCAGTAGAGTCATGTTGTGCACAATTATTTTTTCCAGTTGTGCACATACATAATCATAAAATGGGCAGAAGAAAATATCATTCCTTTCAATTTTATAATTTTTCAAAACGATAAATGGGTCCAAGATCAGGATTTTGAATGATACAAGTCAAGACCTGTACAAAGTGCGATTATTATGAAGGGAGTGAGGGAGCGTTGGAAACAAGAAATCACATTGAACATGTCATCAAAACCAGACAGACCAACTGCAGTTCAATTTACAACCAAGAAAAGTCACAGTACATCAATGCCATTGCCAACATTCTGTATTCAACCTAGTCTACTTGAAAAGACCCTTATCAAATAAAAATATAAGGTAATTATATTCTTCTCATGTAATTTTTCTTTAGCAGCTGAAGGGGTCTGAATTCCCAGAGACAGATGAAGGTTGTTGTTGTTGTTATTTTATTCATGGTGCCTTTCATTCAATTTTGAATATTTACACCAATTTTGTTGTGGAAAAAAAAAGTGATATTTGAATTTTCATCTGCACTGGAAATATATTGTAAGTACTTAATTTTGTATTTTTCCACAATTTTATGGGAGATTCATGGCAGGATATCATCGCAGGGTGGCACTGAAGGTGTAGTCTCTATTTAGTCTTAGTTTTAAATAATATTCATACACAGGTAGGCCTACTACAACTAAGACAGTTTAAAAAAAACCTTTCTGTGGTCCATGTGACTCTCTTCAAATTTTATGTTTTTTGTACTCACTGTACTCTTGTTTTTGTTTTTATAAAATACTACTACTACTACTACTACTACTACTACTACTACTACTACTACTACTACTACTACTACTACTACTACTACTACTACTATTACTACTTCTACTACTACTACTACTACTACTACCACTACTACCACTACTACCACTACTACCACTACTACCACTACTACTACCACCACTACTACCACTACTACCACTACCACTACTACTACTACTACTACTACTACTACTACTACTACTACTACTACTACTACTACTACTACTACTACTACGGTACTACTACTACTACACATGATAATAATAAAAATAACAACAATAATAATAATAATCCACATTTATATTTCTTCCTTTTGATGTTTTCTTCATGGTGCAATATGGACTTTCAATTAAAGTCACTAATTGTTGCGTGTTACTTTGTTGTCATATTTCTTTCATACCACTAATGGAAGTCGTATTTCCGTTTGAAATATATACTTGTAAATCAATATATTTCTATTACTTTATTACCTTCATTACCTTTATTACCGGATCTACTGGAAAAATGCAGTTGTTTCTGCAGTCAAGTTTTCAGGTCTATCTTGTGTGTTGTCTTCCTAGCTAGAATAAGTTCTTAATCTTGTGCTTCTAATTGTTTTTCATGCGTAGAGCTGCATGATGAAACCAAGTCTGGACAAAAGACTGATGGGGAGTGATGTCATTCTTTTATTGATCACAACAGCAATGTGCACAGGGAGGAAGGGAATGTGCGTGACATAGACTTATACACACAGGCCTTGACTGGCATGTGATAATAACAAGGAGCTTCAAACACAGCTCAATATAAATCAACATGCACCTGTTACATACATGTACAGCAATACTAATTTTATGTTTAATTTATTGCCCTTCATTTCTAGTGCTCTATCTTATGCA
>CM057169.1:16044567-16146220 GCA_029962745.1 Echinometra lucunter
TTGTTGTTGTTATTTTATTCATGATGCCTGTCATTCAATTTTGAATATTTTATAACCAGTTTTTTTGTTGTGGAAAAAACAATGTGATATTTGAAATTTCCATCTGCACTGGAAATATATTGTAAGTACTTAATTTTGTATTTTTCCACAATTTTATGGGAGATTCATGGCATGATATCATCGCAGGGTGGCACTGAAGGTGTAGTCTCTATTTAGTCTTAGTTTTAAATAATATTCATACACAGGTAGGCCTACTACAACTAAGACAGTTTAAAAAAAAAACTTTCTGTGGTCCATGTGACTCTCTTCAAATTTTATGTTTTTTGTACTCACTGTACTCTTGTTTTTGTTTTTATAAAATACTACTACTACTACTACTACTACTACTATTACTACTACTACTACTTCTACTACTACTACTACTACTACTACTACTACTACTACTACCACTACTACTACTACCACTACTACCACTACTACCACTACTACCACTACTACCACTACTACCACTACTACCACTACTACCACTACCACTACTACTACTACTACTACTACGGTACTACTACTACAAATGATAATAATAAAAATAACAATAATAATAATAATCCACATTTATATTTCTTCCTTTTGATGTTTTCTTCATGGTGCAATGTGGACTTTCAATTAAAGTCACTAATTGTTGCGTGTTACTTTGTTGTCATATTTCTTTCATACCACTAATGGAAGTCGTATTTCCATTTGAAATCTATACTTGTAAATCAATATATTTCTATTACTTTATTACCTTCATTACCTTTATTACCGGATCCACTGGAAAAATGCAGTTGTTTCTGCAGTCAAGTTTTCAGGTCTATCTTGTATGTTGTCTTCCTAGCGAGAATAAGTTCTTAATCTTGTGCTTCTAATTGTTTTTCATGCGTAGAGCTGCATGATGAAACCAAGTCTGGACAAAAGACTGATGGGGAATGATGTCATTCTTTTATTGATCACAACAGCAATGTGCACAGGGAGGAAGGGAATGTGCGTGACATAGACTTGTACACACAGGCCTTGACTGGCATGTGATAATAACAAGAAGCTTCAAACACAGCTCAATATAAATCAACATGCACCTGTTACATACATGTACAGCAATACTAATTTTATGTTTAATTTATTGCCCTTCATTTCTAGTGCTCTATCTTATGCAGTCTTTCTCTCTCTCTCTCTATTCATTTATTTCTCGTTCTCTACCTTTCGTTTTGATAGCTTCACTGCATGAGTTTGTCTATCTCTCTCTCTCTTCTCACATACAGCACTGTCTATGTCCTTCATAGTTTTTTTCTCAGTCTCTCTCTCTCTCTCTCTCTTTCTTTCCATTTATGTGATGTTTGCATGATCACAGTCCATTTCATCATGTAGCAATATAATTACACCGTTTGCATCTCTTTGTTACTACAAATATCAGTTTCTGTTACAGTTTCGTTATAAGTCTCCCTCCATCTCTATAGGCCTACATTTTAAAGGGTATGAACATGTATTGCATTTGTTAAAAAAACACACACACACACACACACACAAACCCCCCCCCCCACACACACACACCAAACAACACAAAAAAGCATACAAAATTTTGGAATGGCTCTGAAATAGACCCCACTATTGGCACAGGTAATATCTATAATTATCCATCACTATCACTACCACTATTGATTCACTCCTAAAATTAAAATACAATGATCAACATACATCAGTCCAATAAAATGTTGCGAGTACAGCCCACATTCTTGAAAAAATGCTTTCTTCCGCAAAAGAGTTTCTGTTTTACGCCTGCGGGACGGATAGGACACCTTTGAACTAAAAGGGTTATTGATTTTTACAGGACTGGATTAGGGGAAAACCCAGTCTTTGAAGTTATTAACATGATGCATGGTTTCTACCACACATAATTCAATTTAAAAGCATGCAATATTGATTTGGATGGGAAAAAAATAGATGATATCTGCCAAGAACAAGAAGGATATTAATGTCATACATGATTCAGCACACTGTACACCGATGTACCGTCCTAACCTGGGTACGGCATTGTGTAGCATTATCTCGGTCTATCAGAATACAGTTACGCAATGCTGTCAGGCGACTTTTATGTCAAGATTGGCGATAACGATCCAAAAGCCGATTTACCTTCTTTTATTACGACCTTTGAAGACAAATTTCTTAAATTTACTAAAATCTTTTTGAATAAAACTCTAAAAAAATTACTTTCACATGCTTTTGGTATCCAGGGTACAGGGCTGAAAAAATTAAACAATTCAGCAAAATGGTGAAATTCTAGTTGGTACCCTTGGGCACCAAACACCACATCATATATGTATATTGTGTGTTCAAGGTTAGATTTGCTTTGAAAAACTGCATATGCATTTTATGGACTTTCTGCTTCTCACCTAAGACTGGCATATGTTATACATGTATACTATTAAGCAGCATAATAGAATACAAGACAAATTTGAGCATTGACACTCAAATTTTCTATAGGAAAAAGGAACACATCTTTAACAAACCTACGTGTATTCTATTCTGAAATTATATTATTGGATGCTATTTCTGCCCTAAACTTTTTTTTTCCCCACAGAACTCTAGTTTGATTCTTCTTCTATCGGGTCATGATGGACGGTACTCTGGGTTACGGAGTGCCGAATCACACATATTCTGATTGAAGACTTTCCACACACTGTCATATTTAGTAGATTAACTGTGATCATATCGGATACTACTTTTTACAATGTATCTAGCTTGTTCTCACGTTTCAGAATATTACACGTACAAACTTCTTGTTCCATGGAAACTTTGAATAAAATTGAACTTGAACATCTATCAGCCTCATATCATACCTGCTTATAGGGTTGTCGTCCAGGCATTATGATTACCGGTTCCGCAGCTCCTTGATCAAGTACATATAAAGATCCACAGAAAACAGAGAATGCAATCAAGCTACTTTTGCAATTGTAGATGCAATCGACAATTTCAGCTGGTACAGCAGTTGCACGGGGATGATAATGATCAGCTCTTAACCTGCTAAAAACATCCAAGATTACACAGCCAGTCCCACTTATCCAAAATCCTGTAGTGCTTCGCCCTTCTTCCTTGACAGCCACTAATGGAGTTATCGCATTCAGCGATGATAATAATGATCCAAAATCCAGTCAGTCAAAGTATGATTTGGAAGATGATCTCAGAATCTAATCAAGTCCACCCAGGAAATATTTTTTCAGTTTGAATTGAATTTTATCCCATTCACTCAGTCAAATCAACACTCAGGTTTGTTTTGGTCCGGGAAGAAATCTTGGAGTTGATTTGAAAAAATAACTGGTAGAAGGCTGACAAATCGCGAGACAAGTCAATCGACACAAGGGGTTGATTGCCTGCAGTGCACTCATATGCTCTCTGTGTGCGAGTGTGTCGGATACACAGCTATTGTCTCCCAGCAAGTATACGATATCTCAACAAGGGGGTGGGAGAGCGTATGAACGTTCGCACACAGGTGCACAGGGCCTATCATTTAGTGCTATCAGTATCACAGTACAGAGTTATGCCCCGCTCTTCACTGGTATACACTGCACAACTCCACAGTGTGTGTCTGTGTATGTGTGCGCTCAACATCATAACAATGTTATGTGTCTACACAGCTAGCTCCAAAGACCAACCAAGACAAAAAACCTCTTACCCCCAGTGACACGGCTCAGTTGGTTTTTGACTGATTCAAAAGACATCGTACAATAGGAAAACCTCTGCCCTTCCATTCAAATTTGAAGGCTAAACTGCTCCCCTTTGTATACTGATTCTTAAGATGAATGCTGGGAAAAGAGCTCAGAAAAAAGAGAACAGAAAAGATAGACAGGAAAACAATGTGGCTTCATTTGGTAGGTGGATATGGTAGCTCTTGAGGTGTTTAAGAGGAACAAGTTGTCAAGCTTGTGTGAGTACTTCAAAACTCACCTACTGAACTGAACTGCAAAGAAATAGATATCATCCCAAAATGTTTGTCTTCATGTCAAAATGCACTCTTTTGTCGGAAAGAGTTCCTCTTGCGACAGCCACCCAATTTTTTAAAGTAAAAAAATGGTTCTCTTCAGTTTCACACCTTTCTTGACTTTATTCTCTTTCTTTTTTTTCTTGACTTACCATACCTGACGAGACTCGAACCTGTACCATCAGACCATTCACTTCTCAAGACTGACGCCGTATCGACTGCGCTAGCGAGAGATCGCTGAAAGTGAAGGGTCTCCTAATGATTATAAGCCGGAAGCCGGAAGTCCGGATCAGTCAAACTCCCAGGATGCATTGCTCTTATTTTTCTGACTGTAAATAAACCGAGGTCAACGTGAAATGCACGGTATCGCAGCTCAGGTAAGCTTTTAATTTTTGACGGAATAAACCATATTTATAGGATTTTTATGGGTGCTATAGATCTACACCCTCTAGATTAGACCTAGATCTAGACTCTAGAATATCATTCCAAGTCATATCCCTAAATTTGGGTGGCTGTCGCAAAAGGAACTCTTCCCCTTTTGTCATTTAGCCAATGACAGGTCCTTTCTCATGTGGTATCTATGGATCTTAAACATGCCTTTTCGTAATGTAGTTTCAAAATTTGAAAATACCAATATAAATGTCCCTCAGACTTTTAAAGCTGGAGGATAGAATAGGGTATGCCCCCCCCCCCAATTTTATGCTGCTGACCCTTTTTTGTAAGTCCCCCGAAATATGAAATGGATTGTCGTCCCTGTCCTGAATCAAATCTATGGAAATTCCTCCCCTTTTAATGACAGGCAAATCATTCAATATTTTTTTCCTTTGATTAAAATAATTAGATTCCTAGTTTCTGTAAATGGCATCTCTGCTAAGAACCCGGCATGCCAGCAAGGATCTCCTTTTATAATGAATGCTTTTTCCCCAATACCTGCATTTTAAGACCAGTGTTGACATTAACCCATAGAGGTACAGTATCTCCTTTAGGAGATGCTTTTGCAGTATCTGTTGGTCCAGAATGCTGGGCATTATATATTATACATGAGTAGAAAGAGAAAAATCCACTGAAAATTTGGAGTCCATTTTCAATAAAGTAGAGTGTGGCATTCTTGAATTAGAGCAATTTAATTGTAACTAATCATTAAACTCTCTAAATTGGCAACACAGTGAATATTATATAATCACTCTTTCCATGTTCAAAATGGCAATTTTTTTTTTCAATTTTACAATTATAATTCATTTCGGCTCATGTTATATCCATATTCATTTTTTTCAAACTATGTAAGAGTGGAAAAAAAAATAATTGTTGTTGCCCATTTGAGGATTGAAGATGATTAATTTTGACCTCAAGAAAGCTCTGTACGTCTATGGGTTAACAATATCACTCAATCAAAGCTACACAAATCATTACAAAGTGCCAATTTGTGATGGGGTGATGGATTAGAAAGAATGAATTGGGGGTGAGCAGTGAGAATTTAACTCAGGAAAACTGTTTTAAAAAAAACAACGGCAACAACAAAAATAAAAAACTCACAAAAAAATGAAACAGAGTGCTGTTAAAGGCATTGGCTAACTTTGTGAGTAGCTAATTTAAAAAAATTCTCAAACTAAGATGAAACATATGTATGAGTACTTGTATTTGTACTAAAAAACCCTGAAACAAACCATAATTTGGAATGAAAAAGTGTAAGTTAGACGTAAATGGCGATTTTATTATCCTTCATCTCACAAGACAATCACCAAGAGGACCACTTTGCTTTAATTTGAAAATGCCGTTATGTGCCTCCCGCAGCGTGATATGCCAATACACACAGTACGGTAAGGTGAGTCATACGCGCATGCGCACTCCTTATGTCTATTCTGTGCAACCGACCCTCGTATATTTTTCAAACATTGGTTCACATCTTTGATATTTAAAATACTTCCTGTGGATATTATACTTTGAAACTTTCAGACTGGTATTTTTACACTATAACCCTTATGTTTATCCCATTTTCAAGCAACAAAACAAGATTTTTAAAAATCATAACAATGTTAACCAATGTCTTTAAGGTAGCTTAATGGAATGGCCCCAAAATAAACATCAGGAATGCATATAATGTGAATGACTGTATGCAAGTTACATTCTGGGCGTGTCTTTTCATGTTGGCATTTTGTTAAGCCACCTCAAAACAAAGAAATACATTGGAACTCCTACAAGAAAATCTTACCCTTCATCTATCTAATCTGTAAGATTTCTTACAAACAAAATTTGTTATTTTTTTTAGAAGGGGAATGGGAGGAGGCGGAATTAACGGGGAAAAACTTTCGCATGTTATGGAATACTGGTACTGATTTACATACAATCACTCTGCAGGCTTTCCTTATAGG
This sequence comes from Echinometra lucunter, assembly GCA_029962745.1. NCBI lineage: Eukaryota > Metazoa > Echinodermata > Echinoidea > Camarodonta > Echinometridae > Echinometra > Echinometra lucunter. The sequence continues at coordinate 16,050,946 of CM057169.1, forward strand.
CACTGGTATGCATTTCAAGTCACCTTGTCAAGACAATAATACAAGAATATGATACAAATATCAATATTCCCTCTGCACTTATCGTTGACAATGTAAAACCAGATGGAGCTGAAAGCTGAGAGGCAAGCATTGAAACCTGTGTAGATACCGGCACTCGAGGACTACCTCGCAGCAAGACACTCCTTCTTTTTCGTTCATATCCCCTCGCTTTTCTATCTTCTTTATCAATTTCTCCATCAGGCTCGAGATTCATTTATATCTGCGAATCTCTTCCTCATCTGCCAAATATGACACCCCCTGTCTGAAATTGGAAAGATGGGGAAATGAAAACTGATTGGATGGGCTGTACGGTAGATGGCGATAGAGGGCGGTAGACTACATTTGCTGATTTGAGCAACATTGACTGACAATGTGATACAGGAGATACAGTCAAAATGACATTTTCTTGTTGGGATGGTGATCACCGGGAGGAGGGAGCAGTTTGTTGTACATACAAAATATCTTCAACAAATTTATTTACTTTATCAAACCTAATACTCAATTCCAAATGGCTAAAATAAGTAGCCTAAATACAAAAATTGAAATGAAATTGAATAAAATAAGTTTTAAAAAAGGTACAATGGTTCCAAAGAGAACTATGCACATTCATTTAGCTCTATAAAATTCCACTGCAAGTGCAGGGTTAACTTTTTTTTTTTCAAAATCCCTCATGCAGCCCCTCCCAGGTACATCCCTCTCCCTCCCACTTGCTCCCTCTTTCTCTCCACCCTTTCTCTCTTTGTAGAGGTGTTGTGGATCAGTGGATAAGTCTCCGGACTTTGAACCACAGGGTCCGGGGTTCAAATCCCACCACTGCACTCGCGTCCTTTGGCAAGACGTTTATCTACATTTGTCACTCTCCACCCAGGTGTAGTAAATGGGTACCCGGTAGGAAGAAATTCCTTGAATGCTCGAGCGCCGGATCAGGGTAGCCGTGCTAAAGCCGGGGTAATGATATGCAGCACTTAGAAACATTTGTATTAAGCGCTATATAAATGTTGCATATTATTATTATTATTATTATATCAAGTGCAATTCAAATATTAATTAATCAAAGCATTTTATGTCTACATTCACAATCTTTCTTCTGTCTTCTGTTCGTCTCTCTTCATCTCTCTCCTCCCCACAAATCGCTTCATTATCTGCAAGAGGAAAAGGTGCATCCATACAGCAGGAAAAAGAAAATGATTTAAAGGCATTGGCTAACTTTGTGAGTTAAAAAATTCTCAAACTAAGATGAAACATGTGTATGAGTACTTGTATTTTTACTCAAAACCCCTGAAACCAAGCATAATTTGGAATGAAAAAGTGTAAGTTAGACGCAAACCGTGATTTTATTTTTCTTTGTCTCAAGAGACAATAAATAAGAGGAACTTTTTGCTTGAATTAAAAAATACTGTTATCTGCCTCTGACCGCGTGATACACCAATATACACACAGTACGGTCCCGTGAGCCATGTGCGCATGCGCACTCCTTACGTCTGGTCTGTGCAACCGACCCTCGTATATTTTTCAAACATTGGTTTACATTTCTAATATTTAAAAATACTTCCTGTGGATATTATACTTTAAAACTTTCATACTGGTATTTTTACACTATAACCCTTATGTTTATCCCATTTTCAAGTAACAAAATGAGTTAAAAAAAAAAATCATAACAATGTTAACCAATGTCTTTAAACCTAATCAATCCTGATTGAAATCCCTATGCTTTTTGTCCACAGTGTCAATCATTTCACATGAAAAGCTAGCTGTGTGAACATTATATTTATACATTTTGCTGTTCACGTGGTGTGAAATCTGGTGCTTAAAGTTCTTAGCATGCCAAGATACATCACATAGACCGCAATACACAGCGTACTCATATTCCATTCTACTGTTTGTATCTGTGATATCATATCACCAAATGTACAGCATACATTTTTTCCAGAGACATTCTGAGGTTCAAATAGTTTGAGACATTTCTGTGATACACAAATCTCTCTGTATGGACAGCTTAAGTTATATTCCAAAGATGTTACTGTGCATACAACAGAAAAACACAAGATGGAGGATCTTATATGACATATATAGTAAATGTGATTGAAATAGCATGTATAATTTACATGTATGTCAAAACAACCATTACAGCCACTTACAATTGAATGACTATATTTGCATTTTGGATACTAACGTTTATCATTTCGGAATTAGGTAACTGTATAGATATATATTTCTAATCTTATATTTTAAAGTTAACAATTGCGTTGGTATCTTATATACAATTGTCTTTTCTTTTTCTTATTTGCTATGTACAATTTCATGTTGCCCTGCCTGAGGAACTTACACTTTCATTTTTAAACCTCAGTCCTCGGTCTTCTATGTTTTTTCTTTTTTTGAATGTTGAAAATATTTTTAGAGTAAAGATGACTAATAATTACTGGAAGCAAATTCAGAATGGATTGTGGATAAAAATCTACTCACATATCTGCTGTTGCTGGTGTGTAAATACCTCCACCAGTCTGTGCCATATCCAAACCGCATCAGCTCGCGAGCGGTCTGAGCGTAAGATCCTCGTATCATCACTGGTGTCCTCATACTCCTCCGCAGTGAGTCTGTTGTCTCCATTTTGCATTATTCGTTCCAAAATCCAACTCACACTCCTCTAAACATGAGCTTCCAAAATCCTTTGAAAAGTATTCCAGGATGGCAGAAATGATGGCAACATAAGGTTTCTGTTTAATCTCCAAATGGATTCATGAAAAATCAAGATATCTCTCAGATTCTGAGTGTGGAAATCAGGTCCATCTGAAAATTACTAATCCTTCATATTTGGTGGCATCACACATAGAGTTCAGATTAGAAATCTGTACAAGAAATGCTCCAAGAGGCAGGATATTTCCAGTTAGCCATTCCCGCTATCCTTATTGACGTTTCCTGGCTATAACATGAAAAATTGATATTTCGCCAAAGGTTCGTGGATACAATTCATAAGCTATGATGATTACCAATTTTGCTGAATTTTACATGAGCACTTGCTGAATGCATTCATGCAAAGAGAGAAAAATAAAGCATACGGCAACAAATAATTAGATGCATATTGCATTAGAAATATGGTGTGTTGATGGACACCATATGTGCTCACAGTTTCTAGATTCATACCATTATATACTTGTGCAAAACCACACCCGGGATCCACACATGTGAATTTGAGGGTAAATCAATGCTCTGCAAATGGGACGTGCAATGATAGTCAGTTCAGTCCCACATATAGATGACGTTGATAGAATAGCAACCGTAACCTTCACAGAAAGGCACAGCAAAACAAACACTGTAGGGAGTCAATGATTCAATGACTTTATCCAAGGGCTCATGGCTGATCCCAGGTGCATAAACATATTTTTCGAAAAGAAATCTGCATATTGCATAATCTGGACAGCGAACTATGAAATAACAATCTATTTCTTCACCATCCTTTGTGGTAAAATATCCTTGTGGTAATGCAGTGGTTAAGCAAAGTCCATGACTAACTAATAAGGAATCTCATTTTGCTTTCTCAAAAATTGCTACAATAAGCAGTTGCTTCCCTCTTACCTAACATCTTGTCTGTAGTCCCATAAATAACAAATGATGATGAGATAGAAGTGCAACACTGCAACAAACCATCATACTGCCAAAACAGAAAGATATATTGCTATCTCAATTGCTTCCGGGAAAAAATAACCATCAAACACTTCACCCTACCCTTAAAATCTGCCATACAGCCCTACCAATAACAGGTGATGTAGGGGTATTACTAAAACATTGCAACTTACCAAATAGATATCCTGCTTATTTCTTTTAGCCATTCCAAGATAACCATCAGACACTTCACCGTAGCTTAATTACCTACCCCTCCGTCCCAGTCATAACAAACAATGATGCAAATGCTATACTCAATTTGCAATTAAGCATCTCGAAAAACACCACAAGGCCGTTCCTCCTACCTCAAACTCGACCGTAGTCCGTCTGCTTCTAGACTTGTATCTAGGCCAAGAGTGCTTCTTGGTGCTCAGTTTACGAAACTCGCACTGCAGACTTGTCCGTCAATTCAAATTGGAGGACACGGTTTTGATAAATAGATACCGTACGGTCGGCCGGCCGGCCGGCAGACGAAAAAGTTATCAGGGTAGCGTGGACTGAGGTGATGCACCTTGAAATGAATGCCAATCATACCAACAAGGGGTGTCATATACTGGGTATAGTTGGGTTATAATGGGGTCAATGGCTCTTACAGACAAAGATTCCCCATCCACAACCATCAAAGAAAAATGATATTCTCATGAAAGGAGTAATCTGCTGAGAACATGCACACCAATTTTTACATTTCTACATCCCTCTACAACCAACAGGATTCCCTACCTAAACTTTAAAAAAAAATTCACCGAAGAGCATCATGATATCCAAAATTAAAAAAAAAGAAATCTATTTGTTTTTCTGACACTCCTTCAAAACTACGTCTTAAGAAGAGTTACCTTAACAGTAAAGCATTGTTTTAAAGCCCTGGATGCACCAGTTTAACACATATACACCCTTTTCTAATTTTCAAACTCCTCCAGATAAAATAAAGATACATTAATAATAAGAGACTATGATGAAGTTACTTCTGAAATAACAAGTATAACACACCCATTGATAATGTCTAAACTCCTCTATCTACATGTATATCAAGATACAATCCAAACCAGAGGCAAAGCATCTATATGCAATTAAGTTTCTTCTAGAGTAATATGCTCACACCCATCATCGATGACAACTCCTAAAGTTAATTTTAAAAAGTTACACCCATTCAAATTACATGAACAAGTCTAAAGGAAGAATATTATCAACAACAACCAAAAAAAAAAGAAAAAAAAAAAGAAGAAAATCCCACACAATTTTTGCTGTAATTTCAACTTAAAAAACAAAATGACAAGAACCCTAGAACCTAGTACATTGTACTAATGGAAAACCACTGAATACTGAGACATTAAGCTCAGCCTAATACTCATCCAAAGACATAATTTGAACATATCCACGTTGAATTCCCACATTTCTAGGAAAGCAAAGCAGGAGATAAGCTTCTTAACATGAGAGAATACACCAGGTAGAGACAAAAGCTAAGATGAGAGATGCAAAATGGAAGTTTGTAATTCCTCCGTCTTTTCAAAATCACACCCAGAGTTGGGTAGAAGTACATATGTACATGTATACTGCTTTCTCAGCCAATAGCTATGACGAAATTGGATTCACCAAATATTTTCCCAAGCTTTGCAAGTTTCATATCAAATCAGAATCAGAAAGTAATTTCAGTTTTGATGGGATGAATTCTTGCCTCCGGAATCTTCCCAGACACGTGGTGGTGTTCTCTGACTAAGAAAATCAACATGGAGATAGCGAGAGAGAGACGGAGAGTTCAAAGTTGGAAACTTGTTCAGTCCCACAGTATCACCTTTCTGTCACAATATCCCCCACATGGTGAAATGTAGAATCAACACTTCCATATTTCTAAAGCAGTTCTGATAATGCAATTCCCAGACTGAGATATATGTAGATCCCAGTTTGATAGGATAGAAGAGATGGTATTTCTTATTATATGAACATCAGAGAGAGAGAGAGAGAGAGAGAGAGAGAGAGGAATGTGGGCATATAATGACAGAAAGGGGGAGAAGCAGACGGACCTGAACAGGAAAAAAAAAAATCGAAATATCACTGCAGGTGATTAATACCCCAACCCAATGTGTGGGCTAAATTTCCTGAGCATTGCTCGAAAAATGAGGAAGTAGTTCAATCCGCAATATTTCCCCCTGATTTATTGCCGTAATACCATGGCAATGCAGTTTTTGACACATTAAAAAAAAAAAACATGTCTTGCACATCTTCACCACAAGACCAATATGTGTGCCAAATCTCATTAGCATTGATCAAAAACTGAGGAAGTATTTTGATTCCTAAGATTTGCAATGGACTGATCAACTGCACGCTGATTCCCATACACCCCGTTCAAACTTCGTTTGCAAGGGGTATAACAATGAAAGGGGGAGGGGGTAGGGAAGGAGGAGGAGGGAGATCAAGAAAAAAAAATACTGGTAAGGTCCCTAGCAAAATAACGTGGTGCAAAGATGCTTGAAGAACGCAAAAAGCATTTTGTTCCCTGTATTTTGACGTTCCGGATGCATCTTTTCTCATCATTCCGTTTCACAAGCTACCCAAGGGAAATGTCCACAACAACCATCAAATGTCCAGGTAATTTCTTCAAAAAACTGCAGAACCCCCCCCCCAAAAAAAAAAAAAAAAAAAAATTCTGTGCAATGTTGTCTTTTCATCTAATGCTGAAGTATCATGACAATAAGAAAATTCATCTCCCGAAATAATGAACCCTTAAAGCTAATCTGTCCCTTTTGCAAAATCTCCGAAAAACCGTACAACTTGGCATGAGTTTAGGATATGCCCTTCTGATACTGTTCATTTAATTTTACGGTCATACGTTGCTTAAGCTATTAATGTAAAATGAAAATCTGGCTACCAACCTTGAATAAGCAAGTCGGATCAGCTCATGGGCAGTAGCACAGCCAGCTATAATACAGCTAGCTAGCTCAGCCGCACGCAGCTCGCGGCCACCACACGTACCGTACATAATAGCAGCCCGCTATCTTGAATCTTCTGAGGGTTTTTTCGTGGTACGAAAAAAGAAAGCTCTGATGAATTATTGAAGATTACTTGTTTAAAACCGAATTTCACGCTTTGTCAATTTCAGGGATAGGTTATAGCCTTTCTCTCTCAAATGATGACAGAGTCAGGGAACTTTCAGAATTAGGTCTGCAAATGGGACGGGCTACCTTTAATGGGAGAAACCATACATTCATCAATGACTATGACAGTTGACTGTCACATTTTCAAGCTAGCACTTAATTGTATCCTATGTTATGTAATAGCTCGAATTGACATAACTTTATATTGTCCTACACTAGTCTTCTCCATTGAGCCCATATTTGGTTAAACTGCTTGACCGGACAACCAAGACATCAAACCTTTTAGATGGTGTCTGTGCTAAATGGTGCAGTCGGAAGGCTTGCTTGCATGCCAGATGAAATCACCGAGATGGGCCTTCTTGATTTGGTGTCTCAAGCGAAGGAAGTAGTATTAAGTCTGACACGCGTCCCTTTGGAGGGACCAGAGGGATGCATTAAATGCCATGTGTTAATTAGCATTCCAGAGTGTGGAGAAATGCTTAATGGTTAGTCTGAGAAGGCAGACCCAATTACTTTTAATCACATGCACATTTTCATTTCCTTTAAAATTGTAAATCCTTTAATGATAAATCATTTAATGATAGCCAGAATATAACAAAAAGCTGACTGTTTTAACAAGTTTTCAATTACCAGGAAACCGAAATTGTTATACAAGTATCTTGCTGTAAGTTCCACTAAGCACCTAAAATAGGAGTTTAAAAAACCCCCGCGCAATGAAAGAAATGTCGCAACCGGTCAATCAAAATGACGTCTAAAATTCAATGTAAGTAATGAAAAATATATAGGGAATAGAATACTGTTGCGACTTCTCAAACTTAATATTACCACAAAATAATCTTTTAGATACGTGTAGATTGAAATAACATGCAAATATGAATGAAATAATAAAGAGTTCCATACCACAGCTAGGCAGATCCATACCATCTTTGTGAGAAAAGTTAAAAGTCAATCTCTTGATGTTTCCCTTTAAGTTCTTGCAAAGGTCTTTACCATCGAGCTAAGTATATCTTGCAGCAATGATGGATATGTCTCCTACCCAATGCAAAGTTAAAATCAAAGACCGTATCTTGAAGTTTCCCCTTAAGTTTCTCAAATGGTCTTAACCAATGAGTTGTGTCTAACGGTGATGACAGATTTGCATTCTTGTTATTGCTAGTTCTGCATGATACAAGAATCCTGATGTAGCCCTTTAAGTTCCTCTGATGTCCTTTAGCATTGCTTGAAGTATGTTTCTCGGAGTGATGGCAGATTTGTCTTCTTGTTATTGCAAGGTCTGCTTGGCAAAGAACAACAAAACAACAGACATAAAGCACTAGAGGCCTCCCAGGCAAGCCATGTTGGCATGTCCATGTGCAGGAGCATAGTACGTCCACATCAGCTTTAGATCAGACGCTACCTGTCCAGTCCGAGAAATAGAAACTCTGTGATAAACGACTGATCAAGCAAGCCAAGGTTTTCACAAGTCTGGGAAACAATTTTCAGTCAAAGAAGGAGAACTCAGTGGTGAACGAATGATCAAGCACGTCAAAGTTTCGCAAGTCTGGGAAAGAATTTCCAGTCAAAGAAGTAGAAACTCTGTGGTGAAGGACTGATCAGCCATATAAAGGTCTTGCCCAGTCTGGGAAACTACTTCCAGCTTTGCCTGACGGCTGTATTTCAGAATAACCAAACATTTATGATAACCAACCATTTGAATGGCAAGGATAATGCATGCATGGAAACTGGTGCTGCTGCCTCTGACATGAAATGCACTAGAAATACACTCGAAAGGTACTCGTCAGGTACATGAAATTTACGATGGAGTGAGCAGGGTTGAGCATAGACTCGAATCACATACCAAGAGAGATTGCCACATTTACGTGTGTACAGAGCAGAAATGAGACACATGCTGAGAGTTGATTAAATGCCATTAGCACGGCATCCATGGTCTATAAAATGAACAGAGATTGTTTTCAGAAGGAAAGCAATTTATAGAACTTTACATCTGACTTGAAACTTACTACTTTGGATACAATATGCATACCATAAATAAGTTTTGATTGAGGTCAAACTATTTCAAAAAAGAGGCAATCAAAATTTAACTTTCAAAAATAGACAGATAAATCATACTGTCTACATGAACTATATTTGATATACATGTACTCCACGGAAATGTCTACAAAATAGTTTTTTTTTGGTTTTTTTTGGTTTCATGGATTTTCTAAATATAAGAATTTATGTCAGGAATTCAAAAAAAGAACATCAGATCTCGATTAATAATTGGCTCCTGTTTTTTTTTTTTCCTGCTTTCATCACGGGAAAACCCTCATCTTTCACAAAAATATCATTCACATATGATGAAACATTTTTTTAATCTTTAAATCCTCTACATCTATATCGTCTGTTGAGAGCCAGAAGGGCATTAACTACGTGTAAAAGCATGAGTTAACGCCCTTCTGCCTCCAAACAGATGACATGCAGAATAGAAAAAAACTGTATGTCCATTTCTATATGTAGAAATAGTGTGTCTACATCTACTGTAGACAATGCCCAACCTACTATAAGAACCCTACGGTAATTTCAGTCCTAACACAAAAATATTCTTATTCACTCAAACAAATACATCAGTCTATAACTGTTTGAACAATCAGTGTTCAACCATTATCATGGGCCATCAAACTGACAAATTATTCTTGCCATATGGTAAAAAATAAACACATTTTTGCAGCTGAAGAATATTACGTACTCTAGATTTGCAATAATTATTTTTCAAAACCATGTAGATACTCACACTACTTGATTGCCCCTTGTTTTATTACCCCTCCTCTGACCAATGTACATGTACCTCTGAACCCGCTCCCTGGTCCCTCGCCCTGCATTACCCCCTTTATACTCTCCTAATGGACCAATAAGCCCCAATTACTTGGAGAATTTACTCTCTAAGACACCATACCCCTCTAGAGAGGGATCTCTTCTGTTTTGACTGGCATTCAATCAAACACCTTTGACTACCAAAGTACCCCAGTGCTATCCATCTTTCAAACAGTCATCAGTGTACTAGAATCTGTCCACAAATGTGACTTTGTGGAATCATATTTCTATAGATGCACCAGTAAGGCATTAATCTCAGTCAAAAAAGATTTCTGTCATGAGATTTCTACTGCCATGTACATATCGTCGCTGATTTCACGAAGTGGCACTAACCCCCCCCCCCATCACGTCCAAAGTCAATTTTGAGGGTTTTTTTTTCTTTTCAGTTTTAGCATTTCTTAGCCATGGCCTTTTGTCACACAAAATTTCAGAACTCAGTTCACTCTAATTAATGAGATAAATAACATGAAAAAACAAAAAAAATCACTCAACCGGCACTAAGGCGTGCACCATTGTGTTTTCTGTATGCCTGTAATACTTGGTGCCATTTCGTGAAATTTTTCTTGCACTGTAATGACATCACAGCGCAACATGAGTGCTTGTGCCTTTTCGTGCATTGTTTTAGAAGCACAAAATTGTACTTGCTTTCTACATAAAGTGCAGGCTCAGTGCCACTTCTTGGATTCTTCCTAGGCTGAAGCAACATTTCCACAAAATAACACCTGCGTTTGAAGCTTTGCTGTGTTAATATGCGACCTAGCTTGTTTCTACATGAAAGGCGAGAGTAGATATATGGCTTTCTGTCTGTGCTTGAATCATTCAGGTTAACTTCATAACAAATGGCAATGAGCAGTTTAAAAACAGATAAAATCTCTAATCTCATTTTACTTGAAAAGTAATTTCATGCATCGCGGGTGCTTAGTGACACTTTGTGAAATCACTTACGATATATGATTGTCCTCTCATTCCATAAGAAATAGTTTGTGCACAGCTAGTACGTGTGAAATAACCCCCCCCCCCCCCCCCCCCCCCCGGCATTCTAGGGGTAAACTGTTAAAGTGATTACACAATGGTAAAAAAAAAATTGATATATGATCGAAAATAGAATTTTAAGAAGAATAACATTAAAAATTTTATGATTTTCAATCAAAATCAATGCATTTTGGCTAATTTTCTCATAAAATGTCAAGAGTTGATCCAAAAATTTGAGTATGAGGTATGACGTAAAAGTGGGTACCCAGCTTTGTGCATTGCAGTTGTGCTGCGCGCTAGACTGTACAATATGTATTATACCTTGCACGCATTTTGCTAGAATTGTGCGACAAGGTACCCACTTTGACGTCATTTTTACGTCAAAGTGGGTACCCAGTTGAAACTGGGTCACAGCTGAGGGGTCAAAAATATCCTGAAATCTTACCACATTTGGGGGTTTCCTTGGCAACACCACTTTTAAAAAAAACTTTAGGCAGATGATTTTCTGCTAATGAAATCATGCTCTTTTAAATGAACTAATATTGTTTCAGCATTGGGTACCCCCCTTTAAGGAGTTGAAGAAAATAAAGGATAACATAAGACAACACAATGAGAATGTTTATGGAATCGAATGGCTGTTAGATTAATGAACTAATTCATGTCTACATGTGCCTGTCTGTCCATTGAATAGCCTGTCACATTAGTGCATGTTAATACTTTACCTTCCTTCTTACCTTTTATCTTGTGCAGTAAACTAAAGCAAATTTATTTATACCAATGTTCTCTACCATCTAAGAGAGTTATAAACTTATATGATATATAAAAAAAAAAAAGATGTAAGGGAAAGGGACCACAGTGAGTCATTCTTATGTGATTTTCCTGAAAATACTGATGAAATAAAACAGCACAAAACTCAGCAATTATAACTGGAAAAAAAACTTGACTATTAATCTCAAACACATAGAATTATATATAATCACACAGAAAACAGGCAAGCAGGGTTCTCACTAGAAAAAAAAATCCACACACGGTTCCCTCTCTGCGCAAAGCATGGAAGTTTCGGAAGTTTTACGGAATAACACCTAAAGTTAGGTGTGGCGGCAGTATATGCTATAGTAAAAGGATGAAAAATACTTCTTGGTAAGCAGGAGTTGTCTACTAATGGCATAAAATTAAAAATACATTGCCAAAAAGCAAAACAATCTGTGACATTTATCATTATTGTTAGGAATATATACTCCAATATTTTTTTACCCTTGTTGCCACGCATGGTGCAGCAATTTCACACATGGTTCTTCCTTGTCTGAAACCCTTTACGCATGGTATTGGGACCATGGGTGTTATGTACTGCTGAGAACCATGCAGGCAAGTACAATATTTCATACTGAGAGTTATTAGAAGACTATCTCATCTAGTACAGTGTACATGGTATGAAAACTTCCACAATATACCCTGAGAAAATTTCCATATTTTTGTCTCTGACAGCTAAAAAATACTGCCAACGCCCAGTATTAAAGTGAACAACACTAATAAGTTAGCGGTTTACCTAGGAATACACGTAGAGCATTGTAATACTATACATATCACCGATAACGATCTCATCACATCATTACGAACAGGTAATGCGATACAAGAAATTCAACTCCTCGGACTATGGCAGTCAGCAACTCATATGCATATAGCTTCCGCACTTGTGAATAAATGAAGAGAACTGTAAATGAGTTCGCCAAAGAGTGCCGCTGCCTCGTAGAAAACAGAGTCGTTCACATTCCTGCCTCTGGAAACATCGCCTTCAAATTCAAAACAAGCCTCCATGAATGAGCAACAGTCAGCCACGAACAATCCCACAACTACTCCACCAAATGCTTTAGCGTAATTTACGTCACATCAATGTGCTTGGCTCTCATGTGTAATCTACGCAAGCATCAAAGAAATCAACATCCTTTCTACCCTATGAAGTGAAACTCACACAGGGAAATGCCATTCCCTCAATAGCTCATGCATAGTAGATATCACCTGCTATTCAGACATCATTCCCTTGGTCGAGTCGTTACCATGGTAATCTGTGAATTGGGCTCAGATGTTTTATTTTCGATCCTATCAGAGTAACTTGACCACGTTTTGAAGGATTATTGTGCGTATTGATGACACGGCTAGCTCCAAGCTACATGTATGTTCTCTATCCCTGATTGTGTTAATACTGACAGCATACATGGTAAATATTGGTGCTAAATTGTCATTAAAACAAAATGAACATCTAATGCAGGTGTATATTGCAATTTTCTTTATGATCATCCATATTCCATGCATGATGCATCTTATTATTAACTTATCATTATCTTTCTTTTATCAGACAAATCTCAGCTAATTACTAGGTGTAACTTTTTAAAGTTTTTTTTAAGACTAGTGATTCAGAAATATACTCCCTAGTATCTACAGGCAAATAAATAAAACCAATAAAAGAAAATAAATATCTTGGATGATGTTTCCACGTATGACTGGTGGGAGTTTTACTTCACAATTTTTACAGGAGACAAATCCCTTCGGCAAAGAATGGAAATTGTGATCATAACAGAAATAATGCTATTACAAGCATTCTATTTCTTGTACAGTATACATGTATGAGATACCAAGGTGGTGAATCAGGAATATAGTGGACCTTTCACATCTCCAAATTCACATTTTTTTTTCCCCTTCGAAATCTCAAGATTTACCAAACATTTTTGTCTGAGATAAATAGATAAAACAAAAACATTTACAGGGAAAGGTCACTCCTCTTACAGAATAAAAAGAAGATAATCCCTTGAAATCTTCAACTATCCCCGTTTACATATCTTTAAGAAGAAAAAATGCTTTAACTAAATCAAATCAAAAGCTGAACTTTGAAGAGCAAAGCGATCACCGCGGCTGAAAGATTATCTGATTGACATTTGATATTAGATGGCTGAAGAACCCGATAGTTGAATAAACATGGATTTCTTTTCATCAAAGCAAATAGATATGAAAGGACCCCAAAGAAGTTCTCAAACAGATAACAGAGTATCATGATTAAATTACAAGTGTGACACAGTGACCTGAAGTCATCTCTGAAGAAATACCTGCACAGAAGTCTTGGAGACTGAAAACAAAAAAATTAAATCTAAAAATCATCCCTGCAGAGATCTCTTACATACACGGGCAGAAATGCAATTATGATCCAAAGTGCTGGAGATATGCATTACACACATAAAAAGAGAAAACTTGGGAGCGTGGCAGTATTAAGCATCTGATGCTTCAAGATCTGATACATGTAAATCTGAAGAATTAAGATGTGGTTTATACATTTCTTACTCAACTTAGCCTGAAAGGGCTTGTATATGTACAACAGCTTTTTCTTCATGTAAAAATTGATGGATAATTGCAGTGATGATAACTAAGGCCTACCTTTGGCACTGGCAATATGTGATGAAAATATTAAAGCATTAAATGTTTTATATGCCAGCCTATATGCTATGTACTCTGATCCATAGTAACTCGGCTAGGGTAACCATTATATAAACCGCCATAAAAATCTTTTGGAGAAAATGTACAGCTGAAAACTTCCTCACAAGTAAAATGCTTCAACTGCATACATCATAAACATTCAATGGTATTCCATGTAAAAATTTCCATAAAAAGTGATATAATTCCACATATTATCCTACAAAGATTGATCCAATACAGGAGTACAAATCCAAGAAGTTACGCAATCAATTATGAACTCTCATCACATTGGCCAGCCTACGTGTAGCCGATCCCTGCAGTGAATGTAAGCACAGAACAAACAAACATGGGGCAAATGTAAAAGGATGCTGAGGGACGCAATCCAAGGACCGGTACCAGGTGAACATCTTAATCTTCTTCCATCACTTAATTTCTCACCAATTACATTAGAACATCTGTACGCATCCAATCAGTTATGCAACCCCACACATCATCACCAAATGGATTTGCATAGTGCAGCAAAAGTGTGCAGGTATGGAGTAGATGCGGAGGGATGCCATCCAAAGACCGGTTCCAGGTGAGCATCTCAAATTGTCCACCTCTCCATTTCAGACCAATCACATTAGAACATGTGTACTAATCCAAAGAGTTATGCAACGCAATCAAAAAACACACGGAGCAAACGGAGTGGATGCTGCGGGATGTGATCCGCAAGACTGGTTCCAGTCCAGGCTAGCAGCATCTTGGCCAGCTTGGTCTCGGAATCCAGAACATGCTACCGGTATTACATGCTATCAATCGTGGAGTTCATCAAAGAAAGGTCACCCTTCTAAACTTTCTCCGTCTGGATACATGCATACCAAGCATCAACTCTCTCTTGCCTTCCCCTAGTCTTAGTTTCAAGGCTCAATTAGTTTTTTTTCCCCTTTAGAAAATGTGCTCAGGGGTTGCAGGTTATAGTTTATTTCAAATTACTTAGAAGGTTTTTGATAGTGCTTTGAAAAGATGAACATACAGTATTAACTGAGAATGACTAATTTTGACATCTTTGATGCCATTCAAAGAAAAAAGTAGAGAAAGTCTCATGAAGTTGCTACAAAATCCTAAAATGATGGATTAAAAAAATCACATACAAAGTTTCAAAAGAATTGATTACCATCAGATGAGCTTAGAGGCAATTACATTAAATATTATCTTTAAATGCATCCATTTTTGGATGTTACACATGCTGCATACAGAAATATGCAATAAAAAACCTTTTTTTACTTTTTTAGGGGAGGGGGTGATTTTGCTTCTAACAAGACGAGCCGACTTTGCATTAAGTTGTTGTCATACTACGAAGCAACATATTAATCAGCGCAACCAGTCTATTTATCCAACCAAACCAATTAACCTCAATCAAGGGTCTTAACATGTAGACTAAGTTGTCTAGGGCAATTCTACACTCTGTCCGGACCACAATGTTTTTTTGTTATAAGTTCTTATTCTTCTACGCTGGGAGAAAAAAGGGTCTCTAAGTCACAAATGGTTGGTTTTACTTGGAAACAATGTACATTTAGATCAACAATTGCAAGTAGTTAAAAATCAAAGTGTGTTAACTGCATTTTCAAATTCAAATTTTCCAGCATATTCAGCAACTCAAGCAAAAGGGGGCTGTAAAATCATTTGCAAAATATGACTTTTGAAATAAATTGATTAAATTAATTGATTTGAGTTGAAATGTGCATTGCAGCCTTACAAAAAAAAATCAACAACAAAAACCCCCCCCAAAACAATCAACTTGAAATAAGTTTGGGCATCATAACCATCAAGTCAACTCAAGATGGCAGTCTTTCCTTTAAGATCACTTAGCTCTCTGCATATCTTAACCCATTCGTGACAGAGGTCCACATTTTGTGGTTTGGTCTAATATCTTTTGATGCAAAGCCCTAAAAATCATACCAAATACATGAGCAGAAAGAGCAAAAAATTCTACACAAACTGTGCCCTTTTTGGTTGCGTCAATATTCGTTGTTTGATGCTGACAATTTTTTAAAGGAAAATAAGCATTAAAATCCTTAAATTGGCAATGTGATAGAAAGTTTAAAATCACTGTTTTCCCCTGCAAATTGGCAACTTTTTGACTTCTCATAATTTCTGTCAATTTATATTAATTTCAGATACATGACGTTTTATAAAAAAAAATGTAGCAATAAAATAAGAATGTTGGTGTTGCCAATTTGAAGAATAAAAGCTGATCAAATTAGGCTTTAAATAATTCCTGTCAAGAATGGGTTAAACTGTCAAGAATGGGTTAAACTGTCCAAAGAAACTGGTTTCAAACATAGCAGAGAAAAAAAAAAATCGTTCTAAAATTAAACAACCTTCATATCAGATCACATATAATGTATGTCATCTATTCACTTGTCAGAGATGTTGCCCTTTGGATGAAAGGGATAAGTTCAAGCAAGAAAACACAAGATTGAGAAAAAGTATGTACAGCTGTACTACTTTTTGCTTTCAAAGACATTCCCTCAACCCAGCGAATCAAATCAAACTTGTGTAGCCCCATCTATTGTTAGAGAACAGACATGTAGTCTGCTACACTTTCAGCCAATGCAGGCATGCATGCATTGAATGGGGGAAAATGAAGCAATATTCTCAGAGTGTAGTACATGTGATAACCCAAGAAGAATTGGTTATTGGCTTTATAAATGCAAATTTGAAAAGCAAGATGATTTTAACAGATGAAGAAATCCTGTAGCTCTAGTAGTTTAAATCTAGATCCCTACCAAAGTGGATTCCTACAAGTTCAAAGAGAAGGTCGAGTTCTGGGAAAGGTGAAAAATAATTTGTGAGCTTTCTCATTCTTATATCTTTCCATGTCAGTTAGGAAGAATATCAAAGTAAAAATGTTCTCTAGAAAGGATTGATCTTCAAATGTCCTCATACTGGATATATTTACCACATTTACATGTATTATCATAAAAATTAGATTGACATGTATTTTGCTTTGTATTCATACATACTGTTATTATCAACTCCTCTTTCAATTTGATTTCCACATACAATTTTCATTTTCTAATCAAATCATCCATTTATTCTATCACACAAAGCTAACCTCACGACATCTAACATATTTCATAACCATTACCTGATAACTACTTGCTTTAATATTCAAAGTAAAGCTTTCAGTGAAATTTCAGAATATGCCATGTAACAATGCAAGCACCATTATGGCCCGAATTCACAAAGGTGGTTTTGAAACCATGGTTTATGCAGATTTCATGCGTTAAGAGCGCTTAATTTAGCGCATATATTGAGACAGGTCCTTTAATGATGCGCGCTTTTGTCAAAGGGCGCTAAATTCACGATTGTTGTCATCGTTATTGTATTAATGAGCCCACGGTTTTGAATTAATGAGTCCACTCTTTATTTAAATTAATTTACATAAACTGTGGTTTCACGCCATGGCAACAAGTGTGAATTTAGCGCCCTTTGACAAAAGCGCGCATCATTAATGGACCTATCTCAATATATGCGCTAAATTAAGCGCTTTTTAATGCATGAAATCTGCATAAACCATGGTTTCAAACCACGGTTTCAAAACCACCTTTGTGAATTCGGGCCTTTGAGTTTCTATCATGATGAATGAATAGTGCTCATGATTAATGGTGGTAGTTTGAATCACGCTAATTTAGAGAAAAAATCATGGGCCCCCATTTCATAAAATTTGTTATCAGTAGCAACTGCCACATTTCTGTGACAAATTTGTTCTCAGCCAATCACATGCAAGGATTTCAGTAGCTTATAACAGTTATTGCAAGTCGTTACTGATAACAAGTTTTATGAAATGGGGCCCAGTACCTTCACATCTTCCAAAGATGTATGAAAATCATACTACAAGATGTTGTAGATCATCGAATGACCTTAAACAAAATCATCAAAACTTAATGTACAGTATATGATACTGCATGTTCTTATGGAACACATATCCCCCCACATATGGTGCTCAATGTGCTCTAGGCACTCTAATAGTACCCCAGCACAGCTAGGCTATCGGTGCACACATCATTCAAGAATTCCATCCTACCAATACATCTTCAACACTTGGGTGGAGAGAGGCAAAAGTAGGTTAATGCCTTGTCAAAGGGCACTCGTGCTATGCAGGGGTTCGAACCAATGACCCTCCCATCTCCAGTCCAGTGTTGAAACCACTGATCAACACAATACAGAGCAATCCATGTACCCAGTAAAACCTGGGTGGAGAGTGGCAAATGTAGATTAATGCCTTGTCAAAGGACACTAGTCCTGTGCCCACGATCAAACAACCCATGACCTTTGCATAGATCTCCAGTCAAGTGCATAAACCACTCAACTGCAACACCCCAAGACTTATCAATCTTCTACAAATAAAGTTATAGAAAATGTACAGAAAATACAGAGCAGACGCCACTGTATGATTTTTTCCTGTTTATCTAGATGACCTGGTTCGTATGCTAACTGTTTAAATACCGAAATAATCCAATCTCTGCTTCAGGCACAAGAGCATATGAAAAACATAGCTATTTATCTTAGACTCAGTTTACAGACACACTTATTTGATTTTTAAAATGCATATAGGTGAGTTCATGTCATAAAAAAAAAATATCCGTTGGCTGAGGAATTACATCAATATATACTTCAACAATATGCACCCATTATATCAGTTTTAATTTTGGTACAACCATATATGCCCGGTGACACGACATTTGCTCCGCCGACAACTGCTCCGAAAATGACGACAAGTGCTCCGCGACAAGTGCTCCGCGACATATGCTCCGCCGACATATGCTCCGCCGACATTTGCTCCGCCGACAATTGCTCCGCCGACAATTGCTCCGCCGATATTTGCTCCGCCGACATTTGCTCCGCCGACATATGCTCCGCCGACATATGCTCCGCCGACATTTGCTCCGCCGACATTTGCTCCGAAATGACGACATTTGCTCCGGCGACATTTGCTCCGCCGACATATATCATCCAAAACGACATTTGCTCCGCCGACATATGCTCCAAAACGACGACATTTGCTCCGCCGACACATAACAACAACCACCCCCTTAAATTTTCTTTTTGTTTTGTTTTGAAATATTCTGTTATTCTTTTCTTTCGGTGACATCAATATGTACAACCATAGCAAACAAATTACAAATGAATCATAAACTGACAATAACTTTATACATTAAATGTCGTCGTTTTGGAGCATAATTCGGCGGAGCATATGTCGCCGGAGCAAATGTCGTCGTTTCGGAGCATATGTCGGTGGAGCAAATGTCGGCGGAGCATATGTCGGCGGAGCAAATGTCGGCGGAGCAAATGTCGGCGGAGCAATTGTCGGCGGAGCAATTGTCGGCGGAGAAAATGTCGGCAGAGCATATGTCGCGGAGCACTTGTCGCGGAGCACTTGTCGTCATTTTCGGAGCAGTTGTCGGCGGAGCAAATGTCATGGAACCTATATGCCCACATGTTGTAGGTAAAATAAAGCCCAGTCAATAGTTTTAGCAAACCTAGAGAAGATTCTTACCTAACAATTGGAGATGCTTCTCGTGATCTATATCTGTTCTTGAATAAAAATGAATGAATGAATAAATAAATAAATAAATAAATAAAAAACTACTACATTTTCATCCAAAAAAGATCATTTTTTTCAAAGAATTATACTTTCCTAAATTCTCCTAATGTACCAAATGACAACACACATATCATCATCATCATCATCATCATCATCATCATCATCATCATCATCATCCTGACATCCTCCTCCTCATCCTAATCATCATCATGTATATCCTTAGAAAATAGCTGAAAGTTTGAAAAGGACATGGCACAGAGAAGTACTGCATAATATCATCCAATGTGTCTGATGCTACAGACTAACTAATCTAAGAATAACCCCTCCAGCCCTGGGGGCCTCACAAAATGGTAAGCATGTATAGTCTTGTTTATGATATGAGATATTAAGAATAAACTCCTCCATGGAGCCGTAGGTGAGGCTCCGATTGCCTGCAATTATCCCCCAATTCAGCCTTAATGAAGCCGGGATCTGCCAAGGAGAAGAAGCTGGATTGGAGTACGTTGTGTGTTCAATGCCAAGTATTACAAGTTCTACAGCGCATATTGCAATTCATCTCCTCAAGAATGCATGGCCCTCCAAAGGGTAGATACTGTAAGGATATATTGTTTGCTCTGAGCAAAAATATAGTTTTATTACACATGTAAAGATATTTATAATCATGAAGATGAGTTCTGGAACTTCTGGCCATGGTAAAAATAACTCCAAATATTGGAGAGGGTTGATCAGATTAAGCATGGATATGTGTCAAGAGGTTTTGAAATCAGTGTGGTGACAAATAGACTCAACTTTACTGTAAATCACACCTAAAGAAATGTCCTGCACACCTGTCATCATATGGGACTACATTCCACATGAGGCATGAAATTTTCGATAAAAGTTGAGAAGAAAAGTTAAAGGCATAGTCCACCCCAAAAGTTTCACTGTTTCAATAAAAGGAGTTAAGTTTGAACAGCATTTTAAAAAAGAAATGAGCAAAATCGGTCAAAGAATAAGAAAATTACACTCATTTGCATTTTCTAGTAAATTACTTTCGGCTCTGCAAATTGGCAACACTGATGACATCATATGCGAGCAGCTCTCCATTCACTTTGTACATGAAATTTCACATTTTCTCAATTTTCTTGGAAGTTACACATTTTCTAACCCCCATAGTCAATGCATGTTCAGAAGAATTGCTTTTTACATACAAAGTGAATGGAGAGCTGCTCGCATATGTCATCAGTGTTGCCAATTTGCAGAGCCGAGAGAAATTTACTAGAAAATGTAAATGAGTGTAATTTTCTTATTCTTTGACTGATTTTGCTCATTTCTTTTTTAAAATGCTGTTCAAATTCATCTCTTCTCCTTTTATTTAAACAGTGAAACTTCTGGGGTGGACTTTCCCTTTAATTTCAGTATAAATAAGGGGATATCAAGAGCAATGCTGTTCATATGACATGGCTACTACATGGTGTATGACATTCTTCTATATTACAGAAAAAAAGGAATGAATAAGCTCACAAATGATTTATTCACCTTTGCCATTACAATCCAAACTTCTCTTTCAGTTATCAGTAGATAATGAGCTTTATCATCACGAATAACAATGGCAATGTAAACAGACCCCCATCACAAAAGGTTAAGTCGAGAGTCGTGAAATGATAACTGCAGTCATAGTTCACACTATCTTCCAAAATGGTATGACCAGTGTAAAAGAGTAATCTTGGTGAGACTTGTACAGAGGCAAATCTGTTTAGAGTTCATTGTGAATGTCTAATACTCTGTCACATAAATTTGGAATGATCTTTTTTTTTTTATCAGTGAGTCTTTTTTGGATTACAAATACTGAAATGAAATCACAGATTTGCTAGGAACTTACAACACCAGAAACAAATATGGATAAATAAGGATAAAAAGATCTTATACCTGCCTACATGTGCATGTAGATACTCACCTACTATAAAAGTTTATTCAAATGTTCAAACATTTTTTTCTAGAATACATCAAATGCAACCTAATGTCAATGTTAAAAATACAACTAATATAGATGAAGGAGAATATTTTCCAAAAAGCATAATGTAAGGCTAGCCTTGGAGACTTCATAACAAGACATGTATTAATAATGTATATATTTTTCATACAAGATGCATGATATTCAAAGTCCAAGAAATATTATACCTGTACATGTCTAGCATACACAACAGTGCACGTATGTAAGGATAGTCATAATGGATGGAATAGGTCAGGCATGTCTCTTTAAAAGCAAATGGTCATAGAGCTGTAAAGGTGCGTTCAGATAAGATGCGACTTTGTGCCGCCACACTGTGCCACAACATTTTTTTGTGTAGAGGTCTCTGGGGTATGGGACGACAAAAAAATGTCACCGAGGCAGGACACGTTTTGGTTTGCTGTCTGGCTGCAAAAAAAATGTGCATCAATCAAATTCCTAAAATGTTAGCACAAAAATTGTTGTCATGAGATTGTTTGTGCAAGTCTTGACAAAATTTCCTTTTATTTGAGAGTTGACGCGTTAATGCGCATTCCTTTGCATACATGTTAAGTGGCGGCACAAAGTCGCATTATATCTGAACACAAAAATGTGGCGGCACAACGTGGCGGCACAAAGTCACATCATATCTGAACGCACCTTTAGTCATAATAACCCTCTTGACACATTTCTGCCACGGTGTTCTATATTTAACGTCTGTATACTGAAGGAGACCAAGTACACATGTATCGCTGAGCAGAAAGTGCTTCAGCATGAGTTAGAAATGCAGCCGCACACAGAACGCCTTGTATCTAGATGGTATGTTCACTGCAATCCCACAAATTGAATTCTGTGTGCTGTCCACCCGGCATAGATTCAATTTGAATATTTGAAAAAGGAAAGCGAAAAAGGCACAAATGAAATAAGGGAGGATTTCATACTCTTTGCTGTGTCAATATGTGGATAAAAATTATCGCTATAAGGCTACTTGGCTGTGAATGGTAGACTACACTGCCATGCACAATAATCACCTTCAAGTGTATATGATGTATGATGTATATTATTATGCCACAAAAAAACAAAACAAATAGCAACAAACAAACAGACAAACAAAAACAGCAGTATTTAATTTCATAAATTTTGAGCATCTATGTCCATTTTTTTGTCTTACTCACTAGACTATCCATTACTCAGCAAATACATGTATCTCAGTTATGAAAAGGACTGACCTCTTTGAGACCTAAAGTATGGTGTTGTACACAAAGTGTACTAAGTACATTTTGGTTAATACTTATTCAAATTTCCTTTATAAAAATCCTTACGAAGAGCAACATGTTTTTCACCCTATCAGTAGCGTATCGGGGGGGGGGTGCAAAAAAGCAAAAGCAAAAGAAAAGAAAAGGAAAAAGCAAGTATTTCTGATGGACAACCAAAGGAAGATTCCAATTTTTAAGTTTACAAATTTTTTTTCATTGGCATCAGAAGTTGGAAGGGGCCTAATTTCAGCGCTTGCCTGAGTGCTGTTT
This sequence comes from Echinometra lucunter, assembly GCA_029962745.1. Taxonomy (NCBI): domain Eukaryota; kingdom Metazoa; phylum Echinodermata; class Echinoidea; order Camarodonta; family Echinometridae; genus Echinometra; species Echinometra lucunter. The sequence goes on from CM057169.1 coordinate 16,074,106, forward strand.
TCCCTTGATACACTACTGCACCCTACAGGGGATCTGTGAGTGTGAGAAGTTATGAAAAATAAGTACTTTCATAGCCTTTCCAGAGAAGACTACAGATAAGAGAGGGGACATACTTAAGCATATTTTCAATGGGCTTGTTGAGTTCCTTTCAAACGTATCAAGGATTTCCGTGTCACGACCTGTTCAATTGTGTACAAACTTTTATTCCTGAATTGTTACAGCAACAAAACAGGAATGCAGGAAGAGAGCTGACAGCTGCATGAACATATACAGGATGCTCCAGGACAAGAAATAATAATCATTTACTTCCCAAAACATTGTTCCGATGCCCTGGGTGTGGGTGATATTCCTCTTGTAAATTAATCACAAGTCCATAGATCTAGCCACTGAAGAAGTTAGGGCTAATTTTAATGATGTAAATTTGTTATCGCATCTGTGCAGAAATGCCACTGCATGATGCGAAAGGCGTTCTCTCATGAACTGTAGAAAGAAAAAAAACTTGCCATAAAACACTTCATTATTTCTTCCACAGTCCACATCTATCCAGAAGGAATGTAACAGTAACTCTCAAACAACAGAGTGTCAAACTGAGAATAGCTTTGAAATCCATCAAATTTGTTAAAGAGATTCGTTAACATTGTTATGATTTTTAAAAATCTCATTTTGTTACTTGAAAATGGGATAAACATTAGGGTTATAGTGTGAAAATACCAGTCTGAAAGTTTCAGAGTATAATATCCACAGGAAGTATTTTTAAATATTAGAAATGTGAAGCAATGTTTGAAAAATATACGAGGGTCGGTTGCACAGACTAGATGTAAGGAGTGCGCAGGCGCGCATGGCTCACGGGACCGTACTGTGTGTATTGGCGTATCACGCGGCAGAAGGCAGATAACGGTATTTTTTAATTCGAGCAAAACGGTCTTCTTATTTATTGTCTCTCGAGACGAAAAATAATAAAATCACGGTTTGCGTCTAACTTACAGTTTTCATTCCAAATCACGGTTGGTTTCAGGGTTTTTGAGTACAAATAAAAGTACTCATAAACATGCTTCATCTTAGTTTGAGAATTTTTTAAATCAGCTGCTCACAAAGTTAGCCAATGCCTTTAAGGGCTTTTTGTAGCCTAATACATGGGATGGGGGGGGGGCTGTTAAAACTTAATCTCTTATGATGTATTATTCTCAAAGAATTGATGTTATTTAAAATGACTAAGGACAATAATGAAGGCAGTGAGTTATGAATTTTTGGTAGAGATTATTGCTCATGGGGCATTCCTACCAAGTTTTATGTTGCTCATGATATCCTCCTAGCAGCAGATGATAATAGAGGCCTTTATAGAGATGTGGCCTTTAAAGGAGAATGCAACCCAGGCATCAGTATGCTCTTAGTGAATAAAGATGATCAAGAAGAGTAAACAGTGAAAGTTTGAGCAAAATTGGACAATCTGTTCAAGAGTTATGAATTTTGAAACTTTCAGTAAATCCCTATTGTGGGGATCATTGAGTTGGCAACTTTGCCAGCATCTGTGATGTCATCGTGGACAACTCTCAATTCATTTTGTACATAATTTTTCAAAAAACTTGATTTATATGAAATTTCAAATCAGGAGTCATAATTCTTCCCCAAATGCTTGCAGAATTGATATAGCCTTGTCATACTCAAAGAATAATTCAAAAGAATTGTTATTTTTCTTGAAAATAAAGAAAATGTTAAATTTTGTGTACAAAATGAATGGAGAGTTGTCCACGATGACATCACAGATCCTGACAAAATTTCCAATTCAAGGATCCCATAATAAGGATTTACTTAAACTTTCAAAGTTCATAACTCTTGAACAGATTGTCCGATTTTCCTCAAGCTTTCACTGTTTATTCTTTTTGTTCTTCTCCATTCACTGGAAGCGCATTGATGACAAGGTTGCATTCTCCTTTAAACAAGAGTCACCATTACTGCAGTTTATAGTGTACATGTTGATACTGCATTGCATATCTTCAAACCTTCAAACCTCATCTCAAATTGGTCTCACCAGATTCTTTTCAGTCTCTGATATGAGCAAATTTACTTTATCCATGATGATCTGCATCAAAGTTTGCCAAAGAATATTGGCAAATACACATATGTAGTTATGTTTGCAGAGATGAGCTGCGCATCTTCCAATATGGAAATACTGACAATGAAAAGTAACTATGCCGAAATTGAGCATCAAATTGCCACGCAGAAACCATGAAATTACTGCCTTAGAGCAACAAATCATAAATTCTGATCTCCCTCTGATCTTCTGTCTGGTTCTCTCTATTTTTATCTCTCTTTCTCTCTCCCTCTCTTTCTCTCTTCCTCTCCTTCCATCTCAAACCAGAAACTGCACACACTTCAGTTCCTCGCTGTTACATGTACATTTTTTCAGTTTTTTTTTTCCCCTCACTCAATCATTCAACCAATTAATCAACTCAATCATTCAACCAATTAATCAAACCAACCGATCATTCAATTAATCAATCGATCAATTTATCTATCTCTCAATCAACCAATAATTTGTCAGTTAATTAGTGAATTAATCAACTGACATCTCAATCAATAAGCAAACAATGAATAAGTTTATGAATCAATGATTTCAACAAAAAGTTGATCAATCAATCAAGCAAGCTAGAAAGCAAGCTAGCAAGCAATCAATCTAAAATCATCCACTTCTCCTATTTTTGAAGATTATCTGTATGAATTATGTCCTAACTGCTGTCAATCAATCTATGAATTACTCAAGAAATAAATCTACATGTACCTATATATATCCACCCATCAATCAATCGATCAATAAACTGAATGGACACCCACCAAACTAACCAATCAGTCACTGATCCTTCTTCTGAAGGTTGCTTGGGTAAATTCTTACCAAACTGTAGTTATCAACCAACCATCAAATCAGAAAATTATGAATCACTTGATCACTCAATCAATTTACTATTCAAGCAATCAATCAATTTACTATTCAAGCAATCAATCAATCAGTCAAGCTATCAGGCGATCAACCAGTCCATCAATCACTTTTCCTACCTCTGGCAGTGGCCTGGGTAAATTCTGTCCAAACTGTAGTTATTAAGCAACCATCCAATCAGAAAATTTATGAATCACTTGATCATTTGATCTATTTACTACTCAAGCAATCAATCAGTCAAGCAATCAATCGATCAATCAGTTCATCAATCACTTCTCCTACCTCTGAAAGTTGCTTGGGTAAATTCTGTCCAAACTGTAGTTATTAATCAACCATCCAATCAGAAAATTATTTACAAATTACTTGATCAATCAGTCAATTTACTATTCAAGCAATCAATCAATCAGTCAAGTTATCAATCGATCAACAAGTCCATCAATCACTTTTCCTACGTCTAAAGGTTGGTAGGGTTAATTCTGTCCAAACTGTATGTATCAACCAACCAATCAATTTACTATTCAAGCAATCAATCAATCAGTCAAGCTATCAATGGATCAACCAGTCCATACGTCTAAAGGTTACTAGGTTGAATTCTGTCCAAACTGTAGTTATCAACTAACCAACCATCCAATCTGAAAATTTATGAATCACTCAATCAAATCAATCAATTAATTTACTATTCAAGCAATCAATCAATCAATCAGCCAAGCAATCAGTCGTTCAACCAGTCCATCAATCGATTTTCCTACCTCTGAAGGTTGCTTGGGTGAGTTCTGTCCGTATTGTTGTTGTTCTTCCCACCTGGACGCCACTTGTAATGTTTCTAATGTCTTCTGTGACATGGACTTTGAACTGTCCATCAACGTCTCCTCGTAAAATTCTTGAATATCTGCACAGGATGAAAGTTAATAAATTATTTTATTGGACTATTTAACAAGATGGAAAACAGTGTAGAATATCTGTCAGGAGCTGAAGGGTGAAATTAATCACTGCAGCTCTCAGTAATAAACAAACAAACAAATTAATCACACAAATAAATGATCAAAAGAAAAGGTTCATAACTATCCATCAACATCTCCTTGTAAAATTCCTGAATATACAGGAGAGCAAACAGTCTAATTTGGATGAGAGTCAATGAATTATTTCATTGAAGGATGAAATTAAGCACTACAACTCTCAGTAAGACAACTCTTTGACAAATTAGATTACCTTGCAATACTTCAAGCAAGCCAGCAAGCAAACAAACAAATTAAACACACAAATCGTCCCTGTTTTCACGAAGTGACGGATACGAGGAAAATCGTAATTTTTCAGTTTTTAGTTTTTTTGCATTTTTGGACATCTTTCACTAACATCTTGAACTTCACAGAGTTTCAGACCGTAATAACGTCTAATTACGTAACTATGGCAATGACGTCAACAAGAAAATACCTAGTAAAAGGATTTTCTGTTTTCACGAAGAGACGGCTTTCAGCCGTCCCATATGCTTTACGTGTGCGGCTGAGTTCCGTCACTTCGTGAAAACACATAAAAGAGCGCGTCTTTGCTTTGAATACGTGATCGCGCAGAATTAGGTCAAATGCGCGCTCATCAAGTCCCATTTGTTTAACACGCATGCGGATGAGATCCGTCACTTCGTGAAAACAAAATCACAGTGGAACCTTGAATTTTTGTTTTCACGAAATGATGGCATTGTTTACACCTCGTTTTCTTTTAAAATATAAAAAGAATAAGCAAATGATTGATAATGAAAATTGTCCAGAATATGCCCTATACGAGGATATAAAATTTATTTACCCTTCATACATTAAAGAGGTTGAGATTGAGGTCTGAAACTTTGAAAGCGATTTACTCAAAACTAACTTTTTTAAAGTTGCGCGCTCATCCGTCACTTCGTGAAAACAGGGACGAAATAAATAATCAAAAGATGTGAAAGAAGTATAATCACATGCTTGCATTAATAGGAGATCCTCCATTTTCCCAAAGGCAGAAATGCAATGAAATAATCATGCTCTCGACATGCCTACTTTACACTTATTCATTTTTGCTTCAATAAATTGATTTTCAATCAAATATAGGCATGAAGTTGCAAATCATTTCCAGAGATTACAGAAAAAAAATATTGCATAAAGGTTGATTTGAATGGAAGTAGATACATCACAGAAGGTTTCAGAAGAAAAACAAAATTAAGAGAATCATCTTGTAAGTCAAGTTAACTAATGGTCAAGGGAAACCTCTTATACATGTATATAGTGACAGGGCAGCCCTATATGTGTACATGTCTTACTAAGAAAACTATGTACATGTTACTTTCTATCTGTTTTGTTCAAAAAATCAGTCTACATATGCTCCATTTTCATTTCAACAGTGGGATCTAACAGCTGCCTTTACAAAGATGTTTGTCAGAAAGTGCTGTCTGAGACGTGTTCATTGAACATCAGTATGTGCACCATTAAGGATTATTTATCCAATTACAGAACTGTTAGCTACTGCCCCACATTGCACCACCCGCAACTGCCCCCAACGCTTAGATAATGTACAAAAGACACAGACAAATTGCATGATAACGAGATGTGCATTGTCTCTCGCACCCTGCTCTCTCGTGAATAATCCCCGGCGAATTACACGCCAGAAAACGTCAATTACCACTATCGGATTACCCTGCTTCCCCAGCCACAAGCCCAGCGAGCGTTCTTCTTCTTCACAAGGCCACGACCCTCTGCGGTGTCTTGCATGTCACGTCACTGATACCGTACAGGGTTTTAAGAAACGAGAATCATGATACATGTACATGCATCTTCTACAATGCCCTAAAGTATTCTTCAAAGTGGACTAGATAAAATCTGGATTAAAGGAAGTCTTAAATTCTGGTAATACCAGAAAAATAAATTCTCACAGAATTATACAATAATAATAATAATAATAATAATAATAATAATAATAGTGGGTTCTTGTATAGCGTTCATGTCCATCAGAATTGACACTCCTGGCTTACAAGACTTACACCGAGTGTCAAAAAACTACATACAAATGATATTGTAAAGCCATTGGTAGTAAGCATCCAATAGCTGAGTGCTAGTTAAAATTAAACAGAACAAGTTAGCTAGTCCTGACCAAAATGCATAATACATGGTTTCATACAGGGGTAGGGGGGGGGGAGTTTGGGGTGACAAGGGAACATATGCACTTTATGAATATTTTGTGCCCCATGAGCCATCGGGGGGAGGGGGTGGCATCTTAGAAAAAAACTTTTTATAAAAAAAAAACAGAGGTCCAGATTGGTTGTATACATACAATCTGCATGCATGGAGCCACTGACAACTTGTCAAATTGGGGTTCAGGGTTTTAAATGGGAGGGGGGGGGGGGGGTGCCCCAAGCTCAATTTGTATTGAGCATATGTACTGTAAGGGTTTTACAAATTCTGGCAGTGTTATACCAGGCCAGGGGCCCATTGCATAAAACTTACAATAATAGTAACTTAACTATTATAGTAACTTTCTGGATTTTGATTGGCTGTTGATCATGTCATGTTGCTCAACAGCCAATCAAAATCCAGAAAGTTACTACAATAGTAAAGTTACTATTAGAGTAAGTTTTATGCAATGGGCCCCAGGGCCCAGTCTCATAAAACTTGTTCTCAATATTAAACAAGTTGCAATAACTGTTATAACTCCTGAAATCCTTGTATCTGATTGCCTGAGAGCAAATTTGTCATAGAAATGTGGCAATTGTTACTGATAACAAGTCATATGAAACGGGGCCAGTTTGAACACGCCTTCAATACAAGTCAATGAAGTTCCACGTACTTATGAAATAAGATAGCAAGGGATCGATAGAGTCTTGCAGTTCATAAAAAGTATGAAATCATGTTTTTTTTTTTATTCCTTTGGATTTACACACGGCTGGTCTTTCTCTCTGAAATGCTTGCAGCATGACTGACAGGGGCAAGACTTCACTGTATCTTAATGAATTTATGCACAATCATGAAATATTGCGGCAAAGGATCGATACCATCATTCTACATATGTCACCAGCTGAGAGCTAGAACAGTGTTGACTAAAATACTTTTGAACAGTTAATGCCTTTCTCCTCTCAATATAGGGTTAATTCAAAAGTGTAGATAAAAATTGACCTCTAAGCATTTGTTTTGATTCGTCTGTCTGGGTTATTTCTTTCCATTTAATTTTTTGCACAATCATTCATTACACTGTAAGTAGTCTGGGTGACTAATAATTCAATCCCGCTTACACATACTCTCTCTCTATCTCTGTCTGTCTCTCTCTCTCTCTGTCTCTATCTCTGTGTGTGTCTCTCTTTTTTCTCTCTCTCTTCCTCTGTCCCTCTATCTCTCTTCTCTGACTCTGGCTGTCTCAGCATTTTTCTGTTGTTTTTTTTTTCTCTCTTATCTCTTTTTCCTTTCCTCTAGCTCACCAATTTCATTGTCTCTTTCATAATTTCTCTATCTTCTGTCATTTCTTCTCTCTCTGTCTCATATCTCAGCATCTCTCCATCTTTCTCTCTCATCCTCATTCTCTCCCCCTTTCTCTCTGGCCATCTCAGTGTCTTTTTCAAATAGTCTGTCTGTCTGTCTGTCTCTCTCTGTCTCTCTGTCTCTCTCTGTCTTTATTGCTTTCTCTCCCATTATACTCAGATTTGTTGGATTACCAGAGCACTTTAATGATCACCCATATCCTTGTTGCCCTAAATCAAAGCTTCATCATCATACTCTACCATATATATGTATTATCTGCTCTAAAAGTCAGAAAGATGGCAAGAACTCCATACTAGTAGTTCTCTGTTTACCTATATCATTGTCTCTTTCTCCCTCCCTCTATCTTAGTGCCCCCCCCTTTCTCTCCTCCTCTGTTACTCCCGCCCTCTATCCCAGTCTCTCTTTCTCTCTCTCTCTCTCTCATTATACAGAGATTTGTTAGATTATTTGAAGCGCTTTAATCATCACCTTTATCCTGGTTGCCCTGAATCGAACTGATTCATCCATGACTCATTATCTAGTCGTGCTTAAATTCTGCCACCAGCTCTTAAAGGTTCTGTATAACATTTTTGGAGACCAAGAAGCCTGCTGGAGAATCAACACAGAACTGTCTGCAAAAATGGAGAAAAAAAATCCAATACCTTCTACAGACCATCTACAGTAAAGAAGAGGAAGGAGAAGAAGAGGAAGAAGAAGAAAAAAAAAAAGAACAAGGCTCTCCAAATTAGAATATACAATTTAGATAAAGACACTTTATCAATTACAGATGAAAATAAAAATATCCATATTGCATTCATCATCCTTTTTAAATCTATAGTTATTATTTTAGTTCATTAGGTATCTCTTCTCTCGCATTCTCTCTATCATTGTCTCACTCACACTCTCTCCTTCCTCTCTCCATCCCTCCTCTGTCTCTCTTTCTCTCACTAAGCAATCTCCATCTTTCGCACATCGCTCAATCAATCAATCTCCCCATCTCTTCTTTCCTCCTAATTTCACTTTTTCTTTCTCTTTCAGCTTACCCCTTTCTCTACCTCCAACTCTCTTTTTTCCCTTTATACTCTCCCCTCTATCCCTTCTTTTCTCTCACCAAGCACTTTCCATCTTTCATTCTACACATCTCTTTCCCCCCCCCCTCTCATTTCCCTTTGTTCTCTTTTTTAGCATTCTTTCTCTTCCAGCTTACCCCTTTCTCTACCTCCAACTCTCTTTTCCCCCTTCATACTCTCCCCTCTATCCCCCCTTTTCTCTCACCAAGCACTTTCCATCTTTCATTCTACACATCTCTTTTCCCCCCTCTCTCATTTCCCTTTGTTCTCTTTTTTAGCACTCTTTCTCTTCCAGCTTACCCCTTTCTCTACCTCCAACTCTCTTTTTTCCCTTTATACTCTCCCCTCTATCCCTCCTTTTCTCTCACCAAGCACTTTCCATCTTTCATTCTACATATCTATTTATCTTTTTTCCCCCCTCTCATTTCCACCTTTTTCTCTTTTTTAGCACTCTTTCTCTTTCAGCTTATCCCTTTCTCTACCTCCACACTCTTTTTCCCCTTTATACTCTCCCCTCTATCCCTTCTTTTCTCTCACCAAGCACTTTCCATCTTTCATTCTACATATCTATTTATCTTTTTTCCCCCTCTCATTTCCATCTTTTTCTCTTTTTAAGCCCACTCTTTCTCTTCCAGCTTATCCCTTTCTCTACCTTCAACTCTCTTTTTTCCCTTTATACTCTCTCCTCTATCCCTTCTTTTCTCTCATCAAGCACTTTCCATCTTTCATTCTACATATGTATTTATCTTTTTTCCCCCTCTCATTTCCACCTTTTTCTCTTTTTAAGCCCACTCTTTCTCTTCCAGTTCCTCCATTTCTCTACCTCCAAATCTTTCCTTTTTTCCCCCTTTCTACTCTTCCCTCTATCCCATTCCAAATGTCTATAATCCTCTGACTGAGCCATGGCTAAACACACACTGCCTTGTTTAACGCTTTCAATAAACAATTCACGGTCAGGTTTCATGAGCGTGAATAACTATGACAAATTCATTAATCGTGCCTCAATTTCAGTTACAAGCCTAAATGTCTGCAGAGATTGGCCTGCATGTGGTATATACGCTGGATGTGACGTTGAAGTCATTCACTGAGATATTTCATTTAGACATTATAAAAGGTGTTAAAAGAAATACGACAATGAATTAATAAAATACATCGCAGGATGCCATATTTCTTAGTCAGGGGAATGTCAAGGAAAAAGTGGGGGGGGGGGGTGGTTGAGGGTGAGAAGAATGGAAGTGGTATAAGGAGAAAGAAAATGAAGGGAGAGAGAGAGAGAGAGAGAGAGAGGAAGGAGCGGGAGGGGGGAGGGAGGAGGGGGATGGGAAGGGGATGAGGGGAGGGGAAGGGGTGGAAAGAGAGAGCGAGAGAGAGAGAGAGAGGAAGGAGCAGGGAGGGGAGGAGGGGATGGGGAGGGGAGAGGGGAGGGGAAGGGGTGGAAAGAGAGGGAGAGAGAGAGAGAGAGAGAGAGAGAGAGAGAGAGAGAGAGAGAGAGAGAGAGAGAGAGAGAGAGAGAGGATTTCTTTCTACATTTCCCAAGTAGTGGGCCTGAATAGCCATACGTAAATGTTTCAATATTCATCATGGTGGTGATATGATTAAATATAGTATGAATAGTCACACTAAAATTTATGCAAACAAATTTGACAAAAATCAAAATCAATAAAAAAAAAAAAAAAAATACATGCATATGGATCATGAGGGCATGCTATATTTTGAAGCTAATAAAGGCCCACGGAAATATCTAAATTAGAATTTATTAAATGGTTAGGTGTTCATACAAAATTGCCCCAAAGAATCAACTAATGGCGTCTGGCAATGTACTATCCTCGACAGAAAACTAGCCACATTTTAGACTTATTATTATTATTTTTTAATTCAATTTATAAGGTCTCATTTCAGTAGTGGTATTTAAATAAACTATTCAATGAAACTTTGTTTGACATTCAGACATAGTTCTATAAATGCACAATAGCCATGTTTTTCTATTCTATTACAATATGCAGCATCGTACATCTACTTAAACAATAAAAATTCCAAACATGTATGAAAGCCATTACCATTATCTTCATAGCCTGCCTCTAACGATTCCTCAACGTACATTTTTTGTGTGTGTATTTTGGGCTATCATTTCATCCAAACATGTAATTCAGAAATGATGCATTTTCTGCCCCAAACTCTTTTTCCTTTTCTTTACCCGTAAGCTGCCAAAGCTCCCCACAGTGATCTGCGTGGGGCTACCAAATACATGCATAGTAGCATGCTCACTCATGCAAAGTTAGGTACCCCAGCAATAAACCTGGCATGGGGGGGGGGGGGGGGATGTGTGGATGGGTATAGTACAGGTTAAAGACGCTCAGTCGTGGGCTTTCATGGGGAATTTGACACCATGGGTGCTTACCCAGTAAGAGGTGTTGTCCATCACTATGAGTTTATGACCAACAGACCTTATGTAATGCTCTGTATATTCCACCCTTGCCCCATATGGCAAAGTCATTATCTCACTCTCCCTGGCCCGAGAATGCCCGAAGCAGGCCGAAGAATGTTTATGGTGGGACAGCTTGTCAGCAAATTATGATTCACTCCCCATCAAAGCCCACGACTGAATGTCTTTAAGGGAGAGAGTGTCCAGGAGCTATTGTCTAGATTCCAAGAAAGATTTTAGGGAAAAGTGCAAGATCTCTTGCCCTTCTTCTTATCTTGAAATGAAGAAATAAAATGTAGATTTCAAGATAAACAAAAAAAAATGGATATAATTTCATTCTGGTATATGTACATCATTCAGTATAAATGGACTTGTGTGCACAAGAAATGTTTAATACAACAAAACATGCTGAAAAAAATATAAACCAAAGCATATATGTATCTGCACAAGGGATGAAATCACTATTCAATTGGTCAGGAGCACCAGCTCAAAATTCTTCTGCTTAACATGATTTTTTTGCTTCCATAATTATTAGACGATTAATATTTTTTGTAATTTTGTTCTATGTATAACATAGTTATTAACCCATTCGTGACAGGAATTATTTGAAGCCTAATTTGATCAGCGTTTTTTCTTCAAATTGGCAACACCAACATTTTTATTTTATTGCTACATTTTTCTTATAAAACATCATGTATCTGAAATAAAAAATAAATTGACAAAAAGAATAAGAGGTCAAAAAGTTGCCAATTTGCAGGATAAAAGAGTGATTTTAAACTTTCTATCACATTGCCAATTTAAGGATTTTAATGCTTATTTTCCTTTAGAAAATTTTCAGCATCAAACAACAAATACTGACACAACCAAAATGGGCACAGTTTGTGTAGAATTTTTTGCTCTTTCTGCTCATGTATTTGGTATGATTTTTAGAGCTTTGCATCAAAAGTTATAAGGCCAAACCACAAAATGTGGACCTCTGTCACGAATGGGTTAAAATGCTGTTTTGTTTGATCATATAAAGACATGATTTTTCATAATAATTGTAAACTTTTCTAGTTCTCTATACGACTACTGATGCACTCTGAAAATCCCACAGTGGAGTAGTTCTATGAAAGTTTCTATTTTAAAGATATTTTGTATATTTAACCAAAAAAATTTTTTTTTGTTTGATTCTTTTATTAAGAAAACTTAACACAACATAATGAACAAAAATGCAGCAGAGGAATACATAAATCTAATATATATATATATATATATATATATATATATATATATATATATATATATATATATATTATACAATATAGGCCTACTGTATCTGCATTCTATGAAAGTTTCTAAGAACATCGCAGTGGTACTAATCAACAACATGATTAAATCTGCTCCTTTGAAGGTACAGAATTATGCCCACAGCCCGCCATGATAATCTGTGTAATAAGAGGAGTTCCCAACTGGCCGTCTATAAAATTATGTTCTGCTTCGGAAGATATTAGCAGGGTGGCAAAGAAGAGGAAATGATATTTTGCATAATTCAAATGGGACTATTTATCGTTTACCACAGCTGATTAATGTACAGATATAAAACTTTTCCTGGAAACTGAATAATATTTGCACAAGTATCCTGGGATCATTGAACACATGCAGAATACAGAAATCTCTTCTTTTTTTTTTTTACTGTGTAATGTACTTGTACATTCCCGTACACTGTTAAATCTGTGATGTTCTACTTGTGATGCCATATCAGTCTTTGTGCATGAGCTTAAATTCCTTTTAGATATTGTTTTCATCTGGGCAAATTAATTGGTAAATTTGGTGTCTTGAAAACTAGCATTGACAAACTTTTAAAAGTTGAAGTATGTAGAAAGACCATACCCTATCTTTTTTTTTTTTTTCAAATACCACAACTGAGAAACTGAGAGTCCATCTTACTTTACATTAGGCCAGGGTGAAAAACTGATAGCAACTGATACTTGCACACTCCCAAAATATTGTGTCTGGAAATTGAATGCATTTAAGCCATGGATATGGAACATATTTCAAGCGAATTTCCTTAATTTAAAATTATTCAAGAGGGTTAACTGCCCTCAATCACTTCTATTTATTGGTAGAGTGAATTGGGCCTGGAAATTTTGCTTGATATAAAATCACTTCATCCAGATATCAAAAAGTACATCAAGACAAGGTCTTCAATGCTCCAACTGTCTTTCATAGCCTTGGTATAAATCCGCAGTCTGGGGTGCACTGTACTCATCAAAAAGCCATTTTACTACTATGTTTGACACATGTGCAATGCTGAATATGTCTACTTTGCCTGGAATGTACACTAGGAATGCAAGGATCCCAGGCATGGAACTACACGATCTGTCTGTAAAGGCAGTGAGTTTTTTTATATGAAAAGCTATTAAATTTTTCAATGGTGACAGGACAAATATGACATGAACCATCTGGCTCTGACCAGTGATATGTTGCAGATGTCGCCTATATTAGTTATGTCCACTGCCCTCTAGCATTGCAATAAGGAGGTACCTGCAGCTGCAGCAGTTATTAAAAGTTTGCAAGAAGGCTGAAGAGGAGCTTAATTATAATCAATTAACTTAACCCATCAAACATGACTTCCTTATTATGAAGTTTAATTTGAAATTTTGTATGTTTAACTATTACACATTTGGTTATGAAGGAAATTTTGAAAAAATCCCTAAAAGTTCAAAAAAAATAATGAATGTGCAATATTTGTACAAAAAAAGGAAAATAGATTGATTTTGAATTAAAAAGATATAACATGGCAACACAACAAGATTGAATCTAAAATCATACACATATGTGCATCACAAGAAGAATTTTCTAAGGCATTTCCATTCCATGAGTTTTACAGATCTACACATGCAACATAAGCAGTCTAAATCTTTTTATGAAATGAGTTGTCAATGATCTAGCTTCATGTACTGTACATGTATTTTCAACAGGTCACTCATGAGTATACATATACAGTGTATTTGAGGATTACTTTTGGTTGGGTGCCCTTTCGGCCTTCAGTAGACGATGCGTGAAGATCATGCAGCTCTTCAAATGTAATATCTGAACATGAATGAATGACTGTCTGACTGTGAGTGGTGCATAGATTCAACCAGAATGAACATCTACAATACATACTTCACAAGTTGCCATGACAACATCCCACAATATGAACAACAAACCATCATGCGGCACTGATGCAATCAAAGCTAGAAAGAAAATAAAAAGAGAGAGAGATACGCAAGGGAGAAACATTCTGACAAGTCACAAAGGGCGCACAACGGAACTGAAATAAATGTAAGGAAATCATTGCAGGCTACTGGCCACTTTATACGTGGGGGCGAACAAATTGGCAACATCGAGAAAAGAAACAAATGTGGAGACGCGCTCCCTCTTACTGTTATCGACTGGAAGAAGAACGCAAGCGACTTGGATGTCTGTTGATGGAGAGATAGGAAGGTTGGTGGAGGATGGGTGAATGGAAGGGATTGATGAGATAGAGAGAGACAGAAGGTAAAATAAGAGACAGATGGAGGAGTAGATAAGATTGGGAGGAGGGTTGAATTGATTATATGTCAAAAGAAAAAGGTGTATGGAAGGAAATTATGTAAGAAATATTAATGAATGAACGATGAAATGGACGGGTGATAAATGAATGAATAAGTACATATCAAGTTATTTTTAAAAAATTTGCATAGATGGATGAAATTTTGTTACAATGTATTCCAGAAAAAGTCATTGCAGGTAGAATGTAAGAAAAAAAAAAGCATTTTGTAAGATAGTATGACCATGTGGATCATATTGAATTTATAATTTATTGTGGTTTCAATGTAGGAGAAAAGGTGATAAAGTGATGTATTATTAACAGGTGACAGAGGAATAATATACATATTTAGTACAGGAAAAATGGGGGGGGGGGGTTCATAAAGAAATGGGGGAGGGGTAGAAAAAGAGGAACACAGGTAAGAGGGCGGGGTGGGAGCGAATCGTAATGAGAGAGACGGAATAAAAATACATGGGTTAGTGGAATCAGAATCATCATGAATGCATGGTTTGAAATTACTGAGAGCTTTTCCTATAATAACATATTCATACAAAATATAAGAAATCAAGAGTTACACACTGAAACTAGTTGCAACGACCCAATAGTAACATGGGGTGTTTCTTTCATATTAACATCTTTATTTTTAAAGATTTGTCAGAATAATCCATGAGATCTGCATTTGGATTAAGAGCAGATTATATTACCTTCATGTGCAAACCCAAGAAAAACTTAACTGCTTTTTGTTGAGAGCGTTAAGGGAATATATTGTGAGAATTTCAAATATAGAATTAAAATCCATTTCTTCAGAGGCATAGCATAGACAATTTTATTGTATGGGCAGTGGATATTCAAACCCTGTTTAAATCTACATCACTCAGTGTCACACCAGATGACTGTCTGGGGTAAAGTCGGGGTGAAATTCCTTCTCAAACACGAGGCAAACAAAAAGCGAGGACCATTTAAATCAGAATGCACATGTGCAGTAATCGCGAGGTGCGTTGTCAGGGTAAACTGTCCAGCGGGGGAAGAGTGCGCGCTGCACTGTCATGTTGAAATAAAGAAGAAATAATAGAAGTAGGCCTACCGTACGTAATTGCGTTACTTCATAAATTTATCTTTCATTTGCGAACTCGACGTCTACAGCAACAGAGACACGCCTATACTTAACTCGAACATGTGCATCTAGTCGCTTATACATTGAATATATCGGTATTTGTCATTTAAAAAAAAAAAAACATTAGAATGATCAACATACAGAATGAAATTCAATATTTAGTACCAATTTTTTTTAAAATACTTTTTTATGGGTACTTTAATGAAAGCTTAAGGTGAAACACCCTGTTTTTGCCAATACATGTTTGGCAAACTGGCCTCATTGTTTACATGTGCTCACCTAAGCGCACGCTCTGATGAGAGGACTTCCGTTTTCTACCCCGAGAGCGTTTAAATCTATGCTCAAACAGGGGATCACGCCGGATGACCGAGGAAGTTGTGCTGTGTCGTGCTAGGCCATCTAGCGTGATTTTCACCTCGCGTTTACCTCGCATTTGTGCTTTGTCCTTTGTGCCGAGACTGTTTAAATCTACAGTGGACAAAGGACGACACGAGGTAACCTCCGGAGTTTACCTTGCGTTTTTGGTAGATTTAAACGGGGTATTATTATTATTTGGGGGGGGGAGGCACCTGTTATAATAAGTGGATGAAAGGTGACTTTCGAAGGGTCAAAAGAAGGAATGTTCTGTAGTCTTCTTTTCACATTCCTTTCACTCTTTTATTCTCATTCCCCCTTTCATTTTCCACTTCATTTTTGCCATGGGAGAGGGGCAACTGCCCTCTTTAACTACGCCACTGCTCATACAAGTATTTTTTTTTCAAATGGGCCTACCTACAGCAAGTAACAAACAAAATGCTATTTACAAGAAGGCATATGCTTTCAACCTTTAACATGAAAATACAGATTGAGAGTGCATGTTATTATAAAATATAGAAATATAATACTTCCTTTTGTGGAAAATAAAAACTATAGTATCACTGGAAATAAATGATTAAGGAGACAGATAACTCTTGAAACAGTGATTTGACCTCGATTTCGGTGTAAGAAGGATTAAAAACCGCCTGTAAACGGCATCTTTAATTAAAGGGCAGACACCCGCAATCCCATCCTAATTACCCATCAAGGCCAGTTATACATTCATGTTTAATCAGCATCAAAATAGAAGGATAGTTATTGGACTATGCCAAATGACAGGAATAGAATGAGATAATTGGGCTAATAGCTTTTCCTGCTTATAGTTTGTATAGGGTATGCTAGTCTTAATATCCACACACATTCCAAAACTGAAAGCATACAAATACTTTTTAGGGGCAAAGTTAAATAGGAAGTGAAACCTCTTTTCCAAATTTCTGTCCGCAACCTTGTATTTGTTAAAGGGAAAGTCCGCCCTAGAAGTTTCACTGTTTCAATAAAAGGAGATAAATTTGAACAGCATTTTAAAAAAGAAATGAGCAAAATCGGTCAAAGAATAAGAAAATTACACTCATCTACATTTTCTAGTAAATTACTCTCGGCTCTGCAAATTGGCAACACTGATGACATCATATGCGAGCAGGTCTCCATTCACTTTGTACATGAAATTTCACATTTTCTCAATTTTCTTGGAAATTACACATTTTCTTACCCCATAGTCAAAGTATGTTGTGTATAAAGCAATTCTTCTGAACTAGGGTGGACTTACTCTTTAAAAGTCTTGTATACAAATGAAATAATGAGAAGTAAAGATTCATTTCATCTTTTGCTTGTTTAAAAGTTGCACTCTGTGTTCTATCTTCTACTTCAAAATAGTTAATGAAAGAATCCAAATCACAATGTAAAACTGATAACCCCAGAAGAAATCTCAAATACAGTGATTGTCCACAAATTAAAAAAAATGAGCAGTAAATGTTAATTTCATCTTTTACTTGTTCAAAACA
This sequence comes from Echinometra lucunter, assembly GCA_029962745.1. Classification (NCBI taxonomy): domain Eukaryota; kingdom Metazoa; phylum Echinodermata; class Echinoidea; order Camarodonta; family Echinometridae; genus Echinometra; species Echinometra lucunter. The sequence goes on from CM057169.1 coordinate 16,091,528, forward strand.
CTCTGAGTCCTGTGTTCTACTTGAAAACAATAAATGAAAGAAGCCAAATCTTATTGTAAAACTCAAATCCCTAGAAGAAATCTCAAATACACTGATTATGCTTACATGCAGAATACGATAGCGAAGATCGATTAGAACAAACTGATAAAAAGCCAATAATTTTTCAAATGTAAAAAGCAGTGCTAATTGGTGAGAGGCAAAAGGCATTTTCAAACATCATTCACTCAACATCCTTCTAATTTTCAACAGATGAAAGGGCATTAGCAAAGTATTTCTCATAATCGTGTGCATTAGAATGTTTTCTCTTGCTAAAGCCCTTCTACCATGCACCTAATGATACCTAACATCTAACAACCAGAAGGGCATTACTCCCGTAATGTTACATGTATTTAGGACTCTTCTGGCTCTTAACTGATGTCATTAAGAGCATCTTGTTCCCACCTTATGGCTAAAACCCTCGCCAGGATGTCACTCAAATCGTCTAATGCGTTGTAATTGGACGAACAAACAAGAAAGCCTGAGCCTCTAATGCAATTACGAACTACACATACTACCATTACTGACATTTAGGTGCTACCACAAACGCATTATCAAATGCAAATTGATTAATAATGTAGGCTCTATATGCTATAAAAATAGATAAACAAGAAGATAAACAATGATTACAGAGTACAACTTGTAATTTGCTTACAAATGAGATGATTATTGGAGGTAGATTAAACATGACTTCCTATATGTATTTGAATTGTTCATCAAATAAGCTCATAATGTTAAAAAATACAATTTTTTGTGAAGCTTTAAAAAAACTTATCTGTATTTAAAAATAAAACATATTTTAAAGTTAAAAAGTCAGGATTTTACTGAGGCAAAATTAACAATATTAGGAATTCTATTTGTATTGCAGTAAGAACAATAATAAATTCAATGTTACAAGTACATGTACATGGGTAGGGTTAATGAAAAAAAAAAATCAGCAAAAAGCAAACTAAAAACAACAACATAACACCCTCCCCCCCTCCTTGCTATGCAAAATCATATTTAAGCATCCTAATTGAATACTGAATGCATAATTTTGTCATCATATGTCTATCTAATGGTGCCAAAGCCTCGCATCATTAGACGTCTGCAGCAGCGGTCTGGTGGGCTATTTTCGGCGGAAAAAACATTTCAACCGTAGCGGACCGATTATGACTCACAGTTGTTGTATATTGGAATCGGAGGTTGAGAGAGTCAAAATATCCCTTTCAATATTGCAATATCCGTTCCTGATGCAATTAAAGGGGGCGTAGGTTCCTTCCTTTCCAACTTCTTGTTTTGTTTTTGACGTCTTTGAGAGAGAGAGTTACCCTTTTAGGAAATGAGGCTAAAGCCTTGTTCAGATATGATGAAACAACCCCCCCGCAACAAATCCCCCACCATCTGTTTAGTGTTCAGACCACCGCACTTATGTTAATGAATGCGCATTAATGCGTCAATGCTCAAATAAAAGACATTTTTGTCAAAAGTTGTGGAGACAAACTCATGACAACATATTTTGCATTAACTTTTTAGGTATTTGATTGGTTCATAGCTTTTTGCCACCAGGAGGCAAAAAATGTGCCTCAGCATTTTTTTTTTTTGCCTCATATCCCATTCACTTACTACATACAATAAACGTGGGTGTTTGTTGGGGGTTTGTCGAGTCATATCTGAACAAGCCTCAAGTTTTATAGAGGGACTGAGTAATGGCTGTATATGAATGCTTTGTTCACCGTAACATGATCATATGTGAAGAGGGTCCAAGGAGTCCGTAAAAGTATTATTACATGAGTTACACTGCGTTCAGACTATGTCCCGCTAAGCGGGGGATGTCCCGCTTAGCGGGACATCCCCCAGCAAACGCTAAGTGTGGACTCTCGCCGGGACTTGTCCCCCTCTCCCCCCAAACCAGGTTGGGTTTTTGGAGGGGGAAGAGACCTTGGCTCATAATCCCTTGTAATTCGACATCTCACACCTGTTTTTATCATAAGTGCGAATGCGCGAAATTTACTATGCACTGTACCTAACGCACCGGCAGCTGTGATTCATCCCCTGCATAGTGGGGGATTCGAACTAAGTGTGGACGCTCGGTCGTAAAAAAGATAAGATCTCTCCCTCCTCCCCCCAGTAAATGGGACATAGTCTGAACACGGGGACTATTCCTTTCTGACTCTAGGCAGCATATAAGACAGAATCCAAGACATGTTTTGACATCAGTTGCATAACAGGAAATAAGTTATTCCTTGAACAGACTGAGTGATATGCCACTTATATTAAAGATGACACCTACGTGTGTATTTCACTTTTGAGTTCGCCTTTTAGACATATTTTTTTTTTTTTAAAAAGGTGTTATGATATCAGACACTGCCAATATTTACACAGACATGTTATGACCAGAGAATTATACAAAACTCTGTTTTATTGGTTGAGGACAAAATACATGTAACAGACCCACTGTTTTGATTGGGAACAAAATACATGTGTAGCAGGTCAACACATAGAGGGACCAGTGAATTACAATTTTACTCTGGGATGTTAAAGGGGGTACCCAATGCTGAAACAATGTTAGTTCATTTAAAAGAGCATGATTTTATTAGTCGAAAATCATCTGCCTAAATTTTTTTTAAAAGTCGTGTTGCCAAGGAAACCCCCAAATGTAAGATTTCAGGGTATTTTTGACCCCTCAGTTGTGACCCAGTTTCAACTGGGTACCCACAATGACGTCAAAATGACGTCAAAGTGGGTACCTTGTCGCGCAATTCTAGCAAAATGCGCGAAGCTGGGTACCCACTTTTACGTCATACCTCATACTCAAATTTTTTGGTCAACTCTTGACTTTTTATGAGAAAATTAACCAAAATGCATTGATTTCGATTGAAAATCATCAAATTTTTAATGTTATTCTTCTTAGAATTCTATTCTTGATCATATATCAAAAAAAATTTACCATTGTGTAATCACTTTAAAGACAAACTCTGGAAAATAGAAAAACAAATAAAATACATGATAAAAAATCCAACCAGAGCCTTCATAAAGAGAATTTTCGAACAGATGCATACCATGTTCAACTCAGGCCAAGTAGAATTGATTCCTAGTTTCTCGTCCAGGTATTTTCAAAATGACGAGGAGGGGCGTTCTATGTTATTTGATATTTGATGTTGTTTTGTACATAAAGATGCTATTCGGTCAATTTCAACACATATTTTCTCTGTTAAAAAATTGCCTAATTCATGTAAGCACTGAAGAGGCTAAAATGAATGGAATGCATGGCATGAAATATTTTCTCTCATTGTCCAGATTTCCTCAGATTAATATCATTTCATTTTTAGAACAAAAATAAAAACCAACAAAATATTTTGAGGCAAGCTGAAAAAAAGAGGGAGGACTGTGGTGACAAGAAACTAAGATTTACTTTCACTTTCCTTTAACCAATCTATCCCAGACAAAAACAGCTTGTCTCAGTAACAATTTAATTACCTAATTCTCTATTGGATTGTACAATAGGGATTTAATCAGATCAATATCACGCTTTTCTAACTCCATAAAAGCCATTAACACTTTATGCTAGGCTATCCATCAACTTCTGATCAACAAATCAATAACTCATGTCAGCTGAGGGCCAGAAGGGCATTACCTCTGAGTTAATGTATGTGAGTTATATATGTAAGGCCCTTATGACTCTGAACTGACATGAAGTCTTTTACACCGGTCTACCATCACCCGGTCCACAGATACATTCACCCATTTGTGACAGGGGGTCCACATTGTGTGGTGTGGTCGAACAACTTTTAAAGGGAAAGTCTACCCTAGAAATTTCACTATTTCAATAAAAGGACATAAATTTGAACAGCATTTTAAAAAAGAAATGAGCAAAATCGGTCAAAAAATAAGAAAATTACACTCATTTATATTTTCTAGTAAATTACTCTTGGCTCTGCAAATTGGCAACACTGATGACATCATATGCGAGCAGGTCTCCATTCACTTTGTACATGAAATTTCACATTTTCTCAATTTTCTTGGAAGTTACATATTTTCTAACCCCCATAATCAATGTATGTTCAGAAGAATTGCTTTTTACATAACATACTTTGACTATGGGGTAAGAAAATGTGTAACTTCCAAGAAAATTGAGAAAATGTGAAATTTCATGTACAAAGTGAATGGAGACCTGCTCGCATATGATATCATCAGTGTTGCCAATTTGCAGAGCCGAGAGTAATTTACTAGAAAATGTAAATGAGTGTAATTTTCTTATTCTTTTACCGATTTAGCCCCTTTCTTTTTTAAAATGCTGTTCAAATTTATCTCCTTTTATTGAAACAGTGAAACTTCTAGGGTGGACTTTCCCTTTAAGGCAGAGCCCTAAAAATCATACCAAATACATGAGCAGAAAGAGCAATGCTAAACACACTGTGCCCATTTTGGTTGTGAAGGTATTTGTTGTTTGATGCTGAAAAATCTTTAAAGAAAAAAAAACAACACTAGATACGGGTAAAATCCTTCAATTAGCAACATGATGGAAAGTTCAAAATCCCTGTTTTTCCATGCAAATTGGCAACTTTTTAACTTCTCGACATACTTTCTCTAAATCTATATTCATTTCAGATAAATGACTTTAGAAAATGTAGGCCTACACGTACATATAGCAATATATGCAAAATACTGGTGTTGCCAATTGAAGGAGAAAAGCTGATCAGATAATTTCTGTCATGAATGGATTACTATACATTAGATAACTCTGTGATATCTCATTTCTGGCTCTGAACTGAGTAACTATTCTTTTGTTTTTACTGTGTTACAGTCTACCAAGTACTGGTCTGTATGAAGGCCTTCTTTCAAGAAAACAGCCATGACCAAAGTCTGCACATGAACAGATGCATTGGACACATGGGTGCCCAAAATTTAAGTCAGGATCCCCAGAATTTCAAAATTTCTGCAAGAGGATCACGCATATATGATCAAATTTTTCATTCCAGAGCTGCCCCCCCCCCCCCCCAAGTTACAGTGGAGCGAGCCATACACTTCATTTTTCAAAAGGGGCACTGGTTGGGAATTTTCAGGGTCTGTTAAACAGTTTTCCAGTTTCATCTTCAAAATGGGGAGGGAGGGGGGATCTTTGTCAATGTACAGCCCTATACAACATATCTATTAAATGGAGTAATAGGATTTGTTTATTTATTAATACATCTAAATGTATCTTATTGTTTTTATATCCGTAGACTTATATATAAATAGTTTCTATTATCAATAATAATGTGAATCATCTTTGCCTTGAAGAGGAAATGAGAACTTAATCACCATAACCCCCAGGTCTCTCCTCCCAATATAACTGAGTGGGACGTGCAAGTGTACCACTACTGCACCAGGGTTTTCCCCTACTTTCCTACCGTGCTTTTATGAAGAGTGCAATGACTTCAATACACGCATACCTCTAGTTTTGGTGACTCTCCTACCTGAAAGGCTGCCATTTATCATACTAAGAAATGGGATGTTACAAGTATCTAGTCACGTTTATTTTCACTGTAACCAAGTTTACATCTATATCTGTGGAGGCAGAAATGGGATGGATATTCATACATGTACATATTCTACATAAAAATAAAAACAAAGGCTTTAACCCATTCATGACAGAGGATCCACAATTTGTGGTTTGGTTTAATAACTTTTGATGCAAAGCCCTAAAAATCATACCAAATACATGAGCAGAAAGAGCAAAAAATTCTTCACTTACTGTGCCCATTTTGGTTGCGTCAATATTCATTGTTTGATGCTGAAAATTTTTTAAAGGAAAATAAGCATTAAAATCCTTAAATTGGCAATGTGATAGAAATTTTAAAATCACCGTTTTCCCCTGCAAATTGGCAAATTTTTTGACTTCTCATCATAATTTCTGCCAGTTTATATTCATTTCAGATACATGACATTTTGTAAGAAAAATGTAGCAATAAAATAAAAATGTTGGTGTTGCCAATTTGAAGAATAAAAGCTGATCAAATTAGGCTTTAAATAATTCCTGTCACGAATGGGTTAAACATCTCTGCCCTACTTTGACAAAAGGATGCAAGTGACATACATGTACGTGTACAAACAATTTTGAGTTATGATACTAGGGGGGTGTAACATAAAAAAAAATACAATCAATCTTGCGATTGATATCAATCATAAGTCTATGGCAAGCCATGTACGAAAGAGATGCAATTGATTGTAAGATTGATTTTATCTCTTTATGTTACACCCCCTAGGATGTATTTTCATATTTCACCTTGTATGCTCTTCTTATGATGCGTGAACACTCACCCAGCAAAGAGATACCAGATTTGTCAGGCAAGATGTCATGGTATTGCATTACTTCAGGGTAAATAACAAATACTTTTGCTCTTTTTACAGGAAATATCACTTTTGTGACACTTTCTTCCTTTTGCCACAGTAGGGCAGAATTCTGTCTAAGCTGGGTTTGAACCCCTGATCTTTTCTTCCGAATGCAGACACTCTACCACAGAACCAAATGAGCAAACTCATACAGTAAATATCTATGACAAGCGTACACACGATAACATAGTCTAACCCGGGAGCATGGGTTGCTAAGGGCAACACAAGGGCCTGGCTTAGGCCCAAGTCATTGCCCTCTGAAGGGGTTATGACCTTTGACCTTAAAGGGTTAACTGTTTAACCTCTAATCATCTACAGCTAGAAATGGGACACCCTCCTTTGTAAACTTGACCTCTGTAGCTCATAAAGGGAGGGGTGAAGGGCATAAAAGAGGGGCTCCTGGGGTGCAGAGATATACCCCATGCTAAGCCAATTTAAATCTACAGGTGAACTGAGTACATGTATATTCTACAACTACATGTACAGTATGCCAGCATGTACATCAAAACTCTGGACGTGTACCCTTTGGGGGGGTCCAGATGGAAATCTTAAGGTTTTCTTTGCACTGCACCCAACTTGTATGTTTAAGAAAAAGGTTAAAAGGTTGTGTATGTTAATTTCTTCACATTTTAAGAATCCAGACCTCAATTCTGGCATCCATATGTTGGCCCATGGGCCCACTACCTCCCTACATTTTTATAGTCAAGAATCCACAACACACATTTGTCCTAGGACAGACAAATGGAAGAAAATCCAAAAAACTTGAAAAGAAAAGACATTTATTAATCTGTACTGCATAGATTTTAAAGCACTGTGCTAAATTTGTTTTCATTGTAAAGAATAACTGGTTATCGGTAATTGGTTTGTTTTACCCGACTGCTAAGAAAGCATACATGTTTGCAAATACCAGTAAGCAACCAGAGGACTGATGGCTTTAAGTCTTCTCCAAGGGACCTGGTAATGAGGATAATACCTTAACAGAAGTCACTATCCCACTGACTTGGTTTCGAACTCGGGTTCACGGATTATGGGACAAGTGCTCTACCTATACTGAGCTATCATGCCTTCTCAATAAACACAACATTTAGCCTATAAGCTACATGTAATAAACTGTGGCTTCACTTGATGAAGTGTACAGAAATTCAGAAACCGCTTTTTGAAAGATGAACACAATGCCATATTCTCTGAGTGAAAACCATCCATGAGCAAGAAATGATTCATAAATACTTTAAACGAAATGGATTAAACTCATTGTGTTACTTGCTGGCTTCGATACAAAAATAGCAATCAGCCACAAAGGTAAAAAAAAAAAAAAATCAAGAACCTAACTTGGGTTTTGTGGTAGATGACTACGTGTTGTAACTGTACACGTAGCTTCACAAAAATAGAAAATTGCATCTTCGAGATTTACATTTAAAGAATAAACTTTGCATGTATGTGATATCAGAGAGCTCAGAGGGTCACCATACGTAGAAAAAAAAAATGTCCTTGAGTTAAAACTTTCTTGAAGTGGAATGCCATCGCGGTTCTTGTTACAAAAATAGCTATCACTAACAACGTGCAACAAATTTTCAGGAAGCAAAATGTGGTTTTGTGGTAGTGTTGTCATCGTGGTTTCATAATGACAGGCACAACCTAATATCTTAGACAAAAACTTGCTTAACACATTGAACACTAAGGAGATAACTTGGGCCAGGGTCTATGGACAATACTAAAATCAAAAGATGCTCAACGGGTTAATCCACAGTAACAGACAGCTCTGTAGGTCATCATACTGAGTGCTGGGGTGAATATGTGAGTCAGCCACCGAGGGGGACTCTCCATCGGAAGTGCTTCCTTACAGAGCTTGAAAACCAACAAGCCCTCACCGCCACAGGCGAAACACAGTAGCCTGCCAAACAGGGGAAGGGAATTTTTGCCCAGTCTCAGATTCATACAGGTTATTAACTGGGTTTGGATTTTGTAGACTATGTCTTGAAAACCAACAAACCATCAGCACCACAGGCAACAGTAGTTTGAACCAGTTCTTTGACATGATGCATGTACAACACTTGCCCTGCCGTCAATATCCTAAACTAAACAAATGCCTAAATTCAATCCCATAGACTGAACAGTGTACCTGGATCAAGGCTTGACAAGAGGTGCCCAGACAGAATGCGTACATGGAGTGCCCCACCTACACGCACATGTATAATGTCATCTCTTAAGAGGGTTTCACACCGGGCCTACGTGGAGTTGCGTAGGTGCGGCGTATCGAGGCGTACCGATTACGCCAAGCTGAGGCTGCCCTAGGCTGTGCCTATGGTGGCCTACGTGGCAATATGCCGAGGTATATGTATGTGAGATAGACACAGAAAATTGAACATGTTTGATTTTTTACGCATACTTTTGGCGTAGAGCACTGGACGCAAAAGGAATGCAGTTTTAGGTGTACTCGGTACGCCGTACAATGCATCCCTAAGCAGGCCTGGTGTGAAAGCAGCTTAACCTAACCCTTAAACTTTCCTAGAACCTTACTGCTACCTTAACACTACTGACATGTACATGTACATCAGAGACGAAATAAAGGCAAAACCATGTCACCGATAAGAAAGAGACAAAGAGAGTGAAAGAGCAAGAGTGAAAGAAAGAAAGAAAGAGGAGAGAAAGAAGAAAAACAAAGAGAGAGAGAGAGAGAGGGAGAGGGAGACAGCATTAGAGAGATGAGAAAGGAGCAGGCGATGGATGAGATGGAGAAGGTACAGGAATGTGATTATCAAAGGTACAGATAAGAAGGTATATGATGATATGGAACCAAATTCAGATTTTGGATAGTATTCATAGTTGGTGACAAGTGCATGCAAGTCACACACAGGGCACTTATGAACTATAGATCACATATCCTCAAGAGTCGGCTCCTTATAGAAAGACCATTGAGGATTCTTGCACTATTCACATTGAGGGTGATCTTATCGAAAATGAAAAAACGGCAGAATATCTCCATACATTGATCATCATCACAGTTGAGGAGTCATCGGTGACCAAATCTATTATGGATATCTTCGCAAGTGCGCAAGTGTCAACTTCGTGAAAGAGGCAAACAGAATTCTTGCCTCCCCCCCCCCACATCCTGGTGTGCTAAAGGGGTACCTGGGAGAAAGCAATTCCTTTGGCTGTAACTATGCGCACAGAGGTCTACCTAGTGAAGTTGGCCAAAAATAGGTCTAAAATTGTTTCTAACAGGCTTTAGGCATAACACAAAATGGAGTTACATAAGGCCCTTTTGGCATGCGAATGATTAAAAAAAATCTGAATGAACCCTTTAGGAAGAAAAGTATGAAGCTTCTCGCAGACAGATCGTTCCTAGCTTTGAACTCCAGCCGAGATTAGTGACATATGGACTTCCTCTTTGCATCCTTTTAGCAATTTCCTGCACATGCCAGTCAAGCAGCAAGTGAGCTTTTTTGGCCATTTCACCAGGATATAGGGGGCATATTTTGCTCAGCAAGATAGTGTGAAGGATCTGAGCTAATGTATGCAAAGAAACAAGAAGTACATTTTGTATTAACTGACATTGGAGAAAACCATAAGAACTCTTTTCACATTTTCATTCAAAATTAAGATTACTTTCCAGTCTTTTGAATGTGAGGTATATGTAGACATCTCCAAGAATTGATGTGATGGTTGGTACATTCTAAAGTTATGCATGTTACATTTAGAGGTGATGGCTGCAAGATGCATATATGTATGTATGCCAACATAAACATTTTCCAATATCCAAATGTAGGCCTACATGTACTAAACAGATTGTGCAGGACTTACAATATCTTTTTGTGTTGCCTCATGTGATACACAGATGTAACAATACCAGCAGAAATAATCATGGAGAAAAATGAATAACTACATTCTTTCTTGAATAAATTTTCCTTCCTATAAATATGACAAACAAACTTAAAGGTTTATGGAATTGTGAATAGGTGTATAGCAGATTTATTTTGCATACAGTAAGTATTACTTAGGCCAGTAAAATAAAAAACTGCAATAGTATGAGAAAAAAAGAAGAAAATTCCTTACAAGGAAAAACAGAGGTGTAAACATACATCCCTGTGGGACTACTGCATATGCTCTATAGGTCAGTTCTATTGACACACATGCACCTGTCATCTCTCTCTCTCTCTCTCATTATTGAGAAAAAACCTTCATCTTTTTATGATTCTTTCTCTTTACACGTCTATGACTTTATGAGTTCTTTTTTTTCTTCAAGAAAAAACAAAATGCAAAGTAAATTTTGTAGGATATTATAAAAATTTGTTTTCTATATAGGCCATGAGGACCTTTAACATGGAGACAATAAAGACTGTTGTGCATAATGTCAAGTACACCCACTGCAGAAAAGTAGATATATATCCACTGAGATCCACTGAGAGTGAAATGATTTATTACAATTGAAGGATAATAGACAGAGGAGGAAATATTGACGCCTATTGAGTGCGAGAGGCAGGCACTATCAATTCGTCATGTCGTTCTATATCCTAGACATATTAACAGAAACCTCTTTTTACACCGCCTCTGGTGGGTGGTGGAATGGAAAAAAATATGTGTGAACGTACATGTACGACATAAGATTGAGGGCCTATGTGAAATTCAGGCAATTTGAACTTTTTATCAACTTTCCCAGAAGATAGCACACTTCTCTCCACCTCTTTAAAAAAGACAAAGTGGAAGAGTTAGAGATGGGGGGGGGGGGGGGGGGGGGGGGTGGGGGTGAGGAAGGGGATAGACCGACTATTTTGATGTTGAAAAATTCTACAATATTTAGCATGGTGAATCCAGATATGTATCCTGCAACTCTCTCCATACCCGTACAGTAAAACGACATCTGGGATTTCTAAAACCAAAATGTTTAAAAAGATCAAATGGAAAATCCTAACAAGAGAATGATGAAAGGCCTTGTTCTTTTGTATAGCTGAGAAGAAAGTCATGAAACAATGAATAATATTTGTATCCAGGATACTTTAAAAAAATTTCACAAGTTGTTTGACTCATAGAGGTACAGTGTCACCTTTTGCAGTATCTGTTGGTCCAGAATGTTGGGCAGTACATATCATACATGAGCAGAAAGAGAAAAATGCACTGACAAATTTGAGCCCATTCCCATCGCTGTATGGTGTGACGTTCTCGAATTAGAGCAATTTAAGTGTAACTAATCATTAAACTCTTTAAATTGGCAATGCAGTGAATAATATATAATCACTATTTCTGTGTTCAAATTGGCAATTTCTGATTCAATTTTACAATTATATTTCATTTTGGTTTATGTTATATCCATATTTATTCTTTTCAAGCTATGTAAACGTGGGAAAAAAAATAATTTGTATTGCCAATTTGAGGAATGAAGATGATTAATTTAGACCTCAAGAAAGCTCTGTACTGCTATGGGTTAACAGGCCTTTGTGAAGTCAACTACATGTAGATGCAAGTAGTCAGCATTTTTCAACATACAACGTAGCTCTCTGTGTCTCTCTTCGTTTCTTCTTTCTATCGACACCTCCGTACCCCCATAAAACTAACAAGATGACAGAACTGCTTCAATATCGGCAGCCAGGGCCCTATAGCGTTTCACTTACTGTTGATGGACCAATAACTCTATTACTTGGATTACAGATCCTTTCAAAACACTGGATGCAATTTGACTGATCGAACAGGTTACCTTACACAGCAGGTGTAACTGAAGATACGAGCCACGTCTATACTGCAAACAAATAATATATTGAGTCACAGAAAGCAGCGAGCGTGCATCTAGTTTAAAACAATTGCAAACTGTATGTGATTCAATGCATAATTTCTATTTCTAGTTGGTTCGGTCCAGAAATCACTGCAGTTCTGAAGGTCGTCAGACTCCAGAATGCCGTTCAGACTCCAGACTGCACAATATCTGCAGTGATTTGCTTGAAGAAATCACAATTTTGATATCATTTTACAACTGTACAGTGCGAAACTGTGTTAACCCATTCGTGACAGAGGTCCACATTTTGTGGTTTGGCCTAATATCTTTTGATGCAAAGCCCTAAAAATCATACCAAATACATGAGCAGAAAGAACAAAAAATTCTACACAAACTGTGCCCATTTTGGTTGCATCAATATTCGTTGTTTGATGCTGAAAATTTTTTAAAGGAAAATAAGCATTAAAATCCTTGAATTGGCAATATGATAGAAAGTTTCAAATCACCGTTTTCCCTTTCAATTTGGCAACTTTTTGACTTCTCATCATAATTTCTGTCAATTTATATTCATTTCAGATACATGACGTTTTATAAGAAAAATGTAGCAATAAAATAAGAATGTTGGTGTTGCCAATTTGAAGAATAAAAACTGATCAAATTAGGCTTTAAATAATTCCTACCACGAATGGGTTAACCTATTCACTGTCGGAGCATGATCTGATTTCAGTATAACAAGCATTTGGCATAGATAGACCCCAGCCAAAGTAATCTTTTAGCATTCAACAGGTTAAAAATTTTCTTCAATCCATCGAGGAAGTTTAATCCCACCTTATTTCTGTTGGGATTACATACATGTACATGTACTCTATACATACGCTTCGCTAAAAGAAATCATAATTTTGACATTGTTGAAATGAAATTCAGTAGAAAAGGCCCTATACATATACGTGTCAACAATGAAATCTTCAAAAGTTACAAAAGTTAAAAATCTTTACTGCACAGCCATTTACAATTATTTATGGGTAAGAATATCCAGAACAATGGTAGTACATGTCCGTGAGGCAATTGGATTTCTAGGACTTGCAAATACCAAGGGTATATAAATGGCATTCTTTCTTCGGTGATCTCTGGAGGTGGAGCCTGCAATTCAACACTGAACTTGACCTCTGGATTTCAACTTTCCGCTCTGCAGCATTTGTTGAAAACAATGCACAGTCTAATTGGCTGCAATCGTGTTTGTTCGTCTCCACTTAAGGAATGTTTGTTGCATGTGTTGTTGTAGATGCTAGCCTAAGGGACTACAAGTTAGAATCTGTTGGGACATGTACTTATTCATGTACCTGTACTACTCCTGTAGACTAATCATGTATACTTCTGTGTATTTTCCAAGTGTTTACTTCTACATACAGTGGCTGATCCAGGCGGGGGCGGATCCAGGCGGGGGCGCACCCCTGAGAATCACACATTGAACATACATATCAATATAGCTAGATATAAGAAAAATGTCATCTTCGCCCCCTCTTTTTCCAAATCCTGAATCCGCCACTGGTATAAATACATCGTCAATGTAACATGTACATAACGTTATTCTACTTCATTTTTTGAAAAAGAAGGCAACATATCTTTTTAAAGTTTCATTCCTTCATCAGAGTACTATGGAATAAGAATTTTGTTTTTCTTCATTTGGAACTGTTTTCTGTCATGTGAGATAACTTTGACCAATCCTGGCATGGTGAATTTTGCTTTTGTTTTCTTCTTGATTTCTTAGCTTTTTTTTCTGGGGGGGGGGGGGGGGGGGAGGAGCTCAAGATCCCAGTATTCGATAAGAAGCGCACACACAAAAAAAATCATGACCTTTGTCAATCTACTCATCCAGGAAGTTATTCATGAAGAAACCCCAGTGAAGCATAAATGATGTATGCTTCTCTGTGTAAGCTCCTGTGCTTTGTTTATCGATGGATGAAGGCGGCCATCTTGATTTCTAAGCATGGGCTCACAAACCTCACCTTCTCTGCCTTGGCAAATCAAAATTCCGGCCAGGAAAGTGATAATGGCAAGTGTGTCACATGATCCGGTAGTGTATGTATGAATAATTCCCAGTGGGGTCATTGTACATGAACATGTACACTCTTTGTCAATAAAATGTAAATTTATGACATGGTTATGAATAACGATCTCTAAAGCCTCACTTGGAAAGTTATTATGGTACAAATAAATATCATTCTGCGTATGTGTACATGTAAGTATATAAATGATCTTCCACTAGGGAGTAAACTCCGGTAAACAAAACCATAAAATATAGGCAACCAGTAACATAATACATATTGTTCTTCACTCCTGCATGTACTTCCCACTCCCCCCCCCCCCTCCCTCCCCCCCAAAAAAATTTGTATATTTTCAAGTTCTCCAAATGACTTGTTGGTCCTTGCACATTCTGTCATTTACATGTATGATAATGAATGAGTAGTGAATATGATAAAATTCTGATGTATGTACAGCCAAGCAGGACATAGTACAGATCTATACAACATTAATGCCTACTTGTATTCATTAATCAATTATATTTATAAAATCATTCAGAGTACAGAAAAATATATATACAGGATTATCCGATACATTTATTACATATATGTACAGTGTGTACTAGCACTATAAGGCACATACATGTGATATTCCACAAATACACATGACAGAATTCAAATGAACTTGAGCAAAAAATAACACCAATACACCAATTTAAAGGAAAATCTCAATAGCGTCACAGTGCTTTACTGAACATTCTTTCTACAGCACACGTGCTGACTTGTGCAGCGGACGTCACTCAATGATGCAAGGCGAATTAGTAATTCCTTCCTCTGCGATATAAATACATGCTACCGTGGTGAACTGCATACCCTTAGCACAGGCAGTTCAACATGTGATTAAGAAGGCACAGTTGCATTTCTAGCATGGCTTACATGCAGCATTCTGTACTGTGTGCTTATCTGTCTGCTAGACATTCCCTCCTCTACAATTTAATATAAATCCTTTTTTCTTTCACATGTTAAAAAATCTCTTTAAATCATTTCAAAATTATTTCTTTCCTTATGGTGTATTCTATCATGTTTACATTTCCCTCTGTTCAAATCATACTTCTGCCATACATTCTCAAAATTATTATCTGTTCCTGGTATTTGGAAAGTGATTTGTACAGGCCCAAATACATGTACACCAAAGTTCTTATGTATTTTGATTATTGTCATATACTGGAAAGACAAACAAAAATCCTTTCTTATGAAATAAGATATTTTCCCCTAAAACATATGGTATACACGTACAATGTATATTGCTATTAAAAAAATGTTTCATAGATTCAAACATTTTTAAATGTGTACATGTATGTACCATATCTGTTTTAAGTCTGTGCCTTTGAAATGGTACAGAGAGAAAAATTGCACCAGGTATAAGCAGACCCCTGTAAAACAAAAAGTCAATAAGCCAATATTTTAGCATACAGATATTTGGGTGATTTGGGACAATTCTGACATATTGGAGATTATCATTTTCATATTTTGAATGATGTTCCTATATTTCAATAAAGGCAATTATTGGAAATTTTAGCAAGGATGTAATCATGACAATAGGGAAAATGACATGTAAATCACTGCAAAAATTTCTGCTTATATACAGTATTAGGAAAAGTGGAATATTTTTCATTCGACAAGGAGTATTTTACCTTCTCTCTAAAATGTTCTTCAGGGGTTTTCACGCAAAGAGGCAGGTGAAAATTGGCAACAAAAGGACATACCAAAATATTAATGACGATTGTATCACTCACTCAATCTTCGTTAGGCCCGTTAAAATGCGTATGTAGGCCTCACAATGGATGTTCCTGATGATTCAGACCTAATCATCAGTCATCCTTTCTAACCTTGTGCGATGGTTGCAAGCTATTGATCGACATCTATTCCGTAGTATGCTCATCATCTGATTACTCTTTTTTTCTATGTCCTAATGAGGTTCTCCCTTATACTCTTTCTTTCCCTCCTTTGTTCCCCTTTCTTCCCCCTCTCTCTTTATCTTTAAATCTCTTTCTTTTTGTTTCAATTTCATAATTTATTTTTTGGGGGGAGGGAGGGGGTGCTATCTGTAAATATCTGCCTGTTTTTGTGGCTGTCTGCCTGTCTCTTCTTTTCTCTCTTTTGCTCCAGCCAAATTTTTCTATCTCTCTACCCTTCCCTCCCTCCTCCTTCCTCGCTACCCTCCCTTCCTCCCCTTTCTCTCTCCTCTTCTCCATTTCACTCTCTCTTCCCCTCTCTTCCATTTCTTTCTCTCCTCATCTTGCCCCTCCTCTCTCTCTCTCTCTCTCTCTCCTTCTTTTCTCTTTTGCTCTGGCAGCCAAATTTTCCTATCTCTCTCACCTTTCCCTCTCTCCCCTCCCCTACCCTTCCCTCTCTCCCCTCCCCTACCCTTCCCTCTCTCCTCCTTTCCTCTCTTCCCTTCCTCCCCCTAACCTTCTCTTCCCCATTTCATTCTCTTTCCCCCTCTCCCTTTTCTCTATCATCTTGCCCTCTCCCTCCCTCTCTCTCTCTCCCTCTAATCCTGATACTCTACGGGAGATACAAAACCAGATAGGTACAATTACAAACGATGCACCGCCATGCTAAATAAAAATGCTGAGAATCCTTGCCCAAACCCCCAAACTAACAAAGAAGGAAAAGATTTATTCAGCCTTTAGGCTACTCATTTAGCATGGAGGGAAAAATCGATGCATTCTGCCACCACTGCTGGCAATCCTGACATACAGTGCATAAACATTACCGCACAATAAGCAAGCCTGCATGTACACTTTCTATAGACCTGTTGCTGTTTAGTACATGCACAAAGGCCTAATGTAAGGAACAATGGTGTCTCAATGTACCAAACTGTCCAATTTGAAATCAATTTACACTCACTTTACACTAATTCATGGTACAGTTGTAGGTCTATTTGTTCCAAACACAAACACAAACTTTTAAACTCTGGACTGAGAGTTGAAAACAGAAGGTTCTATTGACGTACATGTACATGTAGGCTTAAGACAATACAAGCAGTATACCGGTACACCCAAGATCAAATTTGTTCTATATAGATGATTGTACTTTTAATTTTTTTGCAAGTTTTAATAGAGCAAGGGATTTTTTAATCTGGTTGTGCCATTTGAAACAGGGATACTTTTCTTGAATTATTAATAACCATTAATTCATCAAAATTGCTGTAAATATTTTAGGCATAATATATATATGTGAAAGAATAGAGTCCAGAAAATAAGTGCAGAGCACATTGCATACCAATTACTATTTAGCTGGTGGATTTCTGTGCCCCCCTCCACCAGAAATTATTGAAGCATGCTTTCATATATCACAGAGCTTTATTTTAATACATTATACAGACTAACGCCAATGCCATGTTAAAATTTACTAGGACTGCGGCAATATCATATACAGAATGCACTTTGTATTCAATGAGGCATTCTATTACTTCATTAAATTTACATCAATATACTCACACGATGAAAATCATTCTTTAATGATCCCCTTTTAAGATCACTGCAGTACTCCACACAGAGCACTAGGAGCGCTAATGTATTACGTTAAAAAATTTAGCTTTTGATGTAGCCTACATACATTAAAGCAAGAACACCTGGGACGACAGGAAAATGGCAGGCTAATTGGTGATAAAATATGATGAGTATAATAGACTTTCTAGGAAAAAGTTCATTCAAAATGAAAAAAAAAATCACACAGACCTATTGAGTTTCTAAACAGAATATTTTTCAGATTCATGAAATGACTTTGGAAACAATGTGTACCATACATGTACCTTATATTAGATCCTGAAATGATGAGGACATTTTAATTACTAGTATCATGGTATCAAAATGCATTAAATTTGAATAAAAATTTCAATTAGTATTGTACAGGAACATGTATGCATTGAATTTGAATAGATGTGCATCATTTTCCAATTAGAGTACAATGTAAAGTGCACATTGTGCAAACAAAAAAGTTCAAAGTCCAGGGAGATAATCTTCTTCACAAGTTTACAGATTAGATTTGGACTTGTTAGATACCGTTATCACATATGTTATAGCAATTTGTCCCCTCTGAGATAAACAAAGCTTGGTAAAAAGAATCTTATAATATCAATATTGACAGTCTGGGACTATTTTTTCCCCTTTTGTTTTTTGTTTTTTCTCTGTGCCTTTTAGAAATGACATGATGGGTGCAGTGTATTCTACAAATGAAATAAATGGTTATCATTTAGTACTAAATCCTTGTCATTTCTTGAATCACAAAGAATACCACCACATTTCTATTTCAGTTGTTTGTGTTCACTTCAAGCAAATGGGTCATGGGTGTTGTTTAATAATTTTGTCTGACAAAGTGCACAACACATAGCTTGAAAGAACAAACAGTAAAAAAGCAGGGGGGGGGGGGGTTACTTGCCTGATATCTATATGAGGGTGTGCTGGACAGCTTTTTTGCAAAAAATTTTAAACAGGGGATATGGTTTTTTGCTGGAAAATCTCAAAACATGCCCCCCACTTTTTAAACATGGGTAACTTCATTGTTCAAAATGATATTCTTGCTCGTATTGTTGCTTAAGTACATACACACCCAAGATACAAATCCCTAATAATGGTTACCCTTTTCTGCAAAAATTACCCTTAAAAAAAGGGTACGGGAATGGAGGGAACGGTAACATCCAAACCAAATCTGAGTTCCCCCCCCCCTTCCCTCCCCCATACAAAACCTGATTTCCAGCTCGTCTTTACACAAAGTAGGCAATGTACATTCTGTAACTGAGGTATATATACATGTACATATCGCACACATCATGCAGTTGGAGCATGGACCCTCTCAACCTGTCAAGCACTATTTGATTTTAGTATAACATGCATTTTCCGTAGATCCAAGCCCAAGTTATCCTCCGCATGGTCTTAAATAGCTTAAAGGGAAAGTCCACCCCAGAAGTTTCACTATTTCAATAAAAGGAGATGAATTGGAACAGCATTTTAAAAAACAAATGAGCAAAATCGGTCAAAGAATAAGAAAATCACACTCATTTACATTTTCTAGTAAATTACTCTCGGCTCTGCAAATTGGCAACACTGATGACATCATATGCGAGCAGCTCTCCATTCACTTTGTACATGAAATTTCACGTTCTCAATTTTCTTGGAAGTACATGTAACACATTTTCTCACCCCACAGTCAAAGTATATTATGTAAAAATCAATTCTTCTGAACATACATTGACTATGGGGGTGAGAAAATGAGCAGGCTCCGTGCAACGAAGATATGTTTATATTGTATGACTAAAAACAAATGTATTTAACCTTCTAATTCTGTTACCCTTATGAACGTAATATTGATTATAAAGCAGTTTGTTTATACAATGTCCACTGAGGCTCGAATCTGGTTACAAACCTCTTAGCACGGACCATAAGGCCTCACTGTTCTTTTAATACTGACAGTTAACATAGGAAACAATGAATAGCCTGGAAAAATCAATTCCTGAAGTGAGATCAATCTCAGGAATCCTTCTCTAAATCTCATCTCAATAGGCCAAATCTTCTTATTGTCCAAGCAGCCTGCTACAAACCACAACAATGTGGGAAGCTTTAATAGGAAGAACAAATGCACTGGCCTGATAAGGTGGAGTTCAATGAAAAGATTAAGTTCAATGAACAAAAGAAGTGTGGAACTGTTATTACTGCTCACACAAAGTCAATTGACCCAAGAAGGTTGATTAAACCTGGTCTATATACATGTAAGTAATCTTCAGTGTGTGAATATTAGCTGTCTGGGGAACTCATTTTCAAGACGTGCATGTAATGATGCAGATCACAAAAATTAAACTGTCATAATATAGGCCTGTAATGTTGGTGAGGTTCACTGATGGAGCGAAAGTGTCGGTTAGGGGCATCACGCTGATTTTTATTTATTTAAAAAAAATATTCTATATGTACATGTACTTCATATTTCTATATCGTTACAATTTTATTTCTATGTTTTTTATTTTTGGCTTTTTGTTCATTCATGTGATTTACTCTGATGAATGCATGTTGAAAAGCTTTACAGTACATGTATGTGTGTGTTCATTTTCCGGAAAAAAAAAAAAAAAATCCGACACTGCTCTCCAGACTCAACTGGGAAATCTCAATTTTTAATGTTATTTTTAGATATATGAACAGGTCCTAATAATTACATTAATTTGTTTGTAATAAATTAAATATACATTTTATCCATGGAATATTCCTAGTTGAGAAAATCAGGCATGAACCATTAATTCTCACAAATACATGTACATGACAAGTAAAATTCTAAGAAATTCCAAAGCAAAAATAATCACTTTACAATTAGAAGCAAGTAGTGATACATATGCAAAAGAGCTCCTAAAAAACCTTTCATGCTTGGTTTTTTAGACCTAAAATGTCTGAACACGAGGCAGTCAAGTTCAGTTTTGCTTTTACATGTAACCAAAGAAGCCCTAAAAAGTAAGATTTTACTTTGTGTCTCCAGGGCCTACACAAACTGGAATAAGGCCAAGCATGGAATCAAATCCTTAAAAATTCCTTTTCAAGGGGATAGCTCTTTTTTCTGTAGTCCCTTCCCATTGTTCCTGTGTTGACATACGCAACTTACACCCTACTTCAATTCCAAAAACCCTGAACAGAGAGAATGGTAACACCTCTCAGCCTATTGTGGGGTAACATGTCATCACTTTCAAAAGCAAATAGACCGGTGGCACAGGAGAGATCAATCGTGATTTACCAGTCTCAATCCCTGTCAAACATGTGTGTTTTGGGCACTTTCCAGGCTGGAATAGGTTCACTCAGGTGTAGTCTGAGTGTTTTGCACCTTAGCAAAAACACAGTCGTAAACCCCAGCAAGACCCAACACTATTCAAAATGCAATTGAGTATCAAAAGGATAAAAAGCGATTCTCAAAAAAACAAAATCTAATTTTCTTATTCACCATGTACATGTACAGCGTAGTATGAGTTTTGACAGTTTATCTAATGATGCCCCCTCCCAATAAAAAGAAGTAAATATGTAAATGTATGCCTTATAGTAAATTACGTAAATGAATAACTAAATAAACAAAATAAACAAAAACATGACAATGAAATGATGTAAATGAACACATAAAATTATATCGTATTTCAAAAGCAAGAAACACTGCAATGGGAAACTAAGAATCTACATTCCACTTCATGAATACATCAAAGACACTGATGACTTTCAAAAAGCTCCAAAATTTTTAAAAATTATGTAAATTCCCATACAGGCTTCTCACCAGGATTTTCTTTACGCATGGTGGAAATGCAACATTCGGCATGCAATGATGCAGGAAAAATTTACGCATGGTATAGAAAACGGGAACGCGTGACTTTGCTTAGGTAGGGTAATGGCATTGTACACCTTCATGGTTAAATTTACGCATAGTGGCATTTCCCCTTCTAAATTTTGCACATGGTGGCAGAAATGTTTCTAAAATTTGCACATGGTGGCCATGTGTAAAAGCCCTGGTGAGAATCATGGATCCCATCAAAATTAAAAGATAACTCTGTTTTTCAAGGATACATTTAGCATTTAAAGATTTAAAGTGGGGCGATGCTAAGAATAAAAAAACAAAAAATTGAAAAAATAAAAAATAAAACACAAGTATTTGTTACACTATAAGACTTGAAAGAATAGAACAAAGGTGAAAACTAGATGCGACATTTTGTGTCAGATGACACAAATCATTCGAGTTCAAATCATATCAATTTATCTCATCTTCCTTTTACATGTACATGTACATTTTTTTGTCACAATCTGAAGCACATGATTTTTTTTTCATGATTTAAAATTTCTATTTACATGTATGTCCTCTATTCCTATGAAATATCAATGAGAAGAATTCCTCAACATGTATGTGAGATGAGGCTTGTAACCTCCAGCACTGTGAACTGCAAATACATTTTTAATTGGACCTTAGAATTGCACTGCAAACACTTGATGAATGAAATGTGAAATTAGACTTGATAGCCAGTCAAACTCGCTTATGGCTGAAAAAGAGGATGAAAGGGATGACTTTGGAAAAATGTGAATGGCTCGAAAAAATGCAGTCAAGGATATTTGGGTAGTCTGTCGGCAAGGACAATGATGGTGTATTCGATCATTTAAATTCCTCTCACTTTCTAACAAAGTAAAATGTACATTTAGTGGGTATTATGTAATTATTACCCGAGGTATTTTTTTTTAATTGAAAGTATTTTATAAGGAGAAGGGTGGTGATTCAACAGAGTATGTAAGAATCCTTCTCTAATTACAGTGGACCAACAAAAAAATTTATTATTTGTAAAACAAAAAGTAACCAAAAATATACATGATGGGATTGGAATGCAACTGGCAGCAGACATCTCCATGTAGCTTCTGAAAATATGATAACCATTGGAAAGCCCTCAGGAAAATATTTTTTTCCCAGCATAGATAATCCAAGAGAAGATCCTGTGAAATAACAGTGTGATCTTAAACTGATATATTTTGCATTTCTAGTGATAATTTTAACAATTCATGAAGTTCTACAGACAATCATTATGTTTTGATGCATATGTGGAATGCCTAATTTTCAACCTGCAATAGTTTTTCCCTACTCCCTTTAAATCATGCATGTTTGCACAAAATCCTTTTCATTCATCGAAAAAAAGAAAAGAAAGATATGTAAATGTCAATCACTGCTTGACTGTAAGATGACTGTTCAAAGAGGAAAATCATGAGAACTCCAATGAACTCACCAAGGAGAGCTTGAAAGAGGCGACTTTTGAAGATGCGGATGACACGTTCGATGGCGTTGCGAAGAGGGCGGTCCCCCGGAGCAGTCAACTTGGAGTGGTACTCCTCCAGGAGCTCCAAAGCCCTGGAGGCTTCTGCAGAGGTTTGAAGGAGCAAAAAAAAAAAAAAAAAAAAAAAAAAAAAGGAGTAGGGGAGAGGGGAGCAGACAAGAGAAGGGGAGAGAGAGAAAGAGAAAAACACAAATAGAAAGATGGGAAATAGAATAGAGAGGGGAAAGGCAGAGAGCAGAGGAGAGAGGGATATGAGAAAAGGGAGAGAAGGAAAGGAAAAGGGAGGGAGAGGGGGGGGGAGGGGGAGAGAATTAGGCAGTAGAGGGAAAAAGGGGATGGGCAGAAAGGAAAAAGAGGATGGTGACAGAGTGATAGGGACAAATGAAGGAGTGGCACAGAGCAAGAGAGCCAGGGGTAAGAGAGGATGGAGAGGGGAGAAAAACACAGAGAAAAAAAATGAATTGATCAACAACTTCAGTACGATTCGAGAGAAAAGTACAATTGAATGGGGTCAAGATATGTGTGCAAACAGTTTGCCCTAGAAGTGTAGTGCTTTCACAACAATATGCAGGCTACATGAATAAGGTGTGACTCATGATCTACAAAATCACTCAATACAAAAATAAAACACTTCAAAGTTATTGATCAAAAAGTGACTTGGAGAAGAAAAAATCTACAACTTGGTTCACAGTAAAATAATTCACTTTTAAAGAGTAAGAAGATCTAATGTAGGCAACCTGGTTTTAGCTAACTGTTGTCGAATTCATACACAGAATGTGACTCATGAAGCTTTTAAACAGAGAAAGAACATGCATTTCTAAAGTGACCAGACAGAATATGCCAATGAATAAGCGCAGCTCCATGTAACTGTTTTTCTGAGAGGTCCAGATTACAATTTTTTTGTCTACATTAGCCCAATTACCGTAATGTAAAAATATTAAAATTTTGGGGATCTAGTCTATGAATTCTGGTGCAATGTGCCCAGAGCAGTGGCGAGCACCTGTTGGTGCTTAACACTGCAGTAGGTTTTCGTAAAGCATTTGTGGCAGAATAGGCAGATGATACCGGGAATTGACGGTGTCACAAAGCAAGATTCTCTCTAAACTTACGCCTGCGTATGATGGTCGTATCAATCGCATTGACATCGTCCTCATAACTCGAATCAGACATGACTGTAAATTCCTGCACAAACGTATCGTTAAACTTCAAAATCCACTTTGCGCCGGCAAGAGACCATGGTTTTGTGACCACTTGTATAAACTTGGTACCTCTACAAACTCTCCTAGTTGTCTGAAGTCTGATACTTGAAAACTCTTTGTTTATCCAGGCTACTTGCTGTCAAAGTTCGCACGTGAACTGCATGCGATTGGCTGATCAATAAGATTGGTTAATTATTATGTGTATCAAGAACTGATTTTGTTTACGCACGTGCACCAGTAATAACTGTGACTCACATTACTTTATTTAACCCATAGCAGTACAGAGCTTTCTTGATGTCTAAATTAATCATCTTCAATCCTCAAATTGGCAATACAAATCATTTTTTCCACGTTTTACATAGCTTGAAAAAAATAAATATGGATATAACATGAACCAAAATGAATCATAATTGTAAAGTTGAATAAAAAATTGCCAATTTGAACACCCCTCGGAAAGAGGAATTATATAATATTTACTGCATTGCAAATTTAGGAAGAGTAATGATTAGTTACAATTAAATTGCTCTAATTTAAGAATGCCACACTATACTGTTCTGGAAATTTTTCAGTGAATTTTTATCTTTCTGCTCATGTATAGTGTATAATGCCAAGCATTGATTCTGGACCAACAGATACTGCAAAAGCATCTCCGAAAGGAGACACTGTACCTCTATCGGTTAAAACAACAATCCTGCTGAGAACACCCCTACATGTATGTCCTGTGCTGCATGACATACAAAACTGTTCACATTCCTGTCCTATGCAAGATAAATTGTGATGATAAACATATTTTTATAATTGAGAGAAAGGAGAATGCCTAATAAAAACATGTACAGTACATGTATGTACATGTAGGCCACTGTAGGTGAATGTATGTCTACATGATGTACATGAAATAAAGTGAGGTCCATTCACATGGGCTGTTTAAAAAGTATCCCTAGGGCTTAGGTAAAACAAAACAAAACAAAAACAAAACAAAATTTAAAAAAATAAAACCTTTTTGCCCTGACAACGTACATGTACATTGTGTAGGTCTACATCTCTCTTGACCATTTCACCTACTTATTCTCTGACATCCCAATTCCAAATTCAAAAGTTGTTACTACAGAATTATAGAAAATGAAGAATGGTGCAATGATAGGGGAGGCTCTTGAGCACCCCCCCCCCCATTGAAAAAAAAGTTGCCCCTTCACAACATTTGCTTAATCCCAAATGGCAAGACAAAACAGTAATTTTCTGTCATCTCCCATCTTCGTGTCAGAAAGAGTGGCTCAAAGATGACATTGAAAAGTGACACATAACTACTCCTGGATAAGTACAGTGTGACATACTACTCTCCAAAGACCCCTCCCCTAATCAAAGTAGGTCATTGACACTCACCCCACCCATGTTGTCTTGCCAGACAGGATACAGGATATGACTAGTAAGGTTTCATACAACACACAATCCCTGTTTCAATAACAACCAGCTTGGGAAACATGGATCACTGGATCTACAAAACTTGAACAGCAATGAAGTTCTATTACATGAATATGGGAGATATGCCATCATTTGGTAGTGTTTTTTCTTGTGTGTGTACTGATATTGCATACATGTAATTTTGAATTCTTCTCTTTTTAAGCAAAGGTATCATGAAAAGGGATACTCTATAAGGCACTATCCTTGCTCCAAAAGCACCCAGCGTGGAGAAAGTTTACAGTTAATACAAAACCTGAACAGCCATCAAGTTTTACTAAAGGTAGCCTGCAGCATACATGCATACATCACATGCATGCTTTGTTCAGATACAATTCATTTAACAACAAAAACAAATAAACAAAACAACAAACAAACAAAACAATGTACATGTTTGCCTAAAGTTCGAAGGAAGCTTTACACTGTAGGAAATTGGAAAATAGTAAACTATAATCAAATTAATTGCCATTTTGAAAGCAACTGAAAAAAATATAGCCAATTTGCTCTGATTTTTCATGAAGGCTATCTAACGCTGAGATTTCAGCTATTTGGTGTAGTAAAGTCTACAGTTCAAAACACAACTCACAGCATATTATGTAAAAAGAGAAATGTGCATTGAGCAATTAAAAACAGATTCACAATGTGTATCAAATCATTGATATTTTGCATTACATCTAATTTCTAACATAAGTTAAAATCTACAGCAATCTGCATACATGTTCATAAATATTCATTGCTAATACATGCACATCATAAGCCTAAATAACTAGGGGGGGGGGGGGAGAGAAGCGGTGCTCTCCCCCTCCCCCCTTTCACACATACATTTTGCTGTCTAAAAAGTCCGCTCCATTGTGTACAAGTGTTAATCACCAAAACAGGCTAAATCTGGAATGCAAAGTATGCGAGTCCTGTACTAAAATAAGATGGTTTGTGGGGTCATCAGAGGTCATGGGCATTAAACCCTGCACTATTACTCCATGGAGGGGATTTCTGAAAGTGAAATGGGTGTGTACGGTACAGTCACTACAGTGTACCTTACATGCCTGTACCAAGGAGTTTAAATCTGTTTTAAACTCCTTGCCTGTGCACATGGAGATATGCATGCTGTACATTGGCACAAGCTACAATGCACGTACATGTACAGGTAAGCTATATGATGTATCAGATCTGTACTACTGAAGACTCATCTTTATAACAAACAGCAGTCAAAGAAAGATGAAAATGAAAGCATTCATTGTGCAATTATGTTTTGCATAACTAAAGAATTATCCTTTCTTTTACAATATTTAATGTACATGTGTACATTGTGTACTTACATGTTTTCAAAACTGTACACCATATTGGAAAAAAAAGGGGGCATGCATAATGTATATGCACATGTATGTGTACAGCTCATACACCAAGAGACTTGCATAATCTACCAGAATCAAAACTTGTTAACTAGTACAGTACATGTATATGCCGTACTGTACGGTAAGTTCATATTTTGTCTACTCTGGCACATACATACATGTATATACATGTATGTATAGTAGGCTTATAAAGAGCTCTGCATTCTTGTAGGAAATGTTATTCAACAAGTCCTTGCAGTTGCACCAAAAGAAATTTTTAAAAGTATGATCAAATGTATGAATCCATTCTTGTCCTAGGCTATGTTGTACATACACCTGTACATGAATAAAAACATTCCAATGTCGTGCAAGCCCACATTCCTAGCCATGCTTTGCCACAAACCTTGCGCAAACAACATGTAGGCTTACACTACTGGTACATTTCAAATTGTTCTGTGAGTGTGGGCTAATGCTTGAGGGGTTGCACCAAATGCCAACTGAATTCTACATGGGAAATTGAATCAACATTTATCGAGATAGATGGTGCGCCAATCTGAGAGAGGGAGGTATAAAGAGATAGAGAATGAGAGAGAGAGGGTGAGAGAGGGGGAGAGAAGGTGGAAGAAAGAGGGAGAGATACAAGTATCAAGACAGATGATGTACCAATCTGAGTGAGGGAAAAGGAGAGAGGAAGAAAGGGAGAGAACTAAAGAGAGAGGAACAGAAAGTGAGAGAAAGATAGAGAGGGAGAGGAAGGGAGAGAGAGAGAGAGGGAGAACTGTGTGCACAGAACACAGAGGAGCTCTGCATCCTGCATCCTGGACTGCATCTCAATGAAGAAGGGCAATCAACGCAAGATTGGAGCCCAAATCTGTGTAACTCATATCAATTCCCCATGTCTATTTGCCAGCCCGCCGCAGAAAAACATTTCGATTGAAATGGAGACGAAATCTTCAAATCATTTACTTGTCACAGGGACAAACCCGGGTTGCAGAGAGAGGTTACGTACAGGCAAAGGCCATTTTTAGTGAAAATATGAAGCATCCCTGTGATGAATTGGACAGGTTTTGCTGGAGAGTACTGTGGGAGAATTTGAAGTTTGCATTGATTAATAACAATGCATAGGCATTTTAAAAACAGCTTATGATACAAGCAGTATTTGTATTTAAGGGAAATAATCAGTTCTAACATCAATGAACATATTCAAAGGGCAGCATCTATATTCTAACTTTATAAAGGAGACTGAGAGGGCCTACAGTTTAACTTCATCACTAATTCATAAATTTCTACATGTACATGTAATACACTTTTATGGGCAGCTAGATTCAAACCCTTATTTTCTGACAAGACAGGTCCAGAAAAACCCATCTACTTGTAAGTATGAACCTGCTTTTAAAAACATCTTCTTCTTGGGAATACTCCTCAACGTTCTGTCTGAGAGTGTGAAATCCGCGAATATTTCTGCATTAACAGTACACTATTCGGTGGCCTTAACAACCAGGTTTCTTTTTAAAAATAATGCACGGTGCAATTTAAGTTTTATTGCCAATTTTTGCATGCCAAAAAAGGAACACACCTCCTTTAAACATTCACACTCCCAGCATCATCCATCAAACAGGCTTTCATGGTGACAGGCCCCCGAGCACACTTTCACCTGTCCAGTAATGTTCTCAATGATTACACATCGGCTAGCCGATAACCCACCTAATTTCAGGAGGCAGGTTATTTTCTGCAGCTGATCCAGCCCATAAATCTTATAAAATGCTGGGTGTAAAGTGCAAATGTCAGCGTAAAATGTGTTGGTTGATTATTTCTTCTACTGCTTCATAGCAATCCATAATAATTTTTCATGAACTTTCATTCAGTATATTACAAATTTAACCCTGATACTCTGATATGATATAACCTGTGTATTACGGTAAGTGTACCGGTACATGTCAGTTACTTAGTATAACGCCAGGAATAAGTTCGATTTTGAGAAAAATATGACTACGAATGCTTGTAAGAACGTCTTGATCAATTGATCAAATTTGCAACTATAATTGAACGCACCACATACATGTACAGTACCCACGCCAGCCAGGCATTGGTAAGCATGCAGTGCATGATCAATATTCCTCGACATGAAATCTTATGAAATTGAATTCTTGTCATATAATTGTTTATACATGTCTGTATTATGATGGAAAAATTGAATAGGTCTTCAAATAGCAAATATTTATAATTTTCTATCACCCCCCCAAAAAAATTGTACAGTAGTACACTGTACACCTTGTCTCGATCAAAGGTGAGCTAACTATACACAGCGCTGTTGCAAAGCGACAGCGCTGTACAAGCGGGCATAGGAAATCACTGCGAACCCGCTGCAAAAATTGCGACAACATCGCGTTTGTGATGAAGCTGAATTCTCTCAGCTACAAAAGTGACATTACCTTAAAATTGAATGTTTGATACTTTGATTGATGTTTTTTCACTTCTCATATTTATTTTGACAACTTAAAACTTACCATAAAATGATGATTTATTGCTTCATCTGCACTCCGAAATTTTGATCTCTTCGCTGAGGGTCAACCAGAAGTTCGACCCCTCGCACATAAAGTCTATGTGTGCAAATGCCAAATACCTTCCGGGATACCGAAAGGGTTCGCAAAAATTTTGTGTGTGTCCTTGTCCGACGCCATGCGGGTCTGGCTAAAGATCAGCAAAAGCTGAATGTACACTGTGTACTTCATTACATTATCTAGGAATCCCTGCTGAACCATGGAACAAGGATTTGAAGAGAAAAAAAAAGTATCAAATTTGTTTGCCCCAAAGGGTAACACCCTTTTTCAGTACAAGTATCTGGCAAGTCCTGGTGATGCAGGATTTATTATCATTAGGATATGCATGAACTTGAACATAGTATGTAGTTAGACAATTTAATAAAGACAAGAGGAAAGGGTTTCAAAATGTAGAATACATGTGTACAAAATTGAGAGATAAAAAAGCAAGTAGAATAAAATTCCACAATGAAGTGTTGGTTTACGAGTACATGCATGACTTGAAATTTCAATTTCACCTCAATAATAGTAAAATTCAAGATTTATTTGGTGAATGACTCACTTGGACAGAGCAACTTTTTATTATAGATAACTCTGTACTTCAATGTAGTACCCATTTAAAGATACACTGTACACATGCCATTATTGTCATCATCAATATCATCGTCATTACATGTATGCTCATTACTATTATGAATAATAATTATCTTTTAAGTTTTATTTCTACTCTTCCTCCTTTTCTGCCTTCTCTTCTTCTTCTTCTCATCCCCATTCATCACTGGTATATTTATACATGCAGATTAAATCTCTGAAAAATTAAAACATTTTCTAAGGTACACTTCAATTTTTTTCCTTGAAAGTGAGACAATATTATACTGATAGTGTGGCACTGACTAAGCAAACTTCCTTTTCTCTCTCTCTCTTTCTAAATATACATTATCTGTCTCTACATGTAGTATTAAGTAAATAATTAATGTTGGTGAAGCGTGATGGGACAAACTGTCACTTTCGAGGTGATCTGGATGTAGCTATCTTTCTGAAGCAAATCTAAATGTACATGTACATACTCTTATCTTTCCTCAGCGAAGATAGCATATACATTCAGATCAACGAGGAAGTGATAGTTTGTCTCATTGCCTTGAATGAAAAGGTGATTATTTGCTTTATATTCCACATCTGAAACCATTTAACTGCAAATAGAAAGAAAAGAATATTTATGAGAAAGAATTCGGTTTACAAATCAAGGTTTAAAAACAGGGAAAGAAGTTCCGACTGTGCTGCATATGCCCATTTCTAGCGCATATCTTGTGACAGAGTAGTGCGCTCGGGACTTGCTTTCTTTGCCTCAGCTCAACAAGTGAATATGTGTATACTGTGCAAGTTACAATGTGAATGTGATATAACAAAAGAAGCAAAACAAGTAATCTTTCAGTGATGTCACGCTAGCTGCACAATGGTACATTTTGGATGGTACGCATGCAATGGCTCCCATAGACATGTACATGTATACAAGCTTAGTGAGAGGCATACTAAAAAATCGCACATACCGTACTGAAAAATATTGGTAAATTAACATGTTGTGACTATGACTCTATGGACTGAAGAGATCAGCGAAACACTCACCTTCGAGTACAACTGGGCAAAAGTGAAACAACGGCTATGATTTATCATGCGATTATTTTTTGACCAATCCTACAACTTTATAAGAATATTAGCACTAAGTATCATGAAATCTGTGACTGACCCATTCAATGCCGTTTATTTTATCAGTGCTCTTGACAGTATTCTACTCCCATAGTCTAGACTTTGTACACAATGCAAGTGCACACACACTGACACAGGAAGAGAGGTGACAGATTTCACGATTAAGCTGCAAAATTCTTAGTAGATCCTATGTGGAATATTATAAAATCAACTAGGTCTACCAAGAGACTAGACCTCTAATTAGATTCTAGACCCCCTAATTATTTTTTTTTTCAAGCACAACACTAAACAGCTAGATCTAACTTTACAGTTAATATTGTTAGGTCATGAACTATCTGAAATTTACGGTTTTAAGGGACCTTACAATTACTAAAATTAACCGTTTAAAAAAAAATAGTGCCCAACTCCAGACAGTTTTAAAATCATTATGACTGATGATATGCACGATGAGATTCCGCGTTCCGGTAGACTACAAATTGGAGTACAAACAAACAAAAAATGTGACAAACTCCAGATTTCTACCAACCTTGCTTTCGAACAGGCATGTTCACTGGAAAATCCACCGTTGATGGAGGAAGGATTCAACAAAAGAGGAAAAATCCAAAGATAATCCACAAATTTTGGTCGAAACAGGAGTCTGGCCTGGTCTCTTGTTACATGCAACAGATGAACAGTTGCCAATGTCTATCAGCGAACGCTAGTGAGACTTTGTGCCTGGACCAGCGGGGTTGAAACAGTTAGTACTGGCTACGCCTTTCGTTTATCTGGCTGCTCTTTTCGGAGGGCGTTACTCCACCTTAAATATCCAAGAAAACAGCATTGAAATCCAGAATAAATGAAGAAATCCGTGAAAATATGATCGTAGATGGTTTGTATGATTTATTCAGAGGACGAAATATCCAAATTATCATGAAAACCTCAAAGGCAATCGCTTGTTGTTATTTACAGACGAAACGAGAAATCGCTCGAATGACAATATGGCGACCTTGTAAATGGCGATCACGTGACACATGACCTGGATAATTTCCGCATGTTTGTGTTTCGTTTCAGTTGAAATAAACCCTTGTGCATATACTGGAGGACAGCAATGCCAGTGGTGAGTATTTGGTGAAACGTGAAAGGGAAATAAAGATATCGTATGAAAGCTGTAGAGGTTATGGAATTTGCTCAGGAATTGCGGATGCCAGCCCATACAATGGCAATGCAATCCCTTGGGCCTTGGCCTATCTCAGTCCCACTCGTAGAAATATGCGTAGGTCTGTTACTTCAGCCGCCAGAGTCCGGGTGTCCAACAATTATTTAGGCCTACTTTCCATTTTTAAAAACGTGTTTACCTCGATTTATTAAATCGAAACGAGCAATTTAATACCAGTAAAGAGTCAGTTATCTTGCCATCACTTATACGCTTTCAAAGTCAAAGACATAGACTAGGCTACTCACTAACGTTAGGTAAAGTTTAACATCTGATTTTAAGTTCAAACATGTCAAAAGCTCAACTCAGACTCAATTTTTATTTTAAGAAGAATGTTCTAACTTCTGTTGTTTTGTTTTTGTTTTTGTTGAATATTAACATTAACTCACTAACATTTACATTGTAACGTTAGAGCAAATGAAATGTTTGTGTTGCTGTTGGGTTCACAAGTTGTATTTTGAAGAGACAAAGTAATCGAGTCCGTGTAAGTCGCGTTACACATGGTCATGGATATTTTCATTGCGCTTAAGCGAATACAGACTGAGCTTTAAACCCTAGCCTAGGGCTAGGCTGTATAATAAACACTATACCTTACCCTAGATCTTATCCTAAACCTAACATAAATCCCCACTGAAACCCAGATTCTTATCGAATGTTTAACGAAATAAAGCCCGAAGCAGTCGTCACTGAAGCATATGTTGTGTCACTCTTTGAAGGTGTTAATTAATCACCTGTATTTCTATTCCTTTTTTAGATAGGGCTCAAGTCCCAAAGATGAATAAAGTTCTGGTCACATGATAACACTGTGAAAGAAACTGTTTCAAAACATGGTGGGAACCGGGGGGGGGGGGGGGGGGGGGGGGGGTCACTTTCATTGAAGAGTGGACGGCATCCGCGAGAATCGTCCTAAAAAAAGCACCCTAAATGAGGATTCAAGGGCACGTTGCTAGGACACCCTCACGGATTTTGTGCAGATGCCCCAGATTTGCACACCCTAAACAGGGATTTCATTAATTGTTGGGATATTTCATACCCTAAACCAGGATATTCCCATTTTCATACCTTGAGAGTGATAGTGGGGTACATATACATGTAGTATTGAGGATTTGGGTTCGGGTTCGAGATGCAGGGTTAGGGATAACATTTCGAATTTGGACTTTTTATCGTGTTGGCTTCTAATTCTCTTTATAGGATTTTCCGTTTGTCGTTCTTGTTCCAGTCGGTCCCGCAGTCGGTGCAAATTACATACCTTTTTCGCGTTTTAGATTATCGTGATTTAGATACCCTTTTTTTTCATTTTTCGGCGTTTTTGACACCCTATTCGCGTTGTGCACATACCCCTGAAAAAAATACCCTTTTTCCGCATTTTTTTTCTCGCGGATGCTGTCCACTCTCCAATGGAAGGGGTGATTAATTAGGAAATTGAAATTACCCTGAGGTTTTCAATCATCACAATGTTAAGGAACCAACTTGAACTTGTTGAAAAATGCATGAACTTCTCACTGGTATATGGGACTACAGCGCAGTACACACAAAACACATAGAACAATTCGTACAAACAGTTGGGAAGTGCTTCAATGGGATTTATAGTACACAACAAGAGCTTTTTATAGCTATAACTTTCGTATTACTTACAACTGAAAGGTCGTTGGTACCTCAATTTGTAGGTTTTTACATGCAGATCAATATGAAACAGGTCAAATTTGTGTATTTTTTGTATGGAAAAATCTTCACCTTGTTTGGGTTTTACATAGACAATTGTTCTTTGTGCAAAAGTTCATGTTTATATTTCAGCCGTTTCTTGTCACTTTTCGAATATGATGGCTTTTGAAGATTAGTCCTTGTCAGGGGACATTTCTAATTCTACTACGATATTCTTCTAAACTGACATCAAAAGACTGAGAAAGCTTAAAGATTATTGTATCTTTCACCTCCTCCGAGAACTCGAGCTTCTCTTTAAATACAGAGTACATACATTTAAAGGTTTCTAGAAGGTACAGGTTTTTCCTCGATTTGTACTTGCTTACATAGTTCTTAGATGAAATGAATTATGAAATGAATTGTCATTCAAGGAAATTATAGGTCTATTTGATTATGTTTAAATTTGATGTATTTTGCTTGTGTGATACAGGACTGATCTGTTACAATGGCTACATCACCACAGCCAAAGGAACAACGGGAAGTCATCTCAGAATCACAAGCACTGAAGGAACAGTCAGACGCCATCAGAGCTCTGGGATCACAGAAAGCGTAAGTTTAAGAAATCCTCTCTGGGGGGATGTTTCATAAAGCTTTTCGTATATGTCTGCATATTTACTTTTCACTGATTTGATCTATAAAGATTGAGAATCCCATTTGGCTTTTCGTAAAGTTACGCATGACTTTACAAACAACTTGTATATGAAGTGCCAAATGGGATGCCCAAAGTTTTCCTGAGGTTTTTTTCAAAGTCTGACTGCCTTTTCCATTATGTCAATTAAATTGTGGCAAAAATATACTTTGCAATTAAAACGTTTGTAAACAGTAGTAATATTAATCTATGTCTGCATATTTACTTTTCACTGATGTGATCTATAAAGATTGAGAATCCCATTTGGCTTGGCATATTCCAGTCGTTTCTAAAGTCATGTGTAACTTTTACGAACAGCTTTATGAAACACCCCCCTGATATCACTTATCAATTTCATGAATCGCAGCTGGATTAAGAGCATAAATTATGCCAAAATTAGATTATTTTCATGAAAAAGTGGGGTATTACTGTAGATGTTTAAGCCCAAGAACAGCATCGTCCGCTCATTCTGTCCGTTCTTTCTTTGCTGATGGATTTTGTTCCCAATTAGTTCAAATGAACTTTGAGAGTCAAGTTTTGAGATGTGGGTCTTTGTTTGAACTGGGACCATTATTCCATAGTTTGTCAGCACAACCAATAAACCCAAAATTTTTTTGAAGTTTCATGATCCACGCATCCAAATTTAATATTGATACTTGCAGAATTCCATGATCAACATGTACATTTAACCTATTTGATACAGTAATTTGATGTTGGTATAACTTGCATTTTCAATAGTTTCCATATTATCCCAGGCTTATTATTCAGCAGGTTCAAAACTTGTGTGTTAATATCTCATGCTTTCCATCAAGTTTCGTATTCTAAAAATGAATTTTTAAGAAAGTGATTAATGCTTATGAGTTTTCATAATCCGTGCCGAGAATGCATTGTAATTAAGATTTCACCCTTCTTTGCCAGATGGCCATTCTTGACCGGAAACCCCCTTGTGGCCTTCAACACCGGTCTTGTGGGTCTGGTATCCAACTCCTTCTTCCGCCGGATGCTGATGGTGAGACATGGACTCTTCCTCTCCAGTCTCCCCATGGCTGCTATACCAGGCATCACCATCACCCTCCTCTACCCAACCCTCATCAGCACCCCGATCCTTGTAGGGGACCTGCAGTGCCCCCTCTGTGCCTCTTTGAGGGGTGGTGTGATGGGTCTAACTCTGGGTACGTTTTGAAGAAAGTTCTATGTACTATTTTAAATATAGGCGTGTTACTCAACCATCACCACCACCCTCCTCTACCCAAGCAGGAATCTCTCCTTGACATATTCCTGGGATTCTGAAGCACCACACTATGCTCATTTCACAGCAGGCATGAACAGTTCCATGCCAAGAACCCTTGGTGAATCAGGCAACCCTAACTTACATGTATCTCTACTCTAACACTAACTTTAAGACTAACCCTAATCCTGAGGCTAATTCTAATTACCAGTAAACCTCATTCTGGTTTCTCCTTTCTAGAGTATACCTTCTAAGCAAATTTGCTATTAAGTTGCCTCTTTCTAAAAGAAGTTCTCTGTTGATTGTGTTGATCCAAGAACAAGGACAGTGCATCAGAGGTTTTGTATTGTTGTCTCTCGGAGAAGTCTTGGGATAGCCAGTTTCCCGTCAGATGCCTCTCCCTTTCCTCAGGCTTGATGCTGCATGGACAATGGCAACATTTAGTTAATTAGTATAATTTAATTTAATAACGTTTGATCGCGGTACTTGACAACACACGTCATTTACCCAGCTCATGATATGCGCGATTTTGATTATGTTGACAATGTCTAGCAATGTTCACAGGTTTGGGGAACCGGAGGTTTGATTCTCTCAGGAAAGACTCCAGTTTCTCGTTAGACGCCTCTTCGTTTCCCCAGGCTTGGCGCAGCATTGGTATCAATGACATTTGAGTTTATCGAATAATTATTTTACCCAATCTTAATCTTTGTAAGTTTCTTGTTTATACATATCGTGGACGCTATATGCATAGTGACTTTGAGTCGTTTGAATTTTTGCTTACTTTACATGAATTATTTACCCTTATTTCGGGGAACGCTGTTCCGGTTTACGCCGGTTCTCTCCCCGGCTCAACGCGCCTATCGCCCCGGCAACACATCCGGGTGCCTAAGGCAATGGCAGCGCGGCTCGCAGGGCTACCCCACCCACCAGAGCACATCCGGGTGCCACAGCCAATAGCAGTGCGGCCAGCAGCGACGTGGTTATCCAATCACGGGGCACATCCGGGTGCAAGCAACCAGCGTGACGGCTATATAAGATGCACTCACGCATCAGCGTCCACATTGCCTGATGAAGGCTAGCAGTTTGCAGCTGAAACGTTGCAATCGTCCAGTTTGCTACTTCGTGTGACAACTGATTATTCTCTACCACTCTGTATAGTAGTCCACGATGATCAACCTCTTCCGTTCTATGGACAGTGCACATAGTCATTTAAAAAATTATGTTTTATGAAAAAATTATTGTTTCACTTGTAGTTCCAACCTATTGTGCAGAACACACATTTTTTGGCAGGAGTTCCCTGCTCAATATAGGGAAAGTTTTACAGGCAATGTAGGATGTGGAGGACATTTAGTAGGAGGAGAACTGTTTAAGTTGCTGTGGCTTATACTAATTTTATTCTAGAGAATGAATTCATTTCTCGCTGTCACTTCTGTTTTCTTTATCACAGGTTCAGTATACCCCTTTCTCCTTGCTATCCCTCTCAATTCCGCCCTGGCCATCAACTATGGCACCATGGAGGTCCCTCTCTTCTCCAAGAAGTCATTTAGCTTCAGCGAAGCCCTCAAGTTCTGGCAGAGGAAGATGCGTTACTTCAAGGGACAGTTCATCAGTATTGCCATCTTCCAGACATTCTTGTTTGCATTCGTGGCAGACAGACAGTTCACACTGGCACGCACGGAACTGGACGTGCAGTTTGTGAGAGAATCAAGATGATGATTAGGTGGTGGCCTAGGCCCCGTTTCGTAAAACTTGTTATCAGTAACAACTGCCGCATTTCTGTGACAAAGTTGCTCTCAGTCAATCAGATGGAAGGATTTCAGTAGCTTATAACAGTCATTGCAACTTGTTATTGTTTTATGAAACGGGGCCTTGGTGTTTGGCTGAAGTGAGTGATGTTTTGCGGATCCAGCGGGGACTACCTCGATGTGGACTGAGCTATGTGAACTGGTTGAAGGAAGAGCCAGGAGCAGTGATTCAGAAGATGTTTGCAATCATTGTCCAAAGTTATTACAATATTTGAGGTGCCTGAACATCAGACACGATGATTTCTACAAAAGACTCCTGGAAAGGGAGTATAAATACACATTTAAAAACATATCTCACTTGTATCATCAAGATTTTTGATTAACTGTATCCCCCCACCCCCCACTTTATTCAAAATTGTGCCTCTTTGATTTAATCATATTATTACAGTTGCTAGTAACTTATGTCTAATTTTGTGCTACAGACAGATGCAAATCATTGAGGGATACAACTAATCATAGGAAGAAAGAAGATACAACAGGCTTGATTGATTACAAGGTAGTGTCTTTGTTATGGGGCCCTTGATTAAAAATGGTGCACTTTTGGAGAGATTTGCAAGACACTACCAATAAGGCATGGAGGATTGTTATTGTACACCAGTCCGTAAAGGCACACGTGTATTGGAACTATTATGTGTAAAATTTGTGTACATGTGGGCAAAGTCAAGATGAAGGATTACATGTATTATCATCTGCTGAGAGCCAGAGAGACAATAAACTCATCATCTTTCAAAAAGGTACACAATTCAGGTTTTTAGCACATATAACATCAGTTAAAGACATTGGTTAACATTGTTATGATTTTTAAAAAATCTTGTTTTGTTACTTGAAAATAAACATAAGGGTTATAGTGTAAAAATACCAGTCTGAAAGTTTCAAAGTATAATATCCACAGGAAGTATTTTTAAATATAAAAAATGTGAACCAATGTTTGAGAAATATACGAGGGTCGGTTGCATAGAAGAGACGTAAAGAGTGCGCATGCGCGTATGACTCACCTTACCGTACTGTGTGTATTGGCGTATCACGCGGCGGGAGGCACATAACGGCATTTTCAAATTCAAGCAAAGTGGTCCTCTTTGTGATTGTCTCGTGAGACG
Source organism: Echinometra lucunter (assembly GCA_029962745.1). Lineage (NCBI taxonomy): Eukaryota > Metazoa > Echinodermata > Echinoidea > Camarodonta > Echinometridae > Echinometra > Echinometra lucunter. The sequence goes on from CM057169.1 coordinate 16,130,356, forward strand.
AAGGACAATAAAATCGCCGTTTGCGTCTAACTTACACTTTTTCATTCCAAATTATGGTTGGTTTCAGGGTTTTTGAGTACAAATACAAGTACTCATACACATGTTTCATCTTAGATTGAGAATTTTTTAAATCAGCTACTCACAAAGTTAGCCAATGCCTTTAATTGTGGAATTGATGCTTTCTTTTTTTTGGGGGGGGGAGGGGGAATGAGTTAACTTATTGATTGTTTGATTGATGCAAGATGTATTTCATTTCCATGTTTCCATAATACAAAACAACATAATTTACAAAGTACAAAATCATGAAACGAGATGGGAATGTACTGGAAAGCGTGGCTTGTTGTTGTACGGTAGGTTCCCTGGAATAAATTATTAGCATATCTTTCATAAAAGCTAATGGGGCACAAGTTAAAACAAATCTGTGACAAAAAGGCAAAAGAATTATCCAATTCCTGTAGGTTTTATATAGAGACCAGTTGGTATCAGTAGCCAATGAGTTAATCTGGGCATTGTTCTTGCTTACTTGTTCTGTATTCAACATGTGCAATGCTTTTATGAATGCTTTGGATTCTCATGTTGACTATTAAATCATTGAAATTGAGACATTTCTTTCCTCTGTCTCGTTAATTGGAAATCTTTCTTGAACAGCACAACCTAGAGGTATTGAAAAGTTGCTTGAGACTTGTCACATTTCTTTGCTCATTTCTGTGCTGTTCTTCGGTAAATTTTCTACCGATGTAGTCCACAGATATCATAATCAAAGAATGGGATATAATTATGTAAAGTCATGAATGTCTCCTGTAATGGAATAACAGAAGAGTATGAATGAAAGTATTGTCTGTGAAGTTTCATTGATTATTATATTCCACATACTAAGAATGTTGCTGTAGGATTGGTCAAAAGTGAATCACGTGATTAAGTGTAGTTTCGCCATCGTCACCACCCGATAAGAAAAGTGCGTGACCCTGCAGTGTTGGCAGTTTTTGTGTTTCGCTGATCACTTCAGTCCATAGAGTCACAGCGCGTTATCATTATTTTGGGGTACGCACAAAATAAAAGTGTGTGACCCCTGTGTGTTTTTTTGCCATCATTAATTTTTGCCATCAATTTATCCTTGTTTCTTTGTGACTTCACAATTAGCTTAATACTTTTTGAGCAGCTGAAGCCAAGCAAATCGCGCGCGTACTGTGCTCCGTCCCAAAATATGCGCTAGCGCTGAAACAGGAGTGCGCTAATGCAGCTAACTTTTTTTTCTTAAATCAAACATTCTTGTTTTTTTTTTTACCAAATTCTTTCTCATAGAAAAGAAAATATGTTCTTTACAGTTAGATGGTTTCAGATGTGGAATATAAAGCAAATAGTCACCTTCTGGTTTCAGGCAATTAGACACACTATCACTTCCTCGGCGATATAGATGTACAGTTGTACACGCTATCTTTCAGCTTCGCTTCAGAAAGATAGCTACATCAAGATTGCCTCGTAAGTGATAGGTTGCCCATCACCTTCACCAACGGTGATTATTTGCTTATTATTCATATGCAATATCACACTACCCCATGTTCCACATGCTTTACATACTTGGCATTACTTAAAAGTTTAAAATTGTGGTAAACTGAATGAAATAGAGGTGAGAGAGAGAGAGAGAGGGAAAAGAGAGAGGGAGAGAGAGAGGAGAGGAGAGGAGAGAGAGAGAGAGAGAGAGAGAGAGAGAGAGAGAGAGTAGAAATTAAGATGATATACACATAAGAAATTGTGCAATGAATGAGACAGAATGAGTTAATAATATGGTAAAGAAGGAAAGGCAAGCTATGAATGGAATGAAATCCAAATACTAGAAATCTTGAACAACAACAACAACAACAACAACAAAAAATGAAAGGAAAGGAAAGGGTGGGGAAAAAAGAGAAAAGTAAAGTTGCTGAACAGGGGGAGAGGGGAGAGAATGAATGTAACTTGATATTCACAAAAGGGAAAAATATAGAATAAGTTTTACTTGTTGCACCATCAACACAGGTCAACAAATTTCATCATATTCTGCCACTTAAACCGATAGATTACTTTTGTGGCTATTTTGTCATCCCTTTGAGACGCTGGGTTGTCGAGTGTTCCGAAACACTGACCTGTACATTTAAAAAAAAAAAAAAATCTGCGTACAGACCACTGAACTCGTAGAGTTGAATGGTACACAGAGCATAGGCTAAAAGATACATTGTTTTGAACAAGAGATGGCGCTATTGCACTTTTTAGAGTGGATAATGTGGATAAATTAGCAATACATTATAAAAAAAAATGGGAAAATTTTACCCCTTAAGGCAGGAGGGCCGATTATATAATTTTAAAATTCCTGCCCACTCCCTCACTTTCTTATTGACCCTTACACTTATTTGTTATTATTGTTACTAGTTATTTCTTTTAAAAGAAATTTTTTGACATGGTATGTTTACAAACCTCTATTTGTTCAAGACCCGATTGTATAATAATGATATCTAGAAATTAAAACCAATGCAACATGTTTATTATATATATTAAAATATATATTTGTCATTTCATTTCTCAGGGATCAGGAAGCACCATCACCTTTCACCTTTTTAGATAAGAAAACGTATGTATTGTAAGTGTTACAAAGCAGCACCTTCACCTATTCTTTTAACTATATTGAAATCTTTGTTCAGATTGCAGATTTTGCATTGTATGGTATTTTATATATGTATTTTGGTTTACAATGAATGGAATTAAGATTTCTCTCTTGATTTACTATGTTTATTATGTAGAAAAATATTTTATTGTCTGAATTGTATTGTCGGAAAATCTGAATAAAGGCTAAAAAGCATTACAAAAAAAAAAAAAAAAAAAATACTACTCGCGGTACTAAAAATGTGTACCTTCACGTCTCTGCCTTTCAGAGCTTTTCCATTCACTAGCTCGGAACTTTTAAAGGAGCATTGGTTAAAACGACAGAAATGTTTCAGTGAAGCATAAGTAGACATGATTTTGCATGGTTTGTTGAAATTTTTAAGTGGAAGTTATGAAGTTATGACGTGCAATGCATAAAGCTCTAGGAGTAAAATGATATTTTAAAAGAAATACAATGGCGGATGCAGGATTCTCTTCTTGTAGAGGGAACTAACTCTATTAAATCTATTTCTAACAAGTATGCCGACAAAAAAGGAAAGGTCCTGCATTTGCCTGAATATTTTGAGTATAATCTTACTTACTGTCTTATCATTTTATATAGAAATTGATAATCTATTGTTGAAATAATGCAAGGTGCCATACTCAGTGGTGTACTGGCTGCAGCCCAAAAAGTTCCACGCCAACGAAGAAGAAGAAAAGGAAAAAGAAGAGAAAGAAAGGGAAAAGGACCCCCCCCCCCAAAAAAAAAAAAAAAAGGAGAGAAAAAGAAAGAAGAAAGGAAACCTGTTATGAAATAAATAATCAAAATTTCATTACATCTTTTCATAAAAGGTGAAAAAAATTCGCCAACTTGCTTTTCTCGCTAGTACTAGAAACTGGACAGTTGATATAGGGCCAAGAGATGTCTGCCCCGTCAAAAGTTTCGGGTCATTATACTACTGGCGGTACTAAAAATGCAGAAAATAAACTTGATATTGAATGATATAGATTCTATTTGTCGTGAAGGTCGGGAGCATGGATGCGTAACCGTTGTAAGACAAATGCTTAAAAAAAGTTTTTTGCCTTTATTCAGATTTTCGTACACAAAATTATAGAGGAACATAATTTTTCGCAAAGTATAGATATAGTACATTGTCTCATACATAATAAACACAGAATTTTATAATATCATTCCATAGAGTAAGACAAGTACATATTCAATCGAGTATATACAAACAGTGATAAAATTTTACAATTTGGAAATAATAGATTTTTCAATATATAGAAAAAGTAAAAATGTAACAATAATACTTCATATCAATATTTCCGGATACAAAAACTATAAAGAGGAACTTTTTTTACAATATAAACATGAAGAGCCCACCCGCAAAGGCCGACAAATCCACTTTCCACAATTTTAAAGCCAGGTAACCGTGATACAGAACAAAACAACACCTTCCAAATGATATACTGCACATTACATGCAAAGAAATATTCCTGAAGTCATGGTCAAAATCAGCAAGAAATTTATAATAATTATTCTCTCCATGTTCCTTGATCCCCAATCGCAAGACATCTCAAATTGACTAAAATGGACCTATCGGCCCCCACGAACAAACTCTTCATATCTTCTAATTAGTTCGATATAAATTAAACAATCTGAATAAAGATTTTCTTATATAAACAAAGGTGAAAGGTGAAGATACTGCTTCATAACCCACAAAAAGACAGTTCATTATAGAATGACATGGTGCATTTGTTTCAAATCCTAGATTTCATGATTATATTATAGGGTCTTGTATACCAGAAGAGGTTTGTAACCATATACTGTTGTAGTTTTTCTTTTTTCTTTTTAAAGAAACAAGCAAAACAAGCAAACAGGAATGATAATATATAAGTTTAAGGATCAATGAGAAAGTGAGGGAGTGAGCAGAAATTTTAAAATTATATAATCAGCCCTCCTGCCTTAAGGGGTAAAATTTTCCTATTTTAAAAGATGTATTGGCAATTTGTCCTTTATTTTTGCTTTTTCATATTCAACTTTTTTTTAGTTACAGCCTTACATATTTCTTTACTGGTTGGTACCCTCCCATTTTTTCGATTACTGTAAATCATTTATTTGACCAAGATCAATACATGATTCAATAATATATTATCTTACATATTTTCTCTGAAACCAAGTAACATCTCAACCCATTGCATATTAAGAAACTGAAACATTTTTAGTTTGTTTCCCAACTCGTTCCATAATCTGGACACTTCAGTACATTTATAGAAATATGATGATATGTTTCTGCATCTTTTCTACAAAAGGAACATAAATTTGACTGTATAAATCCAAATTGATTCAGTTTATCATTACAAAATACAATGCCATGTAAAAGTTTGTACAGAAATTCCCTTAACTTCCAATCTAGAGTGGAAAACCTGGGGACTGAGAAACATTTTGCAATTGCCGACCTATCTAGATTTAAAGCTATTACCTCTGGATGTTTAAAAGCAAAGGAATCTTGTATTGTACCAATAAAATGTTATATAACATTTTGGAAGAGACAGACTCAATAGAACACTGTTTTATTAATGTTTAAGTTAATACTGGAAAAATTAATAGTGTCATTCAAAGTATCATCTCTCCCTCTGCATGTTCTCTTAATCTTCCAAGCAGCTGGTAACTTGGTGTATAGCTCACTAACAAAAATTAAATCGTCTACGTTTAGACCTTTCCTTATGAAATAGTCCCCTGATCTATCTTCTGCGTCCATCAAATGTTTAACTTGAAAAATAATTACATGAAATAATTTTGCATTAAAAGGAAATATCCTACCCTCAATAAGATTATTGCTAAAGATAATTTGATTTTCATTATGTGTTTCTTTGACAATAAATTCCTTCTGTTTTATGTAATTCCAGATATTCAAAAATTCTAAATAGAGATTAGGTGCCTTGATATTAATTGTTTTGGGATTATAACTGCAAAGAAATATTAACCTTGCTTTTCGCCATGAATATCACAGCGCCATCTTGCAACTAACTGCGCCTCCGAATCCACGCGAAAACCAAAGCTTTTCTTATTCTAACCTGCATGTTCTAACTCTTAAAAGGCAATTTTATGGCGTTCCTCCCAAGTCGTAAATCACTCAGATTGTACCTTTTTCATCTGCTGCGTGCATGGTGAAAAATTATCTTATTCGTTGTTTTTTTTATTTTTAAGAGGATATATTTTTAATGGATTTACGGATCTCGTGCATGACGATGGCATCTGAACAAAACAAAATGCAGTCCAGAACGAAAGATCCAGAACATTGAAGAGGACATCTTGAAATGCCCAGAATGCCCATTTCTATCCTTTCATGTTCAATATAATTCACACTTGTCTTCTTAGAATGATAATTATGATCATAAGAGGAGGCGCCTTAGCTCAGTCGGTAGAGCAGTGGTCTCGTAATCCGGTGACCCTGGTTCGAAACTGTTCGAAACCAGGTTATAGCACCCTTTGGTAAAGCATTAATCCTAATTACCAGGCCCTTATGAGAGGACTTAAAGCCATCGGTCCTCTGGTTGCTTACTTACAAGCATGCATGCTTTCTTAGCAGTCAGGTATATTTGATTTTTATTTATTTTCTTCTGCATTCATATATGTACAAAAATTTGGGGTAACATATATAAAACAAAATACAAAAGAATTTTGACAATGAATCATAACACGAAGTATTTGTAACAATCATTTTTCAAAAACAAAAACAAAAAACAAATGATAAATTGTCAATCCCTTTTGTAATTCATTAGACAAAAATTATTTGCGGAAGGAGGACTGGCATTATAAGCAATCTGCTTGAAAATATGACAGCCTCAAATAAATGTAATGAAATAGATAAACATATTAAGTAAGCAGAATGGATAAAATAACTAAAATCTTGTATTAAAAGGATAATGACGATGATGACGATGATGAAATGATGATGAAGTGACAAGCGGTATGTTTCTTAGAAGAAGAAGAAGAAGAAGAAAAAATATATATACATGGACCTGCATGCACGGTATAGCCCTGTCTCTGAATGCCTTACTATCCCTCTGTCCGTTTGATCGTGTCACATGATCATATTTTGTACTAATGAAGATGAATATTGAAAGAGGAAGCTAGAGACTCTGAGGTGGAGAGATGGAGAGATGGCGAGAGAGAGAAAGAGAGATGGAGAGATGGAGAGAGAGAGAGAGAAAGAGAGATAAAAAGATGGAGGAAGAAAGAAGGGGAAACAGAAAGAGAGGGATAGGGGTTGTACACGAAGAGAGAGCTAGAGGGAGACACACATGCAGAGAGGGGGAAAAGAACCTCGGAATATGAAAGTTAAAATAACGTTAACAAAACGAATGAACAAAAGCGGATACATGAATAGGATCATCCAGAGGAGATAAAATTTTCACAAGGTTATATTTACCCACGGAAATATGTCCGTTGGGATTTTTCTGTAAACAAAGCAATTAGCATCGCTATTTTACATGTTAAATGTTATTGATCCCAACCATGCCTACCAATCAATGTACACGTGTAAATGAAGTTTATTGTAATTTTGGAAATCAAGTTTTAAAGCTATACCCTGCCGCTAACGATCGATTGATTGGCCAAAATTGGCTTATCTCGAAAAGTCGAAACGTGACAAGCATTCTGCGGTTACGTAACTGGTGAGATGTGTCACCTCTGAATGAATAAAGCATACTCTAACACTAAAATGTTGAATCACCATTTAAAAGGGTGGAGGAGAGACTACATATTCAAAATGGTAGATTAATACTTTAAACATGTTGGATTCAACACTATAAAGATTGGAATCTACCATGTATATATAGGCTAGTGTTGAATCCAACATGGTCAAAGTGTTAATCTAACATTTAAAAAAAATGTAGTCACTCCTCCACCCCTTTAAAAGGTGATTCAACATTTAGTTTCACAATTAGTTTAAAGGAGAATGCAACCCATGCATCAGTGGGCTCTTTGTGAATAAAGATGACCAAGAAGAGTAAACAGTGAAAGTTTGAGCAAAATCGGGCAATCTGTTCAAGAGTTATGAATTTTGAATGTTTCAGTTAAATCCCTATTACGGGGATCCTTGAATTGGCAACTTTGCCAGCATCTGTGATGTCATCGTGGACAACTCTCAATTCATTTTGTACATAATTTTTCAAAAAAAAAAATGATTTATACAAAATTTCAAGTCAGGAATCCACATAATTCTTCCCAAAATCTTGCAGAATTGATATAGCCATGTCATACTCAAACAATAAATCAATAGAATTTTTATTTTTCTTGAAAATAAAGAAAATGTTAAATTCTGTGTACAAAATGAATGGAGAGTTGTCCACGATGACATCACAGATACTGGCAAACTTGCCAATTCAAGGATCCGATAATAAGGATTTACTTAAACTTTCAAACTTCATAACTCTTGAAGAGATTGTCCAATTTTGCTCAAACTTTCACTGTTTACTCTTCTTGTTTTTCTTCATTCACTGGAAGCACACTGATGTCTGGGTTGCATTCTCCTTCAAGGTGATGTCATATCCAATATTTGAGAAAATTATGATGTTTATAAATGTAGAAGGAGGGGGGGGGGCGGCAGTAATTATTTTTTGAGGAGAGCTGTATAGTGGGCTACCATTCCCTATAGCACTGAAAGACTAAGTATTGAAGGCCAGTTTTTGAGAGTTTGTTAAGTGACTTGAATAAGAATGATAATAATCAGGCTTAAACTGTGTATTCCCAATTTGATTATTTTTACTCAGCAAATATACTTTATACATGACTGTATATCATAACGAATAAAAGCATGATATTTACAACAATATCAGCCTCGGTTACTATCTGCATTTGCAGATAAGTACATGATTGTAACAAACACGACAAACATATAAGATAAACTGAAGGCAGTTGAGATTACACAATGTAGAGCTAATGCTGACAAGAAGGCAAACGAGCAACGGATCCAGGTATTGTCAGAATGAAGTTAATTATATGCACATAATATAGGGTTCACAACATTCACAATAATAGCTATAGCGCTTTATAAAAACGAAAAGGATAATTGAATTCTTGCGTGTCGGAATAGCCAGAACAAAGGATAATCATGATAATCGAAGCTAGATCTACTGCTTATAGCCTCTTCTGTCTTCGTGTGCAAACCAGTATTAATCCTTTGTTTCATCGTTGCTAGTCAGCCTGTTATTTGGGGAAAATGACTTCAATATTGATAATGAGACAGTGAAATACCTTTTCGAACAAAGCACGAATCATGGGACAAACAAATAAATAAATAAAGTATAGCCAGTCTGCCTGTTACAGATAATTTTCCAACACATTTTAGCAGTTAGGACAAAGAATCGTTCTCACTTTAGCAGATCTATAACGATGAAAATAACGGAAATTTCATCCAATCTCATACGGTATAACAGATGGTCAAGCGCGTGGGCACTGAAACGACACATCCGATTCGGAGTCGGTTTATTACCAAGAAAACCGTATCAAAATGGATGACTACCAGATTCAATATATCAAACGAAACTCATTTCCAACAGGCATCGTGAAAGTCATGGACAAAAAAAAAAATTAAAAAAAAATAAAGAAAGAAAGAAAGAAAGAAAGAAGAAGAAGAAGAAGAAGAAGAAGAAGAAGAAGAAGAAGAAGAAGAAGAAGAAGAAGAAGAAAAAAGGATTTTCAGGGCATCCTTTGAATCTTCCTGAAGCCTCAAAGAATTGTGAGACCTTGGCCTCGTTTCATAAAACTTGCCATCAGTAACAACTGCCAGATTTCTCTGACAAATTTGCTCTCATGCAGCCAAGATGCAAGGATTACAGTAGATTTTAACAGTTATGAAATGGGGCCCTGGTGTACACTATAGGAATGGGTTTGGGATATGGAAATATAATTATCACTATGAACATGACGGACAAAGAAAGCGGACAAAATAAACAACCCCTCATTCTACCCTTCACAATGGTTCTGGTAGTCAAAAGAACATCTCTTCACTGCTATTGTCTAAAATATGAGGAACAGGTGTCACATGCATATTCACCTGGAACTACATGACTAAACATAATAGCTGTGAGGGGATGTGCTTTTGACTACCAGAACCATTGTGAAGGGTAGAATGAGAGGTTGTTTATTTTGTCCGCTTTCTTTGTCCGCCATGTTCATAGTGTATGCGGAAAGAGTTAGATGACCTAAACCGATAAAGGCCATATTTTCAAGTTTTAAAGTAACATCACCACTGTATGAAAAAAAAAAGCTTTCCATTATTTTGTTTCCTCACTCATGATAAATTATGCCAATGAAAAAGTTTTGAATTGTATCATCTAAAGGATTATATTTTCTTCTTATTTTCTTTGTATTTTATTTTCTTTATAGTTTAGCGGCTTCAATTACAAATATCTCAAATTTACAAAAATGTATAAGTAGGATTTTAAAATCAAACACTTCTATATTAGTGTTGAATACGCGATGGGTTTAAGGCTGAAATATACTGCTTCACAATAAATAAAACACAATTAGTGGTTACAAAACCTACGCATCTCCTGATATGTTTGAAACTTTTGTTTAAAAAAAAAAAAATCTGACATTCAACATGTTCAATGATATTAAGAAATGGTAAAACAATGCTTAAAACGTGACTGCCAGAAATATGGATAAAAGTATATTAAAAAAGAGAAGAGGGGGAATTTCGAGTTAATTGAACGAGGGACAGTGGGGAGAGGGAAAGAGAGACAGAGAGAAAGAGAGAGAGAGAGAGAGAGAGAGAGAGAGAGGTAGTTGACATTTTAATTGATTCATGGAAATCGGGAAGAAAATGAAATTATTGTATCGAGTGAGTGACCAAACTCTGTTGAAACGATCAGGGTATTTAAGAGACCATATCCCCTCAAACCTGTCAAAAAAGCACTGTTCCAGATCAACTGCTGTCAGCGCCCAATTATTCTTTTTTTCTTCCGAGATATGAGCTTCGTGGCTACGCCCTACTGATTAAAAGGCGGAGAGGCAGAAATCAGCAGATATCGAGATACAGTTGAGATTTAAAAAAAAAAAGAAGAAGTAGAAGGAAAAAAAGAGGGAAACAGAGAAGGAGGGGTAAAGGAACGTAAATGATACATATATACGACTAAAAAGACAGACTGAGGGATGTAGGCGACATCTGCCACTGGCTAAATTTCGTCAAGGAGGAAGGGTAAAGGGGGGGGGGGGGGTATCTCACTGAGCGGCAAATGCTCGCGAACGTAGAGAATTTTAGGTTTCGTAAGGGTTTGTGAAAGGTCGTAAAGAGTCGTAAAAGGTTGCAAAAAACTTCGCAGTTTTAGTTGTCGCTAATAGTTTTTCTAGTCGCACGTACAAAATATCTTTGCGACAAGTAAAACTATTTCCTACAATTAAAACTGTTTGCGAACTTTTTTTGCAACCTTTTACGACCTTCTACGAACCCCGATGAAACCCCAAAGTCTCTACGTTCGCAAGCGTTCGCCGCTCAGTGTGATACCCCCTTTATGCGACATTGGCCACTGGCTAAATTTCGTCAGGAGGAAGGGTAAAAGGGGTATCTCACTGAGCGGCCAATGCTTGCGAACGTAACTAATTTTAGGTTTCGTAAAGGTTCGTAAGAGTTCGTAAAAAGTCGTAAAAGGTTGCAAAGGTTTAAAAAAAAAAAAAAAAAAAACAACTTCGCATTTTTCATTGTCCCTAATAGTATTTCTAGTCGCATTCACGTTCAAAATTTCTTTGCGGCAAGAAAAAATATTTCCGACAATTAAAACTGTTTGGAAACTTGTTTTCTACCTGTTACAACCTTTTACGACCCCGACGAAACCCCGAATTCGCGATACGTTCGCAAGCACTCGCCACTCAGTGAGATGTTGGGGTGTTGGGGCTGCAATGAGGTTTTAGGTTATGGTTAGCGTCAGGATTAGATATAAATCCAAGTCAGTTATAAAGAAAATACAATGATAAGCCAAGGTTTCTAGAGATTGGAAAGTGTCAGATATTGTATTTAATCGAAACATGTTTCACTGAACAGCATGAATAGCATGGACAAATAAAGATTTATCGTAAGTGGAGGGAGAAAGAAAGATAAAGCGAATAAATCATATAAAATATAGAGACATACAAATAAAGAGATAAATAAAGAATAAAGGAGAGAGAGAGAGAGAAAGAGAGAGAGAGAGAGAAGGAGGGGAGATAGGAAAAGATGAATGAAAGACAGATGAAATAGAAATTGGCAACCTTGTCGTCGGTAGGACTTATCTCATAACATGCTTAATGGAGCAAAGACCTTCTAACCTCTAGAGAGACCTGTGTCCCTGGCACTTTAACGGCGTCACGTATGAAGGGATTCGCGGCCCCGATGTGCGCCGCCACGTCAATTGCTATAGAGGCAAAAGGTCGTAAGTAGATGACTAAAGTGAAATCTATAGTATTAAGAGAAGAAAAAGAGAAGAACACGAGAATACATCTAATAATCAACAAGCATTAAAAACAAAAGACATTGTAGAGAAAACACTAAAACAAAGGAGAGACAGTCAGACCGATAGATAGACAGATAGATAGATAGGTATAGATAGATAGATAGATAAATAGACGGAGAGAGAGTGGGCATGGAGACGGATGCACAGACGGAAAGTACATTCTGCCATAAAGAAGGAATGGAAGAAGGAAAGTAGAAAGGAAAGGGGAAAAAAAGAGAGATGACTTAATCATTATATCAATATTTATTCAAAGACAATTCAGAGACATAACTTAAAAGAAATTAATCCCCCCCAAAAAAAAACACGAAAAAAAAAAAAAAAAACCCACATACCCGGTACAAAGGGAAAGGGAGACGGGGGGGGGGGGGGAGGAAGGCAAGGATAGGGCAGACTGAGACAGAGAAGCGAGTTTCGACACAAAAAATTACGCCCCAAAATACCCCCAAACGAACAGTATTCAGCGTTTTTGTATAATCGGAAAAAGCAAAAATAAATCCAACTACTTTTACCTGTTTACTAGGATAATAATTATCATACATATCAACCATGTCAACAGCAAAGGGAAGAAATCATATTTTTTTGGTTGTCTGGAGTAAGTGCATATTTCACGGCTCACTCCGACGAATGATGCGCGAGCTATCAGCTATCATAACAACCCCCTGGGCTGGACAGGTTCATACTTTGGCTAAAGGCAAGGCTTGTTTCTGAGTGTGAACATAACTCGGCTCAAGATTTGTTTCTCCAAATTATCCTATTCCATAACATTCTTAAGTATTTGGCTGAACCAGAGTCCACCGCCTTTTCACGTCCTCCCTTTCTCCTCTTCCAAAATTCTTTCCCTTTATCATATTCATTCTCATTCTCTTATTTCCCCCTCGCTCTCCTTCTTTTCTTCTTCCTCCTCCCATCTTCCAACTCCGTCCAACGTGTTCAACCCATCGTCACCACCCTTCACCCGCTACCTCTTCTTCTTCTCTTTCTCTACTCTTTCCTTATCTATTATCCTTCTTCTCATTTTCATTCATTCCGTTTCCTTCTCATCTAAATTCTCTTGATATCTTTCTTCTCTTTCTTCATTAATACCTTATCTCTCTCCTCTTCTCCACCCCCTCTTCCTTCGAACATGTCCAACCCACCGTCACCCTCTATATCTCTCCCTTCTCTTTCTACCCTTTCCTTATCTTTTATCCTTCTTCTCATTCTCGTTCATTCCCTTCCCTTCTCATTTAAATTCTCTTGATATCTTTCTTCTCTTTCTTCATTAATTCCTTATCTCTCTCCTCTTCTCCACCCCCTCTTCCTTCGAACATGTCCAACCCACCGTCACCCTCTATATCTCTCCCTTCTCTTTCTACCCTTTCCTTATCTCTTATCCTTCTTCTCATTCTCATTCATTCCCTTTCCTTCTCATTTAAATTCTCTTGATATCTTTCTTCTCTTTCTTCATTAATACCTTATCTCTCTCCTCTTCTCCGCCCCCTCTTCCTTCAAACATGTCCAACCCACCGTCACCCGCTATATCTCTCCCTTCTCTTTCTACCCTTTCCTTATCTTTTATCCTTCTTCTCATTTTCATTCATTCCCTTTCCTTCCCATTTTCATTCTTCTGGTATCTTTCTTCTCTTTCTTCATTGTAGCTTTACCTCTGTCCTCTTCTCCACAATTCCTTCGAACATGTCCAACCCACCGTCATCCTCCATATCTCTCCCTTCTCTTTCCTTATCTCTTATCCTTCTTCTCATTCCCATTCATTCCCTTTCCTTCTTATTTTCATTATCTATCTTTCTTCTCTTTCTTCAATGCTACCTATATTTTTGTCCTCTTCTCCACCCCCTCTTTCTTCGAACATGTCCAACCCACTGTCCTCTCCTGATCTCTCCCCTTTTCCTTCTTCCCTTTCCTTTATTGCTCTTCTCATTCCCATTCACTCCCTTTCATTCTCATTTTCATTCTCTTAATATCGTTCTTCTCTTTCTTCATTGCTACCTTTATCTCTCTCCTCTTCTCCACAATTCTTTCGAACATGTCCAACCCACCGTCATCCTCTATATCTCTCCCTTCTCTTTCCTTATCTCTTATCCTTCTTCTCATTCCCATTCATTCCTTTTCCTTCTTATTTTGATTATCTATCTTTCTTCTCTTTCTTCAATGCTACCTATATCTTTGTCCTCTTCTCCACATCCTCTCCCTTCGAAAACGTCCAACCCACCGTCCTCTGTCTCTCCCCTTCTCCTTCTATATACCCTTTCCTTAATCCTTCCTATCCCCATTCATTCCCTTTCCTTCTCATTTTCATTCTCTTAGTATCTTTTTCTTCATTGCTACCTTCATCTCTCTCATCTCCTCCACCTTCTCGTTCCTCATTATCCTTCCCCACCTTCTTCTTCAGCCTCTTCCTCCACAAGCTCCCTTCTTTCTCTTCTCCTTTCTCCTCTTCATTCCTTTCTCCTATTTCTCTGCTTATCTTCTACATCATCTTCCTTTCTTTCATCTCTTCTTCATTTTCCTTTTCTATCCTTCCATATGATTTTTAAGGTCCATGTTCTCGCTTCTTCTTATCGTCACCGTCCTGCCTAAAATCATTATGAGAATGTGAACGCGGTTGATTGTGAAATCTAACCCAATGCGGGTGTTCTCTTTAATTGCCTTGGTTTGGCTCAACTTTGGGGAGGTAGGGGACAAGGAGGCTATACGCCGGCCCCGATGCTTTGCATGATTTTGAGATCGGGGGAGGGGCTAAGACAAAGCGGGCGGAGGGGGGGGGGGGGGGGGGGGGACACAGGGGTAATTTCAAACATGGCTCTCCCCGCTTATCCTCTTTCTCTTCTAACTCCCTTCATCTTCTTTCTCCTTTCATTCTTCAACTCATGCACCAAGAACTTATCTGAGAATGTGAAAACGATTGATTGTGAAATCTAACCCAGTGTGGGTGTTTTCTCTAATTGCCATGCTTTGGGGAGCTGCGCCATCCCTCATGCTTTGCACAAAAGCTACATCCACTGGCAGGGGTGGATGCAGAGGGGTGCGGACGTCGGTATCTCCCCCCCCCCCCCATCACGGACACTAAAAATCTACGGAAGAGCATGCTGTGTGCCCCCCTCTAGTAGGGGATCAAGGGGTGAGCTCAGGGGCACATAACCACGCAACCCCTTTTCCACAGTGCCCCCAAACACGCATTATTTGCAAACTTGATAAACTTTTCACAGTCAAAGAATCCTGGATCCGCCACTGATATCAACGAGTAGAGGAATGATGATTGGAGTGAAAATAGAACACCCCTCTAGGGTTCCAGTAAAATGATGAAGATGAAAAATGAAATGGATATCGAGGATAATGATTTGAAAGGATAGAGTGAAAAAACAAGGGAATAGTTGAGCATGATTGGAGGACAACAGATAAGAGAATATTGAATAAATTTTGTACAATGTTTGGTTCCTAAAAACATATTAAAGAAAACAATTACAGTTGAAGCACCTGTATTTTAATACATTTATTTATTGTATTGTATACATATTGTATTTTTAAATATAATTTAATACATATAATCAAAGACGTTTACAAAAAATAAAAATGGCATTATTTGAATGTAAAGATTAAATTATGAGAGCTACCGTAATACTGAACAAACTGGCGAAGCCCTGTTCGTACTTAGACACCCATATCGAGGAAGAAAAAAAAAAAAAAAACCCCAAAAACAGAGGAGGGAAAAAAGGAACAAGAATAAGAATAACAATGAGCGAGAAGTAAAAGGAAA
>CM057169.1:16146720-16173513 GCA_029962745.1 Echinometra lucunter
TAAAAGGAAAGAAAGAGAGAGAACGAGAGAAAGCGAGAGGGAGAGAAAGAAAGAGAGAGAGAGAGAGAGAGAGAGAGAGAGAGAGAGAGAGAGCGTGAGAGAGTAAAACAGGGTGTAAAAATATCGTCTGTTCGGAGCCAGAAGGGCGTTAACTCATATCATTTTAAACAGACTTAAAGCCCTTCCGGCTCCAAACAGACGAATTATGTTCTTTAAAACATGTTGCGATAGCAAATGAATATTAATGACAATGTATAAGGTTCGAAGAAAAAAAGGTGGTCACTTGGTATCAAAGGTTGAATGGAAACACAAGAACCAGATGCTCGTCGCTGAAGACGGGAAAGACACCCTTCCGCCTTTCCAGTATCTTTTCCTTGACCGTGGCTTCGACCATCTGCTTTTCATGGAATCTATAGAGACGAAATGTCTTTTATCATAATTATAGTGAAAATATTCCATCAAACGGGCCATGAGGCTAATGTCTCTGGCATGCTGAACCATTATCAGTAATATCATTTATCTATGGAATTACATTTCTATTTACGTTTATGTTGTGCCTATATATTTCTTTTTATCACTGAAGACCTTGTGCCTCCTTTTATTGAAAACCGTGTGCCTTGCATGTTCACATGAAACCCAATTCAACACAACTATGACTATTGTCTTATCAAATTGTATTTAGATCTTCAATAATAATTATGATGACAGTAGGTATAAAGAGAAAACTCTGTGATTTAATATAAGAAGGCATAGAAATAGAAGCATGAGAGATGAAGAGACAACTTTCAAAACTAAATAAGGGTATGAATGTTAAAAGAAGGAATCAAAGGAGGATGAGGGAAAGAATGAAAATTGGAAAAACTGATCAGAACACGAAAAGAGGAAAGAGAAGAAGGAAAGGGAAATGAGAAGAAAAATATTAGCAAAAATATTTAACAAAAATTAATAAGTAATAAACAAAAACAGTTGTTGTAGTAATAGTAGTATAAGAATGAGAATAATAATAATAATAATAATAAGAAGAAGAAGAAGAAGAAGAAAAAAAAGCAGAAGAGGAGGAGAAACAGAAGAAAAAGAAGTTGAAAAAGAGATGTAGAAAAATGATGTACAAAAGAACAGGCCTTCGTGTCCTCCTTTAGCCTATATGCGTAGTATTCATGTTACGATAACGCACTCTGTCGGAGCCTGAGCATGAATTCAAACAAGAGCTTTGCATGTTTAAAACATTAGATCTACCCTCACATTAAGTTTGCAGACGGAGCAGAAAATATACAACCATTTAAATGTTATTCACCCAAACATCGAGACGCATTAAATACTCCGGTCACAACGGACGGACCGACATAGGACTGCCGACAGACCAAACCAAACGATACATTACCGCGAATCGCCGATAATCGATCGCAAAGGAATCGATTTGGCGATGTGACAGACTAGTAGCAGATTTAGAGTGTACCATTTGTTTTGTGTGGCTATATCCTGTCTAACAGGTGATATAGCTTTTAACCCATTGGTGCCATAAGCAATTTTAACATTGTTGGCTTTACACAGGGCATTTCTAGTTACGTGGTGCTGGAAGGATTAAACTTCTCCCACGCTTTATATGCATCGGTGATCAAACCACTTTCCACAGTGAAATCTGTTTTCTTATCATTTTTATATGCGTCCTTTCTTAATATCTCTCTTCTCGAATTTATTTAGGGACACACAGCAAAGATCTTTGAATAGCTGTTGCTGGGATCTTTGCCGTTTTTAGAGCCCGTGAGGATCAAACTGATGCTTGCCGGAAGATTTTGGTTGAAATATACACTGACCGAATTTTAAAATCTTGTGTTCTTTTACTCTTATCGGAACCCAGATGAATTTGAGGGCTTTTCTGGTCTCTTTGGAAAACTTTGATTTCTCTCTCTCTCTCTCTCTCTCTCTCTCTCTCTCCTCTCTCTCTCTCTCTCTCTCTCTCTGACGGCAAACTGGGTTCAACACTCCTCAGTAGAATGACGCCCCTGTAAGGAGAATAAACATTCATGACCACACTTCCATTCTAAATCGACAAAGCGCCTTCCTCTGCAACGTTGCTTGACGACTAATAGGAGAGGAAGAGTGGACACAGGGAAAACAAGTCTACAAATACGTAATTTGAGGTTCTTCTTTTTTTTCTTCGTCGGAAAATCTAACATATTTCACAACGGATGTGTGGCTACTATTCAAGTTCAAATGATCAGCACATTCGCTGTGGCTCCGCATGAAAACGTTTTCTCCATCGGCGTCCATTTCTGCCCCTTCTCTCCATTTTCCCTTTCCGTTCTAAGTATTACCCCTCCCCTCCCACTAAGCTTCCTTCTTCCCCCCGCACAATGGGTCCTGCTTTAAGCTAAGGAAGTTAACTCACGTTAGAATGCTATTTGCAAGCCGGCATCTCGTCTTTTCCCGTTCGTGCTTCAAACCGTATTTGGCGTGTTGTTTATCTTTTGCGTCAGTGGATGTATTCAAGTTCACGACATCTACCTTTTATATCCACATTATAAATGAAGCGATTTGCTCGTCCGAACAGTTAAAAAAAACTGAAGCTGTTGCATTTGCCGCGTTATTCCATGAAAAACAGATACATCACACCAGGAATAACCCAGGAATAATATTACTCTCTGTGATATTTTGAACTTATTTTTAAAAATGCATAATTAGAATATTACATGCAGACCTTTTCAATGTATTGTTTTTAAGATGATCTATCAAAGTTGTCGGAACATAACATCAATATAGGCCTAGTCTTCGCTAATCTTGACTAAACAATTCTTTTTCGGTCATAAACCTCTTTTTAACTACCCTAACCAATCTTTAGATCTCTTCATGATATTATTAATTATAATTAAAATACACTGCTTTTATTCCAAGCCTTGCATATTTTTCTCTATTCTCACTGTCCTTCTTGCTCAAAACTATACCGGGATAAGGATAAGCACAGTTTTTGTCAGTGTTGGGGAATGAGGAGACAGTTCTTTTCCCAGTTCTAAATCTCTTTCTAACCTTCCAAAACAATCGACAAATATCTTTCCAGAATAGCTTTATATATACGCTTTATTTCGCCATCTACCTCGCTTATTTTGTTGGCAGTGTTGACAGTTTTGAAAAAAAAAAAGAGATGATGTAGTAATTCATTTGAAAGTTTATTTGTTAAAATTGTAATAAACTGCGTTCTATTTATGTTAACATGTTACATTGCCTGCTTTGTTCTGTTTCGAAATGAAAATAAATAAATGAAATATGAAAGGAAATATTTTCTCTATATAAGCCGAGCTCTTTCATTTTCTATTTCCGCCTCTTGCTTGCTCTAAACTGGTGGATATATTATTATGTAGGGATAATTACAGTATACTTCAATTCCGACACGACTTTACTGTTCTTGCTTGAAACCTTTTTCTTACCATTCAAATCGACTTTCAATCATCTCTCCAAATCATACTTGTAATCATTCCGCCATTCATCTCGCATTTTTATTCCAAGCCCAGCTCTTTCTGTTTCAGCCTCCCTTGCTTGCCGTATAAATTGGCGGGTATTGGTCTAATAATAGTCGTTCGTCAATTTTCCCTGCATGATTCGTAATTAGACACGCAAGCATGATTGTGAACCTATCCATTCGCATTAAATCACAGCAGCGATGAACGGCGATCATGCAAAACATCCACAGTTTTTATGAAGATACTGCTCTACATCGACAAAAGGTAATAAGGTCCCTATTTTTTCCCCGCAATTATAAAACATTTACCCCCTTCACATTGAATGGCGCATAATGAATGAGATTGTTTCAGACTATTTACAGAGGGATGCCGGTGTAAAGGCGGATTTGGTTCTTGGCGGATTTAGTTCTTGATGACAAAATCTGCCGGCGGATTGTATTCTGTAACAAAATCTGCCGGCACATTTTGTACCGAGCCAACTGGCGAGTATTTTACTGTTTGGCTAGGTCAGTATCGTATCTGGATGGTGTGACGTCACGCAAGAGGACGTCTTTGGAGTTGGCGAACATCGAAAAACGGAAATTTCCTTGGATTTTATTAAATTTCCTATTGAATAATCAATTAACAGAATCTTGGGAACGATATCTGTCGGCAGATTTTGTCACCAAGAACCAAATCCGCCGCTGGAACCAAATCCGCCGCTACACCGGTCACCCTTTTTCCCTATCAGTAAATCTTCCACAAATTGTTTTTCACATACTTTCAGGATAATTTATCGTTACCATTGTATGTTCCATAAAGAATTTACTTCCTTTTGGAGGAAACATGGGTCCCGGGCTATGATCATGATGATAGTAGAGAATATATTTTGTCGGTTAAAAATGTGCTTTCATAATTTTGTCAACACTTTGAGTTTCATTGCATCTATACTTTTATAATGAATTTCGTGCAGCTCTAATTTTCTTTGTAAAACAAAATAGCCCTATTGCATCCCTACCACCCTATTTGCTATTACATGCACCCTTTTCGAATTCAGGATTAAACTTGCTGAAGTTGTGAACAATAGGTAGTTTGCCTCAATCGCTAAGGTTTTCATTCAACTACTTCGCGTATTAAGCCCGCCGCACACTATACGATCCGACTGCGACCCGATATTTGAACAAATGGCATTTTGTATTAAATATGAAAGCTTAAACAAGTAAAATTATCTCATTTTAAGTTCGGAATAATGCTAGAAATACTAATTTAAAAAAAAAAAAAATCAAAATTCTGCTTAACTGCAAGCCTTGTGGTCAGAGTAAAGGGCCAAATCGGCTTCAAATCCTAGCCGATCGCAAGACTGTTATGACGCCACTACGATTTGGAATTGAATTCGCTTTTATTCCTACAGGGAGGCTCGCAATTAGCCTGGAATTTCGATTTTGGTATTCATACCACTATTCGGAACTCTGTCCGTTAAGATTTTACACGTTTGACTGTTCATATCAAATGCCATTACAAATTTTCACAAAATCGGATCGCCGGGCTTTAGATTTCAGTGACTGCGCGAAAGGTCAATTAACAAAATAATGTTCACCGGTGGGATCTAAACCTCTATAGTGGGGAGGGGGGGGGGGGCGTTAAAAGATAACAAAGTTCGTCAGGTTCATGAGGTGCCCCTTGGGGTTTGAAATTGCGACAGCAGCACTTATAAACACTGGATTTAAATTCATTTTGGTGAAGGGGTGGGAGCGGGGGGGGGGGGGCAGGAATGTATCTCCTTATCCCCCCTCCCATGCACTGCTTCCAATAATTATATTGGTCACTGAATGTTATAGTTTTCCGTTATACCGTGCATGGTTTATATATACACACCTATGTATACACATCGATTCATTTGGGAACCGCCAGTGTATATTTCATGTCAGTGTGATTGATGTGCATGCTGATGTCACAGCTTATGAGCTTGTCGCATTGTGATGTCACAATGGCACGATAGCACCCTGATTGATGTGTTTATAATCGCTCTGCCCTATAAGCGAGGTCCCTTCGAGCATTCTGTCGAGAACATTGTAGAAAAAGGGAGGAAAAGGACAGAAAGAGGAGGAGCATTATGAAAATTGGATGAGGGGGAGAAGGAGGAGTCGAAGGAGAAGGAGGAGGAGGAGGAGAAGGAGGAGGAGGAGGAGGAGGAGGAGGAGAATGAGGAGAAGGAGGAGGAGAAGGAGGAGAATGAGGAGAAGGAGGAGGAGGAGGAGGAGGGGGAGATGGGGAGGACAGATTATGAGGACGATTAAGAAAAAGAGGAAGAAGAGGTGGAGATAAGAGTGAAAAGAGGAAGGATAACATCATCAGAGGAACACACCACAATGGAGAAGGACAGGGAGAAGAAACTCAAAACGAGATGAAGACGGTGTAGGGGAATTGTGGAGGAAAAAGGGGGAGAGGAGGAGAAAGAGGTGATGAAAGAGGAATAGGAGTATTGAAAAGTAAAAGGGGGTGATGTTCGTAGGAGGGAGAAGAGGAGTGAAAAGGTGAAGAGAAGGAGGTAGAGAGGGTAAGAGGGAGAAATAAGAAATTCAGAGATGCTACAAGAAGGAAGGAAAATAAAAGTAGGGTCCATGATCAAGGGAAGGTGGAAATGGAGGAAGAAAATGAAGAAAAAAATAGGAGAAAAAACTAGGAGAGTAAAGAGAGGAGGAATGAGAGGAGAAGGAAGGAAAAGTATTAATATTCTTGAGCGCTTTCATCCATTTTTGAAATCACATTATACAGTAGAAATGTGCAGAATTTCAGGTTTATTAATCACTTTCCCCAGGGGTCTAGAAGAAAAGATTGCAGGCGATCAATCATTATGAAACAGACTGAAGGGAATACCATATGATACGAAATATAGGAGGATCTGAAAGTGCAAATGCGTCTCAATATTATCTAAATTCTGCAAAGGTTGCCCTTAGCGAATTCATGGACTACACAAGATTTCCGAAGTTGTTATCTAACTATAACAATTACCAGTAGAAATACAAGTCATTCCATTTGTGTTATAGAACAATCCGACGTTATTTTGTAGCCCTAGAGCATTTTAAATTATCCTTCTAATATAGACGAGTTTCAGTTCATGGGTCCCCGCTGGTCAATCTGTCATTGATGCAAAGCTATGTTTACTTTGGCCGAACCGCCCGCGAGAAGCACTGTGTGTAAAAACCAGCTCCTTGCGTTGTGATGTAGCATAATATATAGTCATCAAGTATTATACACACACGGGGCATTGCTGACGTACTTAGCTTTATACTTGCTGGTCGTGGAATAAATACAAGAACAGGTTGAAATACTGAGCTGAGCTGCATGCTTAAATGGGAGAGTGAGTTTCACTGACGTAATGGTGGGTAATGGCGCCATTCATCTAATGTAGATGTGAAATCATTATTCTTTTAAAACAACGTAAAAATTCATTTTCAACAGATTTCTCACTTTTTGTGGTGAAAGGAAATTGGAGGAAAACGATGTGCGAATGAAATTTAAGGATTCTCCATTTTGCCGTCCTATGGAAAAAAAGGAGAAGGAATAAAAAACAATGAGATAAAAAAACCCCCCACCATAATATTCTACACTGCCGGTAATCAAACACGGTTCCCAGCATAGACCCCCAGTGTCTGATCGCAAGGGAGGGAGGGAGGGAGGGAGAGAAAGGGAGAAGAAAAGAGAGGAGAGAAAGAGAAAGAAAGAGAAAGAAAAGAATAAAGAGAAAGGGAGATAGATAGATAGAGAGAGGGGGAGACACACAGAGCATGAGTATCAAAGGAAACTGAAGAGAAAAGACTATAAGACTCCCTCCCATATCCCCACCGATGTGTTGTGCCTTAGTGGATAAGTCTCCGGACTTTGAACCACAAGGTCCGGGGTTCGAATCCCTGACGGGGCACTAATGACCTTTGACAAGATATGAATCGGCATTTGCCACGTCTTTCGGATGGTGACGTTAAAGGTCGGTCCCAGACGTAAATAATCATATTTGATTGATACACGTCTGTAAAAAACCCAATTCAACAACAACAACAACAACCACCCCACCATGATGCATTACCCCCCCCCCCCCCCCCTCTTCCCGTGGCTGGACCCACTCTACACCACTAACTTGAACCTCAATGTTAACCGCCCCATTTATCCTAATTACCTACAATTTCTTTCAAATGCTAATCGTGACCTTAAATGACTTACAATACATTAGCATGCAAACAAGACAGCACGAGGTCGCCTTAACAAGTACATGTCGTTGCCCTTAGGGGTATAACTCCATATGAAGAGCTTTCTTTCAGAAGGCGCTAAATCCTCCTTTTAAACTTCAGAGAAAAGGGCATTTGTTTACCAGATTTTGTACAGGCGTCTATAAAAGTTAGATGTTAAAGTGTGCATTTTTTTATGATTGCTCTCAAAATTTAGGTTAATACTTTTTGTTAAACGACCCACCTGAACAATGGTCTGATATCAATAACTCAATTTTCATCAAAAGTGGATTTAGCGCCTTTTGAAAGCGAGCTCTTCTTATTGCAATCTACCATTCTGACTAATTAAGGAGATAAGCACGAAGGGAATTGATCTTATTAATGTCGATTTGATGCCGCAAGCTGTCCTATGTTCCGAGCATGTATCAATGATGATCTTATCTCGTCTGCAAACTTGCAATGTACGATGTGCAGGGGCGGATCTAAATTTTGTCGGAATGGGGGAGGGGGATCCTCCTACAGTTAGACAGCATAATGAAGAAAGACAAAAAGAACTGGAATAGTTTTTCATTTTTGGTATTGATATAAGCCCCATTTTTTTAAAAGGGAGCAAGGAAACTAAATAGAATAGGGGGGGGGGGGTTTGACCCATGACCCGTTATCCACCCATTTCCCCCTTATATAGTCAGATATCAATATTCTTGCAAATATTCATTTTCTGATATGGACAATAACTTGCACTTATACTTATATTCATACTTATACTTATACTTATGCTTATAATAGGCTGCAGTCTGAGTGCGATTGATAAATTTCATTTTATGCAAGATCACAAAAAACAACAAATCTTCACGAAATTCAATTATTCAAAGACTCTTTCTATTTACACAGAAAACCATTCGAAAAAGGTTCTTCACCATTCTAAAATGCTGTATTAGGCAGCAGTATTTAGCAAGAAACAGATCAGCCCAACATGACAGCGAACAAAACAACAACTGCATCACTATATTTAAAATGAGCCTCTTTTTAAAAGCTTGTTTAAAAACTATTATAGGGGCGCGAAATCATGAGATTCTGAGAGGAAATGATCATGCGATGGAGCAAAGCGGCCGAGCTTTAGAAGATTTTTGCACTTCAAACCCTCAAAAATTCTATTTCTGATGCATTTGCCCTGCGAATGCGGGGGGGGGGGGCGCAATATCCTTAAAATATAGCATTTTTCTTCATTTTCCTTTTTTTCCTCTCTTTTGCGTTTTTTGCGCCCCCTCAAAGTTCCGCCAGGGGCACTTGCCCCCTTGACCCCCCTAGATACGCCACTGCGCGTTCACTCCTCTGTAAGAGGTGAATTTCAGAAGAGAAAGCATTTAGAGTGAATTAAGCGTGAATTAAGACTAAAAGTTTAGGATATTCACTCTTTCAGGGATGATCTCAGTGATCACTCAAGAATTTCGAGTGATCACTGAGGTCACCCCTAAAAGAGTGAATAAAGAGTGAATATCGAAATTCTTTCTCTTCACTCGAAATTCACCCCAAACAGAGTGAACGCGTTCACATTTTAAAAGAAGACAGTAAAAAATTCCCTAGGCCTATCTAAATTCCTTATTAATGTTCAATCATTCTCGTTTCGCTCATTTCTCCTCTTCGTTGCTTAGCTGCAATGTCATGATATTCCCTATGTGCCCTCTAGTCATAAACATGAGTCCACGTGACTCGATTTCAAAATTGATTGTCTGCTGTATTAGTTTATAACATCACTTGAAGACAAGATGGAAAGGCCAATTTGGAAACAAAAAATGTTCATACTGATCATCACAGCAGTTAGTGGCGTAGAATGTATCAGTCGGGGAAGGGAGGCGGAGGGGGGGGGGGCACTGGCATCACTCGACTTGCTCGAGGAACAAGTCTAAGTGGAAGATGGAGAATGGAAGTCCTATTATCTTTTACCTTCTCTTTAAACCTTCTTCCTTTCTTCTTTCCTTCCGTCTTTGTCTTCCTGCACCTCTTCCCCCTTTTCTGCAATGAAATTTCGGGAGGGGGGTGGGCTTAACTCTGTGCTCTGTCGCTATATACGCTACTGACAATATCGTCATTTTAAAAGTAAATATCACCGAAAGTAGCTAATAACACACTGAGACTTAAATATAAAGTGAATGATCAATATTGTAGGAAATATTCGTGCAAGCACCTGAAATTTCAGTGCAAATGTGTTGTTTTCAATAAACATCTTTGTTTCAGCCCCACATTTTGCTATTATGTATTCAAATTCGTATGCATTGTCCTAAGGGTGTCAGAGATTAATAAACCCTTATCACCGTGCACCCCAACCATGCAAATTAATCTATCACTTCTTTCGTAACCCATACCTCCTAAAAAGAAAAAAAAAAAGAAAGAAAGAAAGGTAGAACACACATGCACACACACAAACACAATACTTAATCCCGTTACACATACCTGAGTTAATTGTGCTCTAAACTTTTTGACCCTAATTTGGGGGAAGTAAATTATTTCATTCGGCAAACAATGATACCTCGTATCATACAGATGATTCTCGTCAACCTGTCAACGTGCAACAAACATGCAAGCGAGCTGGTGAATGGAATCGGTGATAGAGTGCTATTTTTAATCACCGAAAGGATGGGAAGAAGGACGGAAGGAAGGAAGGAAGGAAGGAAGAAAAAGATAAGACGAAGAAAGTGAAAAGAATACGCGAATAAGCGAGCGAGCATTTGAGCGGAGCACTTGTCCTGAACAGCGTAAGTGCGCCCGTTGATCTCTTGTTTTTATGAAAACGCCGCGCGATCACGTGCATAGTGAATTCAGAATCATCTACATGCATTTACTTTGTGGTGAAGTTTTGGTGAGCGAGGCCAGGAATGCGTGAACGCTCTTTCGATCCGTACTTGGGGCTGAATACAAGCCGACTGGGTGTCAGGCGAGATATCTCTGCTTCGAGTCCGCTTTGGTGAAGGCACAGCTCCAGAATGGACGGCTAGGCGCATGCAATTAACAAATGAGGGCTGAGTTTCGATCGGTGTTGCTGTAGGAGGGTGGAAGATATTGACAGAGACAGCGGTGTATTTTCATCAGTGTTGCTCCTGGTTTGGTGGCGCACAAGCCGCAGAATTCGAAGCAGGTCGTTTGCATATAACTGCTCCACAATGTCTGAACTGCTTAATTGAAGTACAACGCGTACAACCACCTGCAGGTGATAGTAATAATCATCGAGGAGAAATTAATAAACGATCATCTTCTTGTGCTTAACTCTAGCTCGGAAATGGAAGCTAACGAGGTTTTAATTCGGCTGTTTCAGGCTCTATGGCTGCTCATCATAACATTGACGCCACGACTCGACTTGGTAGTGGGACGCGGCCCTCAAATTCGGGTTACCGACTCGGTAGTGGAACGCGCCCCTACCAGCCGGGTTATCGACACCGACTTGGTAGTGGGACGCGCCCCTATCATTCGGGTTACCAGCGGGGATATTGAGGGGAGGCGAGTGGTGCTCACACCATCGCAACTTGTACCTGTTTACCAGTACTTGGGCGTGCCTTACGCCACCCCACCAACAGGACCCCGACGGTTCAGGCCCCCGCATACCCCAGTTCCCAGCTGGGAAGGGACGCGGAACACGACAACCTTTGGACCTGCTTGCCCACAGAAAATTGAAGAACCGAAAGAAGATACACAATATTGGAAAAGCAGTGCCATGGAAAAGAAGAAGCCCTATTTGAAGAACATGAGCGAGGATTGTCTTTACCTAAATATTTACGTTCCAGAAAGAGGTAAGAAGAAAACAATAATTCCAGAAATTTCTCGTTATAAATAACTTCTTTCCAAATTACTTTGATTGACCATTCTCTTTAAAAACAGTTTACAATTACCAAATTAATCTAATCACTTATTTGCTTCAGCGGGGTATAATGTGATGTGTTCGGCACGAGAAAAGAAGAAGAAGAAGAAGAAAGAAAAAAAGAACAAATGATAGCTAAATGCTTCATGCATAGTTGAATTCATCATCCATGCAAAGAGCAGCGTAGCAAAACAGAAACTTGTTCTGTTGTAAAACACGGTTTAAACATCGCACGTAGTTTTACTATTAAACAATTAACCTAATTGTAATAGTATCTGCTCATCCAACGAGGCATGTTCAATATGTGTGGCGTGGAAGAACCGTGTTTTTTTTTCATGTAAAGCCGCCAAATATGATAATAAAAGAGGTCATTAGCCTTTGATGATATGCAACTTTGTTACATGCGTTCTACTCTGATGACAATTTTCCCAATTTCAAATGTTAAAAGTACAAGGAAAATTTGCAATAAACCGAGCTATAGAAATCCCCAGCCCCCCAAACGAAACAAACACCGTGACCTCCCCCCGCCCCCGATCAAACAAACTGTGTGAAGCGTGGTGACTGTGGATAAATATCGTGCTGAAACGATAAATAGAGTAATATAAACCGAAAACCAGCATTAAACAAAAGCTTTTCATTCCAAATTAATTTCTTAACGAAATATATTGTACAATGGAAACATGCATATTGATGCACCAGCTTCTATGTTACTTATCACTCATTCCACATGAATACAGTCATGCTATAATCCATGCACCAGTCTAACTTATGTTGTACAAACTGCACATTCTTTAGAAACTACTATTCCGACTTTCTAATCAACATTATTTTTATTTTTTTATTGAATGATATATTTATTGAAACTTGTATGGCAGCCAGTTGGCTGAAGCGTACAATCTTTTTTTACAAACCAAAAGAAATCATACATGAAAAACAAACAAACTTCAAAAACATAAACATGAGAATATATAAATAGACAGAAACAATAAAGCAAATTGACAATGGTAAAAGTGATTGTGTCTACAACTTTTGAGGTGACGGAATGTTTGACTTTTGCCTACAATTATGCTTATTTCAAGTTCGACATTACACTGTTCCGCAGACATATCGGTCATACACATGACAGAAGGAGACGCCCACCTACGTATCACGCCGAGATTAAAGTTGAGACATTTTTGATTAATTACATCTGTGCTTTATGCATTGCAAGTGATGGCGAATAGATTTGTCATATAAAATGCTGCAGTGGCATACGCAGAAAAAAATACTTCGAACATTTTTGAATCACTGTTAATATCGAACTTTCACATCAGTTTTTTTCCTTGAACGATTTGACAATGTTTGAGGTTATGATATCCAACATTACAGACAGTAGAAATAATATTCGAAGATTAACAGCATAACTTAAGGGTATAAAAAGGGTAGAAATATCAGTCTTAAAATTTGCATTTATCCATATCGAAAGAGACACCAATCTGAGCACTTGTGAAATGTATCGCCTGCGTATTATCACCTTTGGACAACATGGAACGATGTCCCCCAGATATTAAAACCCAAACACCGTTGACGCATGTGACATGATAAAAAACAAGTAGAAAGGAATAAACATTGGAGCAGACATTATTGGATAGAGAATGCTGTCACGAACAGCACTTATAACTCAAATTTGTCTGATCGATTTGGTAAAACAGACCTTGAGATTTCGATTTTGGTATGGGGCTCACGCTGAGATTAAAGGGTGAAATTAAACATGCCGCATGGTTTGCCGAGCACTGCAGTGAGACTGATTGAATGAAACTAATACTCTTTGAAGTACACTCTCCTATTGTTTTCTTACTTATCAAGAAAAAAAAAAATATGTATGCATACAAACATACATGTGGTTTTTTTTTTTTTTTTTTTTTGGGGGGGGGGGGGCAATTATAGCTATGTAATACCATTGTATTTTGTATTTCTGGTGGAAATAAATAGATACGATTTTGAATTTGAAAAATTTGAAGTTGAATAAAGCAGCCTTTTTTTGGGGGGGGGGATGGAAATAACTCGACCCCCCCCCCCGCTTTTGAGAAAAAAAAATGTAGAAAACTGTTTTATTGACCATGGTAACAAAAAGTGTTATATTCTGGGGTAATTAACTTTTTTTTTTGCCTGGAGAGGGTTGGTAGGACCCCGAAATAACACTGAAAAAAAAAAATATGTCGTGAAATATTTTCCGCAGTCTAAGGGCAATTTTGGAACCACTTCCATAAGTGTTTTCTATGCTACTCAGTTTGACTATTAAAACATCCCTGCGTATATACTTCACCGCGCTCTTGAAAGCACACACTCATTCAACATTCAACTTCAGATGCAAGTAGCTCCCCTACACATCATGACGTACGACAGTACGTGTGCCAAAGTCCATATTTCTTATTGTGTTGATTATGCTTTCCTGAAACCAACCACATTTGCCGTTCAACATGCAAATATATAATGCAATAAAATCAGTTCTATATGTATATCTTCATGACTCCGCGACACGGTCGGAATCAACATGAATCTGAAGACACCGATGACTCGATCCGTTCTACCACGTGACGTTGGTTTGCGGTATATACAGGCCTATGCTTCCCATCATGTTTCAATACCGACTTGAAACCAAACTCCCACTTGCCGTTTAGCGTGGAATGTATAATGAAATACCAGCCTCGACATACGTATATTTTCATGACCCCCGTGTCACAGTCGAATTCAACATGGAATTAAAGATTTAGCCGAAGTCTCATTTCCATATAGAAGACTTGTCTAAGCCCTAGAGCGCAGCGCAATGCATACAAATGGATGTGTAAAGGCCCGTTCAGACAAGCCGTCGTAAACCTTTACGGAAAAAAAAAGAGAAGAAGAAGAAGAAGAAGAAGAAGAAGAAGAAAAAGTAGTAGTAGTAGTAGTAGTAGTAGTAGTAGTAGTAGTAATAGAATAAGAAGAAAAAGTAGTAGTAGTAGTAGTAGTAGTAGTAGTAGTAGTAGTAGTAATAGAATAAGAAGAAGAAGAAAACCGTGGTGGGTTTTTTTTGTATAATAAATGAATTGCAAGTGGCTATGAGTGACGCAGCAAAGGAACTATACGTCTTCCTTGCCTGTATGTGAGTGTTACAACATGTACAAGGTACAAAAAATGTTGAGCTCTTGCAGTACGTTTAAAAATCCCCGAGGATTTTTACTTTGAAGCGGTCCGGGGCACGTGAACAATCCCTAAGACGGAGAAGGGAGAAGATAGTCTTTTTGATTATCAAGCAGTCGCCCTTAACTTGGGAGATGGAAATTCTTTTTTGGGACTGAAAAAGTTCGATGTCTCAGTATCATTGACACACGTGTGGCACGCCTGTTGTTTAGTTTTAATGGGTTTTGTGTCAAAATGATGGATGGTGTATGAAAACATGAAGGAAAAGGAGTTTTGTGACAAGTATTTCTTCACTTTAGAATTCATTCTTAATCTATAGGTTTAAACTGTGTTATCCCCTTGGTTGTAATTCCCTGTTTTAAAAATTGCTTATTTATGATCATACTGATACAATAACTCGTATGAATTAACATTATTTTTTCTATCTACCTTCACGATCTACATCATTTTTTTCGCGCCATATTTCTGTCGACACAGGCACAAAAAAGTTAGAAATAGAAAATCTCTCGGTATTTTTGCCTCCATACATCGGCAGAATCAGTTATCGGCTTAAATAGTATTTGAATATGCAAAGGCGGAGCTTGACTGAGTCGAAATATTGAAGGGGGGGGGGGGGAGATATTCGCATGGTGTGGGAGGTCTAACCGATCTATATAGGAGAATGAAGCGCCAATAAATAAGATCACAGAATGGAGTAGGGGATATTGTAGGGGGTTTCTGTCTTTTTTTTTTTTTTAACTTTCCTCCCCCTCTCTTTCTCTGTTTTCGTCTATGTGCCATGAGATGGGGGGGGGGGGGGGGGAGGGGGGTGGCGCGAACCCTTGTCTCACGTAGCTATTCCTCTATTCGAATATATCTGGAATTGCATTTCTGGATATATTTGATTAAAACAGTAGGCATAGCTCCAGCGAAAATTGCGATGTCACAAGAGGTACATAATTGGATCTATGGTAGATGTGAAACTAGTATGCTGTACTGCCTGGATAAAAGAAAAGAAAGAGAGAGAGAGAGAGAGAGAGTGATAGAGAGAGGGAGAGAGGGAAGGAAAGAGAAAGAAGAAGGAATAGGATGAGAGAGAGAGAGAGAGAGAGAGGGAAGAGAGAGAGGATTATACGTGTAGCTTGAATGGGAATATCAAACTGGTCTTTTCTGCATACGCTACAGATAAGGTAAATGTGTAAACACATTCTTTCTTTCGACCGAATTTTACAACTTCAAAGGCAGAGCCATATAGAATGGTCAGGCATAAAATGTCACCGTATAAACATCATCCTGACAACAAAACGCATTAATATCATGAGAAACGACTGTCCATTTACCCTCTGTCAAGCCATTAATAACACCGCTGTAACTCACGTCTTCAGGCAATGGCGTAAACGGGGGACGTACACAAGGGACATGTGCCCCTCCCTATGTAACGGGTGAAAAAAGGAGGGGCATTCTTATTCCTGCAGTCAAATTTGATTTGGAATGGCGTCAGCTGGGTGTCAACTCTATTCCGAGTTAAAGTGACTCAGATTCCGAATTAATTTGACTCGGAATGGAGTTACCTTGACTGGAATTTAGTCGATTCTCAGTTGACGCCGCACCATTCCGAGTCAAAATTAATTCGGAATCTGAGTCACTTTAACTTGGAATAGAGTTGACTCCCACCTGACGCCAGAAATTAGAGGGGGTGGGCGGAGGCGACGTGAAAAGAATCTAGATGCCAAAAATAGTCAACTCTTTTCGACAATTTCGTTTCACTCAATGACCCTTTTCTCCTGCATTTTGTCCGCTTAGAAAATCCTGTGCCCCATGACTGGGCCCATGCACGCTACGCCAATGTCTCCGGACCAGTGCTCTAGGTTTACTCGCCAGAAACATCAATCAGTGGCTACATTATCCCCAGCTAAAGCTATATACATTTAGATGGTGTCCTTTGACAATTCTTTATAATCCTTCATGAGGCTATAGAGTGTATAATGATGTATGGATGTTGAAAGAAGAGACAGGCGAAGAAAGACAGAATATGAGAGAAGGGAGACAGAGCAAGAGAAAGAAAGGGAGGGGCGGGGGGGGGGGGGGGGAGATGACTGATAAATTCAGATGTGATCATTTCTAAACCTACAACAACTCCTTATGATCCTATATAATTCTCATGATGTATGGATGTTGAAAGAAGAGATAGGCGAAGAAAGATAGAATATGAGAGAAGGGAGACAGAGCAAGAGAAAGAGAGAGAGAGAGAGAGAGAGAGAGAGAGAGAAAAGGGGAGGTGTGACATGTGGGGGGGGGCGATGATTGTTAAATTCAGATGTGATCATTTCTAAATCTACAATTCCTTACTCTCTTGAAAAAAGAGTGAACGCATTCACTCCATTAGGGGTGAATTTCAGAAGAGAGTGCATTTAGAGTGAATTAAGAGTGAATTGAGAGAAAAATTGTGACATTCCTCTTTATTCACTCTTTTAGGGGATGACCTCAGTGATCTCTCAAAATCCTTGAGTGATCACTGAGGTCACCCTTCAAAGAGTGAATATCACAATTTTTACTCTTAATTCACTCTTAATTCTCTCTAAATGCATTATCTTCTGAAATTCATCCCTAACATAGTGAATAGGTTCTTTTTTTTTCTTTTTTTTTAAAAAGAGAGTAACTATATTCTAGGCTTGAGGCAAATTATTGTTCTTAAAACTTCCGCGATTCAAATCTGCATGTCAGCCGTAGTAAAACAAGCAAATGGTACTTGCGGTCAGAGAATTAAAAAGAAGTAAACTTTTTGTGGAAAAAAACCACGAAATGCAAGTAGAATAAAACTTAATTAAAACCACTTTCAAGATTTGAAGGAAAATGGCCACATTAACTCGTGTCTCGGCCATAAAAATCTCTGCTGCTCGCGAAGTCAATTTTGCGCGAGGCGTGAGTTGAGAATCTTATTGCAGAGAAAGTTGTTTTATTCATGTCATAAAAAGATTATCCTCACTTGGCGGATCTTAAGCCTTGGGTAATGTTATGGAATGGAAGAAGAGGAGAGAGGGGGGGGGGGAAGCAAGAAAGAGAGAGAGAGAGAGAGAGAGAGAGAGAGAGAGAGAGAGAGTAACGCACTTTCTTCCTTTCCCACTTTATATGACGTCAGGTACTTCAAAATGTCAGTTGATCTAGATCTTGGGAGTAATGCGAAGGGGAGGTTTTTATTTTTTAAAGACATAATGGCTTTTGGTTAATGGTGATGAGTTTTCCGCTTACAGGTTTTCGTAATGCTTCGACTAGCAACGTAATCGTAATATTATAATGAAGGGATGCATGCGAACAGAGCAAGTGGAATCGGGATGTTTAGAATTTAAATCTGATTGTGATATAAAACATGTATAATGCTGTTGCTTGATTATGATTTTCATAATGAATATTTTCAGTGAATGTCAGATTTTGAATTAGAGCTAAAACATTATCAGAGATTCAAACTGGAGGCATTCAACCTGATAAGAAAGCAGGCTCGGATCAAAAAAGCTGATGAATTGACAATGTTGAATATAAGGTTCAGAACAAACTGTTTAATGGACCAATGCATTTGAAGATTACACTTACAAATGACTAAAACTAATAAATAACAACGATAACTCTGCTTTCATCACTTCTTTTGCTTTAAAGGTGCTTGAAATAATCTTTTACATCAATAATGTAGCCTCCACATTAAAAAGACGAATCAATAGCCCACATGAGTGAACTAGTTAATGATTATAATCCATATGTGGGAAATGCAATTTACATATTGTGAATGTACATTTACATTCTTTTACTTCATTTTAAATAAACATTCATTGGAAAAATATCTTCTTTTCTACAAGTATCGACCCCCTTTCTGAAAGGGAAAAGTATCTTCTGTTTTTCTACAAAATATCGATCCCTTTTCTGAAAATCCTGGACGGGTTCCAATAGTTTGGTTTAAAAGCAATATTCGTCCAGATCAATGGCATAAAGAGAAAAAAAAATGCTTGTAAAAGATGAAATATGAGGTAATTAAAATGAAAGCTGTTGATGTTCTTTCTTTCTGTTCTTTCTTTGTTTTTTTCTTCTATCCGTTGGTAGTTATTTCCAAATTTGTGGTAAACTGTCCTTCAGCATGTTCAGCAAAAGCTTAATTTGAACGGGTCCAGACCCCTAAAAAACACGTTATAGAGTTCAACATATTAACATAAGAAGACCTGTTAGGGGAAAACAGCAGCAGCGGCAGCAACAACAACAACAACATAATACATGAACACACACATTCATGACGAATTATACCAGATTAGATTTAGTGTAATTTACACTGACTTTTTTCGGAGTAAAACTACATGATCCGAACATGATTATAATCATTATTCACTGAGCCATGAGAGAGCTTATAATGCAGCAGATAGTTGATCGTTATCACTGAATATAATGCGCTCGCTATACCCTATACATACACCTTGAACTTCAAAAACCAGGCTCTGTAACAAATCTATATGTACATGACGTCTATGCTCATACTTCAGCCCGATAATTGAATTGCTGCCATATACATGATACGCATCTACATCGAGGGAATATTGCTTACGAAGGTCATAGTTTTGAGTTGATCGTTATTATTGCTATTTTTTGCACCGCTGCTTTTCTTTTGCATGGTTTTTCATTGCGGGTCTTATAAGTGATGGGTGATTTGTGAATAAGAATGGTAGCCATAGCAAAGTGGTCATCTAGAAAATTATTTGAAATGTCAAGATCAAGCAAAGAATCGTTAAAAAATTAAAGAATAAAAGAACAAGAACAACAGTAAAAGCAAGAAACAAACAAAAACAATAAAAAACAACAAAACCAAAAGAACACCACTCCCCCAAAACTAAAACAAAGCAAAGCAAAACAAAACGACAACCGTAAAATAAGATATACCTCACTAAGCGAGTGTGCAGACATGTCCTTTTTATCGTAAAATGCTCTGTGAAACAAACATGAAACAAACAAAAGTATAATGAAATGTGCAGACAGGTTGCCCCCCCACCCGTGGCATAAATCCTGACTACGCCTGTAACCTTACTTTATTCAATGCAATCAAAAGAGAATATACACCATGTATATGTATATGGGTTGTGATCCATATAGATATGGCCTGCAGGCCAGCAGGGTAATGCACGTTCGAGAGCACACGCCCCTTCGATTTTTCTCACATTGGAAAGAATAATGAATATAAATAGCGGGATGTTGAATGGAAATGGGGCTATGGCCTTAATCACACATTCTGAATATAGAACATGGAAAGCGTGGTAAAGCAAGAAGAGATGAGAGATAGATAAATGAAGAGAGAGAGAGAGAGAGAGAGAGAGAGAGAGAGAGAAAGGGGGGGGGGAGATAGGGGAAGGTGGTATGGAGGGAATGGAGGGCAAAAATAGCAGGGAAAAGTTAGATTGTATATGGAATGAAAATGAGAGATAGCAAAAACAAGTTTTGAGAAAACGAAATAAAGATGAAGAAGAAAAGGAAGAAGATAAACTACAAAGGCCTGAAAGTGTAACAAGAAAGGCAAAATATACAGTTGTTAGGCTATTCTACTGTTACTGGCAACATAATAGTCTTAGCGAGAAATGTGATGAACAGTGATTGAGAAATAATTCAAACAAAATTGGGCAACGATATGAGTGAAAAAGAGAGAAAGAGAAATTGTGATTATGTGATAGAAGAGAGATGGGCTATGAAGTGAAGAATAAAATGCAGAGAATATAGATAGAAAAAAAAAGAAAAAGAAAAAGAGACCGACGCGGGAAAGTGAAATATTGATTATTCACTGAATCTCGTCGAAATAATCAACATAGTAACGTGTGCGTCTAGTGTGATCGGATGAGGCTAGGTGCATAGACGCTTATTATATACAGTGTGTCAACAAAATCTGTAACAACCGGCTTATTTTCAAAACCACAGAACGCTGGCAATCATTTTTTAGGAAAAACCAACCCGTTGACTACGGAATTCATATATTCCCAAAGACTTTATATACATGAGCCATCCGGTTCCAGTAGCCAATGGCTTAATAAGATGAATAACCAATTAAAGCAATATATCTGTTTGCTAATTTTACGCATATTTGTTGAACAAAAAAGCTTCCCTTGAAAACGGAGGAGATTGCCAGAGGTTTGTCTCACATATGCAAACTGGACCCCCTTCTACCCAGATGGTATTATGCATAACAAGTGAACTGATTAGTTGGTAATCAAGGGTTCTGGAGCGAAAAGTAAACGTTTTTTTTGAAAATGCAAAATAATGTGCACGGATGCTGTTTACTGTGTTCTCTTGCGTTTGGAAATACAACGCCATGCACGTATACAAACACAACAGTGATACTTATTTTCGACGAAATATGGAGTTTATTTAGAACTCAAATTCCAGCACATTACGAGCTTCATTGAAGTTCAGCAACATAACCAGTAGTGTAAAATATTGATGAACATAATGACTGCCTTTACTTACAAAAACGGTTTGTTGGGGCACCTTGTAGCTAGTCATCACTGGGTTCACCTGGCAGTACTGCAAGGGAGAAAAATCAATTTTTATTTATTATAACTGGTTGGGGAAATGGCATTCATACGGCCATTCTTTCCCCGCAGGATGAAGGGGAAAAACAATAAGTGCAAAGTTTGGATAAAGAAAGCTTGCCTGTCCAATAATACACATACATGTGTGCGACTGAGGATTGAGTGGGCCAATGACTTAAAGTAACACATCAATCCGCGAGCACATTTTTTATATATTCATTTTATAACTCATAACCGCTGTTTGCATGGAATAAATAGGATTGCAAACGCTGATTTATTTATAAGTGATAATATTGATAACTGGGTTTATTTACCCAGAGTAGCCACATCAATATTTCTACTGCTATTTCTGTGGGGCCCTGCAATTGCTATTACCCTATAGCGCTGCCATGTTCCCATTCAATACACCTGGGTCGAGAGGATGTAAGCACCGAGCGAGGCTCGAACCCAGCACTTCTTGTACGAGAGACAAGAGCCCTCACCTCTATACCATGATGCTCCCACACAATAAGCAATAACAAACAATGATGTGTTGATGTTAGAAAAAGAATAACACTTTTGGATCAAATATTATGTAACTGTGCATATATCATCGTGCGACATGCCTTGTGCATTACGAGCTTTCTCTTTCTGTAGCTACTTAAAGGCCACGGATGTTTTCACCTCAAAATTTTTACTAGCTCATACGAGATAATGCCTTGACTCAGCTTTCATCACCCTACGCATCTTATAAAAGCCACTAGAAAATACACGTAGAGTATTGAGAGAACATCGCACCAAAATTTGATTATATTTTGCCGCGAGTCTCAACGCATTTTTGCTATGGGAAGTTAATTTGATTTAATGTAATTCAATGGCTCGTTCATTAGAATGATAGACGTGCAGAGCCAAGGACTTCAAAGAAAATTCCCTTTAAAGGTACTGGTGTTGATCAAGATCCTATATTTTAGTAAAAGTAATACTGATGAAATTCGTCATGTATTCGGATCTTATATGAAGACACATTTATGATCACAGTGGCAGTACTGTGGTATAGTAGACAAGGCTCTTGCCTCTCATACGAGAGTTCGATCCTCGCTCGGTACTTACATCCTTGGACCCTCTCAACCCAGGTGTATAAATGGGTACATTGGGTAATAATAATTGCAGGACCGCGTATAGGAAAATTATAGTAGTACTTATTATGTGGCCACCCTGGGTAAAAATAAAAACAAAACATTATTATCAATTCTGTTATTAATAGTATTTAAACAGCTTTGAAAGCCCCTTAAGGATCACGGAAGTTACATACATTATGGTGAAGAGGGTGACGATTGACGATTATTTGGTAATCTCTTTTGTTAAAGGCATTATAGAATTCTATATCATGAGTAGAGGTGCCGTAGTCGAGTGGTTTAAGGCGCTTGACTGAAGACGCGAAGGTCCGGGATTCGATCCCCGACACGGCTCTTATGCCCTTGAGCAAGGCATTTTATCTACATTGCTGTTTTTATCGTACATCAAATAAAGTGATGTGCTATATGCATATTGATGTTTTTGTTTAAAAAAACAACTGAAAAATCAAAATTTCACAGACTGCGTCAAACTAAAATTCCATTAAATGTTCGCGGCTTTACGAGTTTAATCATGACTGACAAACTGCAAAACCAAACGGATTCGTGAGAACTATAAATGTACCATATTTCAAAATGTATGACATGTTAAGCGGGCTACATTGCAATCTCGACGTTATATTAAGACGCTTTTAGACATATGACATTCAGGATCTTACACTTAACTCCAGTTAATTTGTTCATCAGTCCGTAGCAGACATCGTAATCCGAGTTAAAATCCTCTTCGGAATTAAAGACTAGAAAAAGATGAATATAAAATAAAATAAGACACGTCGACCATATAGACAGAAATGCCAAACTTGGAAAAGATGTTTTTCGACTGTGTAACAGTAACAACCCGAAATCAGTCCAAAGTATTACTAACAAATTAAACACCGAATGCAACACTTAAGAAAACAGAAGGAGCCCCCTCCTCCCAAAAAACTAAGCATAATTTGTCTTTATCTGTGATCAAGCATTTTCATTTTTGGGGAATTCTCCATGCCCTTTCTTTTCGTCATTTAAAAATAAATATTTTGGCACAACCAAAGTGCCAAAAGACCAAGAATATAGAAATTCAATTTACAAAATCAGGCATTACTTAGCAACCTGAATAATTTCAGCCGATAATTTCTCGTAGTTCGAAGGGAGCCTGAAAGAGGCCATCCAATCAAATTCATAACCTGATATCAATTATTTCTGCACCAATTTATCATCTTATGGCAGTAGCACTATACCTCTCTCATGCAAGAAACTATAAACGTTGTGAAGTGTATTATCCGTAATGCCGCAGGAGTTATTGTATACGTCTGTCTCCAAACCAGTATTCATATATGCAAGGAAGGGTAACCCCATATCGGCGCTTTTCTCGCTCTCAAAGAAAGGGCAAGTCCCGGCGATTTCTTTTATTCTCCCGGTACACGCATCTCCTCCAAACATCGGTAAATAGCATGCTATTCCATCGGTCTGGGATAAAACAGAAAGAATATAAACAGATTAGATGTGTCCGGTATGAAATAGAGGAGTTTCGTTCTAGACATGCATTTAGCGTGTTTAGGAAATCTTCGTAAGTGATTTGACCACTTTGCGCATCACTTTACCGAAAGAATACTAAAAACTTTGGGGGATTTGTAAGGGTGCACTGTGTGTAACGCAGTGTAACTTCGGTGCAGGTTGTTGGATTTATTTGATAATGGCGCTTTAAACTACAGGTTTATAATGCCAGGCTAATAGGGAATTAGGTTTAAATGCCAGGCGCCATTGTCAATAATTCTTGTGGGTGAATGAAAGCTACTGCATTATTTTCGAATGAATAACATTTCACTACAAACACCGCAAGTTTATCGAGACAGTGGTAGCGATGAAGTGGTCAACATTTTATGTTTCATCCCACTACATAAAACAGGTGCATATACTCACCGACATCTGAAATTATTATCGCATGGACGTTTATGAATGAAATGCTGTTATCTTGTCCTGAATTTGCCAAAATTTGCACGTCTGAAATGAGACTATGGACACGGAGTTTAGAGTTTTTGTGAACAAAAATACCGGAAATTCTACTTGATTTGATTTCATTTAGCTGGATCCAACTATTCCAATATTTGGAACCCAATTGTATACTAATCACAAAAATAATTTACGAAACAGAATGTTATTGACGAAATGCTTAGGAAAAATCAAATAAAAGACACCCTTTCAAACATACAAGATCTACATCATACACACTAAGAAAAACAGGTTCAATTTTGCACCTTCAAATCAACACCAGGAGCTCCTTTATGGGTGCAACTTTATAACTATAAAGATGCATTATGCACCATTAAGGGTGCAATGAGCTACATTTTGGAGTATACCCTTTAGGGAAGGTGCAAATTTGCACCCTTTTGGATGCGCACAAGTACAAAAGGGTGCATCTTTTTGTACCTTTTTCAAGATTCACCCCAAAAGGTGCTGCTATTGTTGCATTTGGGGTGCAAAACTGCACCTTTTTAAAGAGTGTACGAAGCTCAATAAAGTAGGTTCACTAGAAAAAATATATATAAAACAATGAAAACTCATTCTATTGACATACCGATTGTATAAAGAAAGAGAAATCACGAACATGACAGAAAACCAAAGATGAGAGAAAGAGAGAGAGAGAGAGAGAGAGAGAGAGAGAGAAAGAGAGAAAGAGAGAGAGAGAAAGAGAAAGAGATAGAGAAATAGGGTTAAGTCTACACGACTGTTCTGTTTCAAAACATGTTACTCCCTTTTCAATATTATGCATGCACGGAAATCCCAATTCTAAATTTGGAAATGGGAATCATCAAATTGCTAGACAGTGGAATTAGCCGACTCGGTGATTTGCATGGATGAAGATATCTGGGCTTATCTTAGGATTTCATAAAGGGAACAAGATTTAGCAAAGGAGGGTGGAGAAGATGAGATGATTTAGTTGAAAATTGACATGTCAATCCTAGTGAACGTTATTTCTAAAACCAAAATATAGTTAATAAACTTGTCTTTAGCCATATGTTCATATAATTTCTGTTAGTCGCAAAAGAAAGTAAATAGGTAAAATAACATGTATTCAGGGTCTATTCTTAGGATTCAAAAAGAAAGAAAAAATTCAGGGCAGGTCGGGACGAAGTATCAGATGTGATAATCTAGAAGGAAACTGACATGTTGATTCTATATTGTAAGCTTCATTTAACCCTTTGATTGCTTTCTTATCCGAACGGCATGTTTGGGGCTTTGCCACACAGGCCGATCGGCACTAAACAATACACACAAATTCGCGTACGGATTGCTCAACACAAGAGAGAGGGGAAATTACACATTTGCGGGCTTGATTGGATGCAAGACCACACTTTAGACACCCTGTATACATTCATTTTGTAT
Source organism: Echinometra lucunter (assembly GCA_029962745.1). NCBI lineage: Eukaryota > Metazoa > Echinodermata > Echinoidea > Camarodonta > Echinometridae > Echinometra > Echinometra lucunter. The sequence goes on from CM057169.1 coordinate 16,172,389, forward strand.
TGTAACACGTTTACAATCCTAATGCCTTTGGTTAATCTCTACCATGGGAAATACAATGTAGCATGGGGAAATCCTTATAGCGTGGCTCACAAAGAGTTAACTAGACCTTTTAAAATTAATTTTTTTTTTTTAATAACTTGGTCTTCTATAATTTATGTATGCATGTATGCTTGTGACTGTATTTTCTATTCATCAGTAATAACATCCGCCTAGAAAGCTGTGGTATGATACATGTACACTTTGCAAGGTCTGCTTATTGCTATTGTATTCAGAACTAACTTGGAAACACTCTTTCCATACATCTCTCCTTTGGAGAGGGAAAGCTCTATTATTACCATTCATGCAGATTGTTTCCCCCGTCGGGAGAATTACTCCAAGTGAACTGAGACGAGCCTGATTTGATTTAAGTTACTCAGAATGTCAATGTTTGCGTCTCCCGGGAAAACCCTGGAAGAGCGAAGCAGAAAAGAAGGAGAGAAGGGAAGAGATAGAGAGGGAGAGAGAAATACAGGCATAATAGAGATGCAGGCATACAGAGAGAGGAAGAGAAAGAGAGAGGGGAGAAATATAGAGAGAGATAGAGAGAGAGAGAGAGAGAGAGAGAGAGAGAGGGGGGGGGGGGGACCAAGAGACATTTGGATTGAGATATCGTGATGTATAAAGGGAGAGAGGCCGGTTAGAGGAGAGGGAGAGAGATACATAAGGGGGGCGGGGGGAGTTGGGGAGATATACACAAAGATATTAAAGCTAGAGAGACAGAGAGATGTAGAAAAGTGAGATGAAAGCAGGAGAAAGAGAGTAAGAGAAAGATAGAGAGAAAGATAGACAGAGAATGGGCAAAGAAGAGACGCCAACAACGTTAATCGCATTTCATACAGAGTAATTCTGCTGATTATTGCTCGTTCTGTCGAGTTGATTCGAGGATCGTCGATGCTACTTATGAATGGAAAAGCTAGTTAATGTGTAATAAATTGACGTTAATTCGGAAAATATGTTGCCGTGATGATGTTTGGAGATGTCGATACTTCTGAAGTTGTTCGATGGAGGATTAAGAGAAAGGTTTCGAAAATGACAATAGAGGTGTAGCAACACTGTCATTGAAATTTGAAAAAAAAAAATACCGGA
>CM057169.1:16174013-16198013 GCA_029962745.1 Echinometra lucunter
GTATGCAGGTCATCACTGTGACTTGTCCTGAAAGTTACCATAGGCATAATAGGGTGGGGTTGGGGTATCAATTATCTTGACCATGATGGCTTATCGTATACTCACTTCAGTATGGATGAATTGGGATAATGAAATAAGACGATTTGAAATCCTCCTATCGAATTCCTTTCTCAAACCCTTCTCCAACGGTCAAGCAGACCATTTCGATTATTCTATCATGCCTATATTTTCAAGTCGCCTACATTGAGCAAGGCGCTCTAGTTCTCTCAAATTGTGAGTTTTGTAAGAAATTCACTATTGTTCTCAGGATGTTGTTTTTTCAAAATCATTTCAAAATCCTTCATTTTGGTTCAGGCTCATCTTCTAAAATGGCAAGAGTTCGACACTTCACCTTCAAAGAAAGGCGACACGACGACTGATGGTAAAGGATATATGATATGGTTTTTGTTTTCATTTGCTGGTATAGTATAGCCCTTCAATGAAAATTTCACCTCAGTAATCAGATAATGTAACATGTAAGAAGGCTGTGATTTCCTAAGTATGAAAGTGAACTAACTACCTTATGATCTACCAATAACTGAATTGTGTGTTGTATACCGCGTTTCGTTAAAAAAAAAACAAATGAGGGATACAATATGATTTATCAACCTAAACTATTACATCAGCACTTTACTATAAGCACTTTATTATATAAACGAATTTGAAAAGGTACATATTCAATGTTGCCAATACAATGTCAGCAGTATAAATGCAGTAACGTAGCAGTCTCAGTCGAAATGGGAAGATATCTGCAACTTATTCATATTGCAGTTAACATACCTAAACATTTGATGCGAATTCGTAGTGTATAGAAACAACTGAATTTATCAATCTTTGGAAGAAAACAAAAAGTTATTCATGCAACGGGTTTAGTAGTTGGCTTGTGTCAATTCGGGATATCTTTAATGCACTTGATAAACTGTATGTAAAATTAAGAAGTGGAGTTGTCCTGGTCCGGTGGTTTAAGGCGCTTGAGTGGAGACGCGAGGACCGGGGTTCGATCCCCAGACACGCCGGCACGGCTCTTATGCCCTTGAGCAAGGCAGCTTTTATCGTCCATCTAATAAATGAATGTGCAATAGGCATATTGATATCACTGTGAGCATGTGTGTTTAAAAAAATGAAAAAATGATAAAAAGGAAAATGTAGGCTTACAATCTCGCAAAAGGTGTTTACTGAAAAAATATGTAAAACGTCTATATAGAAAGAAGAATCAGTGAGCAAATAATTGGATTCATTTGATAGGGATACTCGTAAAGGAAATGAACTCAAGACATTCAAATAATTCAAGAGCATTATTAGGCAAGAACCATATCTTGTCATATAAAAAAATCATATAAAAAAGGTTAATATCAGAATTTTTTACCAGCCTCTCCATACGAGAGGTCCTTGGTTCGATCCTCGCCCGGTACTTACATCCTTGGACAAGGTGTTTTGCTCACATGTGTTCCTCTCGACCCAGGTGTACTCAATGGGTACCTGGTATAGTTGGGGCAATAATAATTGCAGGGCCCGTAGGAAGAGCTGTAGTAATACAGATGTAGCTAACGTAGGTAAATAAAACCCAATTATTATTATCATTATTCTTATTATTATTTTACCAAATTCTAACTAAGCGCCCATAACTTGCCCATAGAAACAGGAAGCTAATTATTAAAAACCAGAAAAAACACCCGCTCACCTACAAGTCAAAATGCAAGAGGAAATCCGTAACTATTTATGAAACTGGAAAATGAGAATAAAACCGACTGTTCCTCCTTATCTATTAAAAGTATAATTGCTCGGAGAGGTAAATTCTCGAGGAAGTGCAATGTGTTTATGTGCTTCAAAATACTTGTTAAATAGTACACAGATTTATACATGTATATGATATCTTTATATTTCACTTTTACATATACTTTCCATATGCATCATAGGTATTTTGCTGTATCATGTTGCCTCTGTTATTTGGTCATTTTTGCTAATTAAAAGAGAAGCTTGGGTTCTGGGAAAGGTGAGGAATAATTTTTAAGCTTTCTCATTCTTTCCGTATCGGTTAGTATCATAGTAAAAAATGTCCCCGAGAAAGAATTGCTCTTCCAATGCCCTCGTATTGGAAATATTACAAGAAAAAGCTGAAAAGTTCAGGGATATGCATGCCAGATTTGTTTGTGGTCCCATATACTCATTTCTTTGTGCAGTGCTAGTGCCTTTTGGGGAAAGCAAGTGAATTTCTTATCGATTCGATAATGTCCAAATCTCACACTAGACACCTGTATTTATTTACAACTAATGGAACAGTTTCTATCACATTATGATCGCATGACCATAACTCCAGTTTATCTTTAAATAACAGCTACAATGATTCTCTTTTTGCTTTGTTATAATAATTCTGTATATATTCAATTTCGTTTATACAGTCAATTTTGAAAATAAAGAAAGGAATATAGATTTAAACTTTTATAAATGATCTTCTTAATTAACATAATAGATACTATTCTGTTTTTTTTTTAGATTTTAATTCATTTATTTATTAATTTTTGAGGGGTCGGGGAGGGGGTCTTTTTTGTTTATACACTTAATGTTATCTACTTTATGTTTATATGAAATGTCGATTTATATCTGTGTTCATGTTCATGCTGATGTATGAAAAACAGGATACTGATCTATATCAGTGAAGTTAAATTAAATAAAATATAATATTAAATAAAATTATCTTAGATAATTGCCATCCCAGTGGCAACTCTGTGATAAAATAACCCTTGATGATCCTGTTTAATGTTTTATAATCAATGAAAAAAAAAATCAATTCTCTCACGGAAGGGAAGAAGAGCAATTAATATCATCATCGCCATCATCATCACCATCCTCATCAAAAGCAGCAGCAATAACAACTTCATCATCATCACATCTTCATCATCATTAAAAGCTTGTTCAGATATGAGGAGAAACAAATCCCCGCAACAAATCGCCGCAACATTCTAGTGTACAAGTCAATGGGGTATGAGGCGACAAAAAATGTTGCCGAGGCAGATTTTTTTTTTCTTTTTTTGCCTGGCCGCAAAAATCTGTGGACCAATCAAATTCTTAAAAATTTAGGGCAAAATATGTTGTCATGAGCTTTTGAACCTTTTATTTGAGAACTGACAAGTTAATGCGCGTTCATGAACATAACTGTGTGGTTTGTCGCGCCACATCTGAACACTAAAATTAATGTTGCGGGGATTTGTCGCCTCATTTCTGAACAAGCCTTTATGATCATCATCATCATCAACAACAACGGCAGCGGGATCATTTAATTGACAAGTAACTTATCGCTTTGGTAACCAGCAGAGAAACGCAATACAAGAATTAATATACTTACCAAATTAAACTTTACCTCATGTAGCTCAGAGATAAACAAGACATTGTAAGTGCTCTGATAAATACATATTTATTCATCTTTATATATATACATAGAAAGTGTACGCAAGCGCGGGCATCCTTCATTCATCATGTTCAAATAGACTGTATTATTTTATTTTTTATCGATTAGCAGGTGACAACTAGGATATGGCTATTCATGCTGAAAGCACTGACTGCAGCAGTAGTTGGCATAGACTTACAAACAAATGTATTTACATAATATGACATAAGCATCCACTTGAATATTATTAAAACTGCACCATAAACAATAGTGTTTGAGAGTCGGGGTTTATAATAACACTTCAGTAATAGGGTGTAAGTCAGTAGTTGAGCATATTGGTACATGTATGATATTGCTGAACAGGTAAATAAAGAAGGGCTAGCTCGAAGCGAAACTGATCATATTTCATAATTTTGTTGTTGATAAGTGGTTTTTAACGCCTTTTGCGTGTGGAAAATTATGGGCTTAATTCACCGTTGGTGTATGATGGTGGTTAGAATGCCAATTTGGTGCAAACAATGTTATCTACGATAAACAGTATCTAATACCTAAGAATGAATAATTAGTTGGTAATGTAAATCATGAGTGATAAAAACGAACAATTAACAAATTATTTCCGTATCTTGTTCCTTCCGCCTTTTCGACCCCCTTCTTTCCCCTACGCTTTTAATAGGGCATATACGAGAGTTAAAGAAAGAAGAATAAGAAAATGAAATACAAATAAAAACAACAAAAACAAAACATCGAAAACCTCTGACTTGATGCAGACTTTAACCCTATTTTCATAAGTCATGTTAGATGGCCAATGAAATCTCTGCGGATTCGAAGCAGTAGAGACAGCGCATGGTATCCAATTAGTGAATTGTGCATTGGGCAAAATTAAAATGCATTTGGGTCTAAGTGGGAAAGGGCGCAGTCGGTGTAGTGTGCCGAGGATGAGAAGAACGTTAACATATGTTATCGCCCTTATATCTTCCAATACTCACTTTATAATTGGAACCAGGTGTTAAAAGGTAATTCTATCTTTAATGTTCTTAAGCAGTCAGTATAGTATTGATGATTTATCTTTAGAAGTTTGATGTATAGCTTCACAAACTGTTGATGACATCTGTTGACCGAAACTAAAAACTATCGTCGGGTGATCGTGGGATGATTCTATGTCAGGTATTACTCATACGACAGAGATAAAAGATTGACTTTGATAAAAATAAGATTATAATCAGAGCTTGAAATGTCGGCCAGAAAAGTGAAGGAACAAGTGCTTGTGAGAATTATGACGTCTTAAAATTTAACAGTTTTTTCCCCTTGATGTTAGAGCTACAACTTTTAACTTTCTCGGTGCTCCTTTCAGAATTGATGGAATTTGCAAAGAATGAGAGCAAAAAACAAAACAAAACAAAACAAAAAAAGAGGGTTTGAAGGAGGGACAATTGCACTTGATTCGGTGCCCCAAGCGCTGAGGGTATATGGGACGCCCACTGCATTGGGTACTGTGCTTTATATTGGCTCAATTTGTGTTACTATATTATGCATACCTACCTCAAATCGTACGACTTCCTGCCCCAAACGCAAGAAGAATAGGCCTCACCATTGGGACAGGGTGCACAGCAAGGACGCCCTACTCAAGAAAATGGCGACGCCCTGCAGTAACGTGTGTGTTTGATGCATTAAGTAAGTATCAGTTTGGCCATCCAGGAGCTTCTTGTACAATATATTACGAGCATCGAAGGGAGCAACAAACAGAGAATGACATGACCATTCATACAAAATAAAATTTTAACACATTTTATAATAGGATGTATATTGAATTATCATATCCTATCGCATCCTGTCAGATCCGCGCGACATCGAATTATCCGGAAAAAGATTGATGCGATAACTGAATTTATCGTATCTTACTTCTCCTTGACCTTCTCAACTTAAAGCCAACTACTTCCGTCGACCCATCTTATTTACATCCGTTTCCCGATTCAAGTTACTTGCACTTTAAATTCTATGACAGGATATTCATCTGAATTTTCTAAAGTATATATATATTTTTTGATGGTTATTCAGGTGCAAAATGATTCATACCAACAAGTTCAAAACCACATCGCAGCCAATGTATCCTTCATTTAACCCACCATTTTAAAATTTCATCCATACTGTAATCATTGTAATGTATATATAGAAACCAAGGTGAAGGATGTTGCCTATTAATGATAGGCAACATCCTTCAATGGTTGTCTAAAATACATACCAACAAACAGAAGCATATGATTACATTTCCTCAACGTTTAAAAAATACTACAACAATAAAACCGAACTACTTATCAGTGATAAAGTCGAGTTCCGGTACAGCAATGCAGAGTAACAAGAAACTCGAGAAGCAATCGGGAAGCACTGAGCATGCTGTAAGTCAAAATGATATGAACTGGGCCTCGTGCAGTCTTGATGAAAGTCAAAGTCTGTCTATGGGACTACGTGGGGACATAAGAGTTTGGTTCAAAATTTTCAGCTATTTCTCATTCGAAAATAAGGGTATCTGGAGAGCCATTCTTTCAGGGCCGCTCCTTTCATGATATATATTTTCGAACTAACATTGAAAGAAGGGTAAAGCGCACAAATCATTTTTTCACACTTACCAGAAATTATTTTTTCTCTTTAATGATAAATTAAATATATATCTCTATAACATAATTTATGCTTTCCCATTTTTTAGCAATCGTGATTTATACACTCATCGTGTTCATTAATTTTTAATGACGTGAAGTAGAGGGTACTGGATTGTCTCTTCTTGGTTGATCTTTACGAGAGGAGACAGACATACACTGCTTGGAATCGACAGTGTCCAATTGAATTAAGGGTTTATCTATTCCGATACATTATATACTAAAAGTTTTACCTGCAGAACCACCAGTGCAAAGAGAACAACATTAAACAAATTTACAACCTGGGGCCCGTTGCATAAAACTTACTATAATGAACTTTGCTTTTATAGTAACTTTTCATGGAATACTGGATTTTGATTGGCTGTTGAGCAACATACCATGCTCAACAGCCAATCAAAATCCAGTATTCCATGAAGAGTTACTTTAATAGCAAAGTTACTATTATAGTAAGTTTTATGCAACGGGTCCCTGTACTTAGGGAAAAATGATATTGATTATAGGAGAATGCAGCAACTGCAGCAAACAAGAGATAAAGCTTCGACCTGCGAAACTTGACAAAAACATAAATAAAGTACTGTCACATTTTTTCTTTGAGTATGTCCATACGCTCTTTATTAACCTAGGGGTGTTTCATAAATCTGTTCGTAAAGTTTCGAATGACTTTACAAACAGTTTGAATATGGCAAACCAGATGGGATTCTTAATCATTTTAAATCGCATCAGCTCAAGGTGAAATGTGTAGACATAGATTAGCATTACTATTGTTTACAACATTTTTATTGCGAAGTATATTTTTTGCCACAATTTAATTGAGATCTATGGGAAATGCAGTCACACTATGTCATAAACGTCAGGAAAAACGTTGGACATCCCATTTGGCACTTCATATTCAAGTCGTTCGTAAAGTCATGCGTAACTTACGAACAGCTTTATGAAACAACCCCCCCCCCCCCCCCAGTTTGATATAATCTCCGTCCGCTGCTACGCACTGATCTCTCCACCGCTGGCTGTACGATGTGAGATATACCGCTTTTCTGAGCATCGCCGAAACCAACGCATATTCGGATAGCAGAATAACCAGATAGACAAAATGTATACTGCCAAGAGAGGCTTTGGTTAAAACTATCGTAGATATAGGGTAACCTTGAATAGGAGTATTTTCCCGAGGGGTATGCCCCCAAAACGCAAGGTGCGCGGACTACGTGAGATCTCTTAGAGCGTATGGACAGCAACATGTAATTAGCTAAATATAATTACATAAAGTGATGTATCAACAAACCTCGGTGTAACGCCAAGGATACACATCCACTCTCTAAATGCACAGAAATGGAAATTCACACTTTAGCAGTCATGGTATTCAGGATCATTAATGGCTCAGGATTAGGATCCACTCTTTATTTATAGTGAATAAACTCTAAATAGTGATTTGATTAACTCTTTTAAGAGTGGATTTTCACTCCGAAACAAAGTGACCTCTACTTTGATTCCCAATAGAATGTATTTTTACTCTTGTGGATTTAGAGAGCTAACCTAATCCCATGGATTATCATATCGATGATTCGATATCAAGCCCTAGAGCGTTTGGCTTTGTAAATGGGTCGTGCTCACTGACGAACTTTTTTAGAGGAGTGTCGGAGAGCGAGTAGATATGGTAGTCGAACTGCCGGCTGAAGTCGACAAAGCCGTAGCCTTGATACCACCGTGGTAGGTTGGCGTCGTTGTCGTCAACGTAGCCGGTCACGCGACGACATCCCAGGTTGTAGGCGTGCTGCAAAATAGAGACGTATAACCATGATAACAGCAGACTGAGGAAACTGAACGTTTGGCTATGACGTATATCAATACAGAAGATTTGTAGGCATTATACCGGTATAGCGAAAAGGAGAAGATTAACGTGAAGAAGCCACATCGTTACCGCATTTGATAATTATCTTAACTTAAGATAAGTGAGACATTCGGACATTATCATACCCCCCCCCCCCCCAAAAAAAAAAAAAACAAAAAAAACAAAAACATCATGTATACATGAGATAAACTCTTTCACGTCCACTTGTACTCCAACTCCACAATTCAAATTGAAGCTTAGAGAAATGACTGTTATTCAGTCATTCCTTTACAATGGAATTGCCCTAAAACACTTACCAAACTGATTTTTTTTAAACTTACCTTACTTACTTGATGTAGAACTATTGCACCGAGCCCAAAACCTGTTAAAAAAAAGTGATAAACGAGACGACGCACTGAAAATGAAATATCCGATGTCATGTTAACAACACTACTACTGTCTTAGGCAAGACTAAGATAGGATGTTATTTATGTACTATAACAGTGTGGCATTAACTCAAATAATTTTACGTAGAATGAACGCCTTTCTGGTTCTGGATATACAACGAAGTATATTTATTTTCAGTGTAGAATGTTTTGTCGGTAACGGAAGAGCAAACTGATTTTGATACAGTACTACATAACATTTTAAGTTGATTAAAGTTACTCTTTTTGACATTCTTTTCAGGAGACCTCACTTTTACTGTGGCAAATTCATAAAGTGTTTTCATTGATACGTGTAGTGTCCGATGTTTTACGAAATGGTGATTGGAAAGATCATCTGATACAGTTAGATTTTAAAAATAAACGATATTTAGACAAACAAACTTTTCTTTCTTCCACAAATGAAAGTAAAACATATGTTAGCCAGTTAGAAAAAATTTTTTTCTGTCTTTAGTGAAATGACGTACATGTATATATATATATATATATATATATATATATGTATATGTATATATATTTTGTGATCAGGTAACATACACAACAGCTTTGGCAACTCTCATGGAAATAAATACATGTGAGACAATTGAGAGAATAATAGCGTACCATGAATCAAAGTTCCCCAGAGCTGTCCTACCATTTTGGAAATTTTTGCAAAGGTTGAAAAAATGTCTCCGCCGGGAATCGAACCCTGGCCTTTGGCTATGAACGCCAATGCCTTAACCGCTAGACCACGGAGACAGGCCAGTGGTTTCGGCGACTCCAAATTGGCTTAACCGACAGATTGACAAATCTTCAACCCTCACTAATTAATTCCTTTGTTGGTGGCAGATGAGTTTCGAACAATGACCTGCTGCAAACCGGATCCCAGCGAATGCTTTTGGGATACATGTATATGTTGGAATAATTAACATTTTGTGATCAGGTAACATATACAACAGCTTTGGCAACTCTCATGGAAATAGATACATGTGAGACAATTGAGAAAATAATATAATAATAATAATAATAATAATAATGGGTATTTAGAGGCGCTAAAAACAAAAAAAGTACCATAGCGCGTACAAAAATATAATAATAATAATTATTATATATATATATATATATATATATATATATATATTAGACTATCCTTTAATATTTATGGAGTTTTGCACAGGTTTTAGAACGTTTAAAAGCTCATAGATAATAAGATGGATGATAAAAGGTCCTCAAATTATATTTGGTACTATATTCTTCTTTTTTTAAGCAGTGAAAGCAATTACTGAACTTTTTAAGATTCAGTGCGCGGGGTAACATGGGCATCCGTCAAAGACCTAAATGCGAAATACATCCGACGGTGGGTTCGTGCGAGGGTTTAATTAAGACCAGTTAAGTGATCTATAGACTCTACTCCTTCGATCGTATTATCTTCAATCTTAATAAGCTGCTTTGCTTGACTGTTTTAAGAGGAAGCAGAGACAACGACATGGGCGACAGAAAGCTGTCAAATTTTCAAAGGTTCAGCTTAATCACGATGGACAAAATATCCTCTCTGTTCTCTATTTAGGAAATTGGTTTATTGAACTGAGGGGTATATTCATAGAGATTTCAGTATAATCACGTAGCAACTGTAAGATCCCTTTTTATAAAACTTGATTAATAGCTCTCATCATCGATCTTTTTAAACGCCTACTAGACTGAAATGTACGAAATTGTCAGTGACGATTGTCATCCAGTTGATTATTAATTACTTAAATTTCCTGCCAACACTTTCAACAGTTTTTCAAGCTGCTTCAAAAGAAGTCTGATCCTGTTCCACATTACCAGTATTTAGATTTCGTTCGAATAACCTGTCGACTTGAATGTGATTTGTTATTTCAAATGACAGTTTGACAGATGAAAATATCTACCAGCTTTGGAAACCACATTATTTGCGAGTTTATTCAAGTCTTGTTCTATATACAGCGGCTTCAATTTAATTTCAGAATTCAATAGGGAGACTGAGAGGCATATTCTCTTTCCTTATGTAAATCCATGAGACCTTGCCATCTTTATAGGTCCGGGGGGGGGGGGGGGGTCCTCCCTGGCCTGTAGATTAGCTCAAATCTGTCTTTTATGGGTATATTCGTCTTTGCTCCTAGCAAAAACACCCCTCTATGCCACACACACGCACACACACCCTCACACAACGCACACATCCACACATAATGCACAAGTCAAGTCTTGTGGGGATTTCAGACCTCTATGTTTGCGGCCCCATTGTGTGATTCCGGGGGGGGGGGGGTGGAGGGGGTTGCTTCATAAAGCTGTTCGTAAAGTTAGGAATCACTTCACGAAGGACTTGAATATGGCAAGCTAAATGGGATTCTAAGTCATCATAAAGCCCACCGCACACTATAAGATTCGACTGCGACCCGATTTTCGAACAGTGGCATTTTGCATTAAAGTGAAAGTTTAAACAAGTAAAATCATCTGATTTGAATTTCGAAATAATGAAAGGAATACTAAAATCGAAATTTTGGTTAAATGCAAGCCTTGTGGTCGGAGTACAGGCCTAATCGGGTTCAAATATGCAGACGTAGATTAACATTACTGCATTTTTGTTTTATTGGGAAGTTTTTTTGTTTTTTTTTGGCACAGTTTAAATGAGCTCATGGGAAATGCAGCCACACTTTGTTAAAACATCAGGAAAAACTCTGGGTATCGCATTTGGCTCTTCATTTTCAAATCGTTCGTAAAGTCATGGGTAACTTTGCGAACAACTTTATGAACACCCCCTGAACTACCTATTGGAATCCATAGCCTTTTTTGTTCGTATATTGTGGATGTACTGAACGTTACTGATTTCGTATGACAGTTTGGTTTAGCAACCCATCAATGCCCTTTGCAAAAGAAAGGCGGAAATGGATAACCTCTCTGTTAATAGTCGCGATGTTTGATGGATTCGTTTTGTATGCTTTGATGTAATGAGGCGCATTGACCACACTGTTTCAGTTGGGGCTAATTGATACTTCTACACCCTGTTTGATGATGCTACTTATATAGAGATAATTACTTTTACTGTGGGCTGAGTAAATCCAGCAAACGAACCATTCAACACTTACAAATTCGTGGTATTGCATCAGGGAATGCATCAGGGAATGCATCAGTTCAGAAGATGCAGTGGTGCTTAATGACAGTCCACTTGGCCCTTCTATAATCAACTTGTAGCAAAAGAGCATATTTATATACAAAATGCACTGGAGAGATAATGCTTTTGTAATACTATAAGTGGTGTATTGAGGGGCGTTGATGGGATACGGTCTCGTAACCGGGAGTACCCGGGTTCGACACCAATAAGCGGATGCGCTAATGCCCTCTGGTAAGGAATTAATCATCATTACCAAGTCCTTCGGAGGGGACTTAAAGCCGTCGGTCCCTTGGTTGCTTACTAACAAGCATGAATATGCTTTCTTATCAGTCGGGTAAAATAACTAACCATTTGACCATTTAACCATTTCTTGCTTTTCTCTCTCTTTCTCTTAAAATTGTAATGATGGATTCTACTGAGAGGAGCACTATTACTGTTAGGGGTAGGAATTAGGGTCATGTCATCTCGTATTAACATGCTACACTCTTAAAACAAATCAGTCAAAAATGACTAGACAAAAAGGTCAGCTGGGTGCAACTAAAATACTAGACTTTTTTTTTAAATACTATATTTCAGTAATTTGTGCCTATTTTCTAGTGGTATTTTGACTAGAATGTATAACTTTTATGACTAGATATATCAGTTGCATTTTTGACTGATTTGTTTTTAGAGTGTACCCCATCTTTTCTCCCTCCCCTTTTATCTTTGCAGTTCTATGCAGCAGGAGGAGGAAGGGGGTTAAGTAGGCAAATGAGATGGTGAAGAATGAAGAGTGCGAGGGGGGGGGGGGGTGTACGTAGGAGAGGGGGTGCCATGTTATCTTGTTTTCTTCCTCCTGTGTATATCAAATAAAGCTCGTATATTAAGCTCATAAGACGTGAGCGGTTAATAGATCAGTGAAAAGTAAAATGCTGACTTTTAAGTTATCATAAGACCCATAGAAAATTATGGAAGCCTACATTTATATGTATAATCGACATTTTAATTCGTCACCGGGGGGGGGGGGGGGGGGTGATGAAAAGAAAATAACCAATAAAGTAACAAGTTAGAAAAAAAATATTGGTTAAAATGATAACAACTTTGCGCTATGCCGTCTTTCCATCCCATTTAAATTTTCTTCAGCGGTTTTCGTATTGAAGTGAGCAGCACAATTCTGAATGAAAAGGTACAATTTTCACGACGCTTGATCGGACCACAACCTTTCACTTGTCAAAAGTTCACATACATAAGGTATCATGGGAGGGTACATGATACTATTGGCGCCGAAAGTTCGGAGGGGGGCAGATGCCACAATGCATTTTAGGTAGGGGCAGAATCGATCTTAGCCACGCAGGCTCCCATTTAAAGAGAAGTATAACACCAATTCATAATTTAGGATAACTACCATGTATGATAAGCTTTATTTAATTTATAAATAAAATTTAAACATGTCTGACCTTGCATAATAGATGCATTTCAGCTACGGCCAAAATACGTATGGTTTAAGGTACTTAATATTTTTTTTTCTCTTAAAAAGGGTCTTGCCACTAACAAAAGTGTAAAATGACCACATAGCTTCAAGGAAAAATATATGAAAAATGTTGCATCGGAAATATCATGAAATGAATTTCATGATTCATATCGACAGATTTGCATATTATATGACAATAACTGACCGTATGCAGGTATGGCTTGAAGGCAAAAATCGCATAAAGTGACAGCAACATGTAAATGAGATTTGAATAATACTAGGGTAGAAATGACCTTATATTTCTGCTCTCTTAATTGCATTAGAATTTAAAAGAAATCAGTATAAAACAGAGGGGCAACAATGAATTTAAAATATGTTAATACCTTGTTTCAAATCGACAAATCTGCATATCCTATAACAAGTGGCCGTATGGCTTGAAGGCTATATCACATAGAGGGACAGCAATATCTAAATGGGTTTTCAATAATGATAGGGTAGAAATGACTTAATATTACTGCTCTCTTAATTGCAATAGAACCTAAAAGAAATTGGCATAAAGCCAATGAAAACAGAGGACCAAGTATATCAGGAATATGTTGGAGTAAATTCCATCATACAAACATATCACAGCAAATAACCATATGGCTTCAAAGCTAATAATTATAAAAAGTGGGTGAGGTATTAAAACGAGCATTGGATGATAATTACTTGAACAAGATGGAATATTATTGCACTCATAATTTCAGTGAAATTAAAAACAAATAAAAAGAAATTAGCATGAAACAGCAGAGTAGCAAAATATGAAGGAGTACCATGTTTCAAATCGACAAATTTACATATTATATAACAATAATTGACCGTATGCTGGCTTGAAGGCTAAAATCACATTAAGGGATTTCAATATCTAAATGAGTTTTTGAATAATAACAGGGCCGAAATTATTTGCATTAGAATCTAAAATAAATTAGCATAAACAGAGGAGCAAGTATGCATTAGGAATATGTTGGAGTAAATTCCATCAATCAAACATATCACGGCAAATAAAACCATGGCTTCAAATCTAATAATTACAGGGAATGTTTTATGTAAAATCAGTGGGAGGGGGTGTTTCATAAAGCTGTTCGTAAAGTTACGCATGACTTTACGAACGGCTTTAAAATGGCAAGCCAAAATGGGATTCTCAATCTTTATAAATCGCATCAGCTAAATGTGAAATATGCTAACGTAGACTAACATTACTATTATTTACAAACATTTTTATTACGCAATATATTTTTTGCCTCAAGTTTAATGCGAGTATGGGGAATGCAGTCCCACTTGATTAAAACCTCAGGAAAAAAGTGGACGTCCCATTTGGCACTTCATATTCAAGTCGTGTCATTCGTAACTTTACGAACAGCCTTATGAATCACCCCCTGGTTGAGTTTGAAAAATAATAATACGTTGCATAAGATTGCATTTATTGCGCTCTTAACATGCTTCATGAAAACGCACATTTAACTTTAAATGCCCATAGTATGCAAGAAAGTGAAAACTACACTTTGCAGTAATTGTTTATATTTTGATTTTTGTAAATAAAAATCCTGGATTAGGAGGGAAAATGTTTTGCTTTAACACTGATCATCTGTACGAGGGGGGATTCCAGTGGGTGGTACGGGGGCTCCCCGACCCTTATTTTAGATGCATCCAAGGGACTGGGCTGCTAAATTAAAATCGCCGACATCTCATATAAACGGCGCCCATGCAAATTAGATGACATCTCACATAACTCAGCGCCTTCTAACATAAATTCATGCAGTCTTTTGTACGAATAGGGAAAATTCTCCAAACGAATCATTGTCATTTCCCATGAAAACGGCGCCATCTCACTTAAAAATCGGCACTATCTCACTTTAAACTTGCACCATCTCCTGTTAAAAAAAAAAAAAAAAAATCAGTGCAATCTCTCACAAAAAGGGCGCAACCATACAAAAAATAGGTGACGTTTCCCACAAACTTACACACCAATTTACATATTAAACCGAGGCCGCCTCACATGAAGTCTCTACCCTTTTTCTTAAAACTGTCACCTTCTTTCAAACATATACAAAATCGGCGCCTCCCATAATGTCAACCCTCTCTCACAATGCTGGGCTCATCTCATGATTCGACTAAAAGATAAATGCAACCGTATGAGAGCCTGATCAGTAGTCACGGTTGGACATTTGACAAATTTTGGAAGTTTTTGAAGGAAAAAAGGTTGATCCATTGGAGTGAGGTTTTTCTTTAATGTTTCATTGAACGGAATTTTTGAAGGAGTTGAAATTCGATGAAATTACCTCATTTACTTACTTAGATTAGAATACCTAAAATGATCAATGTCGCGGACGGGCTAAAATGACACTCTGAACCGACAACAGGAAGTATTGTTCGATCAATGCCTGCTGTGATCATTCTACCGTCATCTCGAACCAACATCCTATCGCCATGCATAGCAACGGCTTTCATATCCCCTCGCTTTTTTTCCACCCCTCCCCAATCACTTTAAAATCCTCTCGCTTCATGCCATCTACCCCATTTGGGTTTGAATGATTAGAACTATACCCCACGCGTTCGTATTCTGCAAGATGGGTTAATCACAATGTAGTGAAAGCTTGAAAGCGGTAATTTTTCTTAACACGGTGTTGATATTAATGGGCAGTGATGGTGATACACAAGTTTGGCGTTAAAGTTGTGTCAGCAAAGCGTGGAAGGGAACTCAATTACCTAATGAGTGTTTTTAGTTTTTTTTTTCTCTTTTTTTTTAGGACACCCCAAATCGTATCCGGATCAATCTTTTAGCTCACTTTCCGTCGGTAATTATCAAGAAACTTTCACTTCAATACAATGTATGAGTCTCTATGTCTTTTCGCCAATTTCAGGAGTTATATGCTCTGACGTCAACCATATTTTGGACATTTCGTACTTTATAGCGTCAGTGGATAGAGATTACCTTTTTTAGCATAAAAAGTACGAATGGATATTCGTTGGCGGAAACCACTCACCATTCTTCAAAACACGAACCGTTGTATAATACTTCTCACCAAAGTAATCACCCTCTTAATAAGAAGAATTAATGGGCTACATATAATGGCTCCATTTTTTTCTTATTTCAAAACTAATTCCAATTTTAACACCAGCAACTTGTGCTCAGAGGTATAAAATGAACCAAATATAGCTTCTCTAACCTGTCAAACATCTCAAAAAGTCAAAACTTAGGAAGAGTAATGGCCCTATTAAAAGTTTTTTTTTGGGGGGGGGAGTTAGATTCTCGTTCTTTGAAAAAAAAAACATTTCTTGTTCTTTTACACTTAGGCGTAGTCAAAGAAGCATGATAACATGAAGTCACTCGTTCTCAATTTTACCTCAGTATCATGGCCGTACGCAGCGAGGGGGGGGGGCAGGGGGCTGTTCCCCCGTAATTTTTAAGAATTACTTTTTTACTGAAAATTTTCCAAAATTTCACCCAAAGTAGGCACCAGATCCTTCAATTTCAATGTAACAATGCAAACGCGCCCTCGTGACCTGCTCGGTCGCTTCGCTCCCTCGCTTGCATGTTTGTTGCCCCCCCCCCCCCGGGAAAAAATTTCTGCGTCCGGCCCTGCTCAATGTACAAACTCAACTTTGCGTATTTGAACAGCATATAACAAATTTTCGATGAAAAATTGGAAACACGATCGCCTGTTCAGGCTACGGCCCAAGGGATCTTCAATTTGCGTCTCATGGAGCTACTAACACCTTTTGATGATTCACAATACACAAGACATTTTTTTCTGTTTTCTCGTATGTCTTTGTTGGTCTTGTGGGCTGTCGATCTGGAGGCCGTGATTTCCTTGGGCCTGTCGAAAATGTCTTCTTTTCTATAGCCTCTTGGTCATTTCTATGTTTTGTGGGTCTCTTTGGCTGTCGGTGTCTGTTCTGACTGTCTTCCGGGATGGCCCCGGTTCTTCAGGAGAACAACGGTAGCAATGGAGACAGATTCTTTTCTTTGCCTTTGATCTAATTTGAAATGGATTCAAAAGATAAATACGGCCTATGCCGAAAAGGAGTGTTTTATATAATCTTGTTATTTCTATAAGCTACTCTTTTATGATGTATTGTTCTTCTCCTCCTTCTTCATCTTCTGTTGACTCACTGTCCTCGTTGTCAGATGCACAAAAGACTTGTTAAAAACGTTCAAATGTTGTAAATATTTCATTGCATCGATGAAGAGAGATTTAGAGAAATATGGTATAGATAGAGAGAAAGACAGAATTGTGGAAAGTGAGAAAAAAAAGAGCGAGAGAGAGAGAGAGAGAGAGAGAGAGGGGGGGGGGAGAGGTGGTTTGTCCACTAGGTTCTATTCCTTTCCATCAATGTTTTCCGGAACTGCATGCTCCTGACTTTGTCAGAATACGCCCTCGGGTCACGCACCATCATGAGCCATTACACTAATGTCACTTAATGCCCTAATCATGCATAAACGGTAAACATGTACGGCCAGCTCACCTTTCCAAACTTGCATATCCCGTCTTCTTCGAATTTTACTGAATGAATTTGTTGTGCTTAACACATTCAAAGAGTATTCACTTTTTCATTCCACGTTCTTTCTATTTTAACTGAATTTTATGCATATAGCTTATACTGCACTGTTTGAACATGTAATTAATAAAGCAATAAGAAACACATAGCATAGATAGACAGAAAATGAATACAACGAAGAAAATACAGAATGGGGTCTATGTAGTAAATTTATAGTACATAAGCAGTTCATAGTAATTTTTGGCAACCCCTGTAAATGTAGTCTCCTTGGTCCCACTTATCGGAAAATGATGTTGCCATTTTTATGATGACCTTTAGGGACCTTCATCCAAGTTCAAAGATCAGACGCTCTGACAGTGATGTGCTCCATAAAAGCACCCTGGTATTCTTATCATTATAATCAGTATAATTATTCATACAATTATTGTTTTTTGTTATTATTATTATCATAATTATTGTAAGTCTATGATCAGTCATTTATTCATCAGGTTTGTCAATGATGGCTTTATGTGTAGTTGAATTTGTCTGAGTTAACATTTGACTTATTTAGCGGCTTGAGGGGGGGGGGGGGGGGGGCATGTTTCTAATAATATTTCCGGCAAGCGAGGGAATATCGGGATGATCGCAGTCTGGGTGCGTCTTGGCTTGAAAGTTTTGATAGAGGGGACACATGCCAGGGCTGTGTACCTTAAGGTATGTCACTTTTGTTTTAAAATGTAGAAACGGGCCGCTTAGCGCCCTTTCTCCCCACCCTCCCCCACCTGCTAGTGTCCCTTCTGACAAGACACCAGTACCAAGATTCTAGGATAAGTAACCTACGGACCCCCAAAATGAACAGGTTCTTTCGAAGGCTAAATTGGTAAAAACCAACTGGCATCAAGAAGTGATTACTGCATGGAGCGTAATCGTCTAATTTGTGCATCCTAACTTACAACCCTATCAACTAAATAGCCTGCATTACTCCAAAATAAACCGTGGCCGGAAATGAATATCCAAACGTACCTTGTCGCTGGCCCGATTTATATATTATCTCCTAAATGCTTAATAATGTATAGAGCCCTTTTGGTTGAGCGGTCGGGTTAAAATGGCCCGCGCTTCGGGCATTAGGATAATTATTAGCTGACCGGTTTTAGAGATCATCTGTTTACCGCAGTAGGCCCTTAGAAGGGTGTACTGGCTTATTAGATTGTGTATTTTTCTAATCACGTATTCATTTTGTATATATTACTTTTCCCTTGAGAAACGCTTAACGAATACCAGTATTCATCAGTGTTCATTCATGTGGCGTATTATAATACGATATACAAAGACTGTATAAGAATGAAATTGAGAAATACTATACAATAAAATATGTATACCGGGTATCCCAGAAAAATCGGAACGGTGGATTTTCAGTACTTTACCTTCAAAAAGTAGATAATCTTTTTACATCAGTGGGCAAAGCATTGTCTACAGAAGAAAATGATATACCAAGATCATTGAATTTGGTGAAGTAATTTTTATTCTATGCCCGTCTCTTAAATACAGTCATTTTCATATTTTATATGGCGACTGATGAGAGTTGCTTTGTGTCGGGATGGCCTTTCATACGACGTTTGAAGGAAGTCCATTGACGCATGTCAGCAACAAAACGTGCCATACACATGCCATATGAAAGGCCATTCCCGACACAGTTCTGCTCTCCACCGTCGCGAAAGACAAGCGAAATTCGAAAATTACTGTATTTCAAGAAACGGGCATAGAATCAAAATTACTTCATCATTTTAATGATCTTGGTATCATTCTCTTTGGTAGAAGATGCTTTACCTACTAAAGTAAAAAAGATTATCTACTTTATGAAGGTAAAGTACTGAAAATCCACCGTTCCGCTTTTTCTGGGACACCCGCGGTTTATATATAGAGACAGACAGACACAGAGAGAGACAGAGACAGAGACAGTGATAGAGAGAGGGGAGGGAGAGAGAGAGAGAGAAAGAGAAAGAGATACGCAGATGAGAGAAGGATAATACAAGAAAAAAGGAACAAGGGCAGAAAGAAGAGAAGGATGAGGAAGAAGAGAAAAAGCAAAGCAAAAGTAAGAGATATGTAATGTATATAAAATGCATGAGAATTTGGAAGCGCACTGGAAGGTGTAATATTCATAGTGATTCCTTTTTGATAGATCTATGATAAATTGCTTCTGTATAATTTTGCTCTTTATAGAAATCACAATAGATTCATAAAAAAGAAGTTTATTTTTTATTCATTTCCCTGTCAACCTTTGTACATTAAATAAATGTCATGTAATTTTTTTTTCATGATGATCGATGATAACCATATGTTGATGTCAAGCTACGTTCTTTTGCGTGGATTTTTTTACTGTCCATCTGTTAAAAATAGATATCTTGCATACTTCCAGCCTCTAGGGAGTCAACTAAAATTCTCGTTATAATTCGCACTCAGCTAGAGTCTCTTCTTTTTGTCTCTGTTTACACAAATTAACCTTAATTACGAAAGCGTGAAGTTCTATAAATATGCAAATCTACTCAGTGCTTCGAAGAATACATCTCGAATAAGATTCAAATGACACTTAGGGTAATCGGATTCTCGATAAAAATTATATGGAATGATTTGAAAA
This sequence comes from Echinometra lucunter, assembly GCA_029962745.1. Lineage (NCBI taxonomy): Eukaryota > Metazoa > Echinodermata > Echinoidea > Camarodonta > Echinometridae > Echinometra > Echinometra lucunter. The sequence continues at coordinate 16,194,072 of CM057169.1, forward strand.
TGGGGGTAAGTAAACTACGAAGGCAAATGAAATGAATTTGAGAAAACATTAACAAAAACAAATTATGCCTGATAAGTTATGATAAAATTTACCTCATGGGAATCGTATATATAGAGAACGTCCGCAGCGAGTTTCTAGTGATCATCTTCAAAGACTGAGAAAGGAATGAGGAAGAGAGAGAGAGAGAGAGAGATAAAGGGGGAGAGAAAGAGAGAGAGAGAGAGAGAGAGAGAAAGAGAGAGACGGGGGGGGGGGGGAGTTGGGTGGATGCATGGTTGGGTATCCAAAATAGAATTGGATACAAATCTCTATCCGTGTACAAAATCTTGCAAAAAAGCAACTTAAATACGAGCTAATATTTTTTTTTTAATACTTAAAAGCCAAACTATAAATGAAAAAAATACTGTTAACATATTTTTGTTACTGTATTTTGTTTTTTGTTGTTGTTGTTTGCTCGTTTTTTTTTTTTGTCTGCCAGTGGTTTTTTTTCGGCACGTGCCCCACCTCTGCCAAGAATCTCTCAACCCACAACTGGGAGAGTAAAGAAGGGTGTTGCAACACGATCATGAAATTGCAATCGGTGCCTTATTACTGGATGTATATGATAATGTCATCATTACCTCTGTAAGCTTGATGAACGTAGATGTCTTCAAATGTGACCATTCGACCTTTCCATGCACAGTAGATGAAATTGTACATGCCATATGCTACAAGAGAAGTGCTATCATCTTTTCCCTGTGCTTCTGCGACCACGCAGCGGTAAAATGGCGTCTCGCCGAAACCGTCCCGTAGGAGATCTAGAAATTTTGGACGAAAAGGGATGGGAAGATATAGGAAAAATGAAAATTGGGAAGATAAAAGATTAAGAATTTCTAACTTTTAATATGACGTCTTTCATCTAACCCTGTCAAAATAGGAACCACAGTATGGACACCGAATTCCATGAGTAAAATCCGATTGAGTCCTATCCTCTAATATATCGTATCGTGATTCAAACTTGTGTTATTAAACAAAATTACCAGAATCTGCCAATGAAATCACCATTAAAATCGGTGAATCAACCCAGTATTCAAATACGTAATTCAGATTGTGATTCATATTCGTAATGATTAAAATCAAAGTAATCCAAATCAGTCATTCTATATAAACTGGTGATTATGAGTCTTTCATATCCGTCATAAGGCATTTTAAATGTGGCATTAAAAACAGGCGCTGCAACTGCACCTAATCAAAATTAACGAAATCTCAAGGTCTCCATGCACCTATACAAGTATAATGTTTGCGTACCTTCTTCATTGATTTCCAGTTTATCCAGACTGTCCTCCCATTCTGCAAAATCACGAAGCAACTTCATTATTTTTCCACAGTCGTCAGGTCTGGCTGATCGTAGACTAATCTTGGTGGCTTGTTCTGGGCTCAGAATACTTGAATCTAATCATGACAGAATGACGGGAAGAAAGTCTTTATAATAGTGTATAAAAAGTTCCTCTTTTATATAAAAAAATGATTACTTGTCTTATGTGGCAGCTGGCTAATGACAGTAATCTGAGAGTACCTATTCTCTATATCCCCTCTTCTTCTTTACCATGTTTACAGTGGATAGAAAGAAAACCCATATTCGGGTATTATGTCCTAACCATCAGCTGGAATGGCTAAAATATATTAAAGTTGTATCACTATATAGTGGTATCATGTCTTCTTTAATGTGATACCATGCTCACTAAAATGGGCTCAAAGAACGATGACCGAGCTCTGGCCAATTTCGAAGGCCGTTTCAAAATCGCCCTAATTTTGGACGAATGATGCTGAAGAGTGGCTTTCATAATAGCGCATTAACATGGAATGAGGACAATTCGACCAAACATAAATTTCTTTCACAACTTTCGAAAAATAAGGTAAGTTATGTATTATTTCGCTTCGCATGGCCAGATTTCATTGACCAAAAGTTAACTCAAATTTCAAACGGACAGGGTTTATATGGACTCAATCAATATGTGTATCAGCAGGGACGAATCTCGTTTTTTTCTTTTATCTGTTTATCTATGTGATATATTGTCGGTTCTTCTTTCTATTCATATTCCTCCCCTCTGTTCCTGTCTGGTTTCTCTTTCTCTTTCTGTTTTCTTGTTTTCGTAGTTTCTCCCTCATCTTTCTCTCCAAAACATTTGAAAAAAAACTAAGATGCTTAATACCTCGCTGTCCGAGTTTATTCAATTATATGCTGACATAATAATTCATTAATGTATTGACATTAAAAATGCTATACAACTACTAAGTTATAATTTTATTTAATTTTGGAACATGCATGTTCCCCCTCTTCAGTATTATATAAAACTGGTTTAAGACAGCTCCCTTTCTGCCCCATTTATCAACATACCCTTCCCCCTCCCCCTCCCACTTCTGAAAAGAAAATGTAATACCAAAGTACAGGCGTGACAAGTAGAAAACGAAAGAAAACGTTTTTGATGGTGTAACCCCGTCAGACCCTTGCGGTCAAATGTGGATGTTTATTTTCATGTGGGAGTTATTGTTGGTTTTTATTAGCTGAACCTTAAGATAAAGATAATCCAAGACAATAGTACCCCCCCGGGGGGGTTGAACTTGTCGCTCCCCCCCTCTCTCTCTTTCTCTCTCTCTCTCTCTCTCTCTCTCTCTCTCTCTCTCTCTCTCTCTCTCTATGTTTATAGGTTGGCCCATATTTTTGTTCTTGTTGTTTTATTCATTGTTCGACTATAGGTACCTGCCAGCAGCACCATCCCTGGTTAGACTGGCCTCGGCAGATTACACTCTTGAGAAAACGAAAGAAAATCATTTCAATGATGATATAACCCTGTCAGACCCTTGAGGTCAAAGGTGATGTTTATTTGCAAGATGATGATTTTCTTATTTTGATGACTTGAACCATGAGAAAATTTGTAGCCCTCCCCTCCCTCTTGAACTTGTGTTGCTATGTGTGCATGGGCATCCCCTTTCTGTATGTGGCACAGGAGATGGTTTTATTTTGTTTTGTTTTTGTTTCTGGTATTTTGGTGGGGGCACCTGAGGTACACAGGAAATCTGTGGGGCCACGTGCCCCCAGGCCCCCCCCCCCCCCTCCCATGGCTACGCCGCTGTATGTACGTTTTTCGGTTGGTCTGTGATATAATGTTGTTGAATTCAGGGCTCACATTGGCCCGAGGTGGGGCAGGTCCGGGATTAGTGAAACAGGGGCACTGACAGTATCCAGAAAGAAAAAAAAACAAAAAGTCAGCAGCTAAAAATGGGTGGGGGCGCGCACACTTGGAGTTGTGTACTTAAAATATACCACCTGGCTTTCAAGGGTGGGGATCGGAGGGGGGAGGCACTGGGCGAACGTGCCTTTCCCTTACATCCGTCAATCCGTCACTGGCAGCCTATAGTCTCACACGCTTTCACCATTCTCTTGGATATAGATTCCACCCGCACACTGCCATATACCATGGAGGTACATCCATGGGTACCTCCTTGCATATACCATCCGACTACATCCAACTTTAAGAGAAATTGCAATCATTAATCATAATGAGCTGATGGATAACAACGTGGTAATTATTATGTTCCTGGGGATATTACACTTTTCGGAGAAATGGGGCCGATTGAGTATGATTCGTGACCTCAAACCAGGGGCGTAGATAGCGGGGGGGGGGGGGGGGGATGGGGATGCATCCCCCCACATTTTGAGGTGGACTCATATATGTGTGTACAAAAATATGTACGATTGGGTTAATCATCCCCCCCCCCCCCCAGGTATGAGGACCTGTCTACACTAATGCCTCAAACCTTCTCAAGACCTGTAGCGAAATGAGCTTTTCTCCAACTGAAAGACCTTTATGAACCCATAATTGTGATTTCACTATTCTTCACTCCACAAGGGGCCCAAAACATGATAATTCTGCATGCTTGAATGTTTAACCGCGCATATCT
>CM057169.1:16198513-16213513 GCA_029962745.1 Echinometra lucunter
AAAACTTACACTATGACCTATAGATAACACTGTTGGACCATATCATTTCGTTGTAAATTTATTTTTACCACTGGGTCCTGCATCAGTATTTTTTTTGTTGAATCTAATGTCTGTATCTGTGTATGACGTACATGTCAAGGGCAGCACTGAAAAAGGGATATGTTATTTTAAAGAAATAATAATGAAATCATGAAGGTTAGTATATCAAGGTATTTCAAATATAAACTATTTCAATTTGATTAATATTTTAGAATAAGTCTAAGCAAGTTAAAGCAACAGGTTGTTTATCAATACCCTTGAAAATCTCGACTGAGTGACAATGATCTGTCCAAAGATTCAAGATATGGATCATTATCTTAGTCATTTAACCCACATTCGCTTAGAAATCAATGTCCTTTTCAAACCACGGGCTTTTCCCCCTAAAACACATACATTTCGCCCTTTGAAAAGTCTGAATCGTAAAACGTAAACCACTAATCTAGTAAGTGGACCAAAGTGATTGAAACTGATCGCCAACAACCTCAATACGCTACAGTTATTTCATTAATACATGCACAGTTTTAATAAGTAATTCTAAGCATTTGTGATTTCTCATTCCAAACCGTAAGTGTTCTTACCACGATTGAAAATGCGTTTTTCAGTCTATTTTGTGTTACAAAACCACAAGAAAAATTCATGCGGCAATTACATTTGCGGTATACTTGTCAAAATTGGAAACTGGGATAATTTCTCGCTTTCGATTATAATCACGACAACCGCTATATCCAGACATAGAATATGGGAAATAAATACAAGTAGGCTGAAGCGTGTAAATATTCCTCCAACATTTGCTTCGACAATTTAAAGTGCGGTTTTTGTATCCCTTCAGATATCATATGACACGCTATAGGTGATCTGTTAATTTTTAGATTGGAATACAAAGTGCCTCATGTTTTCAGTTTGAGGTTCAAAACTAATAACAACTGAAACGAAGTTGCAATGAATTCTGAATTATTGTTCGTGAAACTATTACCAATACATCGATTATTCATTACTGTTAATGGGGAGGAAATGGCAGGGAAGAGAGGGAGAGAGACAGAGACAGTGTGAGAGAGAGAGAGAGAGAGAGAGAAAGTGAGAGAGAGAAAGAGAGAGCGAGTGTAAGGAAGGGGGTTGAGAGATTGAGAGATTGAGATGTACGTACAAGTGTAAAAGCTTTACAGAGGGAGAGAGAATGAAAGAAAATTATGATATACTTTGAGAAATATTAATGAACCAATCGTATGTTGGATGCCTGCCTTGAATATTATTTCAGAATGACTATTACAAAGCAGCAGTTATGTTGTCGAAACAAATATTAGGAAATATACATTCACTCGCTGAACAGTACGAAGAGCGGCAGAGAGGGAGAGAGAGAAAAGGGGATCGAGAGATTTAGCGCAAAATATGCAATGAAGAGAATTTATATCAGAATATCGAGAAGAGAGCTCGGAAAAAGGAATTGTGCAGAAAATGAAAACAAACAAAACAATCCACATTCTGCACCTTCCACTATTCTCAGGAAATTTAATATCTTCATCACAAACCAATTAAGAACGAAATCGAAATTCATTCCAAATACACTTGGACACGCCAGTCACACCAACCGGAGCGACTTGAGACCGGCAACAGACCGATAAAAAAAAAAAAATAATAATAATACCTTGCCGCGAAAGGGAAAGAAGGAGCTTGTGTGAAGTCGGTGTGTTGTCGGTTTTGACGGTGTGACTGGAATGCTATGTAGCAAAAGACCGCATAAAAAAGTAGTCAACTAACATAGGTATAGGAAGACTTCGTCTCAAAGACGAGAGAAAAAAAAGTATAAAAAAAAAAAAAAACGTAGGCAGGAAGAGATTGTCTCGTTCTTTCTTTACTTTCCTCCGAAATGCAAGCCGTTAGGTATTGAGTGATTTCCTTCACAGCTTTCAACTGCAATCTCCATCTTTTCCGGAATTTCCTTAGAATGGGAGATGACTTCTTAAAGTGACCCCTCTGTCGCTTATTTCACCCTTACTCTTCTTCATTTCCATCTCCAGTATCGTTCAGACACATTAAAGTTAACCTTGAGTTCTCTTAATGGAAGTAAATTGCAAAAAATGGCGAAAAAAGTCCTTGGAAATGGTTTCCACGAGCATGAAATGAATTGTTTTGGACAAGTTCAACGTTTACAGCCATATAAAAGTTTGTCAAACATTACCGCACTTCAGGGGAGCATTTCATGAAGAGTTTTGTCGGTGATTTTCACTGACTAATTTGCTTTCAGCCAATCAGATGCGAGGATTTTCAGTAGCTTATAACATTTGTCGGTGATTTTCACCAACAAAACACTTCATGAAACCTCCCCAGAGAGCAAACGCATATAATGTGATTACGCGTTACATTGGTATAGGGACTCATCAGTATGATTTTTTTTTCAATTCAATTCAATTCAATTCATTTATTTTTCCTCTTTCATTTTTTTTCATATTTACAATGATGGTACAGTTTACTTCACATATTGACATACATATAGATAAACTTGCACAATACAATGAATTAGAAAAAAAAATTGAAAGGGAAGGAGGGCCGACTGAAAAGCAGAGCTTCTAGGGTGTAGGCCCCCCTGTTAAAAGTAATTATCACGAACTATTATTTTATGAAAAACAACAACAATAACAACTGATTCAGTAATTACAAAATCATTTTAAGAAGCAAAACAATGATAAATATATACATAAAAAACAATCAAGGTACACAAACGTTAAAGTTGCACAAAGTCATTTTCCTTAAAAGTGTGTTGATTACTCAAGTGTTATACATTTTCTGTGAAATGAGATAGTACGTACGTCACATCTGATTGGTTTCGGTGAAATATTTATCCCCATTTCTAGGATCCTGTTTCATGAAATTTGTTTGTCAAAACCGTTTTAAGCATAAGTTAATCTAAGCTTCTAAATTCCTACTAATTGATAGATTTTGAGAAAATTTGGTATGGAACAAGGGCAGTTGATGATGAAAAGTTTCTATGAAATTGATTACTGACTCTGAGCATCCAGTACCCCCGTACTGTTTTATGAAACACCTTTAAATGCACGGGAAGACTATTGGTACACACTAAGAAAAAAAAAGGTGCAACTTTGCACCCTAAATGCAACAATGGCAGCACCTTTTGGGGTGCAATCTTGCACCCTATACGAAAAAGGTGCAAAAATGCACCTTTTTTTGTTCTTGTTTGAACCCGAAAATGCCCGTTTGCACCTTAAAAGGTGCAACTTTGCACCTTTTAGGGTGCAGAAATTTTTGCGTACAAAATTTGCACCTTTCCTAAAAGGGTACAACTCTGCACTTTTTAGGGTGCAAAATGTAGCTAACTGCACCTTTAAAGGTGCAAAAAGCTCGTAAAGGTGCAAAGTTGCACCTTAAAAGGTACTCCCAGTGTTGCATTTGGAGGGCGCAAGATTGCACCTTTTTTCTTAGTGTGTACCAGCTAGTCTGTATACACAGGTGTAACGTTACAACTTGTGCTAATAGCTCTGACATTTCCAGCACACGACACAAAAATCGAAGGGAGGAGATTTCCAATTGACTTTAACAAATTCACTCCGGTGTCAGGTTCAATGCATGTATCGCAGACAAATCGTTTTTGCCGGGAGATCGTTCTTCAGATGTTTCGCTTCCCTGGTAGAAAAGATAATAGGATAAGTGAGCTCCATATTCTGTAAAGGTATGTTATTCCAGAATAAACCATTTTTCCCTGCCAACAATATACAATCTAACCACCCGAGGGACCTGACCAAAATATAATATCCAAACCCTCGTGTTCAGGTATTAGGTGACAGTAACCAACTTCCCACATGTCCAACGAACATGGTTAACCTTTGAGTTTTTCTTCTCCATTTTGGATTATGACCTTTCAGATTTATTGTGATTTCTTGGAAATAGCTTGCACAGTCAAGGCGATCTTTTTTCATTGTTTCAGCCATAAAGAAAATAAACATGCGTTTTCATTAACACAACACAAGAAGCTCTGTCTTTATTCTACTCAATGATTTGTCATGCACACCCCAAACGGATAGCATTGTTAGTTGACTGCATGATTGCATATCTACTTCTGGCCGGCGATTATGATTGAATTATCGAACAGTGGTAACCATTAATAATTCACAGACAGCCTCAGGTAAAGGGGGAAGATTAAACTTCGAACCTAACAGTTTCCAAGGAGGTGGGATATTGTGTTTACTGTGCCTGTGTTGCAGATGCATTCATCACACGTTTATTCAATTCCACTACTTCCAGCTGGCACTGCTGTTTTATAAAATCATTTATGGGCTTTTGTGAATCATGTATTGCATAGTTGCACGATAAATTAATTGGTGCTTTTTCATGTATAAAGTTCAAGACAACAGAGAATTTTGCTTAGTGAATAATTAAACAGGCATATGGAGTTGGTCTTCAATATAGCTGGAGCGAGCCAATATAAACCATGAATTGAATATCGACCTTAAGCATGTTAAAGGCAATTATTTGAGAGCTAACAATTGTATAAGCTTGTTCGCGCGGTGGTTTTTTATGTCATGGATCGAGTCAATGGAGAGACATTACGATTTTTTTTCGATGAACGATTGTATAAAGCAGAAACCGAAATCGCGGCGTCGAAAAGCAAGGAGACTAACCACTTTTGTCATAATCAGACAATGCTCGAATACATTTTTTGACTGACATACCAATATCTATATTTGTTTTACCTTGTTTATATGGAGGGCATTTTGATAGGTTTCCGTTATCATGAAAAAAAAAAAATCAAATTACAGTAGTTATGAAGTTCTTTTCCTTGCCATGAAAAAAAAAAATCCATCGTGAAATGACAAGTCCGAGAAAGTGGGTTAAACAGATTAAGGACCAAACTTCAAGGCCGATTTGGTCCGCTCGGTCCCAACTATGGAATATGCAGTAAGCAACAAGAATAATTAAAGTATGGGGTCACATCACGCAGACGGAGAGAGAAAGAAAGAGAGAGAGAGAGAGAAAGAGAGAGAGAGAGGAAGAGAGAGATAAAGAGAAGATGCATTCCTCTTCGAGACTGATGCATGGGCACACTTGCATGCGACCCACAAACTGGTTATATTGATTGAAAGCTGCGAGGGAGGGAAACCCAAATCGAAAGAAATTGTTTAACAGTCGCGACTTGAAGGATGGAGGAAGACTCTAAATACATCAGTCACACCGCTCAACCGGCTCTAGACCACTGAACTCCATACAGTGCTCACGACCGATTGATTCCCGGCCATTCAGGTTAACTCATTCAAGACAGGAACTATTTGAAACCTTATTTGATCAGCTTTTCTTTTTTAAATTGGCAACACCGGTATTTTTCTTTTATTGTTACATTCCTCTAATAAAAAATCATGTATCTGAAACGAATGTAAACCTATAGAAAGTATTCTGAGAAGTTAAAAAGTTGACAGTTTGCAAGATTTTGCACTTTCTATCGATAAATTGCCGATTTAAAAATCGTACTGATTATTTTCCTTTAAGCAATTTTCAGCATCAAACGAAAAATACTGAAGCAATGAATATAGGCACAGTATGTGTACATGTATATATATATATATATATATATATATATGTATTATTTATATATGTATTATTTAAAAAAAAATTTTGTGCTTTTTCTGCTATTGTATTTGGTATGTTTTGTAAAGTATGCATCAAATGTTCTTGGGTCAAACCAAAACATTCTGTCAAGAATAAGTTTGTCGGCCTTGTTGGTTTGACGGATGTGTAAATGGCAGAAACGTAATACCAGGTCACACCGAAAAAGACAGAAACCAGATTATCAACAGAGCGAACAACAACATTAAAAAAAAAAATCACATTACGCCAATGGCAAGGAATATCGGTCGGGTCTAGAGTCTGCTTGACATTGTGCCCGGGGTATAACATTCGACTGGAAGATTTGATGGATGTGCTCCAGTCAGAATGAGAAATAGATATCCATCGTTAGTTTACAAAACGTGACGGTTTCAAAGTCAGATTGTTGGGAATACATCTATCTAGGTGAAAGCACCGGTGAATTCGCGGCGGGGGAGGTGGAGGGGGCGTGCACATATGGTCCGTCCCTCTTTAAATTTAAGTACAAGTACACAGAACCTGAAGATGAGCTATCATGTTAGAAATAGATATGTATTGTTAGTTTATGAAATGGGAAGTCATATATTGTTGGGCAAATAAGGAAATATAATTGTCTATAAATATCATGTGGAAGCACTAGCGAATAAGGAGGGAGGGGGAGGGGGAGGGGATTGGTTGGGGAACACCCTTTTTCAAATACAATTATGTAATCTCAAGGATAAGCATGCAGTAGTTTATTCAAGGAATTGGAGAAGGAATTTATATTCAGAATGAATGGGAATGGATGCAGGGATTGAGAAAAAAGGGGCACACGATTTGAGGACGGACACGCAGCGAGGGTAAGATAAAACGAGGATACGCAGAGAATTACGAATATGTAAGAATGTATCGAGAGGATTCACTTATGAAGAAAATAAAGAGGACAACAGATTTACCTGAGAGGCTAAGTTAACGAGCACGCAGGAATCAATGTCTGATAATGTAAAAGCTCATTGAATCTAAAGAATGGAAAGGGCAACTGAAACAAGGATATGTCTGAGAAAATTGGAATATACACCAATGTTTTGACAGAGGAAATTACCTGAACGAACACGTATAAACATTAAAAACCTTTACAAGCCACATTTATATGCTGAAACGGCCGACTCTTATTTTATAATCAAACCAGGGGGTGTTTTACAAAGCTGTACGCAAAGTAACGCATGACTTTAAGAAGAATTTAACTAAGAACAGCCAAAAAGTGGAGTGCCCAAAGTTTTTCCTCTTAAATTTACAAAGTGTGACTGTACTTCCCATAATATCATTTAAATTGTTGGCAAAAACCTATACTTCATATCAAAAATATTTTAAAAATGATAATAATGTTAATCTACATAGACATTTAAACTTAAAGCTTATGCTGTTAAATATGACTGAGAACCCAGTGTGCTTTCTATATATTCAAGTCATGCGTAACTTCACGAACAACTTTATCAGGTTTATGAAACATCCCCCTAGTTGTCGAAAAGGTCATTTATGATCTGATGATACGGAGGGAGGAGATCAGTGGTCTGAGAGAAAATTAGGAGAGTGGGTTGACAATTCGAAATTACATATCTTGGATCCGTAAACCTCATGGTTGCATTTCAGTTCCACAGCAAAACAACAAAACCTCTATATTCTGTTCATCGAGCAGTTTTCATCGAAAATGAACAGTAATTGATTGCATTAAAAAATCTCAGTTACGACTTGCCAAATTACAATGCCATCAATAAATTTAAAGTAGATTTTAATTGCAAACCACCGCTTTTAAAAACCTTCCCATTTTTACGACAGAGAAAGAGAGAGAGAGAGAGAGAGAGAGAGGGGATGTTTTCTTTAGAGTGAAAAACATCCACGGGCCTCGGCACACCTGAAGGCTGAAATCAATCAATTTGCTACTCAAACTCAATCATTACCAACCTCACCTGTGGTTGTCATCCCTATGGAAATTAGCTGTGGTTTGTGAAGTTATTGCAGGAGGAAGTAGTTATGCAGATCGAGGGGAAAGAAAGAAAGAAAAAGTTCGGCGCACCATTGTGTTACAGTCCTAATCCTTTCATGCCCTAAAAAGAGTTAGTAAAAAAAGTCCTGGGTAATCATTGATACGATATCTAACCTTTATTTTTGACGGATGAATACCAGGGCCCCGTTGCATAAAACTTACCATTAGTGGTAACTCTGCCATCAATGGCAACTACCATGGAAACATTGCTTAACATCCAATCAAATTCAAGGTTTCCATTTAAGTTACCATTGATGATACAGTTACCATTGATGGTAAGTTTTATGCAACGGGGCCTGGAGCTTTAAACAGCCTTCTTATTTATGTGCAAACTCCTATTTCCAAACACTCATTATGTTATGAGTCAACTAATCACTTTTACATCAACCTAGGGAAAAAAAAGAACACGAAGAAGAATGTAACTTCTGAATGTAAATTCGGATACATCGATAAAAATGTTGACGAAGTTCATGAAGACTTGACTGTGTCCTTGATATGTCCTTGAACGTGTATTAACAGGAAGCGGTGCCTCTTTACAGTACAAACAGCACCGCACAAAGAAGTGACCTTTGCGACCACATTTTCGCTATTAACTCGTACTATAAGATAGGGAATGTGAAAATTCCGGATAAAACCCTCAATTTAGATTTTTATGAAGTTACTCTAGAGCAGTGAAAGAGCGACAGTAGGGCAGAGGTGTGCATATGCTCAGGGCCGTACGCAGAAATTTTTCCGGGGGGGGGGGGGGGGGGGGGGGCAAGACGCGTAAAAATTTTCAAAGAAGCTCAAAAGCGAGGGAGCGAAGTGACCAAGCTGGTCAGGAGGGCGCTTTTGCATTTTTAAAAGTGAAATTGAAGGAGTTGGTGCACACTTTTCCTGGATTTTATGAACATTTTCAGTAAAAAATAGGAACTTTTCAAAATTTCGGGGGGGGGGGGGGACTGCCCTGCCAACCCGCTGCGTACGGCCATGCATATGTTCAGTGTGAAACTTCGAGGTAAACCCGTCAATTGAGATAATTTTGTAAGGCTGCTCTAGAGCAGTGAAAGAGCTACAGTAGGGCAGATGTGTGCATATGCCTACCATCTAATTGGAAATCATAAAAGGGATGGATGGAGGAGAGAAAGGGAAAGGAAAAGTATAAAGACAACATAAAAGAAAATGATTCAACCCTTGTTACACCCTCCCCACACTACATGGCACTGGTGCTAATTTCATTCTCTTAAAATTTCCATGACCCCAGTGCCCCTCATTGTCGCGACCCACGCTAGGCCATTGTGCTGCATGACAGGAGGGGGGCGGAAGGGCTGCTGCAGTGAACATCAAAACTCCCGTCAGGCTGTAATAACCATGATAACGGTAAAATGTTGCCAAATCCATTAGGATATAGCCCATGCAAATGTGACTGCATAATTTTGCAGGCGTAAATGGCCAACGCGCTATCGATCAGTATCGATCGGCTTGTTTGCGCCGCGGGAAGGTTGACGAGACGTGGACGCGGAAGGTGCGGGAAGCTGGCGACGACGATGTTCTGCGAAAGTTGTCGACGGACCGTTCGATGCTCTATAAACAACCCGTGGGGAGGATGTGACCAAAGTTCACTCTTTCAACCTATTCCTCATCTACCCCAACTGACCTTTGATGATCTTCATCTTTGTTCCGATACTTCCACACTGTCTTTTCTTGAATCTCTTTTGTCATGAGAAAAAATATGGTTGCAAACGATGTATTCATTAAAGTAAAAAAACATTCATTTTCATGTCGCACTGTTACTTCAAACAACTAAAAAGATTTGAGATTCCCGAAATACCGCTATTGAATTAAGCTTAACTTCGGGGCAGGGCACTAAATTGTTGGCGAGTTATGACAAAACAAATCAAAAGAAAAACAACAAACAAACAACAACAACAAAACACCTCAAATGGAATATGATGTATCCGAGCACTGCAGGTATGAGCATGATTGTGATCTTCATGGTCCAATCCTTCTCGAGCATGTAGAGGGCATGGGCGTCAATCGGGGAGGGGGGGGGGGGGGGGGGGGGGGGGGGGGGGGGGGGGGGGGGGGGGGGGGGGGGGGGCAGGGGATACAATAGGGTATGTCCCCCCTAAAAAAATTTAAGCTGAGGACCCCCTTTTTTGCTCGTCAGCAAATTATTTGTGTATGTCCCCCATAATTTTAAGTTTAGGACCCCTTTTGCGCGCACGCGCGAGCGTGTGTGGGTGTTGGTGTGAGTCGGTGCGAGTGCTATATCCCCTAATCGTATCTACCCCCCCCCAAATTTTAAGTGTCCCCCAATTATAAAATGGATTGACGCCCGTGGTCGAGAGAATTTGAAACATAAGAGCATTTTAAGAGATATTCGTCGTGATGTTCCACTGACAAAAAAAGGCTTTCTTCTATAATTCAGTTTATTTTCTAAAAAAGCAACACCATATGCCCTTCGAAGGAAGCTTTATGACCCTGATGACGGAACTTCATTTACAAAACCAGTGACAAATCACTTAGGTTTGGTATCCTTTGCCAGTGTAAGTAGAACACATTGTTTCGTGGCCTCTGCAAGTGCCACAGGGACAATGTCTTCCATTTCTTGACGGTCCTCGAGTCACAGAGGAGCCGACAAACCAGCTGGTTCTCATGGTTCTCGTATTCTTGAAAACACTACGTGTTTGGGAATACAAATAAAATAAGTAGTAGGCGTTAAAAGATCAATACTGAGGAACGTTTGTATGGTAGGGTGTAAGACCAAAGCTGTCGACAAGTTAACAGGAAATGTTTGCAACCAGCAAAACAAATAGCTACAAAAGTCCCTAAAGTTTGTCACAAAACCAGGTCAATATAACATCGCCTGGTAGTGTCCGATCTGCTGATATAATGGGACATGATAAGGTTGGACTTCAGCAGTTCTTAAACATTACACGCCCTTTCCAGCCCAGACAACCTTGATACGCCCTAGGAATGCAAAGTTTAAGGACATTTTCCCCTGCGTGACACACTTTATTCGCTTCATTTAGTGGCGCTTGCTTTGACATTTCTCCTTTTAAGTACATGGCGCTCAATTCCCAAGTCGCTTTCGAAAAATTAGATATAGTGGCAATGTCATGCCATGTAATCACTGAGCAAGCTAAAAGGCCAAACTGAAAGGCCAAACTAAAAGGCCAGGCTGATACCATGGGAGATCATCCCGCACTTCCTTCGGGTGTCTGGAGGTACTTCCACCGGTGTGGGTTGTAAGACTGACAGCTCGACGCCTCTAAATGCCTCATTCATACGGTTGCATTATATAATTGGATGGAATTTGCTTGACATCACTTTTAAGAGGTGCTTAATGTCAAAATAATGGACTAGAAATTACATATATTTTTAGACTCCAGTCTTTTAAGGACGGTCAAGAACAATTCCAGTTGGTAAAACACATGACAACCTGAAGAGATCATTGACAGTAGACAAACAGAACATCATTTCATTGATCAGTAGGCCATCACGTTTAAATGAACCAAATTATAAGAAAATGCAAATGCATGACTTAATCATTCGCATTCAAATAATTGCTTGTATTCGAGAGCAATAGTGAGTTGCCGGGTTCTGGCAGAACAATTTTACGGCCATTCTCCTATCAGACTTACTCTCGCAACATTTGGAGCAGAACTGAAACGAACACTTCTCATAGATTTCGCGAATAAGATTGAGGTTGTCTGGACTCCATCTCATTCCTATCGTATATCGTTGGAATTACCGTCTAATGTTATGGAAATTGTGCGTGTTTTCAAATAACACGTTCACATCTAGTGTAGATTGTGAGTCCATCTGCCGTTAGGTTAGTCTGTTAACCCGTTAACTACTGAATGGTTAAATTCCCATAGACTTTGTAAAGGGGGCCAACTGATTTCAGTAGCTAATAGGTTAAGTAAGATGGACCTATCCATCGTTCCTTGAGGTACAGCGCAAAATATAGACAAGGTGTTTGGAATTGTAAGATGACCAAACAAACCGGGGATGAAGTCAAACATTGCCTTCCAAAGCGAAATGCATATATTTTCTTTGTGCATTATATAAATGAGCTGAGAAACAAAGGAACAATAATCATGATAATGATAATGGCTGCAAAAAAAGGTACATGTCTGTATCACCGATCGGCTTCCCCATCACAGCTTTTCGAGTTATTTGTAAGGTATTTAATGAGATGTTCATTCACGATTTAAATGATATGTATAATTGATTTCACTGAGAGACTTGCTATTGCGACTTTCTATTCCATCGTCTTGTTCTTAAGCTGTTTGTGATACGTGGTGAAATTTATAATATCCTTTGTATTTCCATCAAATCAGTCATGTCCAATTAATTTAAAAGTGTACCCTCTTTTCAGCCTTGCAGACAATTCAGGAATCATTCAGCCATATAACTTTCCATTTATTTAATGAATTAGACTATTGTATAAAAAGCTAACACCAATTTCATTAATTGTAAATGATTCTTACTATGGCTTCGCATGTACAATTATCACGGGCAACATACACCCACGCTGGCAATACACACCCACTTATATACGCACACAACATTGTACAGAGCCGCACCGGACCACCACGAACCGTACCTTGTGATGAATAACCTGTCAGGTAGATACAAATTCGACACGTCTCACTATTGTAGAAGAATTATTGATTGGGGAAAGGGCGTCAATGTAATTATGAAGCCATGCTTGTACGAGATCAATCATCATGAACTTCATATAAACGTGGGCAACACAACTATTCATCCAGATCTATGTTCCCCTTTCGTTTTGTGCATGAATTTTTGATAGGAATTTGAGAGACGCCGTGCAAAATTCTTCACGCAAATGCACGTTCTGCTCTGCTTCCCTAATTGATTCGATGCAGTATACATCAATTGGGAATGCGAAGAAATTGCTACTGTTAATTTTGTTTAAAGAATTGTTCGGGATATTAGTATTCACCTACAATTTTCACGAATTAAACAGCTATTAATAAGGGACAGAGTATCTATATCGTGATCGCTGGGAAAGAAAATTCTTTTCATAAATTACGAAAACCTCAACAGTCCTTTGTAATCAATGCTCTTAAAACAGGAACTATTCACAATTTCATTGCAGAATGGTCACCCATTGTATTTGGTTTCGTCCGTGCGTCATTGCCACATTTTATGCCAAACCGGCGTTGCCCAGCAATCACCTATCAGCTTTTATATCAGGCAAACACTTCCTCCCGAAAAGACAATACACGATCTGTGGCCGCTTCCCATGGCGAATGAGAACATGAAAACCACAAGTAATTGATCGAAAATGTAATTCAGTGCTTAAAATGCCATGAAATTGAAAAGAAGAAGTTTAATTACACGCAGAATAAATTAAGAAAGCTTTACCAAGAAAGGACCAAAAGAAAAAAAAAAAGGGGGGGGGGGGGTGGGATGCTTAAATGTACAAATGTATGTACGCCCATACACCAAAAAATATTCAAAGAGAATTAATGTTCGAGGAAATAAGGATATCATACTCTAAGAAGTACGTCAATTACGGATCCTAAGAATGAATGAATGGTTGGATATTTTACCTGACAGCTAAGGAAGTATGTGTATGCTTGGTAGTAAGCAACCAGGGGACCGACGGCTTTAAGTCCCCTCCGAAGGACTTGGTACTGAGAATCAATATCTTACCAAAGGGCATTATAGCGCATCCACTTGGTCTTGAACCCACGGGTACTCCCGGTTACGAGACCACCGCTTTACCACTGAGCCACAGCGCCTCCGGGGTGAAGAAGCTTTATGAAGGAACACCTCACTTGGAATTACCCGAAAATGAGATGAAGTGGGAGTAAAATATGGTTCCCTTTACACCCCTTGGGATCTGGATCTGCCTCCGGTATAAACAAAACATGACCATGATGACCTTCTTGAAGGCATCATCCTGTCACTGCCTCACCTCTGAGAGGATGGCATCGCTTTGTTTGCATTGCCATCCATTATTGGCTGACAGGGTGCCCAACGTATCTTCTAGAACCTTACTGTACATACACGAGGTCAACAGCCATGTATTTTGCATCTAAAGTTTAACTCGCAGCAGTACAGAGTTTTCTTAAGGTCTGAATTAATCAGCTTTTACTTCTCAAATTGCTATTTTCCAGTCTTACATCATGTTACATACTTCGAAAAAAGTGGATACCGGTATAACATGAACAAAGATGAATTCTAATCAATGACTGCAAAATTTAGCACAAGATAATAGAGATAACATATTTTTCAATGCTTTGCCAATTTAAAGAGTTTAATGATTAGTTACAATTAAATCGCTTATATTCGAGAACGACACAACATACTTCACTGGACATGTTGGGAATGACAAAGATATTTTCTTTTGCTTTTTTTCTATTTCTGCTCATGTATAATGTCTAATTCCAAACATTCTCGACAAAAATACTGTAAAGGTGTCACTAAAAGGAGAAATTGTATTGCTTTGTGTTAGTATCTTCCTTCTCAAATCATCATTACTGTATATAGTGTGTATCACATAGTATATAATTTCGGTAGCTTCTACTGGAAAAAAAAATTGAGACCGTCGTGATAATGGAATACATTCCTGGTAATGAGTTATAGCTGAAGCAAAACCTTTAAAGCAGAAAGCTGTTAATGGATGCATAACCTAATTAATGAACAAAATTCATTCAGGGGCGGATTGGCCGTGGGTTTTCTGGGTACAGTTTTGCGCTTGACATATTGGCTTTATAGGTTTCGCTCCCCATCTAGGTACATTTCTTATCTCTGACCATCGTCACTTATATGCAAATGAAAATGCCAACACAGTTTCTATATCTGTGACCGCATGTCCCCATTGAACTTGAACTTGCATTGTCACTGCCTGGTAGTTCTATACATATTTTCAGCCCAATGCTGACCCAGGAATGATATCTCAAAGCACTTTGTATCCAGTGGAAAAGGCGTTATATAAATATCAACTATTATCATTAACTATTATCATTTATTCAAAATATTAGCATTGAAACATTTTGGCTATCGTAGAATCATGAAAGAAGCGTGTTCCCCTAATGACGGAACAATCCTTGCCGCAACCAAAGGCTATGATAGGATCGTGGCAAAACGTCTATCATCAAGAAAAAAAATCTTTCTGGTCTTGCGGAACCATGGCATACTTCTAGGATTTGATGCAAGATAGTTGATCACAGAGAACATCCTACTTCACAGTAATGCCATATGCTTTAAGCACCTCTTTAACAAGGACGGTCCTCTCAAACCTACATCTAAACGGCCATTCTCATTTTTCTCTAGCCTTCTTTTCAGCAGCCCTTAGCTTTCCGAAATACAGATGCATGTGCAGTGCG
>CM057169.1:16218513-16356282 GCA_029962745.1 Echinometra lucunter
GCCTTGTCCCGAGACCCTGGGGTCACAATGACTATTTAATAAGTCTGAGCATCTTCTTTTTATACTTCGTTCAAAGCCATTATTGGCTTGCTAGTCTAAACTCGATATCCATAATGAGGTGATGTTTTGGATACGTGCAATCACGATAATTTGCGAGATTTCATTGCACCATCTGCCGCTATTCTTTCCAAACGATGTCATCGACATGATCGATTTTCCATATGGTCACGTGTGCGTAGATTAGTCCCAGCTATTCTATAATTTAGTATAGAATAGAATAGTACAGAAAAAATCTAACACGATCTACACATACATGTACATGCACACATCCATGTGACATTTCTGCTTTGCATCGTTTAAAATATTCGTAACATAAGAGCGACAGTGATTTACCAAGCACATCGATCTTAAAGTCAACAAGGTATAAACTTTCATACTAGAATTTCCCAGACGGTATAGAGTGTTTTACATATTGCTTTATTTACAGAAGTCATTTTGAGTCTGCTGTATACATATACCAGTCACATTAGACATTGCCTCGTTAAATATTCGTAACTATAGATGGACAGTCATCTATTTAGTACATCGATCTGAAAGTCAATTCGGCACACTACTTCACGCGCAAGTTTCTCTTAAACAATATCATTCAATACGAAAGATAAGGAAATGGATTATTGCTAGACAGAAGCAAATTCAGAACTGATTCAAGCAGTAGATTTTAGGGGGATATTGCAGGTATGATGCTTCCAGACAGAAAATCACTCTCCGGAGGGTATGGCGCCAAGAAAATTGTTGATCTTTATTGCGAAACATTCGCTCTTTCTTAGCTCCTCTCTCTTAACCTCTCTCTCTTCTGGTACGGAACGTATATAAAACGTGCTATAATCGAATTGAGACCCGACATGTTTCTAAATGGAAATTTATTTAATCATATTTTATAACATGTATTACGATGAAATACAAAGAGGCTTTGCATCGAAGTCGTATTTTGCTCGATTAAGTATCGGAGTCCTCTGATAAGATAAGTGGGAATGGTTCGGTATGTGAAACTCTGAAACATTTGCCCAAGCAAGAGAGGGGATATGATTTAATCAACTACACAGAATTATCCAGAGAGATATTACTTCAGTCAAAAATGTACACGACTATTATTATTATTGTTATCATTGATATCATTTTTAAGTATTTGGCGTCACCTGGGCCTGGGAGGGGAAAAGCGAACTTAATCACTTTGACCATCGGGTCTCTCCTCCCGATATAACTTATTGGGATGTGCAGGAGTACTACTACACCGCGGTTTCCCCCTACTCTTATTTGAATTTTGCAGTGAGTTCTTAACGTGATGACTACCCTGTACACGGGGCCTCCATTTAACGTTCTGTCCGAGGGACGGAGTGTTTTCCACTGAACATTGCCTGCGTTTATCATGTCTATGAAACAAGGGAGGGGCACGTTAACACACATCGCAGGCTTCAGTCATCCGCCCGGGGTGGACTCGAACAGGCAGACGCCTTACCGTTTGAACCAACTCGTCTCCTGTGTTAGGAATGTTTTGGGCTCTGTTTCTCTGTTTTCACACGGCTTTAAATAGCATTTGTTTTCTGCACAACCAAGCAAAGCTCGATATTAAATTAATGTATCCCTACATATGAATTCTAAGGGTTAAATGCTGCCATCCAGTATCTCCTTTTATGTCATCATACCATCTGGTTCATTTTATCAGCACTTTTCTGAAGTGTATAATTAATAATGTGGTTTTAGAATGCGAACACCTTTCTCCTTTTTTTCTATATTGTCATATTTTTGTTCTTACCTGTTTTAAATATTAAATGACACATCAGGAAAGACCAAAAAAGTTATCAGGATTTCAGATAGATGTTTAGCATAATTACCTACCTATTTAGAGATAGTCATGGTAATGACATTATCACAAAATGAATAACTGCATTGGAATTTCTGTACTTGATGATTATGCAAATTTCAGAATGGTGGTGGTGGTTGGGGAGGGGGGGGGGTGGTTGATTCGTGACACATCCCAATTCCAATACATCATGTTTCACGCGATACATATCAAAACACCTTCAAATTGGCAACTCTATATTTGACTGTGATCCGCCACTCGATCATGATTGAATGAAAGCATTTCTCGGTGTTTATCAAAGGAAATTCCCAGCGATGGTATCTCCGAAGTCACAATTATAAAAAAAAAAAAACCCTGTCGCGGATTCTCACCCATTGACGTCACCGGGGCGGTTCTTCAGGTGTACATAATACACTCGGCTGATTTTCCTGCATAAGTGGTATTTATTAAGGTCGGGTTTGGTTTCATGGATGTTCTAAGAGGTTGGAGACCAGGGCGTAAATTGGTAGACAGTCCAGTGGGACATGTTCTCCATCGATGGAGACAAATGTAATTGAATGCCTTTGGGCAGTAACATTTCAAGTCATGTTTTGTTTGTAGCATACTTTGTAATAACTGAAATGATAATAATAATGATGATGATGATGATGATACTACTACTACTACTACTACTACTACTACTACTACTACTACTACTACTATACTACAACTACAACAACAACAACAACAACAACAACAACTACTACTACTATTACTACTACTACTACTACTACTACTAACTATAATGATTAGATAAATTCATATAGTACAATACACGTTTGAGTATGTATGTAAAGTATGCTTAATTTCATATCACAAGAAATTTCATCTTTTAAGAGGAGATAGAATCAACAAATTTTACCATGCAAAGGTTTACAAACCCTTTCCTTTTTGCATCATAAGGTTTCTACGACGAATTTCATGTATCGGAATTAATTTATAATAAAAAGAACTTGAGGTCACTTTTCTGGATAAAGTTACGTCATGAAGTTTATATGCCAGTTATGTTTATTGGAAAATGGAATTAACCGTAACGCTGAAGCGCGCCATCTTTCAATTAAAATGTAGAATCTTCACAACGTAAACAAAGTTGATGTAATATGAAGAATGGGAAATTTTGATGCAACCCCCCGAAGAGATGGTGACATCTTTTATGACATTTCCACGAATGATGTTATAAGCTTCAACTTATCCAAGGTCGATATTAATGAAAATGAACCGCTGGGTCATGATACCATACGTGCATTGGCCACGGATGTATCTTAGTCAATCAATGGAATAATGAGGTGCATTCCATACTGCATGGCCAAATTAAATTGAATTTTACTGAGTTTACCAAGCCCGGCATGTACACAGACAGACAAATACGAAAAATAATTATGTTACCTTTGACTTTTGGTTATATATGATTACATCAATCTGCGCTGTACCACCCCATGTGACTCCACCCCTTAAACAAGAAAGGTAAAAAGCCTTTTGATCAGAGGATGTCAAAAGCTATTTTCTCTGATATATCCTAATTGCAACGTTGAAATTTACCCTACAAAATGTCTCCCGCTTCAGTCGAGATCGTTGACATTTGTTCGAGACTGACTATCATTTCCGGCATACTACTGATTAAGACTAATTGGAGTAAAGTCATGGTGACCTATCGTCGGTTAAGAATCGCAGACAGCTTTGATTTCTTCCAAGTTCATACCAGTTCATCCACATGCTTAACGATGCAGTTATAAACTCTCGATTTACGATAACAAAAAAGAGTCTTACTAGTGCATTTCATGATTTTAATATCAGTTCTACAGCATGCCTCAATTTTAAGTTTCTTAATATACTAATCAACTTGACGCGTACGTCAAATGTAAATTACATTTTCATGTACATTAGCCGTTTCACATGAGGCTTCCTTTCGATTACGTCATTTACTACGCAAATCATTTGAAGTGATTTGGCTTACGTAAATATACATGGTATATCCAAAGTAATGTTTGCAATGTTCAGTTTTCATTGGGGGGGGGGGGGGGTACAATGGCATGACCTCGTGGCGCGTCAAAGACCGTGCATGTCATCGACGCAGTCCTGCGTCAAGAAATGACGGCTCGTAACAATTTCTAGGCGGCACATTCTCAAAATAGCCGTTCGCAAGTCGGTTGCTGCAGACCAGTGCTGGTGATAGGAATGAACGATCACACACCAGAGAGCGTGAACACAAATAGTACAAAAACCGGATCTATAATTAAATACCACCAACCGAAGATCATTCATGCCTCTCACGCGTTACAGATAAATTAATCCGACTTCAACTCTGTCCACCATCCTCATCAATCCTGTCCCGGTCCATTTCATCCAGAAACTGTGAATGTAATTGATATACCATTCTGTCTCTTTCCGCTCTTTAAAAATGTATCCACCATCTCTTCCATCTATCTCAATACACATGCTTTGGTCCCTGACATTCACCCTTTGTCAGTGGTATGTTTCTAGAACTTAATGAAATATTAAATATGTCGGTCCGCCCTCATAATTTTTCACGACCCGTTCTATTTGACACGCATCAATAAGAGTAAACGTAAAAGCATTATTGAACTATCACACGACTGATAAGTCAGTCTCGACGTAATAGTATCCGCAATTCTTTTCATATCGGTCTAAATGCTCAGTATTATATCATTATATTCACACAGATCGAAGTGTATTTCTCCTTGCTCTTGAAAATTGAGCAATTCATCAAGGATATGAAAGCTTTGTTTTCTACTTTTTAAAGATGGAAATATCTCGTAATTGACATTTTGCGCGACATACATTTCTAAGTTAAGGACTTACAGTCACTTTTGTCATTAAAACATATATTAACCTGAATTCCTTTCTTGGCCTCGCCCATTTTCAATTCTTAAGTGTTCATTTCCATTTTTCATATATATCTGATTTAAAAAGGTGTCTTGAAGGTATTTAATTGCTTATGGACAGGGACGGACAAATTTAATAACAAGTGTTAACTTACGTGTATATTCAAAGTTATGAATTCATTACTTTATGAATTCACTTTTTGCTAACTGCAAAGTGCGATTTAGGCCTTTTAATAATTATGTCGGAAGAGACTGGAAACATTACCACCCTTTCTTTAACGACTTTTCTGATTGGTGTCTGACATGTACTGACAGCACTATTGGTTCATTAGGTATGAATAATCACATCGTAAATTCTTTCCCCGAAATGCATCCCGATAAACAGGATTTCTCCAGGATTTCACCTTCTTCTACGTCAATGCATCAAAATGGGTGTAGGATTTGATTCATTTCAAGAGAGAAATGCAATTTCAGCCAATCAATCAATCTATTAATTAATCAGCTGTCATGTTAATCCGATACTACCAGGCAAAAGGTCGCTTCTCTCAATATATGGGGTCACCCTTCATCAATTCACCTCCCTTTCCTAGTAGCAATATGGTCTTCGTAAAAAATGTCCAAATTAATAGTTTTGCTTGATTTCACGGGAGCAGACTTCACGGTCGAATTACATGACCATGACCTTTTCCCATCATGCCTTGCCGCCTCGGTAGCTTTGTTTGACATCTTTGCCATCCTCTTTTTGTTTTCATGAAGGGTCATGTATCCGTATCTAATTACATAAGAAGTTGGGAGCATATATAGCGTCGTCCAAAATTAAGTGTTGGTGGTGAAAACGATCCTCTGTTATTGTAAAATAATGGGGCCCACGTGATCTTGGTGGCGTAAAAATAACAAGCACGAAATGTGAATGAGAAAAGAAATGCTGAGAGAAAATTAAGTTAAAGCATATGAATGAAAAAGAGCAAGAGACATGAAGAAATTGTACGTATTTGTGAGGGATATGGGAAGGATAAAGAGCGAGCGAGAGAGAGAGAGAGAGAGAGAGAGAGAGAGAGAGAAAGAAATGGGGGGGGGGATAGGGGCAAGGTGTCGTCTAAAATTAAGTGTTGGTGGCGAAAACGATCCTCTGTTATTGTAAAATAATGGGCCCCCAAACATCTCGATGGCGTAAAAATAACAAGCACGAAATGTGAATGAGAAAATGAAATGCTGAGAGAAAATTAAGTAAAAGTATGAATGAAAAAGAGCAAGAGAGAAAAGATATGAAATTTTGTGAAGATGAATGGGAAGGATACAGAGAGAGAGAGAGAGAGGAGAGAGAGAGAGAGAGAGAGAAGGAAGGGTGGGGCATGGCTTGTTTATGTGTCTGTGGGGAGAGAGAGAGTTGAAGGGAGAAAGATAAGGAGTAGAAAGAAGGCAAAAGAAAATTAAACACCATTTATATTTTGGGGAAGTGAGATTATACGGATTATGAGATTGTAAAGGATTCGAGCAGCGTGAAGCAAACGTATCTTCTTTACCTGTAGTCTAAATATTTATCAACAATTTCGTCTTCACCACAGTATTCGTCGTATTCCAAACCAACGCAACATGAATGACTCAACAAACCTGCAGTGATCGATCGGCATGTGATGTATCTCCGTATTTGCAGACAAATTGGAGCCTGGGCACATTAGAAATAAAACAAACAAGAACCCTCACGCGATTGCGCCTATTGACAATAAGCATAATTATTGGAAGGGTTGAAATGGCTGACGGAAAAGGAACGAATAAAAGACCTGATGAAGTAGTAAAACTCGTGGAATGAATGGAATGAAAGTTTCGTTAACCAAGAAAAGCCGACGAATGAGATTAATTAAAGACACAGAAAAGGTATGAGGAAAAAAAAAGGTGTAAGAGGAATGATATGGGAGAGAGAGACAGAGAGGAAAGGTGAAGAAGGAAAAAGAGACCGTTGATGAGAGGAGATGTGAAAAAACAAGAGAGAGTATGTGTGTGTGTGCGTGAATGAGTGTGCATATAGGAGAGATATAGAGAGGGAGAGAATGAAAGTGAGATGAGCTGGGGCGTTCTCGCCATTTTGAGGGCGAACACAGGGACACAAACAGAGATAAGACGACAAGTGCGAGAAGGAAAGATGGAACACAAGAAATAAAGATCTCGCCCGCTCGGGCGCTCTAGGCAAATTGCACACCAAACACGTAACGAGCATTTCTGCTACATGCGCATTTACGACGTGGGCTCGTGTAGCTTGTCAGTCCTCATTATAGCGTGCCGCTTGCAGGTGAAATTTATATTACCTAGTCAGGCAACCATGTCTGCAGATATACAGATTTGAAAGCAAGTGCGATGTCGTTGAAAATGATTTTTGTCGCCAATTGGTAACCATGCTCCGTTGATTTTTAAGGGTGACATCAAAATTTTCAGCGTCATGCTTCATTTGCTTTTCTGATTTAAATCCCGAGTATTCCCAATCAAAAAGCCCTTTATGATAGTGCTTTCTCAAACCCTTGTGTAAAAGGAAATATCTACATGCTATAGAAATGAATCGATATTCATACTGCAGCTGTCTTGATACTTGATTTTCTGTATAATGATTTAGTTTATATACATTCTTTATAAAAATTTTAGGCCTCGGATTCATTGGGCTATAGTAGCATTCAACATTGTATACTATGTCGTTCATGAATATACAGACTGGTCATTGTACTTTTTGCTTTGCTACAGTCAGAGCCTTTCATAATATATAAAATTTATCGATCTGAAAGGTCATAATACAAAAATAATATTGTGGATGATTTTCCTCGATTAATCTATTAAGTTTACGACATTCTTGCTCTATGTTAAGAAAACAAACCACCGTTTATCGAGCTTTACGAAGTCATGAATGAAGAGCTTTAGTGCCCGCCGATTACAAGTCCAGAAAGAATTCTTACATGGATTTTTAGAATGAGAGAAAAAGCAAAAAAAAAACTGTATTAACATGAAAGAGAAAACTGTGTATATATCTGTTCCCACAAGCCAGTTAAAGCAAAAATGAAAGTAATATGAAATGTAATTCTACAAACAGAAAGAGATGTATTCTTGACTAATTAACTATGGAAGCTCATGAAGACTTGGGAAATGCAAATTTGGATATTCAGTCTTACTCTTCATCATTTAAAGAAAAACCTCTAGAAAAATATTTTTCCTATTTCTTACGAAAAATAAGAGAAATCACAGTTTATCTCATAACATGATCAAGAATAATTCAGCATCAATCACAACAGGGGAGCGTTTCATGAAGAGTCTTGTCGGTGATTTTCACTGACTAATTTGCTCTCAGCCAATCAGAAGCGAGGATATTCAGTAGCTTATAACAGTCGTCAGTGAAAATCACTGACAAACCTCTTCATGAAACGCTCCCCAGGACGCAGCCCGTGATAGAACGCTAATCCTCCTCGTATCTTTAATCAGTCCTAATCTCAAACAATAAAAATACATGTTACTAATTCATTGCATTCTTAGAAAAATGCACCAGTTAGCATAGTTAGAACCCCTTTTTGTCCTGTATTTAGCAACCTCAAGAAGAAGGGTTTCTATGAAGGGTTCTTGATATTTTCAAGAACCCCAAAAGGTTCTTTGTAAAACCAATAATTGTTCTAAAGACCCCTTTAGAACCCTTTGGAGAACCATTATGGGCTATTAATGGTTCCTTGAAGAACCTTTAAAGGTTCCAAATGTGGGACAAGAAGAGGTTCTAATCAGTACTGTTTTTCATATATAAAATAAACCAGAATAATGTGTTCATTCACTTCTTCAATCTCACATCGTTAGTCAGGATAAACAACATCAATCATAACGGGACGGCTCATGGGTAAAACTGATAGACTATCAAAGAAGGTGTACATTCTTTTAATGCTTGTCTTCAAAGAATCACCGGTGTAAGTCCGTTTCGAGGAGCGAGAGGGGGGGGGGGAATGATCAAAATCTTTAGCCGAATTTTATAGAGCGAATGCACACACGAGTACACGCACCCACCCACACACGCACCCACCCACACACATACTCTCGGGACCTTGAAATCCTATCTCTGGTTTTAATAGCATTTCAACTAGAAATATTACTTCTATTACCGTCGTTTATGATAGATTATCAAATATTTCAACAAATGATTAAAATATTTCTTCTTTGAAAAGAGGGGGTATATTTGTACACCCCATCCTGCCTCTCTAAAAGTGTGTATGTGCGTGTGTGTGTGTTTGTGTGTGTGTGTGTGTGGGGGGGGGTGGATAAATACCCCTATTCGCGGGATTTACGCCAGTGGTGGGAATAGGCAGAAACTGAAGTAATCTTAAAGAATGGTTACTTAAGGTATTTTTCTGCTATTTTATGAATTATAAATTACTGTTTAAGTCTCATAATACTACTGAGGATAAAACAACATCAATCACAATGGGCAGGACCTACCTGTCCTTGTATATTTATACCACCCCTCGGGCAGCCTTGGTTCTATGTCAAAACCCAAAGAAGATGTACATCAAAGAAGATGTATATCTCTCTCTGCGAGGTTGTGATCTTGACTTTTACCCTGGAGAGAGGAGGCTTACCGGATTACGATTTGGTGTCGATGTTGTTAGTGGACCTTCAAGACGGATTTAGCTTTGGGGGATGTGTTTGGCACACCGGAGTGACAAATTGCAGCACGTGGAAAGGCTTAAAGGTGATGCGGAGATCGAGTAATGGAACTGCATTTCAAGGGAGACTGGCTAAAAACTAATTTTGAGTAAGATGACGATGGCTAAAGAAGAATTGTTTGTCATGCACTTAATGGGTTGTTTTGCCTAGTAGAATTTAAACATCGCCCCGTTTCATAAAACTTCTTATCAGTAAAAATTGCCACATTTCTATGACAAATATGCTTTCAGCCAATCACATGCAAGGATTTCAGTAGCTTATAACAGTTATTGCATTTTGTTACTGATAACAAGTTTTATGAAACGAGGCCCAGAGCCATCTTCTAAGAACCACAACTGCATTACCGCACATGATTTTGAACAAATGGGACTCCCATGTATTGCTTTCGTTGAAAAAGCATATAATAGGACAAGAGGTGTCAACGCTCACAAGCTCATATCGGACTATGCTATTTATGTTTAGGACTATCAGTCTGAGATTCTTTGATTTATCATGTGATGTGGCCCAATCACCACTGATCTTGGACATTTCGATGTATTTTGGTTGATTTTGTGTAAATTTTAGATTTCGATTTGAAAAGGCACAAAAAAAAAAAAAAAAAACCCCAACAACTTTGGGCTTTAAGAGGTGCATGTATTTCATCTCGGGTAAAGCGCTCCAGGAATAGAACTGTTTGGCCTTGCGAGGGAACTGTAGACACAAAGAGGATGGGAGGATTCGGTGATTGGAGGAGTATGGAGAGATAAGGCTAATCTTGCAGAATTCACTCTGAAGTATTTGATTATACCGCAAAGTAATTAGTACTTGTTTCTGCATACATCAGGTACATGTTTGTGAAACTTGAAGAATTCAGAAGTGAATCGAACAAACATCATTAGATATGTAACTGAACGACAGAAATTAATTTAAAAATCAATCATGCAGCACAACTTACTTCTCTCTTTACGTTGACTGCGAAAATAAAAAGTGTTTTTTTTTCGATCACATTTCTTCATGGATAGTATTGTGTATTGTGTATTGTGTATTATATGCTTATAGAAGTATGAGCCCTCAGTTATTGTTGAACTTATTATTTAGTATAATTCTATATATTAAAGGGCTCTGCTGGTGCTTTCTCAGAGTTAAATATACGGCTTGCAACGGAATGTTATTCAAAGATGATGATCCAAAACTACATAGTTTGGGAAAAAATGAAATTACATGAATCCCTAGAATCTCTATCAATTATGAGTTCTTGTTTCATGTATATTTTTATGTATTAATCTTTAACCTAAACAATCAATTATCGTAAGTTATAGTTATTGTTAGTTTGTTTTTTATTTCAGAATCAATAAAAAAAATATATTCACAATGAACAGATTATATACAAAATAGTCAAAATATACAAATCAAATCTAAAAATAAATCTGCGGAAAGCCCAATTCCAGCAAAGTTCATATAACATCACTGTTCTTCCTTGGGGTTGCTTGGGGGCCTTGAATGAAGAATATAAATAGCTTTAAAATGTCTTTGACTATATTCGTTGTAATTCATAACTTACAGCTAGATATACTGATATATGTGTACTGATCAAGAAGCTTTATTAGAACACGGTCGATATTGTGTGGGTGTGTGTTACAGCGTGTGTGCGTGGAGCGACCTCCGGCCAACGTACACGGAGGGAACTCGCAACGAAACGCTCCTTGTTTATTCAGAGTGTGTAACCTGCAAGCTCAATAACGGGCATTCGAGTCTACGTGAAAAGTCTCCCTCTGGCGGTATCCGTAGTCCGATCCTTTACCTAACCCTCGCGTGCCGATGTATACCGCAGAGGCCATCTGGCGTTTCACGGTGCCTGGTTTTTACATTGTGTCTTGCAAGATGCAGCCACCTGCTTAGGGTATGGTGGAGACCGTCATCAGTCTTGGTGGCGCATCAAGGGTAGAATCTTAAACCACATGGGGCGAGAAGGGATCGGTTTATTCATGTTATAGAAGGCGAGCAGAATGGACGTGCAATTTTTGCGCAGTCGGTAAAGAGATGGGTGCACAACATCCAAGTATGAAAGAATGAGTTCATGGAAATCAGAAGTGTATATTCTCTTTGAGTCGATTTCCCTATTAAAATTTCCTTTTGTTCTGTTTCATTACCTTTATTTGTCTCTCACCTCACATTTCTGGCGGTTGACAATTCTGAGAATCAAAATGATTCAACTCTGATGACGAACAGGCAATTCGTACGTAAATCTCCAGTCTCCCTCCCCTTTGCTTTAATCGGTTTGCTGGTCCTATTCCTTTTCATAACTTTGCTCACTAACCTCCAATCCCATTTTCCCCTTTATCTCCCTTACTCTCCTCAGTCAACTATCATCTTTTTGTAAAAACCAAACAGCGCTTTTCAGGACCGTCCCCTAGCTGGGGATCCGTAAACCAAACCAATGTTAAACCACCCATCGTTTTAATTTATCAAGTTGAAGATCAATTAGTGGATATTAAAATCAAAGATATTAATTTTTAGCAGGTTCCAATTTCACATTTCGACCAGCAAACGTTCAAGGTGGCGATTAAGCATTCTTACATTCTTGCAGTTATTATCGTACTGTGTGACATTTTGGGGGAACTGTGACGTTATTTGTTGTCTTGGATCTAACAGGTGTCTAAACATTACAGCTTTCAACATGATCAATGAAAAACACCAAGGAGACTGTTTTTATCAATGTACTTCAGTGTTTAAGTGTATACACCTTCTGTGAAGTCACATGTCTGTGGTGTCTTTTTCAGTGAGGATATTTCTTGCCCAGGACATGATGTCATGTCATGCTTTCATTGTAATGACATTATTGTCTTATTTGAAGTTCGTGAAGGTAGCAAAGGTGTCTGATAGTGTATAGAATTAGCACAGATATATACATTATTGATTGACACAGAATATTTGACAATATATGGTGCTGTTTTGTGTATCACCGTCTGTGATGTCATCGAGTGGCATCCATCCCTGCAAAAATTATACAGTTTGTTGACATTGATGGTGTGGTATCGTGACATAGAGTGACGTATCCTCATCAATTGACAATCTTCTCGATCCGGGTCGCTGCGTAACGCGTCTTGGCTAATGATGAGTACAATGCGTCTCTCTCGCGACTGGCGTATAGACAAGGATTGCACATGGGTGTAGGATAAGGAAAATACATCGAGGTCTGCTCATGATCTCAAAATGAGAGCTAATCCACCTCTTCTTCGTGTAAACATATACATTTTAATCAAATACCAGACAGGGAAGGATGATTCACGTCTGATTTCAGCCAGACTAAATTAAGAAATTCGTTGTCTAGTACATGGAATTTAACACGTGCCATACATTTGTGCGCAGAGAGTTTGACGGATGACGTTAATCTGTTCCATAAATAGAAACAGATTATAATTGTGACACAAGGGGCATTTCATCATCTATCTACACAAAAGAAGAAAATATGGTTCTTGAATTAAGAATTGCACGGTGACATTTCATCGAATTCTTCTACATTCTGTTCTCTATCTCTCCAAACTTTTCATTTCCTCTCTCCCTTTCGCTCCATGAATGATTCACATGAGCATAATATAGTCAGAAAACCTGTATCAGGTATAGAGTACGAAACTAACAGTATTAGCATTAACTTTTTTTTTCTTTATTACCAAGTATGTTTTCCATCCAGTCTTCAACTCGAAACTCTTTGATAAGTGTCTTTTGAATATCCTGTATATACCTCTTGGTGAAACTTCTTAAAATATTCCGCACTTCAATCACTGAACGTTAATAGATTCAATGAATATTTTCATTCAATTCAGATTATCACTATAGCTTGCTCTCTAGAAGTGAAGAGTGAATTTTCACTCCATTTCCACTCCCTTGGGAGTCACATCAGTGACTGCCAATGAAAGCGTAAATTTTGAGTGAATATCGAGGGCCATTCGAAACGAAAGAGAGTGAATTTCATTTCATTTTTACTCTATTTTGAGCCCCCCCCCCGGGAAAACGTCATTGCTTACTCGATTTTGCCCTTAAATAGAGAGTGCAGATATTAAACTGTTGGTGTCAGAATGCAATAAGACAACCAACACATTTAAATCTAATCGCAATGTTGTTTGGTGCATTTATTTCATTGCTCCGTGCTGATACCTCAACTCAACCAAACTGTTTTGTCTGGATGTTGTTTTATGTTTTTAACCCATTCGTGACAGGAATTATTTAAAGCCTAATTTGATCAGCTTTTATTCTTCAAATTGGCAACACAAACATTTTTATTTTATTGCTACATTTTTCTTATAAAACGTCATGTATCTGAAATGAATTTAAATTGACAGAAATTATAAGTCAAAAAGTTGCCAATTTGCAGGGGAAAACGGTGATTTTAAACTTTCTATCACATTGCCAATTTAAGGATTTTAATGCTTATTTTCCTTTAAAAAATTTTCATCATCAAACAACGAATATTAACGCAACCAAAATGGGCACAGTTTGTGTAGAATTTTTGCTCTTTCTGCTCATGTACTTGGTATAATTTTTAGGGCTTTGCATCAAAAGATATTAGGCCAAGCCACAAAATGCGGACCTCTGTCATGAATGGGTTAAACAAGATTCGGAAAATCACTATCCCAGGTGTGGATATGAAACTAACACAATGTGATAGCCCACATTTCTTGATCGATAGCTACCTCTTCTAAAACTTGTACCCGCATTTCACCGTGAGTCATGCAATAAGGATGTACTATATTTACTTAAAGAAATAAAGTTAGAAAAACACCTGTACTGGGAAAAAATAGATATCCCTGTTATCAGCTGAAGATATGAACTTACTAAAATTTGAACTGCGCACGATACCTTACAATTTTTAATTTTCAAAGGATCAATTTGAGATTTTTAAACTTAATATTCCGTATGAACCTCTTTTTATACAAAGTTATTCCTTTTTCGCAGTGTAAATATCACTCTTATCAACAGTAGATGTGGACATATCGGCAGTGATATACAACACTATTACTATCAGGATGAGATAAAATTTGAACTGCGCACGATACCTTACAATTTTTAATTTTCAAAGGATCAATTTGAGATTTTTAAACTTAATATTCCGTATGAACCTCTTTTTATACAAAGTTATTCCTTTTTCGCAGTGTAAATATCACTCTTATCAACAGTAGATGTGGACATACTGGCAGTGATATACAACACTATTACTATCAGGATGAGATAAAATTTGAACTGCGCACGATACCTTACAATTTTTAATTTTCAAAGGATCAATTTGAGATTTTTAAACTTAATATTCTGTATGAACCTCTTTTTATACAAAGTTATTCCTTTTTCGCAGTGTAAATATCACTCTTATCAACAGTAGATGTGGACATACCGGCAGTTATATACAACACTATTACTATCAGGATGAGATATTAATGCACTGACATGTAATGAATCGATACATTACAATTAAGATGAATGTTCATTTAGGGGAATTTTAGTCCGAGTGAAATTATTAAAGAAGGTCCTTGCAAACGTTGCGCATTGTGACCAAAGTGGTCTTGCCTTAAATAGTTACAAACAAGGTCAAACCATATGAGAATCATCCCACACAACGAGGTTGGATTAATTAACAGAACATGGGTAGCGTTTTTCAATGTGTCTGAACTATCCGGACGCCTTCATACTGAAGGCTAACCCCGCAAAAACTTTTCAAGTCTGACTTAGAGATTAAGAAAAATGTAAGTCATAAAAACCAGACACTTACTCTGACAATATTCTCGTAAAGGATTACGTCACTTTATTTGGCGGGAGTCGTTTGGTTTCTATCTTCCCACATTCCTAGGTGACATTTACCCATGGCGTTGGCCATCTGGGATTGAAATACAGACCCGACGTGTTCCAACAGCACGCTCGGTAAATACATCTTCCCGGGCTCTAGAAACAAGGAGAAAGTTAAAGGAATTGAGAAACGATTAAACATGGTCAGGATCTTATAAAGAGCAGCACAGGGTTGATATATCATTCTTGTCGCAAGGGAGAGATGTCAAGGAAGAATGAGAAGTGCTTTGAAGGTGGTTTCTGTATGCCTCATGGATTCCTCGCGTATCCCTTATGTAACTGTTATGACATATTTTTCCTTATGTGTCTGTTATCTCGTCTTCTTGTTACCCCTGAATGTCTCTCCTATGCCTGATGTAACTGATCTGTATTTTCTTTACATATATATCCCTTATCTCTTCTCTATGTTCGCTTGTGTGTCTCTTGCCTATCCTTGATGTATCTCTTATGCATCCCCCGTGTTAAACAGCATGAAACGATCACGAAATCAAACATGAGTCAGCAATATGTACTCTTATTAAAAAAAATGTCATTGCAGTTGAAGAACGTGAAAAAAGACTTGTAATTTTTTTTTTTCTAACAAAGGTTCCTAAATAACTGACTATTTGACGGGCAACCAGTCAGGAGATATTACTGCTAGAGCTATTATGTTACTTCCACATTTTCGACAAGTATTTGTAAATAATATAGGATTTCCTCTTAAAATTCTTAGTGCCGAAGATTGAATATGTTATACTCTGCTGAAGGAATTTATTTCTCACACTTTCCAAAGAGCCATTGCTATCGCTGAGATCATACACCGATGCCATTTTCCCGTAATCCTATATTGAAACGATGACAGGTGGAGTTATGGGTATTCGACTCTCTCAGCTATATGGATTCCCGCAGCATCGTGTGCTTGTCGATTTTAATAGGAAGAAGATTTGAATGTTGATGAAAGATATGTGCCATGCAGGCCTATTATACTTCGATATGACGCATTCAAAATCTGTTATGCCATGGTCACAGTGGATCACTCACCTGACTCTTAATCAGAGGATTGAGGCTTCGACTCCCCGCCACGGCACTAACGTATTTTGGCAAGACATTAATTCATGTTTGCCACTCCCAACCCCGGTGTAATTGGAGACTCAATATCCTAAAGCGCTACATATTTGGCCGCTAAGCAATGGTCGGGTAATAATGTTGGGAGTGCCATGAGCGTCGGGATGTACGGTGACGGACCTGAGCGCTATACAAGACGCCACCAGTATTATTTATAATGCTATAATATTATATACTATAAATGTTATGTAAGTTTTGGGGATACAAAGAATTTTCTGGTGTTTTTCTGGCACAAAGCATTTTCACATGCATGCATGAAGTCATATAAATTGCCATAACTCTTTCAGTTCCAGTTCCAAAACCAGAAGTTGCCTCGTTTATTTGACTTTTCTTATAAATGTCAGAATTCTGTTTGGATTCAGTGTAAAGAACAAGAACGTCACTGCATGTAAATAAGACAAAGGAAATTCCCCTTGGGTATTTGATCATAAAGAAATACAATAGACAATAAAAGCACTTATAAACGCGACAAACTAAACAGAGAACACTCCCCAAAAACAAACAAACAAAAGCAACAGCCTAGAAAACCCCCTTGCAAAGAAAACGTGTAAAAAAAATGTATACATGTATGATACAAGAAATTTAGGATTATAAAGTTTTTGAGGGACCTCTTCAAGATTTTCCGATAAACATGATAAGTTTATGTTTATATAGAAAAGAAAAAATTGAAGTTTAAGAACCATACATACCACTTGATTTCTTGAACAGCATGAACAGATTGTCTTTTCTGCTCATATGGGATGCCATAACCTTGTCTCCTCAGAACACGTGAGGGCGATGTAAAGTATTCATGTAGCCGTCTGGAGCCAATCTTCCATTCTACATGTTCTATGATTAGCTTTTGTTGGGTATACAGACCTAAAAACGAGAAATTGTGAATAACGTGAACAGTTAATGTACCCTTGTGTGAACAACACAAATCTTTATCGGTGTCAATGGTATCAACATACTGTAGTTGATACCATTGCACCATGAAAGGCCTGCCTACTTTGATAAAAAGTGAGTGCTCATAAATGAATCATCTCCTACTGCTCACTGCTCAATACATCAAAACCTTACTTCACTGGAATATCTTTTATAAAGTGAAAAGACTTGACTACTACTTAATTCTTCATATTCTGTCTGTGGTCTTGATATACATTTTCACCCTATAGACGTGCAGGTCAAATACGTGCAAGCACATCATATCCATTGCTTATATATTGGAATGCCAGCCAAGCGCTCCGACTGCTCTTACATTTCACTCTTTTATTTTCTATTTCTTGTTGTCATATTGCTAGATGAAACCCAGAGCATGGACCCTATGGCAGTGATGGTATACATCCACGGTGACACTTACGGGGAAGGAACGGCGAGCATGTACGACGGAAGCATTCTGGCGAGCTTCGGCGAAGTCATTGTGATAACAGTAAATTACCGCCTGGGAATTTTAGGTAAGATAAACTTTGGCAACGAAGCAAGTCGTTGCAGAAAGATGTGTTTCTCGAGCATCTCTTGAAATCGTTCGGCTAACTAAAGACAAGATTCCTCTGGTATGTGTGTTAGCTTGAAAAATAAGTTATGATTGAGCCATTGTGATAACAGTAAATTACCGCCTGGGGAATTTTGTTGAGATAAGTTTTGGCACCGAAATACTGGAGCCAAGCATATCTTTGAGAAAGATAGGTTTGGAGTAGCTTTTGACGTCTTACAGTTCGCTGAAAGACACGATTCTTCCTGTATCTTAGGTCATCGAGAGAGAGAGAGAGAGAGAGAGAGAGAGAGAGGGGGGGGGGATGAGGAATAGGAGCAAGCAAATAGTGCCCAAAGCTATATTTATGCTATTAAAACCAGCATTTAATACTAAAAGATGCGCATATTTACCATCTCAAAGTTGCCTGTTCTCACTCTTAAAAGATAGAGAAGGGATGGATGGTTATTAAGAATGTGAGTTCACCTAGATTTCCCGTCACCATTATGCCACAATACAATAGAAACTGTCCACCATCGTCGCCTCTGCATGGAGCGGTGCTATCATATTTGAAGAGTACTGACTTAAATTGAAAAAGGAGCCTCTGATAATATGGAAATGAATCAATACCCTATACGTTGCAAACATTTTGCAAGGGGTATAAAGGACCTTCGTGCACGAGGAGTGCCAAGCTACATAAGCTATATACGTATGGTATGCAGTGTCAATAAACGAACTGTAATTATCTATTTAAATGAATTCCTCTTTGACAAGTCAGTCTTATGTGTGCTCCCTGTGGAAAATTGAATCTTCACACTAAGAAAAAAAGGTACAATTTTGCACCCTTCAAATGCAACACTGGGAGCTCCTTTTTGGGTGCAACTTTGCACCCTATGAAGCTTTTTGCACCTTTAAGGGTGCAGTTAGCTACATTTTGCACCCTAAAGGGTGCAGAGTTGTACCCTTTAAAAAAGGTGCAAATTTGCACCCTATTGAATGCAAAATTTCTGCACCCTTAGAGGTGCAAAGTTGCACCTTTTAGGGTGCAAACGGGCATATCCGGGTGCAAAAAGAACAAAAAAGTGCATTTTTGCACCTTTTTCATGTAGGGTGCAAGATTGCACCCCAAAAGGTGCTGCCAGTGTTGCATTTAGGGTGCAAACTTGAACCTTTTTTTCTTAGTGTGTTCGGATGCTTGTAAGATATATAACTGTATACTTCTTGGGAGACTTTGAAACTTGGTGTAGGAAATAGAATTGACGAAATATACCAAAGTAAATGAAATTTACCCAGAAAAGGTGCATAATGTTCTGATGGTCGAAATGGGGGGGGGGGGGGGGGGAGATGGAGGTTTGTCCTACAATTTTTAAAGCTAAGTATATCCAGTAAGCAAAGAGATTCCAACATGCGAGACAAACCAAAAGCTCGTAAGACATGAACATGATGTTCTCTCGATTAATCAGTTAATTCTCAAACCACTTTTGTTTCAAGGAAGTAGTGGGCATATGAAATACCCCTTCAAAATCCCTAAGGCCGGGGACACCACTGATATAGACAGTCCAGAACTCGAAGCAATTAAAGCGGCAAAAGTTATGCAGCATGTTGCTAAAATCAAATGTATCTGCCGTCTCTTCTATCCGATTTGCAGGCTTTCTGAGCACGGGTGATTCTGCAGCGAGGGGAAACTACGGCCTCATGGATCAGATAGCAGCCCTTAAGTGGATTCACGAGAATATCGAAGTGTTCGGCGGGGACCCCAACCAAATTACCCTATTTGGTGTCGGAAGCGGAGCAGCCTGCAGTGGACTACTCATGTTTTCGAATCACACTAGAGGTATAATGCTTCTTTCACACGGTCAAACCGACTCCAAACTGACGGATGTCAGGGCAATTTAGAATAATGTAGTGAATATGCTAGTCCTAGG
Source organism: Echinometra lucunter (assembly GCA_029962745.1). Taxonomy (NCBI): domain Eukaryota; kingdom Metazoa; phylum Echinodermata; class Echinoidea; order Camarodonta; family Echinometridae; genus Echinometra; species Echinometra lucunter. The sequence goes on from CM057169.1 coordinate 16,238,230, forward strand.
CGTTGTGTCTCCTCGGTGTGGCAAGGGTGTGACGATATGTGGCAGAAGTCATACTGGAATAAGTGGAGGCATATCTAGTATCTACATTCTTTAAAAGTACTTATTTTGAATTCAACTTTTGTTACCGTGGTTACTTTAAGTGATATCGTATAAAAAAAGACCAAGGATTTTTTTTTCGAAGACAGGAAACTCTCACTATTCCCAGTCATTGCACTTTGTATAATATGCTCCTCCGCCATGTTCGTCTTGTATATGACCAGTGAATGTTCGTACTTCGTAGGCTGATTTACAAGCCATCTCTTCGATGCTAAATCTCCCTTTCATTTCATTTCATTTTCAAAAAAAAAAATAAATTCTGCATGGTCTATGATGCACCTTTTGAAATAGACCTGCATGAGGGTTGATTTTTGGAGTTCATATTAGTCCAGCATCAATATAGCATGCACTAACGTTAAACTTAGAGTACCACACCTTAGAGATTCCGCATGCAGAAATTTAAACTTCGTGGTTATAGTGCACTATAGGTGCCGTGGTCGAGTGGTCTAAGGCGCTTGATTGGAGACGCAAAAGTCGGGGGTTCGATCCCCGCGGTACGGCACTTATGCCCTTGAGCAAGGCACTTTATCTACATTGCTCTTTTATCGTACATCAGATAAATGAAAATGCTATAGGCATTATTGATACCAACGTGTGCACGTGTTAAAAAAAAACAAACAAAAAAACTATAACATAATGTACAAACGTCACGTGATGCACATCCAACCAATCACAGCGAGCATTACACATACACCATTCAAAATACAAAAAAATCACAAAAACGTGCGTATGCACACGCATAAACCCACACAAAAACAAAAACAACTCCCAAACTAACACACACAATAAAATGATTTCTGTAGGGGCAGTAGTATAATACTTCCGAATCCACGTAGGGCCTATACGCTATCAACATCAAAGGCAATACTTTATACACACAATGACAGGCAATGGTTCATCTCCCAGTAAATATATCCTACTTCTTGGATGATGGATGACATAAATCCGCATCAACGCAAACTCATCTTTGTTGCTATGGGAACGTCACTGTCATGTTGACCTGCATTAAAAAATCCAGCAAATCTTACATTCACAACTTGTATTGCTGATGACGTCAAGGTGGGTGAGGAGAGTGAACACATCCATGTTAATTTGGGTTTCAACTGGAGTAATAGGACTCCGCGTATCACGTTTGTTTCGATTCGATTAATCTTTTGCAGATCGTAAAAAGCATTTATAAAACAGACAATGCCGTACTCATCGTGCATGACTTGTATACCATGATGTTGGGCATAGATAGGGATATTAATTATAAAGATTGATTCTCACTGTAGTTAAGAGTAGATCCCATCTCCGACCCCCCCCCCAAAAAAAAAAAAAAAAGAGAGAAAAAAAAAGAAAGAAAAACCCCACAAACAAAACAATACAAAAAAACCCCCCAACAAAACTAACCATCCAAACAAACAATAACACAACGGTTACACTGAATGACAAACCTACAATTTCTTCAAGAACACATGATATCCGTGGCCATTGACCATCTTTTCTTAATGAAAAAAAAAAAGAAAATTCTAAAACTTAGTCTCAAATGTCTGTCCAGCCCGACACGCACCTGGACAATCAATATTGTCATGAGGGGGCGCTGCGAACGAGTGTTCTTCTATGCATGCACTCGACCGAAATACGTACAGCGTAAGCTACTCGCGAGGGAAATTACGTTAACGTATATTTATCACCTTTATAAAATCACACTTTCTCGCACAAAATATTCAAATACTACAACATATTCACATTCCGTAGAAGTATGTCGACTCAAATCCTGAAAATATTATGAAATACATGTAGAACAAAAAAAAGTTAAAAACAAACACAGAAATATTTTAGAAGTTGCTTACCTAACTAAACTTAGAAAAAGGGAGGTAGCAGTCCCAGATCATATTCCTCAGGCATATCAGGAGCATGGATAGTGCGTAGTAGTTCTTGTGGCCTATAATAAGATAAGATAAAATGTTACATTTTATGCCTTTTTCTATATCGGCGATTCCATCTCTATCTTTTTCATTTCGTCTTTCGCTCTTTGCCCTTTCCAATCTCTTGCTTTCGACCATTTGTTTTCACTGTAATGTATAGTGTACATGTAATGCAGACCCATGTCTTGACTGTTAAAAATATATTTTACATTTTCATTTATTGATCCTTCTTTGTAATTCATTAATAAATATTTCTTAACTTGTAGGTCTTATAGCTGGCGTCATAGCAGAGAGTGGGTCAGCCATTGCACCGTGGGCTCTGTCTCGCGAACCAGGACGCTTCGCACAGGTCCTGGCCGAGAACGTAGGCTGCGAGGCAGACACCAACCTCCAGATGGTTGAATGCCTGCGGCGTCTTCCCTATGGCGACCTCATCAACCTCGACTTCCAGTCTCCGCTCTACATGTACGCCTTCGCTCCCGTGATCGACGAAGACGTGATCGCAGCCGACCCCAGTATCATGTGGGGGCAGTTGATCGCAGGCGAGCGGGACATAGGAAGAGATGACTTCGCGTATCTCAGCGGGATTGTGAGAAACGAAGCGTTCTCGTATATAGCCGAGGAGACGGATGTCGTCGGGAGGATGGAACTGGAGGTGTTTGACGACATTCTCGACGGATTTGTGCAAAACAACTTTGGGGGCAATATGAAAGCAAGGTATGGGCTTTCGGTGATAGAATATTTCCAGGAAAACAGGTTCCTAAATCTTCCAAAAATTATTATGTAATTATTATGTATTATTTCAGATGACATATTCCACATCCAAACTTAATACCTAAGATCGGTTCAAAACAGTTCGAAGATCAAAGCAATTTTAAAATGAAATTCAGTTTGATATAAACAAACACTAATCTCATGCTGTTTAGCATAAAACAGTCCGTATAGCAGTTTGCCGAAAATAGAATTTTATTATTGCAAGATAAGTCAACATTATTTTGGAAGTTAACAGTTCAAACAAGAATTTATACTCGTATACATGTGCATTTAATTATCTAACTGAACAAGTAAGATTGAATCCATTCAGTACTCCATACTAAGGGGCCGATATAAGGCAAAAAGACTGCAGTGTCAGTGGCGTATCTAGGGGGTGCATGGGGGGGGGGGGGCAGTGCCCCGGGCGGCACTTTGAGGGGGCAAAAAACCCCGCAAAAGAGATAGAAAAAAGGGGAGAATGAGGAAAAACATAATCCTTAAGGATTATGCGCCTCATCGGCAGTGTAAATGCAGTAAAAATACAGTTTTTGACGGTTTAAAATGAAAAAAAAAAAAAAATTCTTAAGCTCGGTCACTTTGCTCCCTCGCATAATTATTTTCTTTCAGGTTCAGGTATTTTTGCGCCCCCAGTATATAGTTCTTATAAACAGCTTTATTCAAGGATTTCAAATTTGAAAAATGAATATGTATTGTTGTTGCATAAGACAGCATTTGCAGAGTTCAACATTTAAAAAAAATCTCAACTTTCAATTACTCCCCCCCCCCATCGGCAGGGTAAATGCACTAGAAATACAGTTTTTGAGGGTAAAGAATGTGAAAACTTTCTAAAGCACGGTCGCTTTGCTCCCTTTGCATAATAAGTTTCTTTCAGGATCTCGCAATTTCGCTCCCCCGTATAGTTCTTAAATAGGTTTTTAAAGGGTTAAAAATTTGAAATACATATATAAAGATGTAATCGTTGTTAATTTGCTTTGCTCGCCATCATGGAAATTTCATCTCCCTCTCAATATTGCGCTCCCAAAGAAGGATAAAGTACATAAAACAGCATTTGAGAGATTCAACATTTACAGGGAATCTCAACTTTCAGTCGACTTGCCGAATACCTCCATTAGGCCTATTTCTCAAGGATTTTCGTTCTATTTTACTCCCAGTTTTAGAATGGAGTGAATGGAAAACCATTTATCAACGTACAAACTTCGAACTTCTCAAGAGCTCAATCGCAGTGGTCAGTTGCAAAATTTCCTGGGTATACGCAAGAAATTGTGTTTGGTACGGTTAAAATGAAAGAAAAAAAAAAACCTGCCATGGTCGCTTCGCTCCCTCAATTATACACTTAAGTAGACAGGCTTGGTCACATGGTGGGGGAGGGGGGGGGGGCGCCATAATCCCTAGATACGCCACTGTGCAGTGTACTAATTCGTAAATTAATCACTACCCAAAAGCAACGTAATACTGTCAAATCACTCGTACCCTTTACAAGTCATAACACATCATCCCTTCTTCGTTCGTAATCGATTCCATTGTAACTGTACCCTGTTAATAATGTTTAGTTCACGTTGGCAAAATGTCCCCATTCGTAACACCATCACGTGGTCATTGCACGAATCTTCTAAGCTGTTTCCCCTTCAATCTTCAACCCCATCGGTTCCGAGATCTCTTCCATTCATGGTGACAGTTTAAACGTTACACCGCATGAATAATGGCATGATAATCATTAACTACTCTGCAACCTAATCGAATCACTCCATTTCTGTCTACCAGTGTATTGGACCCAAAGTGGTTCCGTATAGGTGTATGGTGGGTTCTGTAATTGTTTTTCATGTCTTTCAAAGATGTGTTCGTAATGCATGGGTACTGGGTTCTTGGGACACTCAGTCTAATGACCTATCGGTGCATGACCTTGTACGACCATCCCAACTCCCGTATACTAACATGGCACTTTGTCCTTCCCCTTCTCCTTTCCCTTTTTATTGGAATCTTCACCTTGTTCCTTCCCTTCATCATGCCTGCTCTTCTATCTTTGTGTCTCTTGGTCTGGCTCTTTATCGGATCTCTCTCTTTCTTTCCCTCTCCTTATCTCTTCACATTCTCACTGTTTATTCCCTCTTTCTCTGTTCCCTATTTCTCTTCTATTCTCCTTGGCCTATCTTTACCGCCCTCTCTCTGTCCTCCCTCCTATCTTTCTTTCTAGATTTCTCTTTCTTTTCTCTTCATCTTTTCTATTTCATCTTTGCCCATCTCTGCTATTCATTTCTACTTCCGGTTCCACCATCTCCAACTCCTTCCTCTCACTCTGCATCTTCCATCTTCACGTCTTTCCTCCTCTTAAATGTTTCTTCTATGTCTTTCTATCTGTTCCCTCCCTGTCGCCATCCGTCTTTCCTATATCCACCCGTGTTCGTGCGGCAATAATTGGGTTGCATCTTTGCCAGTAGCGTCATTCGTGATGTCATCTACTACGAGTATATGGACTGGGGAGGCGGCGAGGGCAACGCCTACACGCTCAAGGAAAGCCTCCAGGACATACTGACGGATCACCAATGGGTGGCACCCTGTATTAGCACACTTAAGATGGCGGACGAAGCGGGCATAGATGCTTTTTTCTACATGTTCCCGCATAGGCCAAGAAGGAGCGAGTATCCACGATGGGCAGGTTAGATACAAGGTCTAAATATACAGCCTAGTGAAAAAAGGAGCACCTAAAAACAAGACAAGAGATTCAGCTCAACGCAATAAAAATGATAAAAGAAAAAAATAAAAGTCCTAAATACTCCTTTTGATAGCTTGCACGGCAAGTTACGAGTAATGTCAGCTGCTGCTATATACAGTTGCCACACTTCGTGTAAAAGCTTCCTGATTTGAAAACACATGTTGGATAAACGTATATTTTTTTCTGTAAATTGGAAGAATAATAATTGCAGAGAAGTGAGACATAAGACGTTTTTTTAAAAAAATACTGTTCTAAATGATGCAATGTAATGTTGTTCATAAAAATTGTGTACTGCGTGCATGCGTAGCTCCAATACTTATATATGACTACAGTATATTGCATTGTAGATATTATGAAGGACAGGAAAAGGGCAAGGAGATCCTTCTTGGCACCCAATCAATATTTATTCAGATACATGATCGCATGTGAAACACACCTGCAATGTCTCGCGATCGATGCGGTGATAGACGACTCCCCATTCTATTTCGTCAGATCAACTCTAGATCCCTTAGCATGACAAAACTGAACATACAACAGTATAGCGAAACATTTTCAATTTGCATTCTGTCCCTGGACCATTCCAATTCCAGACCAAAAAGACAGAAAGGTGAATATAATGATGATCACAACCTTTTCCTTTGTGGAACACCTTTAAATAAATTATAACTGCTTTCTTGGTTAACAATCTCTTGCGACTCTAGGTGCAGTGCATTTAGAAGAAGTCCCTTATGTTTTCGGCGCACCTGTGTCCAATGTTACGGTGGGGATCTTCAACGAAGATTACACATCAGCGGAAGCGGCGCTGTCCTTGGCGACGATGAACTACTGGAGTAACTTTGCCAAATCTGGGTGAGTAGTCCTCGAGGAATATTACCAGTCCTATACTCCATTCACACAGACTAGATCAACACCAGGCTGCCAGGGGCTGTTTGGTCTGAAGGGCTGTGAAACGGACATGTTGGTCTCGAGGATTGTTGGTCTTGTGTGTTGTCAGTCTTAGCGCTACAAAAGGGAGAGAGAGAGAGAGAGAGAGAGAGAGAGAGAGAGAGAGAAGGGGTGGGGGGCGGGGGGGGTTCCTTCACCGGTACAGTACTGTGGAATCATGTATAGGAATCTGGCAAATAAAAAATAAACTAAAACCAAGCCATTTAAGCATGAAATGGCAACATGTTAAAAGACAAATGCATCTAAATTTATAACCCGTAAGTCTATGGGGCGTTTAAACCAAGCCTTTTTTTTTTTTGGGGGGGGGGAGATAACAAAAAACGTTTTCAAACCAAACTTGTTTTAAAACTCGACTTAAAACGTTGTGTTTTGAACGTGCCAACCCTTATGATAATGATAGTTTTTCTTCACAAAGGGTAACCATACCAATATTACTACTGCTCTTCTTGCGGGCGGTGCAGTTATAACCCCAGCAAAGTTGGATACCAATTTAATACACCTGGGTCGAGAGAAACATAATTTATGTGGGCAAAACAACTTGTCCAAAGATGTAAGCACCGAGCAATTGTCAAACTAAGGACAAATCGTATCACAGGCAAGAGATTTCACTACTAATAGTACACCGCAGTGCACCCATGATAATGACAATGAATTTATATTAAATTTTACATCAACAGGAATCCAAACAGTCCAAGACCGCAAAGCTCCACGGACATCCATCGTAACTTCGTCGTGGAGTTCAACTTCGAGACAATGGAAGACTGGCCCAGGTACACCGTCGGCAGACAACAAATGATCTACCTCGCCTCTCACCCGAAAGCAAAGGATTTCTACCGAGTGCATAAGATAAGTCTTTGGGAACAGCTCGTTCCACGGATAGAGCAGAAGTTTGCCTTCGAGCCGACGGTTAATAACAATCCGTTTCTCCCTGGACCACAGATAATCAATCCGGGAGGAGGGCAAGTTACACACTCCGTGACCTCAGCTATTATGCCGGCGACATCGGGTGTTACGCCAGTAACTGATCCGTTTGTGACAGATATTGATAACCGAATACCGGGTGCAGATATGACTCAGTCATGGACAGAATCGAACGCGTTGGAGACGGATAAACAGGAAAAGAAAGGTTTCTTAGTGGAACTTAGTATGGTGATTGCTATTGGCGGTTTTCTTCTTCTCCTAAACCTGATCATTCTTGGGGCCATATATTACTTGCGCGACAAGAGAAAAATTGAAAAGCGGTTAGCCATGAAGTATTTGGCTTCACAGTCGGAGGAGAAGAAGCGCACCAGTTTGCATCCACAGACCACACCGGATAGCGGTATCGGCATACCAGTCGCACTGAACCTTAACCAACAATCCGGCCATCACGGAAGTAACCATCGTCACGTGCCGCCATCGGTACCGTCGCGTGCTGGCACGAGCGATCATAACCATGGCAACGGCGGAAGTCGGGACTATTCTTCGCTGAAATACAATCGTTCGCCGCAGCATTTTGGTGCCATCAGGAGAAACTCAGCAGGGGAAGTGGAGTTTGAAGTATAGGAACTGCTTTGATGAAATATTGTTTGTGTGACATTTTTTTTACGTGTGGGGACGCAGGGTGGACAATTGCTACTCTGCAGTGTGGCACTGTACGCATCATAGACGAAGGTGATGGACTGGTGTGACGTCCGGATGCCTTTGCACCGGACCATCAGCGATATTACAAAGACTAAACTTGTAATGTGCCCACGATACACGAGCGTTATCACAGGAATTCCGGGGGGTCACACGATCTTGCGTCCTGACCATTATGCAGAACACAATCATGCAGAATCATCAGCATCATGTTCGTCAGGTACGATCACCACCTTCCTGCCAGTGATATTCTAAAGATTAACGGTCTCAGAAACAAGTGCTACGAAACGGTTAGCCGAAGGATGTTCCGCTACACGAAGTGTCTACAGGCATAGTCTTAAATCTGCTTGGACATAAAGGTGAGGGCGCTTCCCCGCTCTCCAGCTAGCGCTAACGGTAGCCTTAGCCATAAACAGGAAAAGACAGAACATTTTCATTATCACACTTACTGTGTGATAGACAGACATATGGACATAAATAAGGTATGAGGCAGTTGAAAGTGAAAGAAACTGAAAGAAAAATAACCGGAGAGAATAGAGGAGAAAGGAACAAAATTCAATTTTGTAGGGAAAGAAGACAGAAGATAAGAAAATGCAACGGTTAGAAGATGGGATCAGCGACGAGATGATTATGACTGAAAACCCCCATTAAATCTGCTTCTGAATGGATAGAGAGTTTTAGTGAATATTTTCTATTCATGACATCCATGAGACCATATTTTATAATGTTGATCAGTAATCTGCTATGCAGCAAACTTTTTATGAAATTGTTAATAGACCAGTGTTGTTCAAGGTATATCAAAATGTAGAATGAAAGGGAAATATGCCAATTACGATTAAAAGATGAAATGGTTAAAAAAAAGGTTAAGTATTCTAAAAAGCGGAAATGGCTCGAAATCTTCCAAGACCTTTTTATACTTGTGCTCTTCAAACCCTTGTTGCCATTATTTAATTAGGCAACACTTCGTTGCATCATAACTATTATTCCTTAGATACTAAATCATATTCGACCCAAAGCAGTGGAAAGCCAACTTTTCATTATTTACACTGACTGACTTACGCTTAGAATTGCATTTATTAGTATGATAATCTCATTACACTGTATATTTTTGTTACCTTGTACAGATCATCCATATAGTTTCTTTCTAGCTTAGAGTTATATAACTAGAATTCTGCAGTTATTTGATGTAGTTGAGCAATGACTTAGACTCTTAGAGACAAAAAGGCTGAAGGACTGTCATGATTTTCGAGAATGTTCGCTCTTAAAAGAAGAGTGGATCTTCATTCTCTTTTCACCCTCCCCCACAGTTAAGTCTCGGAATTTTTTTAAAAACATTTTTTTTTTGCTAAGGAGTAAATATGAATTAATTTTATAGAGTTTTCTCTGAAAAGAAAAGAAAAACATCTCTAATTTGATTCAGATATTTACTCCTCCTGGAGAATCACGCGAGTGCAGTCACACGATTTTACGCAGGGAAGCAACCCTGACTAAAGTTTGAAAACTGAACAGCGCCATCTTCGCTCATGATGATCGTTCATGGCATTTGCAAATAGAATACATGTATATGAAAAGCGCATCACGTGAAGATCCGTCTTGGTGTGGGTTTAATAATAAAGACTGTCATCTTTCAAAAAAAAAATTTTTTACCAATATTACCATGAGCGTAGAATAACATATAGTCCGAGACTTGAAAGCTGTTATCATTTGTTATGTCCTGATGTTTATTGAAATATTTGTGAAATTCGCAGAATCAAAGCGCAATGCCTCAACAGAGTGCAATGTATGTAAATTATGACCAAAACTTAGATACCAAAAAGAAGAAATGATTCCATATAAATGCATATAGCAGTCTTTTTTATATTATGTGTGTAGACAAATAACGGAAATGCATATAAGTATAGACCAAATCTCATTCTCTCATGTTTTCAAAGCCGTAGAACATGATTCGCTATAATTATAAGAAGAGGAAATGTGATGCTGAAATTAAGACGAGTTCTCTAATGTATTTAAGGCATTCAAATCGTATAAGCATACCTCTGACCAAAGGGTGGCTCCTGCTCATCCGATTGTCGGCCAGGTGAGACGTTTTGTGTTTAAGGCTCGTTCTGCAGGATCAGCGTTTTGAGATCACAGTAATGGAACAGAGATCTTAAACTCTTTCATATGATACCGCGTTTCTAGCTTTTTTCTCCACGCGGAACTTGGTTTGAAAGCATCAATCAATATTTCTTTAAAACCGCGTTGCGACAAAACAGAGCGCCGGGCGCGAAATATTTTTCCCCAAACAGGTTTACCTGTTGGCACATGTAAAGCCTATGACGGAATTGTTCGAAACATGTCTGAGAAGTAAGACTAGTAATGAATTCCGGTACAAATGTCATAGAGAACGCTTTCTCGGCGTCAACTGTTCGTCGCCCAGTCGAATGGATGGTCGTTCTATAAACAAAGTCACGGGTTCGATTTCCTCTCTCGTCTGTGTTAAATTCTTGGCGTTTATTTCGTCAGAAATAGTTTAAGCTATTCATGAATCCAGTCGTATTTCGTAAACCTGTTTGGGAAAAAAATTTACGCGCACCGGCCACCATTGTTTTTTTTTTATATTTTAACTGAACATTCTAACCATCAAAACGCTGATTGTGACCTGAAAAACGAATCCAAACGTTTATCAAGTTGCAGCCACTCTTTCCTTAATTCCAATATCACCAATCACCAATAAATAAAAAATATTTTATATATGAACGTTGTTTGAGATAACCCTGTCCCAACATTCCCTTCTTTTGGCATGGACCAACGTAGATATTTATCAGATATGATATTGTTTGGTACGTTGTGGAGTATTTTAGTTGTGTGTCATTATTATTTTGTTAGAGATGTTAATATCACTTCACCACATTATTGAAGATTACATGCGTTCCATTTTCTTGCTCCCGGCTCTGTTTTTTTGTTGATAGATGGGTAGAGTCGTTCCATATATCTGAAATGTGTTTATTCTAGAATTCGGTCCTCGAGGAAATCTAAGGAGCATGTCTCTTCATGTAACATTTTGTATTTTTTTCTATACACTCTAAATCTTCTTTATGTTGAATCTAATTAGGAATTCTTTATGTGTGAGTATAAGCGCGACACGTATATTCATGAGGAAATCGTTGGATATATGTAATCACTCGACAGTTAAGGTTCAAGACTTTTAAGCATCAGTTCTATAAGGCCCCAAATTTGAAGCAATCGTGGCAAAACTTAAACATTGGTGGTAACCAGCCGACCAAACAGCATGCTGTGATGCTTAATTGCATTCTTCGGTAATAAGAAAAACATTTGCTCTCGATATTTAAAGTCTATCCACAATCAAATACTACGTTCTTCTGTAGGATGGAAATTTCTGAAAGAGCCTTAACGAATGCTGCAAGGTTGATTAACTGATTATCAAAGTAGAATAATTATTTGCTCCATATTTCCATCATAATTATAGGAAGATAATAAGTATGACTTGGAAAGTTCACTAAGCTTTGCTAGAGAGAGAGAGAGAGAGCGGAAGTGTGCGGACGTGTGTGTGCATGTGTGTGTGTGTGTGTGTGTGTGGGTGGGTGCGTGTGTGTTGCGGGGGAGGGGTGGAGGAATGTGCATGTTTGATGGGAAAGGGGCGGTAATGCCGAGTAAAAGAATAAATCTTTTTTTTTTAAAGTAATCGGAAGCACGTTCTAGTAACTGCATTATAGGAGTAAAGTAGAAACTAGTTGTTATATTTGGTTTTAATCTGATTTCTGTTAGTCCAATTGTTTTTGCAAATTATAATGTGTCCTTTGAAAGGAATTTATCGGACATAAATTAAGAAAAAAAAAACAACGAAAGAATACAATAAACTAGAAGAACGTGTTAAAAAGTTTTGTTACATTCTATTCCATGCGCGGTCGGTAATTCCCATCGAATTTCAAGATTGTTATCCTACTGTATCGTCTTGATAGATTTCTGCGAGTTGTTTATTCATTTATTCATTCATTTTCCACTCATGAGGTGGAACGACCTACATGTAGAAGCAGAACTGCTTTCTATAGGGGTTCATATCCGATGTATGAAGAAAAGAAAGAATTGCAACCCGAGCGTAATTAAATCAGGCTTGCCTCCACTTTTTCAGGATTACCCTTTTATCAAAGGTATTTTTGATTGCCTTGGACAGTATGCTCTATGAAATGATTGAAGATCAATGAATTGCCATGCATGAATTATTGCACTCTGGCATATTCTCGCTATTTCAATAACAACTGGTATATTAACGTAATGAATTTACTGAAAATCAACGTCAGCATCTTTCATCATGTTGATGGTACTTTAGGAGAAAGCAGCGTCGCCATGGAATTAGAGAATTTGAAATCAAGGCCTTTTCTACTAAATCTACCTAAAGTAAGTGTCGATAAATCATACATAGTAAGGTGAAGGAGGTGTACTTCTTTGTGCGATTAAGTTTTTATCCGAATGTTGAAAATTCTTCTAAATTTGTATCTCGATGTTGATTTATACAACAGGCGACAATGGTCTGTTAATCGTTTGCCAAGCAATACAAGTGTGTTTGAGATTGTATTTGTATGCTGTAAACATGAGTATGTATGCATTGAATTATTAATAAATTATTACACTTGTTAATAAAAATGGATCTTGCATTAGTCTTACGTAACATACGTGTGTATATATAAAATGGGTGAATATATTAGAAATGAATTTACCGTACAGTAATCATAATTATGTGTGGAATGACTAGGAATCATTCAAACTATCAAAACGCCATACTTTGCACATTACGACAAACTTTTTGCATGCTTACTCAATATTTTTAATTTCTTCATTTAGGACGCAGTCAATGTGAGCAAATGACTCCACTTGAGCAACGAATATTAGCAGTAACCATGGTAACAGCAAGAACACAACAACAACAAAACAACACACGCATAAAAGGAGAATGACTTTGAAATGGAAAAGACAGGACCCCTCCAACAACTTCCCTAATCGATGACATTTTAATTCCCTATAGAGACTTTTGCCCGCTCCCACACCCACTCCCCAGACCCCCTCCAGCTCCCCAACCATGTCAGAAGCCCTCGATGGCTGGAACCATGAACCAATTGAAATACAAATTGACCCATTGAAACAAATAGGTCTCCATTGCCCACATGGAATACCAATTGGCAATTGGGAGTACATGGAAAGTGAAACAATGGGTCCCCATTAACCCTTTGGGTTAACTTCAATGGGTTAATGGGGTTAACGGGGACCCATTGTTTATGGGATATACTTGCTACTGATATATGTCAGAAAACTCACACACTCTCCCAAAGGACTATACATTGTGTCGCAGAAACCCCCCCCCACGAAACTGAGATGTATCGATGTTTATTCATATCTTAATCACAATTATGATATACCTAATACATAATTGTAAAGCTTAGACCCTCTTCTTTCATCAGATACCACTCGTATGGTACTAGTACATACCTCACGCATGAGTGAATCAGAACAAAATGAAGCAGGGCTTCCAACAGTCCTTTGCACAACGATACCTCAAATTCGAGATATTTGTTTTAAGTGGTATAGGATGTTTGACCTCGGTCAAACATACGAAAACTGCCTTCGGGCCACTCTTTGGGGGCGGCTGACGGGCACAAAACAGCAGCAAATTTGTCTGTCATGGGTCATTCCATAATCTGTGTGAGGAGCTCCAAAATCTGCCATGGGTTTCGTGTGGTGCCTCTTTCATCTAACGAAGCCTATAATGTAGCCTCTATGCTATAATGCCCTTTTGGGGCGTCTGCCGGGCACTTAGCAGCAGAAAATTCGTCTGGCATGGGCCATTCCGAATTCAGTGTAATGAGCCGCAAAATCTGCCATGGGTTTCGTGTGGTACCTCGTTCATCTAACCAAGCCTCTATGTAGCCTCTATGCAATAATTGGCCCTTTGGGGGCGTCTGCTGGGCACTTTGCAGCAGAAAATTCGTCTGTCATGGGCCATTCCGAATTCAGTGTGATGAGCCGCAAAATCTGCCGTGGGTTTCATGTGGTACCTCGTTCATCTAATCTAATCCCTTTTTTGGCCCCTTTTAAAAGGCCCCAGGGGCCACATGCAGCAGAGGTGCAACGGCAGACGCCCAGTTTGGTATATGCGGGGTTCCTTCCCAGGTGTTCCAATACTTAGATGTTGGTACCTCGTTCATTTAATCAAAAGTCACCTGGCTGCCGGTCTAGTACCTAGCTATGTTGATTTTTGCCCGGATTAAGATGGCGGACGGCCTGATCAATTCGTCACAGCAATCTGGGGAGTACGCCCTCTAGTGTCAATATATAGGATCTCTATGCCGGCGGCGCGGACGCCGGGCCGAAACATGCATGTACTATGCACGCTTAGACTCAAGGACGAGGCGTAATACCAGTTCCGTGGCATCATGATATTGAAATCCAGTTCCAGTGACCCTCTTTTATTCCAAGAAGTTATCGGTTCCAAAGACCATTTTTCCGTGATAAGCCCGTTCCGAAGCCCCCTTTTAGGTCTAGCCAGCGGCACATAGGGCTATACCTACCACTTCTGGGGTTGAGTGCCCCCACCCGGCTTAAAAGCTGTCGATACTTTTACAGAACAGTCAAAAAAGATTTCAAGTAGTCTAAATTCTTGTAAACGCTATTCTGACTTCGATGCCCAACTTACTGCTTCATGCATATTGCATACACTGCCAAGTGAATACGTGATATTTCAATGAAAACAAGAATTCAAAGATTTCGCGTCCTCCATGCATTGAATACCACCTGTACATTGATAGACGACACACACCGAGCGAAAGCGAACCGAGATGCCAGGGCACAGTGTACCGTACAGCTTAGAATACGTGAACAGGAGCCAGCGGACACGGTGTTATACATGAAAGGTACTGAGCAAATGCAGGGCCGTATTTCATGAGGTAAATTTTCAGTTCAGAGCTTGATGTTAAGATAGTCTACATACCTTTCCACACTGGAACATAGCTCAAATCCCAATTCTTGAGAGGAGACGCCACTGATGGTTCAAAATCGTTATTTGAAGTGCAGACACTATCCTAAAAATATAGATTTCTAACTCCGTTCGTTCCAAGGATTTTTTTTTTTGAGTATGGACCATCGCGATATTCATATCGATACCAGACGATCACACGGCACGGAGGTGGTCGAGTGGTCTAAGGCGCTTGACTGATGACGCGAAAGTCGGGGGTTCGATCCCCGTGGTACGGCACTTATGCCTTTGAACAAGGCATTTTATCTACATTGATTTTATCGTACATCAAATAAATGAAAATGCTATATGCATTACTGATACCAACGTGTGCACGTGATTTAAAAAAAGCAACAAAAACAAACTAAAACAAAACAAAACACAAGCCATTTTCTCAAAGCGATTGGTTTCACGTCCATCATATAGAAAAGACTGAAATTAACTCGATAATCGTGTATTTTATTCTCGAAACTTCTCGAAACAAACTGTAAGGGTGAGCTACTAGAATACAATGACATCATTCAGGCCCGTTCTACCGATTCGGACTACCCCCCCCCCAAAAAAAAAATATATATATCCCCGAAATTCGAGCATTTCTTCTCTTGCTCTGCTCGTCGGTAAATTTTTCAGAAAAAAAAACTGTCCCAGGTGCATCGCGGACCCCCCTCCCCCCAAATATATTTCCATTATTTTAAATCTGGTTCCAAAAATACCTTTTCCTTTTACACCTTTACCATTCAGTTATATAGTGTATGCAGGAGAGTTTGAAATTATTGACAAAATATCTGGAACCGGGGGGGGGGGGGGGGGTAGATACCCTAAAGGCGTAACGCGCGTTACACGCCTGATGCTGAAATAAATACCCCTTTTACTTGTTTTTATGTACGCGGATGATATACATGCCTCAATAAAACATACCCCACCACCCCACCCGGCATGCCGGGGGATCTGGAATCACTGGACGTTTTTTTAAACTTAACATACTGATAGGAATGAAGGTGGGCGTACAGTCTGGCACTGACGACGGGTCATTTCAACAATGTTCAAAAGCGTTAGGGTTGGGGTAAGGGTTAGGGTTAGGGTTAGGATTAGGGTTAGGATTAGGATTAGGATTAGGATTAGGGTTTCAGCTTGCGTCTGCAGGATTGGTGCCTATATAGTGCTTACCTTTCTAAGTGTGCCGATCAAGGATACCGTAGTTCAAAGCAGCATTTTTTCTGTTCATTATTGCATTTATCAATTTTCTTTGTTAAACGTCCCTTACAAGCATGACAAGGTACATTGTCGAGACGGCAAAAGAGTTAACGGCATGCAATAAGTATCAACTTTACGAAAACTACTTCACAGCCACACAAACGATGTCCCTCCCACACCTCCAACAATGTGCGTCAAAGTCTGCGATCGCGATTGCCGGCGCAGTTCTACGTTGGCGGAATGAAGAATCATGAGCAATGGTATTGAGTGTAATAAAATGACCCTGAAAATGCCCCCAAAAGGAATCTCCAAAATCTAAATCTGTTTTTAAAACAACTGGTTTGCAAGATATTTAACGCGATCTATGAAGCAAAATGCAGGAGCTTACTGATATATAAATGTTTATTTTTTTCTCCAAAAGTGCTTCCTTTCCCCCAAAAGAAATTACAATGTGTTCAAATATTTTAAAGGGGAATAAAATTTGATATTGGTAACGCCCATTGCCGTACGCAGCGGGGGGTGGGGGCAGGGTGGTAGTTGCCCCCAGAAATTTGGAAAACTTACATTTTTTAACTGAAAATTTTCACAAAATCCAAAAAAAAAAAAAAAAAAGGGCATCAAATCCCTCAATTTCACTTTTAAAAATGCAAAAGTGCCCTCGTTACCAGCTCGGTCGCTTCGCTCCCTCACTTTCGAGCTTCTTCGAAAATTTTACGTGTCTTGCCCCTCAGGAAAAAAAATTTGCGTACGGCCCTGGTAACGTTTCGTGTACCCTGAGCATGGCGAGGAAGAACAGATTGACTATGTATAGTTAATCTGAAGTGGGTCATCCCAACGATATTTTCTTTCTTTTGTATAATATTCATTGTTATATTTAAATATTGTGATATAATCCTTTGTTCATACGTGCGATCCAAGGGCATAACCCCCAAATCTCTCAGCATGCCTAGACAGTCCGCTTCTGTATAGACCAATTTCACCTCCGGTTTATGTATTTGGCCCACTATCGGCGACGCCGTTGCTGCGGTGGGCAAGCGCGCTGACCGCGATTCGCTCTGTGTACAAAATGAATGTAAGAAATGAGATATATGCCCTGATATTGTTCCATTAACTTTATTCTAGATCAATAAAATAAAGCATGGATACATGGGTAGATGAGGTAAGACAATGGCCATATCTGACAAATGAAGGTATGATGTATTTTTGTACTTGCGATGGTTTTTCAACTTAGTTTTGTCAGTAAAAGTTCGATTGCAGCATAGAAGCCGTAGTAAATGGGAGCCCTCAATCTTACTCTTTTTACAAAGTCATGTTTTCACTCATTAAATTTTACGCTAAAGGAAACAATGATAATGTTTCTTGACTTCAAAGTCCTTTCTGTTGATGTTTTCTCCCACTGGCGACGAATTCCTTCACATTGCTTACGGAAACCTGTGTAGGGAGTACGGTTTCTCACACAAACAGGCTTCATGAGTCAAAAGCGAGTGAATTTCGCACTCAGTTAAGTTCTAATTTTTAAACTTTCTCCAATTCTTGTGGCATTTGAGCACCGCACAGCTGCGACCTGAACTTCCCTGATAATTTCTCATTGCAAATATCAAAAGAAATCTGCATAATTTGGTCAAAATAGACAAAAAATCGAGCGAATGTACATATCGCGCTATTGACTTGTGTACTATATATAAAAGTTGGAGCGCCCACCGCAGTATGTCGAACTGTGTCGAACAGTCTGCTGCCCCCTTGCGTTGAGGGATTCGTCTATACTTTACTTTTTGACAGTATACTTCCCGACTGAGGTAATATAGTGATCAAATGCTATTTTTTCTCAAATCAAATTGCAAAACTGACACTAATAACAAATCACATAGAAATTCGGTGAGAAAGCAATGGTGATTCTCAGTTCACTGCTGTTTACAATTATTTAATGCCAGGTGGGTAATAAAAGAAGGGTATTTATGTACATGTGTATCAAGAACAAAATCCCATAGGGGCCTACATATTTCTCAGGAATTTCTACACTACATAATCACTCCACTCGAAACTCCCAATGATAAGAAACCTATTATCAAAGAATTCTATCTTCCTCAAGGACCCAGTGGTCTGAAAATCCATTTCTCTTGATATTCGAAACAGCCAATCAGAATGATGCCTTCAAAAGCAGACTAAAATTGACTTTATTTGAAAACCAAACTGTGAGGAGTTGAATGGTCAGGTTTCCAAATGTACCTTTGTTTTCTTCTCTCTCTGCTTGATTCTTCTTCTTCTTCTTCTTCTTCTTCTTCTTTTTCTCGTTTATCCCCTTTTCATTCTTCTTGTTCTCATCTCTTCTCTGTCCTCTTGTATTGTTTAGAATTTTCCCCTTTCATACCTCTTGTTCTCATCTCTTTCCTGTCCTCTTGTTGTTGTTGTTTTTAATTAGCATACACATGTATGCCATAAAACACTGAAAATCGTTGAACTTACTTCAATGGATTGCCTAAATAGATTTAAGCGAATATTACTTTACAAAATTTACACCATATAAGAACGAAATCTAGGTATTAGGTAAATTACTAAGATTTGGTATGATAAGAAATGGCACTTTTACAAATTGATTAAACAAACTAATACATTTTACATGGTTAATTCATTTCTTTTCTCCTAATCGAGGATTGTATTTACAAAAATAAAAATATAACAAACAATCACTGTTTAATTACAACAGTTTATTCATAGTGGGGAGCGTTTCATCAACATTTGTTGTCTGACAGTTGTCAGATCTGACATCTTTCCTTGATTTTGATTGGCTGAGAAGCATCGTTACTATGGCGACTGTCGGATAAAACAGACTTTGTCGGATAAAACATCCAACAAGTCCTTTCATGAAACGCTCCCCTGGAGTCCAATGCGTCAACCTTGATAAATATAAATTCAACCTTTATTTACATTATACTTGATCGTACAATCAACATGAATTGTTTGAGTAATACGTATACTTTCTTAATTTGAGTTAACATTACTTAATTGATACAAGTTCAAATTAGTTGAATCTTCTTGTATCTTATCTAACTTAAAAAGAATCACGTATATTCAAATAAGACATGTTTTTAAGCAAATTCTACTTGGGAAAAATAAGTAAAAATTAGCGATTAGTGGGCATATTAATATCGCCGTTTTTTTTTTCAATTTACTGCAATTTCTTCTATTTATTTACTTAAAATTTACAAAATGATTTACGGAATTGAATCCAATTCAATTCCAGGTGATCTTCCTTCTTTGGCAGCTGGTTTCCTCGGCTGTCGCTGAATATCATTTCTAATCCTTCCTGTAAATCGTGCATCTCAAGTAAAAAAAAAAAAAGAACAAAGATTGTGGCATTATAACTATAGTATTCAATATTGAATAATTTGTGCCTTTAAATAAATAATGATAGTAATATTGTATCACTTTATTGTCAGTCTTCAATAAAGGAACATAGTATAAAGCATCAGTTACACATTCACAAACATAGTGGTTAAGAGTAGTCCATGTCCTTTCTTCTATTTATTTACTTAAAATTTACAAAATGGTTTACGGAATTGAATCCAATTCAATTCCGTTTGATCTTCCTTCTTGGGCAGCTGGTTTCCTCGGCTGTCGCTGAATATCATTTCTAATCCTTCCTGTAAATCGTGCATCTCAAGTAAAATAAATAAGGAAAAGAAAAAGGAACAAAGATTGTGGCATGATTACTAGTATTTAATATTAAATAATTTGTGCCTTTAAACAAAATAATAATAGTAGTATTGTATCACTTTATTGTCAGTCTTCAATAAAGGAACATAGAATATAAAGCATCAGTTACACATTCACAAACATAGTGGTTAAGAGTAGTCCATGTCCTAGCGAATTACTGCCAAGGCAGGACATACAATACAGGACATATGCAAAAGAAACCATAATTATGTCACAGGTCGTGATTTTCAAGATGGATCCTGCAGTTTGTAAGATCTTGCAACTAAAAGCCCTTAAAATAGATGAAAAAGATGTATTCTGCTTAGGTCCTGCTTAGCCACACAAAACAAAATTATACTCCAGTAGATTTCTTTGATGATCGTCCCCTACATAACCATGTCAGCTTGCCAAGTTTTTCCCTCTCGGACGAACATCTGAATTCATGGACGAATTGGTGTCCTGAGGAAAAGACGTGTAACGGTGTCCTTTTGAAACTGGAATGATTTAACAAACTGTTGAAGCAACAATTAATGATCATCATTATGCGACTTATTAGAGAAATCGTGATCGGTTTGGATAAGTAATACAGTTTTTGTAAGAAAGAAGGAATCAATGACAGTTGAAACCCCATTTTGATGCCTTCATGCATGTCAAGTATACGCCTAAAAAAAAAAACTGCTCCCCATAATCTTGTAATTTTTGGGAATTGTGCAGATTGCTCGCTTTTTACAAATCTTGGATCCTTGGGAACCGGATTCAGTTCATTTGACGACGTTTGAACATACCTTTCAGTTCCTTTTTAAAAGGCGCCATGGTTATGACATAGATAACAGGATTGACGCACGAATTGCACATTGCCATGATAACGGTGATGTAGTAGAATATCCCGTCAAAATCAACGCGACCTCCGAGATTATACTGCAGGAAATACCACTGATTAGGAGACCAGCATATCACATAGGCAAGATAAACGACCAGGAGTACTTTGGTGGTGTTGAGACGTCGGATGACTGCTGCATTACGCTGGCCACCTTGTTCATTCGTCACTCCCCGGCTTGGCTCGGCACGGCTCGGCTCATTACTGGAACCCACGTCACGGAGAGCAACTCTCATCTTCGACATTCTGCAAGCTGACGTTCCGCTGGCTTTATCTCTGATGATAACCTTTTGGGAGTGGCTGCCCTGACACTGACGCAGAGCAAGCTCAGAGCCACTCGCACCGGTAATTTCGGATGCATTGGGGTGACCTGTGCTGTTGGCTGTTGAAGTAAGATTAAACTCAACAGCCACACGGTTCATCCGCAAGAACTTTCGCGCGATGGCTACAAAGGAGAATGACATAATGCACACGGGAAAGAAATACTCCCAGAAGAACAAAAAGACGGACAGGACGTTCACAGGAGAGGAACGCTCTTTCTTCATGCATTTCTTCTCTCGGTAGAACCTCGTCAGAATGTTGTACGACACATTGAACACTGGTCCAAAAAACCAACAAAGAGCTGCTAGTATAAATGTTGTGGAACGTTTGAAGTTAGCAATATACCAGATGGGGTGTAAAACGGCAAAGTACCTTTCAAGTGATATGACGGTGAGATTAAACGTCGAGATTGCAAAGAAGGACCACAAAAGCACTTTAGAGTCCCACAAGAGGCAGTAGATATACCCTGAAGTGGGCGTAGAGGGCGCCTGTGCATCAAGCATACCACTCAGCGTCAGAGCAATCAGGAGAGCCGACGTAATGAGGTCTGTCAAGGACTGGTTGATGAGGAGAAAATTGGTGTGGTTCTTTGCAGAATGTCGCTTCAGGATGATGATGCTTAACAGGTTTCCGCCGAAACCGAAGAAACCAATGACGACTTGAAGAGACTGAACTACTCTTAAACCATGATTTACATCGTTTGAAATGAAACTTTCAGTTGAAGGATCCATGTTATAGGACCAATGCTCAGTGATTTTATTCAAAGGATCAGCCAGTCTTGGTCCGATGGACAATAACTGTCCTGTAATGTCTTTTGAAAATTGAGTGCAAGGAACATGAGACAGAGGTTCGGGATCAGCCTTTTTGCATACGACGTAGCAGCCGTAACTGTATATAAAGACTTACTCATTGGCACTCAACTATTTTCAAGTACACTTTAGCTTCATTCTTACTTTTCGTTTTCGTCTTCAGATTGGTCCATATCATTTGACTAAATTTGGAGCTGATGACGCAACGTACCTCTCCAGCCTATTCTTGGGTAGTGCTTTGTGAAATTCTTTAGAATGCCTGCATAAATAAAGACAAATAATTACAAATTTAGGTGGAGAACAAATAGTTCAAAGGAGAAAAAAACTAATTTGATGATAATTTCTTAAACCAAGGTCCTTCTTCCAGGTAAAGATATCCTCATTACAGCGAATCTCACACTAACTTTTGTCCCGCATCTTGCATAGGTAGGACGAGTTTAACTCGCTTGAAACTTCTTCTTGCCTCCTGTCGGTATGTTTATCTTGGTGATTTCATGATCAAGCTATCCCCAGCTTCCCCAGCAATTCCACTAATGTCAACCCGGCGGACCTTCTGAAAAATTTACTTAGCGTTTCTCGAAACCGACATCAAGGACTAAAAATGTCGCTCTCGCGCGCTTTTTGAAAGAAAAAAAAAAGAAAACCCAAACAACTGAAGCTTCACGGGGGCGATACTGTCAACATTGCAGGCCCCTTGGACTGTCCGCTGGGATGTCCCAGTATGACATTAGTACTGACGTGTACGTACACTGCAAAAACGGTGGTGTTAAATTGGTGTTAAATTAACACCACTGGTGTTTATATAGGACAACTCTGATGGTGGTGTTGTCCTATATAAACACCAGTTATGTTGATTTAACACCAATTTAATACCACCTGTTCGCAGTGTACAGAACGACTATTTGTAAAGATAACTACTACGAATTATACAATCATAACAATCTTATTACAAATATCATACAATCTTATCACAAATAATCAAAAGTTGCCACGAGGAGACTCGAAAATCTACGCTTCGAATTATCGGCTCTGAATTGTAATATCAACATAGAAGATAAGGCTAAGGTTAAGTATTTGTCTTCATTGTTTAAGTAGCACGTTGAAAATCCGGAAAACTCAACTTCTTAGACAATAAAAATGTTGTTTTAGAGAGAATTTGCTCGGCAGTGACTATCAACGACAATTGAAGATTTGAAGACGCGCAACCTCGAAATATCACTTGTAAGAAGAAAGATTTTCATTTTTTTTTTTTTTTTACAAAACCCCACTGCACGTTGATATTTTTATACTCAACCTTTTGATGGAATATGAAAGGAAATAAACCAGAAATTGTTAGTCTTTCAGGATTAAATTATTGTCCAGCGTTATGTACGACACGTAAGTAAAATATGATATTGTGGCTTTGCAGGCAATGCATCATTTTCACAATTTTTTTAAAATTTTCATTATCATATCTGCCATCATATAGTACATGCATAATTGAGTGTTGGTTTTTTTTTTGTTTAAAGAGAAAATCAAAGAGCTCCTTGAAATCTAAAACAAAAAAGGAAACGAAATCGGATATCCTTATCTAGGCACCGGGTTGAAAGGTTCATGAAAGAAACGTTTTATTATCAGTGTGATTTACCCTTCTCACAAATCCAAAGATTTTCTCCCAAAACGAAAGAAAAAATTACATATTCAAGTAGTATTTAAATTTGCTTAAGGGCGGCCGGGGAACATTAAGGGACGCTTTAGGGAACATTTCGTGAACTCATTGTTCACTTGCAGCTGGATTTTGCTGATTTTCCAACGATTTTATTCTACTGTATTCAGTTTTAATTGAAGTATTTAATAATCATGCTTCGAGAACACAGGGCGTCCAAGTAATGTTGTTTATGTATAATTTATAGTTTTGACGTCTCCAAGAAGCTTTAGCAGAGACGAAGACGATCCATTCATAAATGTATGTAATATGTAACAAATGTTTCTCTCTCTTGATTTCTTTTCAAAGAGATAATTATGACTCATTAATAATTTTTGATATAATTACTTTTTACTTTACAATTTTCCAACAAAATTTAATTACACCGTACATGTCCCTAATCGTTTACTAGAGGTACTGGCCTGTGGTAATTGCAATCTTTTTTTTTTTTTTACTTGTGCTTGTGTGTATGTACATGTAGTGTGTGATTGTATGCGCTTGTTGGTTGTGAGGGTGAGTGCGTCAATAGGTGAGGGTGCGTGTGTTTGTTTTGTGTGTGTGTGTGTGTGTGTTTACCTGTATGCTTATATTTGTAATTTTGTTTATGTATTTCTGTTATTTATTTTGTATGTAGACTGTCATAATTTATCTATTTATGTTGATTACTTTGTAAACTGATCCTATCAGCTTGCTGGCTGATCAGTATCTATTTTCATATACCAGTAAATAAATTTTAAAATAAATGAAAAAAAAAAGAGTAACATAGGAATGATTACACCTTGAACTACATCTCTTTACGTTTTATATTTGTATTTTGCCTTGGGTATACTTTTACAATTTGTTCTCATTACTTTTCATGAGTGTGTTTTATAAATGCATTTCTAATTTTGTTTGTTTACTAATCTTACGCACAATTTATATTCTAATCTAATCAATTGCACATACCAAATGATTTCTCTTATATAGACTGCATCACTTTTCTTTCCTTATCAGTTATTATTATTATTATTTTTTTTTACAAAAGGGCAGTACTATACTTGTACTATAATTCCTAAAGAATTTTAAATGTTAAAAGTAACGATTTCAAGCTTAATTAGCATTAGCGAGAACGAGATTTTATACCATGTGCATGGACCGCAAAATTCAGTCTTTGAAGAGAATCCAAACAGAGCATTAGAAATAAAAACAAATGAAATCTGAAAATGAGGAAATCGGTTAAAACACGTCATATTTACGAACAAAAACGTCATAGTGCACGGGAACTTTTTACTGGAAATATACGAAAAACTTAAGCTTGTTTTTATCTGTTGGTTGTTAAAGGAATTTATCTTAACGCTTTAACACTCTTATTTCGATTGTCACAACAGTATCACCAACCGCAATCAATTCCATTTATATGCTTGATCTTCCTCAAAACGATCAAAAGAAAACAAAAATCAAGAAATCAACACATTTCATAGCCTCATCTCAGTCACGATTCAAAGTGAGAGAACAGTTCCATGATTGCACCGACATGAAATGTTCCTTGAAGGAAAATTTTTGCATGGTGGTGAGATAGAATAGGTGGTTTGCCATGAGCATCGTGTGGGTGATCCAGAAAAGGACTGCTGGGTTTGGAATTAATAACGAACGGAAGATCAATTCGATTAATTCCAAATCCGACAGTCCTTTTCAGGACCATCAACATGGTGATAACCACAAACCACCTATTCTACATTGACGTGATTATTACAAGATTTGAACACAGTGGCGTATCTAGGCATCACGGCGCCCGGGGCAAACAGTGAAGCTGCGCCCCC
Source organism: Echinometra lucunter (assembly GCA_029962745.1). NCBI lineage: Eukaryota > Metazoa > Echinodermata > Echinoidea > Camarodonta > Echinometridae > Echinometra > Echinometra lucunter. The sequence goes on from CM057169.1 coordinate 16,263,668, forward strand.
CCCCCTCCCGAGTGCCCAAATGTATCTACATTATGGTACAAGCGAAGGAGCGAAGCGACCAAGCGGAATTAAAAAAAAAAATTATCCGTAAAAACGCGATTTTTTGCGCACTTTACCCAGTAAATTTACCAACTGACCACTGAAATTGAACGGTAGGGAAGATCGAAATTAGATATTAATAAACAGTTTTCTATTCTCTCAGTTTTAAAATTGGGAGTAGAATTAACGGAAACCCTTTAGAAATAGTCGAGGCTTGATTCTAATAGCAAGGCGACAAAAAAAAAAAAAAAGAAGAGATTTCTTTCAAATGTTTAACCTTTTCAAATGCTGTATTATACTGGGGCGCTGTATTTAGCGAGAGGCAGATGAAACTTATAATAGCGAGCAAAGCAACGACAACTGCATCATTATTTTTCAAATTCTGAACCCCCTAAAAAAATCAAAAGGCTATTCAAAAAAGCCTGTGATATCCTGAAAGGAAATATATACATGCGAGGGAGCAAAACGACCGAGAACTAGAAAAATATGGTATTTATGTCATTTTAAACCCCTCGAAAACTATTTCTGAAGCATTTACCCTGCGGATGGGGGAGGGGAGCGCATATCCCTTAAAGATTACAATTTTTCTTCATTTTCTCCTTAATCTTTTTCTCTTGCGTCTTTTTGCACCCCATCTAAAGTGTCGCCCTTATTAGATGTTAGATTTCTTTCAAATGCTGTATAAGGCAACACTGGGGGAGCAGTATATTTAGCAAGAGGCAGATGAAACCTACGTAACAGCGAGCAAAACAACGACAATTGCATCACAGTTTTCAAAGTTCTTAACTTCTTTTCAAAAGTTTGTTTAAGAATTGTTATGGGGGCGCGAAATTATGAGATTCTGAGAGGAAATGATCATGCGAGGGAGCAAAGCGACTGAGCTTTAGAAAATTTTTGCAATTTACAGACTAAAATTTTTTATTTCTGATTCATTTACCCTGCGAATTGGGGCGGAGCGGGGCGCAAAAACCTTAAGAATATATAATTTTTTCTTAATTTTTCCTTTTTTCTCTTTTGCATTTCTTGCGCCCCCTCAAAGTGCCGCCGGGGGCACTTGCCCCCTTGCCCCCCCCGATACGCCACTGGTTGAACACGCGACTTCTGTAAGTAATAAGGTATGGAAATTGCCAGGCGTTGAGTTTTTGAAAGACTTTGTGATCCTGTTTTTCATATTATTATTTCATGACATATCAGGGTGAACTTAATTGCTTTTACAAAGTGCACAGATCACTCTACAATCCCTGGAATAGGCTTTGATAAACACTATAGGGTTAAGTTAAAATGTGTACTTTGGGGGGGGGGGGGGGGATAGGAAACCAAATTGAGCCCCATTTGCCAAATAAAGGTCAAAGGTTAGTTTTTGACCTTTGAACTACTGTTGCATTGGTAAGGAACTCCCTATAACGGAATTGTGGCACACTCCAGTGAAAAATTCCCCGCAACAATACCCTACTCTACATGAATTCCTAACTTCGACCGAGAACCGAACGCTACAAAGCCAGCAAAAATCCAGTATTCCGGACAAACGTTATTTCATCTAAAAATTACCCAGTTTAGCGACTGAGCTTTAGAAAATGTTTGCACTTTACAGACTAAAATCTTTTTATTTCTGATTCATTTACCCTGCGAAATGGGGGGGGGGGCGGGGCGCAAAAACCTAAAAAATATATAAATTTTTCATAATTTTTCTTTTTTTCTCTTTTGCGTTTTTTGCGCCCCCTCAAAATGCCCCCGGGGCACTTGCCCCCTTGCCCCCCCCCCCGATACGCCACTGGTTGAACACGCGACTTCTGTAAGTAATAAGGTATGGAAATTGCCAGGCGTTGAGTTTTTGAAAGACTTTGCGATCCTGTTTTTCATATTATTATTTCATGACATATCAGGGTGAACTTATTGCTTTTACAAAGTGCACAGATCACTCTACAATCCCTGTAATAGGCTTTGATAAACACTATAGGGTTAAGATAAAATGTGTACTTTGGGGGGGGGGGGGGGAGGATAGGAAACCAAATTGAGCCCCATTTGCCAAATAAAGGTCAAAGGTTAGTTTTTGACCTTTGAACTACTGTTGCATTGGTAAGGAACTCCCTATAACGGAATTGTGGCACACTCCAGTGAAAAACTCCAATACCCTACTCTACATGAATTCCTAACTTCGACCGAGAACCCAACACTACAAAGCCAGCCAAAATCCATTCTGGACAAACGTTATTTCATATAAAAATTTACCCAGTTTAGCATTAAAAAAGGTGCGGGGAGGGGTTGGGGGGGGGGGGGGGGGGTTCTTTGTCATTGTTCCTTGTCTGCACCTTCTCTTCCTTTGTTCCCTCATGGAATTATTTTTCTTCTTCTTTATTTTTAATTATACTTTTATTTTATTTGATTTCATTTTATTATATCATTATTATTATTATTATTATTATTTTGATTATAATTATTATTATTATCATTATTATTATTTATTATTATTATTATTATTATTATTATTATTATTTTTTTTTTTTTTGGGGGGGGCTTTTTGGGGCAAAAATGTGCTTTGCTCCTAGTTTCTTGGGGGGGGGGGAGTGCATTCGGCGCCTATTAATACGATCCAAGAAACTGTTCTTTGTCAAGTGACTTGAATTAGATGAGAATTTTTGATTTATCAAGGTTGAAAAGAAAGAAAATCGTTTTGCTCTACATCTATAGCATTTTGGGGTAGCAAAGCCTAGTCACAGGGCACTTTGGTGTTTTTTCGGGGGGGGGGGGAGAGGGCGTGTTAGATCCCCTTCTCGAAGAAAATTTAATAGATTTTTAGACTGTTGGAATGTACAGCCATTTACTTCTGACAAAATGTTACCCCTCATAAAAATCAGGGGGTGCTGCAACACCCCCACCCAAATTAAGCTCTCTTGGGGGTGCTCCGCACCCCCTCAAAAATTTCCGGGGGTGCTGCACCCCAGCGCCCCCGGCTCCCAGGGGCCTGGGCATGCTACCAGAATGTCAATCTAATTCGCTATTTTCGATTGATTAACGAGTTTTACTAACGATAAGAAGCATTTTAATGTTTGTACAGAAACCCTACTATGACCTCAGATTGAGTGTTCAATGGAAGAAAAGAGGGACAACTTATACAGAAATAATAATCATCGACAAATATACACGTGAAATATCTTTACTTACCAACATCCGTGAGATGTTTGAAACAAAGGAAACAGAACTTCCATCAGAGACGACTTCTTTCCTAGTGATTCGTCACTTCTAACTGCAGAGATGCGTGACGCTCTTACGAGCTACCACGCCAGTTGCGAGGATAGTGAACTAATCAATTCATACTGTTTATTTTCTGGGAAATGAATGTAGCTACTTGTGTATGTATGAAGACTTGAAGAAAACCGTTTGGAAAAGGATGATATAGAATTTTTTTGATACTTTATAAAGGGGTAAAATTTACTGGTTATATAAGGAGGCGCGGCAAAGTGCGCACGTGCAAAAACATTAACTATAATTATAATTATAATTATTATAGTTATAATAATTAATAATAATTATTATAATTATTCTAATTATTCTAATTATAATTATGATTAATTGTATTAATTATAATTATAATTAATTACAATTATTATACTTATGCAGTCCGTTTACTACGTGACTGCTTACGTCATCACCCAGTAAGCAGGACATTTTGAACATATATATGAAATCTTGAAAAATATTATTTCTAAGAATTCAACATAGTAAATAAGACAGGTACTGCTACAGTGAGAGTTCATAACTGTTTGTTTTAAAAGATGGGAGGCGGGGGAGGGGGGGGGGGGGGGGGGGGGGAATAGGCTAGTTGTCTCCCGGAATTTTTTCAGTGAGTTTATAAAACACCTTTAGTTTGCAGGAAGAGATATGTATGTTTAACATAATAGTTACATGCCTATATGAATGTATCCTAGACATGCTAGATGGAATGTATGCAGAGGCGGATCAAGCATTCTGCAATAGAGGGGGGGGGGGGCGAAATTTTTAAAAACCGCTCGAACCGATTAGAAACGTATGGTTTAAGGTTACACTCAGTGGCGTAATAAATGAGATTATTTTGCGGGTCACCAACACCCCCCCGGAGGTAGATGCGCCTACACCTTGAAATAGTTATCTTTAATTCAGGAATTATAAAACTCTATTTCCTGAGCAAAAAGGAAATGATGGATAATGTGAACGCGAAGCGCGAGCTGAAAAATTTCGAGATTCCAGACGAAGAAACTTGTCAGGAGCGTCACTAGATTTTTTTTCGGGGGGGGGGGGGGGGGTGAAGAGGCCAGATTGTCAACAACAATGCCAGTGATTAAGGAAAACTAACGCCGATAAATTCAACAGTGTAAAGCCCACTCTGCTTCTATCACAATTTTCTTCTAAATGATATATCTGTTCACCTCACTTATAGAATGCGTTTGCTTTCCGAAAACATTCTGTATCTTGATATAATACGAGTGAGCGTAGCGAACGATTAAAATTCTAATCCGAGCGAGCGCAGCGAGTAAGTAAAAAATCTTTTTACTATTTTTTATAGTAGCAGTGATAATTCTTCATTCCAATACACGATGGTATTAATCATGAGATATGTGACTTTTATGTATGTATACAGGTACATTTGATCATCTCTCTTTCCAAATTCGTTTGCTTTTCCATACCATCTTGTATTCAAATTTAATCCGAGCGAGCGCAGCGAGCGAGGAAAAAATCCATATACAATTTTCATGTTAGAAGTGTTAATTTTTCATCCAAATACACGATGTTATTAATTATGAGATAACCAACTTATATATATATATATATATATATATATATATATATATATGTGCAGGTATATTTGGTGATCTCGCTTGAAAAATTCGTTCATTTTTTTCCATGCCATCTTGTATATAAATTTAATCCGAGCGAGCGCAGCGAGCGAGGAAAAAATCTATATACTATTTTTCATGGTAGAAGTGTTAATTTTTCATCCAAATACACGATGGTATTAATCATGAGATAACTAACCCTATTTTATATGTGGGCAGAGTGCAGGTATATTCGGTCACCTCGCTTGCCGAATTCGTTTGCTTTCCCAAATCTATCTTATGTCTAAGTATTGTACGAACGAGCGTAGCGAGCGAGGAAAATACATGTATACTCCCTTTCATGGTAGAAGTGAAAGTTCTTCATCAAAATACACGATAGGCCTTTAAGATATCTATTTTGAAATATGTGGTCACCTCTCCTACCTAATTTATTTGCTTTCAAGGACCATTTTGTATCACACGAGCGAGCGGGGAAAAAATATATCTTTTTGTGGTAGAAGTGATAATTCTTCATCCAAATACATGATGGGCCTAAAAGTATCTAAATTATAATTTGTTTATCTCACCTGCCGAATGTGTTTGCTTTCCGAAATGTAATACGAGCGAGTGCAGCGAGCGAGGTAAACACTCTGACTCTTTCATGGTACAAGTGTTATATCGCCGTCAAAACGAACAAGCAAATAAGCCGAATATATGCACCTTACTCCTCTTTTTCTTTTTTACTCTTCATACTATATTCCCTCTCCTTCTTGGCTTTCTCTCTCTCTCTCTCTCTTTGCCGACAGCAATCGCGAATTTGTCGATTGGGATCGAATGGTACCTTTACCCCAGTTTTACATTATGGGTGTAAGTCACTGTCAGGCCCGTACCTAAGATTTTTTACGGTGTTTAACTTTGGAAATAGCAGACTTTTTTGAGGAAGTGGCAGTTGCGAGCGCGAAGCGCGGGCCGACATTTTGGTTTATAACATCCTGCAGGCAGAGCAATTTTGCCTCTCATTTATTATTGAACTCATTCTAAAACTGATGATAACCTAATTAACTTCCCCCTAATACATGCGAGCGCAAAGAGTGAGCATAAAAATCCCCATAAAATGAATTAAACTTCTTTGTAATTCTTTCTTATAATTGTCAAGATAAAAGCATCCGAGCGTAGAGCGCAAGCGAAAATTTTCATTTTCTTTCTTCTTCTTCTTCTTTTTTTTACTTTTTACTTTCTTCTTTTCTTTTTTTCCCCCTTTTTTTCTTTTCTTTTTTCTCTTTTTTTTGGCCCCCTGGATCCGCCTATGAGTATGGGCAACGATTTTATTATGACTACAAAAAATGAGGGCATTGATGAAAAACTATGAAAGAACAAGAAAAGGAGAGAAAAAGAGAAAAAGTGAGAGACAGAGATAAAGGGCCATAACCTCAGGACGACAAATATGATGAAAAATAGAATAATGGTAATAATAAAAAAAAATGAGGTACAGCTAAAGAGAGGCCGATAAATAGAAACAGAAGGGGGGGGGTGGCAGGTGATATAAATTAGATTCCATTGTTTTTAATGGTATGTCCCATTCTTACGGTGTGCATGTATAATCTTTCAGCTAGGAATTTGCTAGCAAACACATTTCTCTACTAAAAATACCCTCTTTCCCACTTTAAACTAACGTTTACGCAATAGTTAGCGTTAAGTGTCGGGCGTCTCTACTTATTTCCATTAATAACATTTCACAGCGCATCATACACAAACAAGGGAATATATATAGTGCAAAAATTAAGTTGTATCTTCATTATTGGCAGGTGCCGTTTATTCAGTTCACCAAATTTGACAACTCCCCAATAAAACGATAACCATACATAGAATACTAATTCATGAATGCTCGTAAGTGTAGGCATTTTCACAAAAACTCTCCGTGCATTTCATTATAAATACGTATTCTTTGTTTGTGCATAATAGCCTAATGAATAATTACAGCAGGGTCATTAAGTATTTGCGATTGGAGGGATACATCCTTTGATTAATTTGTGGATGTTTTTTTTTTCGTAAAAGGTATTCATGTTTGGACGAAAAAGTTCCTTGTTGTGTGCATCTACAAATGATGTTGAAAACATATTAAATAACCCCAACTTTTTGGTAGTGTCACCGATTGTAACTATAGCCAAGATATACTCACGAATAAAGGTATGAAGCAAACAGAATATATCTTGGAGTAAGACTTTTGGAAACTTTCAAATTATTCAGATTTCATGAAAAAGGCCAATTAGTGACCCATTTTCAAATGACCTCAGTTTATTAAGCTTATTGCTAAATCTCGAATATGCTGAAAATCTGTATCTCAATGTTCTGAAAACCCTAGAAATGAAAGAGTTGATTCTTTGAAACTCATTAGCATTAGCGTAAATTGATGGATGAACTAGGTCCTTCCTTTTGACCACCGTCCTTCAAGAAACCAATTATAATGTAGTTAATATTCTGTCATCACCGTTCCAATCGAAGCAGCAATTCAAAACACCATTTGCTCTGTTTATTCTGCAACCAGAATTGTGGAGAACGTGCTTAGGTTTTTATCTTTTTTATAAAAAAGTCGAAGCACGTACGATATCTCGAAAAGGGCAATTTCTTGCCGGGATATACAGAAAAAACCTAATTAAACTCTACAAATTAAGAAACTAAAGCTTTATGGTAGAAATTTCGAGATTTTTTTTCGGTGGTGATTATTCGTAAGTTCATATGAGCAAATATTTCAAGAAATATTATTATCTTTGCTCAAAAGCATGGAATATAAATTGGAGATGCAGTTCGCCCCTTTGAAGATAGCAATGCATATTAAGATATCCTACTTTTGATGCTTCCTCATTCAACATAATACACAGTCGTCACCATTTTGATATTACTGTAAAGAATGAATAAGCATAAGCTGTATCAAATGCCTTCTTTGCATTCTTTAACTTCTTTCAGCAGTAAGTTAACAGTTTATTCTGGGCACTAGAACACCAATTCAAATGTGTAACAGTCATATATCATACAAAAGTGTAAACAGGGAAATTGTCTGATGTAAGCCGTACAATATAATCCACTGACGATGCACAAATACTACATGTTTATATAATAAATTAAGATAACAAACTTTCAGTGATACTGAAAGCTTGTAAATCTCAGTCCTCCAGCATCAAAATAGTCATAAGCATTGCGTGCATGACAACACAACAGAGAAGGCTAATTTATAAAATCGTCAAATGACCGTGCACACGCGATTTTCCAAAGTCAGCCTAATAATAATTGAATGACCGTGAATATGGCAATCCAGAGTGGATTCGTAGACTATTCAGACTATTTAAACATTCTTATAATCAACCATTCACCATCTAAGAATTCTGATGTTTACTTTTTGAAAATAGTAATACACGGAACTCCACAACCCTTTCGCAATATCCAGTAATTCGAAGCTTGACTTCTATCTAAAATTCTTACTTGAAAAGTCCCATGACGTATCAAATGAATGTAAATTAGCCTCTTTTGCTGTTCACACGTAGGAACTGTCTGATGCCACTTCTTTTTCCCATTTTGCCTTTTTCCTGCAAACGTCAAAATCCATGAAACGTAAAAATGCTGTTAAATCGAACTTGTGTGTCGAGTCTGTTGAACTGACTGAGTGCCACAGTAACGGATAAGTATAAACGAGTTTGTCTTTGACAAACTGGAGAGTTTTTGCTGAATTATTTTCCCCCTCCTCCTATATCCTGCAGAATTCTCATTACGTTGAGGACATTGTTCTTGTTGACATCATTCTCAACATCAGCCTTCTGCTGGGACGATGTGCTTGGAGGCGCATCCGGGGAGTCGAGTATCAAGAATGCTTGCTGGATTCTGTCGGATTCATTCTGTACATCGATTATAAAATAATCATAACAAATTGAAAGACGGTTAAGCAGACGTAAATGTAAATGATATCACGGCTTCATTTTCAATATTTTCTTCTCGGTAGTAAATAACGCTGAAACCAATTCTGAACCAATTGTGATTTCATGAGGTAATTAACATGATTAAGGGAATCAAGCTCATGGCAGATTCATAATAAGGGCAAGTAAAAGCTATTTTGTGTTGTATGTCACGTCGTCGCGTTATACGCTGCGTGAATCGATTCCCGAAAGGATAGTGCGTATATATATATATATATATATATATACATATACATATAATACATATACATATATATTCGTGAAATACACGCCGCTTGCTACAACGTGTCGAGTTCGAGACGTGGGTATTCATATTTGTTGTAGCTTTATCATAAATAGTCCGGTAAACTGGACCTGACATTTCGTAGATCAAGGACTTACCATTGGGGAGAGGGGGAGTGTAACGCGACGACGTGACGTGATCAGATCACCCAATGGTTCCAGGTAAGCCTTTTGCTTCAGACTAAAGTGATGCAGTGTGGCATAGGCATTTACAAGATGTTGATTATAGGAGTGGACAAACCTTGATCTAACGTCATATCACTAATGACCTAACACTGGCACAACAACAAAAACAAGGAAAAGGTAAAATTTCTCCATATTTTCATTTCCGCCCCAAGCGGTCTAAGATTCCAATAATCATATGGAACGAACATCACCTCTACACATAAGAGGGCACCATCATCAGTATGGAACCGCCCACTAAAACATTAGCATGACCATAGCAACATGCAACAACAACATGCAACAACAGCAACATTAACAAAATCTGTCAAGCCTGCGACTTGAGGCCAACGCAACAACATCACTCGATCACGCTGTCCAGATATATCTATATCTGGGTTAAAGATCAAATCCATTTAACAAAAAGGAAAGATAGTAAAAATTTTATGACTTTTTCACTCACTATTTGAACAGCAACGTTCCTGCAGTCAAGGTCATACTGCATGACTTGACCAGTCTCTCTCAACGCACTTTCTGCTTGTCTGACGTCACGACGGATGACCTCAAGCTCTTGATCGGTCAAGTCACGCGATTCTCTTTCCAACATCATTTCGAGACGTTGCAAGGAAGGGTGTGGAAAAATGGTAAAGGGGGTGAAGGCAGATGATGAGAAATCGCTGCCTGCAATATATAACAGAGATAACGAATAACATTTTTCAAAATTTGCACCCCATTTCATCATGATCTTTTTCAAATTAATTATATCTGCCTTATAAGTGAATTGACTTGAATCTTTCGTTGGCATTCAAAGTAGACCATTGAATATGCTAATCGACGTAGCAACGTGCCAACGAATTATCGTTATACTGATGTAGATACGAGGAAATTAACCGGTAGCGAAAGCTGATTTGTGAGTTATATTTTTTCCTCGTTGTAAGTTGCAGATTATAGACTTTTATATAATTTTTATGCTTTAACTGTAAATTGTAAAATACCACAAGCAGTGCGCGTAAAGCCCGTCGCACATTACACGATCCGACTCAGTGCGACCCGATTTTCGAACAAATGGCATGTTTTATTAAATATGAAAGTTTAAACCAGTAACATTAACTTATTTGAAGTTCAGAATAATGACAGGAATAATAAAATAGAAATTTTGCTAAACTGCAAGCATTGTGGTCGGAGTAAAGCGCAAATAGGCTTCAAATCGTAGCCGATCGCAAGATTGCTATGACGCCACTAAAATTCGGAATTGAGTTCGCTTTTTATTTTCTACAGGGAGGCTCGCAATAGCCCGGGATTTCGATTATTGTATTCATACGACTATTCGAAACTTTGATCATCAAGATTTCACATGTTTGAATATTTATATCAAATGCTATAACAATTTTTTTTTCAAGAATCGGAACGCAGACGGATCGTATAGTGTGCGGCGGACTTTAAGGAATCGATTTCTTCTTCTCGCTGTTGTTCATGTTTTTTTCTTCATTATCATTATTATTATCATTATTACTGTCATTATTATCATCGTCATTGTTGTTACCTTGACATCTAATTTCCTGTTTTTGATCACCAAAGGTTTTGGTAACCTCACGTTTCTTTCCACGCATACTAGAGAGTGTGTACAGGTATGGATTGAGAGAGGAGTTGACGGGTAGGACGAAAACAGCCGTCCATGCATACACCTATTGAAATAAAACAATTCGATAAACATGACAAAGATCTTTAGGTAACATGATAACATGATAACATATGGAACAACCATTCGGTGTTTTCTTTCTTGACATCCACAGACGAATTCGGGGGGGGGGGGGGGGGGGTTCATAAAGCTGTTCGAAATGTTACGAATGACTTTACGAACGACTGAAATGTGGCAAGCCAAATGGAATGCCCAAAGTTTTCATGAAGCTCTCACAAAGTGTGACTGCATTTTCCATAATCTCGATCAAATTGTGGCAAAAATATACTTCGCAATGAAAATGTTTTTAAACAATAGTAATGTTAATCTATGTATGCTTATTTCACCTTTAGCTGATGCGATTTACAACGATTGAGATTCCCATTTAGCCTGCCATGTTCAAGTCGTTCGTAAAGTCATTCGTAACTTTACGAACAGCTTTATGAAACGCCCCCCTGGCATGCCTGGTGGCACTGCGGAAGCCACTTGGGGCTTGCCAATATCATACATGTAAGTGCAAGTCGCTGCGGCAAGCGTGATGCATTAAGATAAACCCATAATCTTATATCTGGTTGATGACGTATAGGGCTAAATAGCTTGGATTTGCTCACAGACTAACAATGTGAACAAGTGATATCTGTTTAGCACCATATTTATTCTCGGATTGCACGATGCATTATGCAGGGTACTGAACTCATTTATTTCGTATGCTAGGTAGGCACTTCAACAGTGGGACCATTTCTATGCCCCTAACCCTAGCCCACTGATAACCAATGCCCACATCAAAGATCTCGTGAAGATAAAAAATTAATCTGAAAGTCATTTTAAAACAATGAGCAAAACTGGGCCGAAACGGCCAGCAAATTTCCTGACTTTTCTGTCAAAAGTTCAGAAGCAAAAAGGGAAAACTGATTAAAAATGCTAAAAGTTTCATTTCGAAACAAAATCAAAGTGTTAAACAGCTTCAAAAAGGTTACCTGAGCCGAAATTTCAAGTTTCCTTGCCGCTGACAGGATTCCCATTGTGATGATCGGGAACCAACAGATTAGATCCGTTCCAACAATCAGTGACATCTTCCATGCCAATTTGATATCTTCACTGAGTCGTTTTTCCTCTCTGAAGCCCTTGCCAGTCTTAGCAATCATTTGCTTAGACCGTTGATACTTGACGTAGATGGCGGTGTAACAGAGAAAGGTGACGAGAAAGGCCACAAAGTTGGCTCCGATGAATAGGGAGATAGAGTAATGCCATCCTGCAGGACGATCAACAGTCAAAGGAAGGGCCAAACAGACTCCTGACTGTCCGTAGAAGTTGCCTTTGTTGTACGCTGGGATTACCACTGGTAGGACGCTGACCAGCATTGCAAGAAGCCAGATGATGAATTCAGAACATCGAGCAGCCTTGAGAGAGAGCTGAAGTCCATGTTTGAATGGAAATACGACATGAATGCACCGGTCAAGACTGATCATCATGATGAACATGACGGAAGCTTCACTTGATACGACCGATAGTATTCCCGCCAACTTGCAGAGAGCGCTGGACTGCCATTCGTCAGCATGCAAGGCATAGTTTCCCCGGTAATAGATATCAGCCGATGCAATAGCGATCATGTACAGACCCATCATAAAGTCAGAAATAGCCAAATTTGTAATGAAACTCGACTGAACGATTGTTTTCCTGTCCCTTTTTCGATGGAGCACTCTGTAGGCGATAACGAACGCGTTGCCCATAAAAGCACTACCTCCTAAAATCCAGATGAATATTCGAAGAACTTGACTGGCCATGAGTTCCTCGCAAGATGAGAACTGGTCACGTGGGGCATTACACCCGACAGAATCCGCCAATCCCGAAAGACAACAGAAAACGTAGCGATCAGCATGTCTATTGAAGGAAATATGCCAATTGATATTTTAAGAATCAAGAGCACATATACTTCAAAAGCAATGCTTAAAGATAAAAGAAAAATCACTTAAATTCACAAACAACAAACGAGTCGTCATTGTGGTTACGTATGTAATTTTACAGACATCATTTATGATATTAAGGAGATATCAATTACACTGAATAAACTCTAATAATCTTATCAGAGACAATCATGAATTCAACCCATAAAATAATGACAATTTTGTCACCACTTTCTACACTGTTCTAATTCAAGGTAGAATAACTTTACAATAAATTTTGTGTACAAAGGTAGGATTCTTTGAATATCAAACAGAAGAAACTTACAGTGTCAGCAGGTTCTCCAATCCAACGAACAGATCACCCACTGTATCTGTCTTGATAGTGATGTCAGTTCCACGGATATCCCTGAAAACAAGGGCAAAAGTTGTCGTCTGAAATTTGTATGAGGTTACAGGTATTTATGTACGTATATCCCTGATTTCATTTCAACACAACCGTATTGCTTAAGGATGACAACAAGTAGTAGAAGTAGTAGTAGTAGTAGTAGTAGTAGTAGTAGTAGTAGTAGTAGTAGTAGTAGTAGCTGCAGCAGTAGTAGTAGTAGCAGCAGTAGCAGCAGTAGTAGTAGCGGTAGTAGTAGTAGTAGTAGTAGTAGTGGTGGTGGTAGTAGTAGTAGTAGTAGTAGTAGTGGTGGTAGTAGTAGTAGTAGTAGCAGTAGTAGTAGTAGTAGTAGTAGCAGTAGTAGCAGTAGTAGTAGAAGTAGTAGTAGTAGTAGTAGTAGTAGTAGTAGCAGTAGTAGTAGAAGTAGTAGTAGTGGTAGTAGTAGAAGTAGTAGTAGTAGCAGTAGTAGTAGCAGTAGTAGTAGTAGTAGTAGTAGTAGTAGCGGTAGTAGTAGTAGTAGTAGTAGTAGTAGTAGTAGCAGTAGTAGTAGTATAGTATAGGTAGTAGTAGAGTCCATTGGATAATTTGTTCAGCACAAGGCTGATCTGCCATAAGGTCCAGTGTTAGGCTTTGGTGTGATTTACCTTCTTGAGACCTCATATTTACTATAATTTACATGTATTATTGACACCGATTATTAACTGGCATGTCTCTAAGAAATTCAGAGAAATTAGTTATCACGATTAGTTTCTTTCAAATTTACAACTTTTACTATGTCAATGCTCTCTGGACAAAGGTATATACCATTCGTGAAATGAATGAAATTTCAGGCAAATAATATTAAATTAGAAAATCTTCCTGAGTTGAAGACAAATACTGATTCTTTTACAAAGGGGACTGCAAAGTGTAACTTAAAGTTCTGTTGTTTCTTGTAAAAATCTACATTCATTAAGGGAAAATACTTCACAACTATAAGGGGAAAAAAAGTTCTTACAATTCTTGAAGTGACGATAGGTTGGAAAAAGCCCCCACTTCGACCGCCGTGAGTGGATTGCGTGAAAGGTTCCTAAAAGAGATCAAAATCAAGCGCATTTGATTAGTAGACGAAATACTGGACAAGTGCTCTCATTTTTAAAATTAACATTTTGCCATGAATGCGGTCAGAAACATGACTAAAATGCTTAATGTGGATAACTTAAAAAAAAAGAAATATAGGCCTTCCGAAAGCAAGGAGATACATCTCATTATTTAAATTGTGCTCTTTCATTTTTGTGATAAAACATATGGGAGAGTTGTGGGACTATACATTTTTTTCATTGACACCACCGATATGAAAATGTGGAAATCCCAAATTTAAAGTAATTACAGCTTTAAAGAAAACCTACATTTTCGAATCATTATCTTCCGACTTCGTTCAAAGTTTTACTATTTGCTCGATTATCTGATTTTCTACTTTCCGTTCAAGAAAGATCACAGAGACCGTACCTCATATCATGCACGACTTCCTATAAAAAAGAATATAGCTTTAACGTTGGGGCCTCGCATGCAAGCACGCATAGATCGTGCGGTTTTGTGTCCCTAACAAAAAATACATTTAATGTGATTGTATAATTATCAGAGTTTTATGTAACATTTCTGTTCATCCAATGGAAGAACAGTCGTATTTTGCTAATACGACTGAAATAGGCTATCCACCGTTTATATCTAATAGGTATATATTTGTATGTTATATGCAACGACGTAAATCCACTTTGAGGTGGGAGGGGGGAGGGATGATCGATTTTTTTGCCGATTTTTTTTTTCTGTCAAACTCACACTTAAGTATAAGCACACACCCTCACCCACCCGTATAGACCCCGTTACACACATTTTAATTTTTGTTTTTCGAGGGAGCAAAGCGAATGAGCCAAAAATAACCACTTTTCCGGTTTTTAATCGCATTTTCAAATAGCAATTCTAAAATATGATGGTCGTTTATGACAGATTATCAAAAATTCTACTAATTAAAATATTTTTTCCTTAAAAGGTGGAGGGGGGATATTTGTACACGCCACCCTCCCTCCCCCCCCTCGAAAAAGCAGGGGGGATATATCCCATCAATTGTTATATGTTGCTTTTGATGGGGAAAAAGACAGACTTACAAATTTATCATGCGATGAAGGCCATCAAAGGCACCTCTGGACAGATTGCGGATACGGTTCCTTGCAAGATTCCTATGTTGGATCAATGAAACATAACTTTCAAGCGCACAGAAACAATACAGTTTTAACACTTGGAAACAATGTGTACACAGTGGCCCAAATAAAGAGGACTGTATGAATCCAACCCATGTTCCTTGAGACTGAGTCCGAAATATCCAGAAAGGAAAATATTCTTTTGACTTTTACATGTAAATAGCATTGCAACAAAATACATAAAATTGCAGTAGCAATATATTCACAAAGTCCTAGAAATTAATATCTACATACTCACATGTTCAAAATGTTTTGGTTTTCCAGAAATACGCCTTGCTGTATGTTCTCGATTAAAGACCCTTCTAGATATCTGAAAGTCAGAATCGGATAAAAAAGTTAAGATTCACTGTATTTCTCTTTCCATTAAAAAGGTTCTCTTTCAAAGAAATGTGACAAATTTCCATTTTCAATATGAGAAGAATGAGTAACAGAAATATATATTTTTGCTTTCAAAGCACTCACAAAGATATCAGATAGGGCATCTCCGCAGGGTTTAGCTGTTTTCCATTCCCCATCGTGACGTCATAAGTGGTTACAAGATGTAAGGACGAATTGCATTTGATAGCCTGATCATTACAGGTCAGCGATCTACAAAAAAAAGAGTGATTGAATATATGAGTTATTCTTTAAATAATTTCAAAATCAAAGGTCCTTAAGTACTCCTTTTTTGCGTCTGTAATCAGTCGTCTAACCAGCTTAGAAATGTACAAGCAACGGGACTCACCCAGCTGTTTCATAGTTACCTTTTTATCAATGTAAATATCAGTACAGCCTCCCTTCTTAACATCTACCTCATTTGTCACAAAAGTAGTTTCTACAAATATACGGTGGCCTGAGAGATTCTAGTTAAATCTTTGGGGAAATGGTGACTGTGATGGCGACAGCATTTCCCAGGGAGGGGGGGGGGGGGGGGGGGCTAAAGGTAATGTTGTTATAATTTGACAGCTGATAATAAATTTAATCAGTTTCTCTGATAAGAGTGGTTTATATGTATTTTACAGACATCATATCAAGACATTAGTACTCTTTTTTTTTAAAGAAAGAAAGACTAAGAAAAAAGTAACGACTGTCATCTATATATACTACCTACAAGACGTGTCGTTATGAAGTGACGTTATTTTCATCCAACAATAGGGGCGGGTGCCCTCCATATTATCTTCGATCATTAAACAATAGAAAATATCTGACTAACACGATACAGATATGAGAAAAAAATGGTGTTAGTGCTCTTGACCAGTCATGGACAAAAAAGTTTTCAAGAAAAAAAAATATCCAATGTTATTTACAGTTTTCGGAGCTGTCGTGGGAAGAGCTCGAGATCCACAAGCTCTTGGTGACATGAGTATGAGAACCCGTCGCAATGACAGCCTCCTGGACATTCTCCTATACAGTAGAAAATAAAAATCATTCATCATTATTTTATTGGAAATAAATATCTTCCACTATTCTATGCAAATGTACATGTTAATACCTGTTTCAGCTGTATTGTATTTTGCTATAAAATAGTCAGGGGTAAAAATTGTCAATTTACGTCTTTAAGCTTTTAGCATATACACAGATGTACTTTTGACTATAACTATAATTGGAAATGCATTGAACTGAAGTGCATGATGTGGAATGTAACATACCACAGAAGTGCTCATCATCTTGTTCCGGGCAATGTATGACGTCATCACACACGTGATCAAGACTGATACAGAAGAGTTTTCCGTGACATCGATACGATCCATCTGGGCATTCAAACTTATCTGTCGTTATAAAACAATTATGATACACTGGAGATATGTGTGAGAGTGTGGGTGCGTGTGGGTGTGTGTTTGTTTGTGTAGGTTGGTCCAGAAAGACTGAATATGTGGGATCTGCTATTACAAAGACATGAGGAGACACGTTAGGCGTTTTGATTCTATACGGCTTTATTTTGTGAGGCAGAGCCACTTTCAAATTTGCTACTTTGCATCTGTAGTCATGCTTGCAGTAACGAGAAAGTTGTCTGTGACAGTGTTCCATGTAATATATCTTTCGTTCGTGTTGTCTTCGTTTTCAAAGAAGGAGCACTTAAGTGGATGAACAGAGGTAAAAAAAAGAACCCCAATCGAACAATTAAAGGGAGAAACTCACCACAAAATGCCTCGTCTTCTCCGATGGGGCAGTCCAATTTTCCATCGCATCGATATCGGAGGGGAATGCAGTATGAGGAGGGGCATTTCATGTAGGAAACTGGGCACTCAAAATCATCTTTATGAAAAATCATGGGTGAAGAAATGCATAACAAAAAGTGAGTTCTTTAGTGGTTCATCACGAACTAAAAATCTAATAAGGGTTGAAAATACTGGGCAGTGTCAACAGATTTCATTTCGTGGATCATATCATTAACTTAAAGTTGCTCGGAAGTGATGTATAGATGGCACTTTACTAAATGCTTGCGAAAATCCTTGAGGGCAGTAGCTATCACAACCGCCGAAATTGCACGGATAACACGTATTGCACACACCAGAGGGAGTGCCGAGCCTACTGAAAAACTCTGCCGAGACTCGCAAATTGTCGTGGCGCTGCGTTGTGTGGTTTTCGGAAGCACTGCGTGAAGCGCCATCTATAAATCAAGTCAGCGCAACTTGAACAACGCTAAATTGTCGATCTCCGCAGAATCAAAATCTTGGACCGAATTGTTACCTTAACAAAAATGAAGACGAAACTGTCAGTGTCCACAGAATCCCAATCATGGATCACATTGTTAAACTAGGGCTAAATTCTCGGTATCTCTCTAATGCAATAAGACTCAAACAAACGGAAGGGTGGCAAACTATTCCTAATCTATAGAAGAGAGAGAGAGAGAGAGAGAGAGAGAGAGCGAGCGAGAGAAACAGTCAAGCACATGAACGAATATAATTCTGGACTAAAATGAAAGCATTTGAATACGAGGACAGTTTCGGACTTAACTTCATTTGCCCGAACGTTTAAATTTTCAATATACAACTGTGAGCAAAGCGAGGGAGAAAATGTAAGTACCGTTGTTTTGGCGACTGAATAACGTCATGAAAATATTCCATCTATAAAATATAAATATAACAAATGACTAAAAAAAAAAAAATCACATACTATTGAGTAGGAGATTGACATACCCTTACCGCAAGCTCTTAAATGAGTGACGTCACGACATCCAGTGAAGAAACCAAATTCATCAAGTTCATATAGACAACGTGTTGTGCGTGATGCGCATGCTCCATTATTGCACATCATGTCCGTATCCGAATGACAGATGTCACCATGGGTATTGTAAGCTGTCAAATAAGGCGCGTATGATTCAAAATTTTACATAAGATCACGTTTTCTGTGTGCTTATGTTAAAAATATTTGTATTTCAATCACACATTACTGCAGCTATTCTCAGTCTTGTAATAGTAATAGTTACTTGGTAGCAAGCAATTCTTCGAATACTTTCAGTTTAACTAAAGTCAAAGAAAGGTTGGTACAGCTTTGGTGCTTTGAACATAGGTATATGCATATCTTTATTAAAACAGATCTATGAATGCCTACAAGGCCTTCTGGGTTACGTTAACAAAAATAATTATTGTTTACCTGGCAAAAATACACGTGGAAGCAAGGAAGGGGGGGGGGGGGGGCTGGGAAGCAAATCCCCAATTTCTGATCTCTCACTTGTGTGAAAATCACCTTCGAAGAATTTCGGATTTATGCCCTAATGCTTTAAAAGAGATTTTCGACAGTGCTGTTGATTGAGGTTTTTGGTGGAAAAATTATTCTTGATGGGATTCTGTTAATTCGACGACGAAGATAAATTAGTATAACTCACCACAACCTTGTTCATCCTCGTTGGTATTTCCTATACAGTCAATGATTCCATCACATTGAATCTTTCGCGGAAACAGTGACCCATCAAAGCACTGAAAAGCTGTCGGGGAGAGCTTCAAAACTGTTTTAGAAGAGGAGGAAACTTATAGAAGCACCATCATATTTAATTAATGAACTTTATTTCTTCATGGCGAAACTAAATCAAAACAAATTCAAGAGCAGCAGAAACAAAATAACAAAAAACAACCAACCAAAAAAAAAACAACAAAGTTTTACACACGCCATATATCCTCTTTCTTTCTTTTAAAATTGCAATGCAGGGGAAATTTACAAGCAAAAATTAGTTTAATCCTGCATCTTTCCAATTTGGCAACATGCTAAATATTTCTATTTCTCATACGATAAAAGTTTTTGAAACGTTTATATTAACATAGTTTCTGACACTTCATACATAATATGAGTTTTGCTTGAAATCTTTAATGATGAAGAAGAATATCAATGTTGCTAATGCAATCAAACAGTTTCCCCAGATCACTGCCTGTACACTTAATGCGATAATACAAGCTCATGATGTGTAAGATTATAGCAATCATCAGTGATCACATTTTCTAGAAAAAAAAATATTCCGGAGGCAACCCTCAACAATGTTATTAGGGGACGAAATATTATTCCAGAGGGATTTTATATTTTTTTTGGAAAAATAAAAGGCGTATATATTCTTAAAGTATTGGACAATGATTATTATGAATGATATGATACCACATCCTTGTTCGTCCGATGAATCATAGCACTGTGTGATGAAATCGCATCTCTTGCTGGCAGGAATACATTGACCATTGCCGCATGCAAATTCACCTTCCACGCAAGGCGGTAAAGCTGACAAAATAACGACAAGTTTATACAGAGGCCTGAGTTATGTTAAGGTACATATAAGGAATATTCAATAGACTTTTTCACTCTCTTATTTCTGGATGAGCAATGTTTAAAAAAGAAATTGCACTTGAAATGATTTTTACATTCTAGTAGAAATACTTTCAAAACCTTCGATCACATTTCTGAAGGCACATATATGTGCAGTCCGAAACACCCATATTTGCGTCCGTTATCTTGCTCAAGATTATTTCAGCAAGAAGATGAATAAATGTTTAAAATAATTTGGGTTATTTGGACCTTTCTCTTGGCTTCCTGCCCCCTTCCAATATGTTTCGAAATTCAGACCCTAAAAAATAATAATAAAATAAAATCAGCACAACTGACAAACTTCAAGTGTTTCGGAACTTACCACATTCGCTTTCGTCCGAGTTATCCAAGCAATGGGGGATGGAATCGCAATAAGAGGATAGTGCTATGCATGACCCGTCTCTGCACTGAAACTGATCTGAAGTACAACCTGAACCATAAAGCGACATGTAATTGATTTCAATTATGCCGAGGAAAATGGATAATACTTTAGCATGCCGAATCATTCTTATCTGCAATTCAATCAAATACGAATGGGTGTCAATATCATGGAACATAGACTATGAGAAATTGAACTAAATTTTGTTTTCACCATAGTTATGAAGATATATCTGAAGAATATATATTTTTGTGATGACCGTAATACCGGAAGAGGGAGATTTAGTCTTTCAAATTGTGCTATAGGTGGCACTGATATTTGCAGGCATTTTTTTTTTTTTTACCGCTGCAGTTCTTAAAAAATTCAACAACAACAAAACCCTGAAAAGACAACAAGCATTTATTTAGAGCCGATTAAAAGAAGACACCTTCCTAACTTAACAGATTCATAGTACAAGAGCTACGTGAATGCTAGGTTTAAATATGTATTGACATTGTGGGTGTAATGTCGGAAGATAGTGTGACGATGAATGAAGCGTATAATATTGGAGGGATGTTGGGGAACAGGTTATATATAGCATTTTGTTTTACAACACATTATTCCAGCAAGTAGAACATATAATATAATCAGATGCTCTATAACATAATAGTAATGTTTATCCGGAAGGTTTTCAAGGAATTTATTCCCCCTTTTCATGACAATGTGGAAATAATTACAATTTTGAGCTGTAATTTAGATCTTGAACTTGGTATTTTCTCTCTAAATTCCTTAGATTGGAAATCAATCTATAAGATTGTGGTTGGGGACCAATCCAAAATTAGATTGAGAAAAAAGATTGACTTCTAAATCTATCATATTGAGATTTTCAATCTAACTTTGGATTGGTCCCTCATTGCAATCTAAAGAATTGAGAGAGTTGCTTGTATGTCCTACCTTCTAGACAACTGTCTTCATCACTCCCATCTAGGCAGTCAGTAGTTCCATCACAAATAAATGCATTCCTAATGCATTCGCCGGTAAGACATTGGAAGAATCCCATACCGCAACTGCTGATGGAGGCTGAACATTTCAAAACGAGATTTCAAGTTAAATGCGTAAGGAAAAAATTCAATGGGATTTCAGCATAAACCTTTCTCATTGTGAGGAAATTACTTGAAGCTCCATGAAAATGAATGATCCGGATTCCTCTAATACAAAGAATTGGGATTGATTAAAATCTCCGAGACTGATCTCAACTCTTATCTCTTTAAGTACACTTGAGATCAGTACAGTTGAGTACAGTTGAGATCAGTCTCAGAGTTGCGATCGATTTGAATCAATCGCAACTCTTTGTAAGAGTGGCTCAGAGGAACTTCTGGTGACTTTCTCATGTGTATTTCCCTGCACTAGCTATGATGACAATCAATTGCGAGATTCTTTTAGTATATACTATAAAAAAAATCGAAATAAATAGACTATCATCGAAAAACATCTGATTTTGATTTGGATTCCACTTAAAATGACCAAACATTGACCTTGGAACCAAAACATTTAAAAATTGGTGTGATTTTCATCTGAACACCAAATTGACTGGTAGGCCTATATCTACAATAACATTTTTGACATTTACTCATCAGAGTAAAATCGCATGAATGAACAGAAAGCCGTAAATCGTATTGTTCTCTCGTTACCGTTTTTTTTAAATATATATATATATTGGTTCGTTTTTCTGCTTTCTGTTCATTCATGCGATTTTATTCTGATGAGTGCATGTCGAAAAGCTTAAGTATGTCTTCGTTCAATTTCTGATTTTGCAGTACCAAACACGTATTCAACAACATATTCATTCATTAAAATATTAACATTCTTACCGGTTGACGGTACAGAGAGTGCTAATTCCTCTGGATGAGCTAAATGATGATTAATAAATGAAACAAAAACTATGTGCCAATGAAATCTACTTGTTAGTACTGTATTGTATTGTATTTATTGAACTTCACCGATATGCATCAATATTCTGGTTGTTTTTAATGTAACATAAAGTATATAAAGTTACATAGATAAGAAAAATGTCTCAGTAAATGTTGTTCAACAATTTATATTAATTTCAATTTTGTTTAGTAATAGCTTATTTCATCATTTTGGACGTTTGTTGCATAATGAAATTCGACAGATTTAACCATGCAATGTCATTAAAAACTATGCAGGTGGTGAGAGAACAGTGTCATTTCATTGCATCTTTCAAAAGATATAACCTAGAATATGTAGGGTATTAATGTACCTGTTGGTCCGGTTGCTGGTGTTTCACATATGAACTGCTTTGTTTCAGGAGACGCACATGCCACGTCATGCCAGAGATTGGTGGAGAGATCTGTCGAGGAGGCCGAATCATAGACTAGCATTGTACATGCTTCAAGTAGACCTCCATTTGGCTGTTTACTCTCTCCTGTACCTCTGAAAATATTTGTAAACAACAACGACAAAAGAATCACTTCTTCATACACTGGCTTACTTCGAATAATCGGGTAATCATGTTGACGTCACCATGTCGCGTTACACAACTTATCATGAATTACAAGCTCAAAGTTCACAAAAGGTAGGTAGTATACGTTCACGAAATCCATCTGTTCTACGAAGTATCGGGTGCGAGACGTGAGTATTCATATATTTGCTGAAGCCTTTTCATAAAGTGTCCTGTAAACCAAGTAAACTGACTCCGATACTTCGCAGATTTGGGGCCTATTCACGAATAGCATTGTAACTCGTGACCTGAATGTGATCACCCGCTGGTTCGAAGTAAGCCCTTACACTTCAACTAAATTCTTCTTTTAATTTTTAGGCTGAGAATACGTACACATAAAACAAAACAGATTATTTAAGCAGTGACCACATGTTGAACGAGAGTTCCAGACAAATATTCACAAATTAATGCACGACTGAAAAATTAAAATCTTGGAGGGGAAAGATGCCGTCTTTAAATTGTGTTGAGATAAAAACAACGAACCCTCGTTTCGTATAATGTTTTATCAGTGTTTTGTAAAGAAATAGCATAAAACCCATAAAAATATTTTATCGA
Source organism: Echinometra lucunter (assembly GCA_029962745.1). NCBI lineage: Eukaryota > Metazoa > Echinodermata > Echinoidea > Camarodonta > Echinometridae > Echinometra > Echinometra lucunter. The sequence goes on from CM057169.1 coordinate 16,287,305, forward strand.
TATCAATGGAAGTCCGGTAACCTACAGAGGTGGGATGTACCAATCCGTGTAGGACATCGGGGTACCGTCGTTCCAGGAAAAGACACCGCGTTCGTCTCTCTTGCCAAGACCTACGATGATGACAAAAAACTGTTTCTTAGGAAATGCATAGAAAGCAGGTGACATAGGCCCTACATGTATGTTACTAATAAAGCTATGATGGCAAGTAGTTTCGGAACCACTTTGGATGTGCATAGGAACGGTTATTCCACAGTGTGACATGAAGTTAATAAAACGTTCATTATTTCTATTATCATTATTGTTTCAAGCCTCCCACAGAAACCCGTCCGCATCAGGTAGATTTATTGTGAATGGGTGCCAAGCAGGTTGGGGTTGTAATCTGAACGGAAAATTCACTTTTACGGTACTTTCTAAAAAATCATTTCTAACTTGTGCATATTTAGAAAAAAAACACAATAAATTGTACACGCACTAAAGTAATTGTGTGCGTGTGTGCGTGCACAGGATGTGTGTGTGTTTGAGTTTGAAATACGTATTGGAGAAAATTCTTGAAGCCTGACACTCATAAACAGAGGTGATTTTCGGGACAAATCTTTGATCCTAGTTCAGGTTGGGTGCAGTGGGTGACTTTCTTTTGGGTCGATGAATAAGAGCATGTTCTTTTCAACCAAAAAAAGCAAAGATTTTAAAAATAAATCCTAAGCAAATCTTCATGGCTATCCCATAGGACTGTCTCGTGCGAACCAATTTTACCTATGTAGGTCTCTATCTCCGTCGCTTCCCACTGGGAAGATATCATATAATGTAAAAAGATCATCTCGTCTTGATCACGAATGCTGACCAGATGGGTATCTCCCATTTCCTGGCATACCAGTTCTGCCTCGTTCCACGTTAGTGCTTTTGAGTTGATGTAAAGACGGTAGCAGGAGCCTTGGAAAACATCCCATCCATCGGGGCATGTGTAATCTGTATTTCAATTGTGAAAACGACCAAATAACTCCACCACATTTTGAAACTCTTCAACATTCTCCTGGGAGAGATATGTTACAACGCCAAGATCTATTCAAGCGACTGCATGAGGTATTTTTGATTTTTGGACATCTTGTACCTATAAGCAGTCGACAAACACAGGATAAGTCTCTGTTTACAAACTTTTCCTTTGTCATGGTATATCCAATCATAGATATTCTGTAATACTTTGGATAACTGAAATACGAAATGCCTTAAGTTTTGTTTCATAGAACAATCTTCTGTAAACACAGCATAGTTTAATGTATGGCTCTGGACAAACCTTCAGAACTTACCGTCTCCGCCGGTGATCACATCAGGAATAAGAAGAGACGACGAGTACTCAGCCAAGAAACCGGCACCACTTCCTATGCTATCGGAGTGAAACCTGATTTCCATCCGGTTCAAGGAGGACAAAATCAACTCAGAAGGTTTCTTCTCATCGCAGAACCGCCCGAGAGAATTTTGAAGGGATATATCTATAATGATCACGTAATCCTCATCGCATCCTTCGTCTAGGGATTTGACATCGAGTTCCACAAAGTGGAGACTGATCTGAGTCCATGGTTTGGTAGCGATGTCCCAAGAGAGATCCAGATCAGAAGGATATGAAGCGAAATAGCCTGGAGACATCGCAAACCCGGAGCTCTGCTTGCAGGAGAAAGAGTCCTCTATTGCATCTTCAACGTGATCTCTACAACCCGGTTTATCTATGGCAAAAATATTTAATATTTATTATGTTACTTGTAGATCGCCAAGTCTATCTCGTATACAGGTATCTGGACTTCCCTGAAATTCTTCTTTAGGAATGCTTTCGTCTCTGGATAAAATGAGTAGTCGGAAGTAGAAAATCTTTAAACAGGGGTCTAAGAAACACAAGCTTTGCTTTCTTGATACTCTTCCAGTTCTTTTTTATTACGCCAAGCCCAAATTACTCTTTCATCTTTGAGAATATACACAACAAAGAAGTCCGGATTACATTTCATCAAGTTTCATTGATTGTGACGAACTTTTTTCACCATCAATATCATCACTGCGACATTATCTAGTCTGATGTTCGTCATGTGATATTTTGTATGTTTTCCTCAAAAAGACGTCAATGCTAGCATACCTACAGAACCGTACACAGTCGTAGCACTTGAAATCCCAGTCAACAATCCTGACAGTATTGTTACTGATAGCGTTGATGATGACGAAACAAAGACTGTAGGCACGTTACTCAAGTCAAAGGACACTTCTTCCATTCCAACCCCATCAATGATCTTTAGAACACCGTCCGAGTTTCCGCTGCTGTCAACTATGGTCTTGCGTGAAAAAAAAAACATGAAAAATTTGTTGAAATTTGTGCACTGATTCAACCATTAGTTCATCCCAGAACTTTCATAACACTATTCAAGTACGTTTTCTAAAAGAACATTCTCGAATAAAGTAATTTTATTCCAATTCTACATGTACATGGTCTCAAATATTTATCATATTCTTCCGTTACCGTTGACATGTGAAAAATAAAAATTCCTCTCATACATAAAGTAGTAGTACTAGTAGTAGTAGTAGTAGTAGTAGTAGTAGTAGTGGTAGTAGTAGTAGTAGTAGTAGTACTAGTAGTAGAAATAGTAGTAGTAGACTTTATTGAATAACTTGTTTAACATAAAGCTAATCTGCCACAAGGTCCATAAGATGTAATCAAACTTCAATTTTAATATTACCTGAAATCCACTGAAAATGAATACCACATAGTGACTTGATGGCAAACTAATGTCCTGGTGGCACACAGCACGAGGAGGGAATATTCTTGAATGGTTCATGGATATTTCTCTCGCTACCGCAGGCGAAATATACTCAGATGAGCAGTTCTCCTCGCAGTACGACGATACACAGTCTGTCGAGGAGAGCAGTAGCGAGAGAGGTGATTATCAGTTTTGTATGAACGTCTTTCAGTCTCGGTATGAGAAAAACGCATGTAAAGCATTACCGTTGCATCGTTTCAAGAACTGATCTAGGCCCTTTAAAATGTATTCGAATTTCGTAAAACAGGCGCTGAAGTACAAATGCAGAAGACATGTTGATGGACTAAGACAATGGAGGTAAAGGTGAAGATGGTGGGGGTTTACATGGTACTTCCGGTCCCTACATTCCCCGAAGCATGATATATACATGTGCAACAGTTACAAATACCCTGTGTCGCCGGCCCAATTTTTCAATTTCTGAAGTTCCTTCTAATCATACTAATCTAACGATGCTCGGGGTAAGGGCTACTAGGTTTGGGTGTGGAAGCATAATTGTAGATGCGATTACATAGAGACTAGAAATATTAAGGCATGGAACATAGGGAAGGAGAAACATAGAGAACATCGGAATAGGCAGTAGTAGTGACTGTTCACCGGAACCGATGAGTCAATCTTCAAACCCTTACCAACACTACGGCATCCTAATAGCTCGGTGCGGAAGCACAGTGTACTGTTCCAGTCTGTCGGAAGTATCTTGAATCGTCTAGCAAGGACTCTCTCCGGTAGAGATAATTTGCACATCGCCGTCTCACAATCGGAAATATTCTGTCGGTTCAAACAAATATGACGTTGGTAATTATTATACACCGATGGTTGTTTAACGATTCACATATCTGGGATCTACCATCAGCGACAATCTATCTGTGCTGAAATCAACAAACGCAATGGGACTGTAAACGAGGTAGCTAAAACAGTGTCATATTCGGCACACAGGTGATCGGATGTATTACTAGTATTTAGATATCATACAGGCATGACAGGTTCACAGGTATTCTGATGATGATAATAATAATATTCCGTTCTTGTATAGCGCACATCACATTATTATCACATTATCATATATCATGATGACGAAATAACATTACAAATAGAGTGATTTTGGGGGCAGCGACAATGGACCAGCGATGTGACAAAATAGAGTTCATATTTGGCAGTGAGGTAACCATATATATATATATTATTAGGTTTCATATATGCCTATAGTGTATTCTGATAACTAAACCCTTCTGTAATAACAAGAAATTTGTTATTTTTTGCTCGCTCGCTTCGCTCGCTCGCAAAATTAAAAAAAAAAAAAAAAGCAGGATGTTCACAATCTAGCAAGATGGGTAATTTCCCAAAATTGAAAATGCTTCGCGTTGAAATAGGCCTATGTGTTATATATAATATGTGTGGGTGTGGGTGTGGATGTGTGTGCGTGTGCGCGTATTATATACATGTATACATATATAAGTGGCCGTGGGTTCATCTCCAGTCGGTCGTCTTTCCCCCCCCCCCCCCAATCCGAAAAATGGATCGACGCATCTGTTGTTGTGGACCAAAGAAAAGGAAGGAAAAGCTCCTAGACCTGGTTGACAAGAAAAGAGCTTGAAGAATGGTCCACACAATATAAAGCAGACAGGATTTACGTATGTGGCAAGAGACTCTCAGTCTCGCATACGACTCGCTAACCACAGCAGGTCTTGAGCTGTCGTAGCAGCACACCAACTAAACGAACAAAATAATACCTAGGGCGCTATCCATCGTCTACTTGACTGACGGTGGCCTCCAACACACCCACACACACGCCCACACATATCCACACCCGCGAATACCCATATACATTATGTGCGTGTCATCATATACATCAAATTCAGGAGCTAAACAAATAACCTTACACACACAAGCTAGTACCGAGGCTCATACCTCAAAACATTAACCTGCATTGCATGCACTCTACTTAAATTTTGAGAATCTTTAAATCCGGTGAGTAAAGTAATTTCGAAGTCAAATTTCAGTCATTTAATGTTCCTTTTATGGTCTATTTTGAGACAAAGGCTCATCAAACGTGAATTCATCTTATGCGTATGATAATTAATAAATTAGGACTTACGAAGTGAAATGTGTTCGACGAATTATCTGAAATAGTGGTCAGGTTAAAGGAACGAAGTCGTGAAGTATAACACTGCTGAATGATGACGTCGCGAAGTATAGTGCTCGTCGCAAGGGAAACTTCAACCTCACGATTTTCGTTTGAAGAACGCCATCCCCAGCCTGTCGGAGGTCTGTGTTCGTAAGGTTGAAGCCTCAAACTATCAAAATCTGAATCTGATTTGTTCAAACCTGTGTTGATCTCACTGTTTGATAAAGCCAGGATACCAGAAGCCAGACCAAGATCGAAATGACAACCTGCACATACAAGGGAGATGGGAAAATGATAAAGGAAGTAGGAGAGAAAGATTCAGATTCAGATTCAGACTCAAAATACATTTATTTCCTTCTCATAATCAAATACAAATGAAAAATTTACACAGTCAAAAAGAAAAAAAACATGGCGGAAAGAGACAAGGTTCCCAGAAAGCACGTGGCTTATGTTGGATCGCCGTAATAAGGAAATGGAGGGGCAAATCAGAATGGGAGATATAATCTTAAACATCCATAGACTTGATGAACGCATGAAGTGCTTTGAAGAAAATGTTTGATTAAAATGCTTGCTCAAATCTTTCATTTCGAGTAAAACAGTTATTGCTTCTGGGAAGAGATCAAATTGTAATCCCTGGATTAATCAAAAAGCAAACTGAATCCAAACACAATGCTGCGTGGGATGGTGATGATAAAGTCACCTACCGCTTTGACATCCAAAGACCTCGAAACGCAGAGACAGAAGGTAAGGATCTTTGCTTCTTGGTGTAATACGGATGTGACTAGTAAGGCGAGGTCGTACAAAGAGTATAAGAGACAACAACTTCGGATCCCATCTTCCGTGCATTACCTTTAGAAGAAACATCAGAGGTATATCATTTGATGTTAGGAAGTTCATGCAAGCTTTAAGAAAAAAAGAATGCAGATTATCAAAGCAAACTCATTTATTTTATTGTCTCCATAGGATAAGACCTAGGCAGAGTACTTTGTATGTCGATAGGAATACCCAAGAGAATAATCAATTTTGACATTCTGGGTGCCCCTTTCAGGTAGTAAGTGATCTAATAACTTAACAAATTTGAAATTTACTTTTGCTATGACTGACTGCTGTAAAATTTGGACGAAAATGTAATCAGAACGCTACAAAAGCATATAAGACACTTCTGTATAGAAGCTGATAAAATGTAACAATACCTCTTCACTTGCATCATCGAAAGTCACGTGAACTGACTCGATCCACGTTCCTACGCTTTCTATTCCGCCTTGGATAGATATACCAGTGATGTAATGAGCTTGATCAAAATTTACCTGTAGCAAATGTCAGCATTAACATATTAATGAATGCAATAACATTGCTTGTGATCTGAAATTCTCGATACTGAATTCATCTATTTTCTTACTCGCAAAAGTAATAACATGCCTTTTACTTCATGCCAATATCAAGGCTTATAAGACAGGCACATCTTCAAGAATAAAGATATTTATGATCCAGACAGAAATTGCAAACTTGACCATGTATTAACGTTTATTCGTATAAAATGTTAATTCAGAATCTTACTTTCATGATTTTCTTTCAGAGTAGGTTCAAGGAGAATGACAAAACTATAATTAAAAAAACGGACAACAGCAACAAAAAACAGAAAAAAATCCAACATGAACAACAGAAACAACAGCAGCAGCAATAACAAAACAAAAGCAGCAGTAATTATCTCAAGAACATGCCAGACACAAAGATGGGCTACACAGCGATATGTTGCCAAAGAATTTAAGACAAAAAAGTTTGAATTTGAGAAAAAAATGCCTTTTAAAAAATCTAATCTCGACTACAAAACAATCAGGAAAGTCAGACAATGACCTTTACCTGAATTGTAGAGTCATCTACGTCCGGGTCAGGTATCCATGACGACGGCCCATGAAGCCTAGCTTGGCTTGGGGTATGTGTCTTATCTCTCTGACTGGTCGCAGAAAGACTGTTATCAGGTATCCAACCACTCTCCATTCCAAGAGGGATGAGACAATGACCTGTAAATATAATAACCACTCACAGGAATGGGAAATTATGGCGTGATGAATAAAAAGGAAAGCTATAAATCAAATAAAGGCATTTCTTAACATCTTCACTGACATTGAAGAAAATTATCACTTATATTATAAAGAGATAAGTGCACCAAGAATCACAATAAATTCGGCCTTATTTAGATTGCTTTTGCTTAGATTCATTCTATCGATTATTCTCCAGAAAAATGGAAAATTGATGGAACCGGCATCCCTCATCCCACTTCACAAAGTTTAAGCAATGCCATCGTGTTTACCAGGAATATCTTTACTAAACTTTGTTGATTGATTGATTCACTGAAGGATTTTAATGAAGAATATCCATATTCGCAGTCCGAAGACTGAACGGCAATGGTTACAATGTACATTATAAAAACAATATTACAATATTCAGACAACCATTTCAGAATTCCCTATGCAAAACGTTCCTGCTATCAAAGGTCACCCTTTAGATTCTTTAGATTCTTTAGATTCTTTCAAAAGTTACAGAGCTTTAATTACGCGCATGGTAAGGGAATTTTATTAATTATTATTATTTTTTAAATCTCAGTGACATTCATTTTTTTCTTGGTGAAATATGTTGCCACGAATAGCTGCGAGTTATATTTATGATATATTTATGATATTGTAACTCATGAATTATATAAAAACCTTCTCCCTGTATTGATCTGATCTCGACTACAAATCCCTCTCCTATTCCTGATGAATCTGTAGTAAACCTTATCCAGACCCTGTCCGACCAAACGACAAAGTCTGACGGAGTAAGAAGTCCAGTGAATCGACCCGCGACACTATTTGTGTCATTTGAATCGATGCCTTTTCCGACTAACAGCACGTCTCCCTGATCGTTCAAACCAAAGCTGATGAAACGGAGAAGGACACCGTAGCCACGTGGTACTTCGACGTTCCATTCGATGAAGACGTCGTTCTCGTATGGCATCGGGTAGGTAGGTGATTCTAGCACATGGACATCGGGGATATCAAGATCGATTGGCACTGAATTAGATAAAAAGATTTAAAAGGAACACTTTGTTGGAAAAAACATCAGTGTCATTAAAAAAAGATTCTGTATCCACAGCATCTATTCTTTCATTCACTATAGGCCTTCCAATATCGTATACAAAGCATCATCATCAAACACTCGCGTATATAATATATTTATGGAAGAATCGAAGAAATTGTATATAATAAATAAGTGTGAGCCACGAGCCTATACAACATTCCTCTTTAACCCATTCGTGACAGGAATTATTTAAAGCCTAATTTCATCAGCTTTTATTCTTCAAATTGGCAACACCAATATTTTTATTTCATTGCTACATTTTTCTTATAAAACGTCATGTATCTGAAATGAATATAAATTGACAGAAATTATGATGAGAAGTCAAAAAGTTGCCAATTTGCAGGGAAAAACGGTGATTTTAAACTTTCTATCACATTGCCAATTTAAGGATTTTAATGCTTATTTTCCTTTAAAGAAAATTTCAGCATCAAACAACGACTATTGACCCAACCAAAATGGGCACAGTTTGTGTAGAATTTTTTGTTCTTTCTGCTCATGTATTTGGTATGATTTTTAGGGCTTTGCATCAAAAGATATCAGGCCAAACCACAAAATGTGGACCTATGTCACGAATGGGTTAAACTTGGCTCCATGTCGAATATCAAGATTTAACTAATAGCATTTCTTTCAGGTTTTGCACTGCTCCAAATAAAGCCTTTTATTGGCTAGGGTTCTTCATCTTCCTTCTGCACCCCTCTCCCTCATTACCGCCATGCCGCCTTTTTCGCTTTTCTCCCGTAGATTGCTGAGCTTGATTTATGACCCGTGGGAAATAATTAAAAAGCCATCACATCCACCGCGTGCATCATGTGCATACGCGGCGTCCCCGGGGGGAGGGGGGGGGGGGGGGGGGACGGGGAGACATATCCCCCCTCGATTTTTTTTTTGGGGGGGATCCTCCCCCCCCGATTTTTAAAACTTTATTTTTTTATTTTTTTTAAATTTTGAGTCAGGTGACCAAATGTAGGCCACCCACTTAAATATCTTATAGGCCTAGAGGTATTTTGATGGCAAAATGAGGCTTCTTTCATTATATTAATAATAATGAGCATCCCCTTCCACTTCTCGAAACAGATTTTTGGCGGTGATCATCGGTGTTCCCCCCCCCCGCCCACTCGTTACATGAAATCGCCGCCACTGATCATGTGTATCAAGCATGTCAAGCTGATAAGCTCTTAGCTATTAGCCCAAATTTCCTCCTATTTGCATCTCAAAATCTAAATGGGGAAGCTCAATATAACCTTCTTAAAGAACCACGCGCTTCTTCGATAGCATTTTCAACAAAATGTGCATTCAAAGACAGATGGGCGAATGTCTGATTTACGATTCCACTGTAATGGATCATGAATATAAGGAATGTGTAAGGGCTTTTGTGATCATGCCTGTGTTGTATTAATTGTGATCTGGAAATGATGATTAAAACATGACTAAAATATCTAAGTAGAAAAACGAAAGAAAATGATGCTTGTAGCATCATGGGTGTGGATCTGTCCGTGGCTATCAAGATTGCAGATTTTTCTGTCCACCCCCACGATTTTTGAGGAGTAAAAAAGGCGCCCGAGAAAGCTAATCGGGGCCCTCTTTTTTATTCTATTTATTTGGTTGCGAGTGAACGTTGCCCTTTTTTTCGTTGCTCAGAAACTTTCAGCCGTGTCCCCCTCACGTTTCAAGACAGATATTCGGCCATTAGCATGGACTTAGGGTTATTCATGTGCATTCAGAGGTAAAGACGTTTGCCGATTGCATCATGTCATCATGGAGCACCATGAATAAATCATGAGCAGGTGTCTTCTACAGTTGGGCTTGCATAAGATTCACTGGTATACGTGAACATGAGCCTGCCCGAAGAGTGGCTCAATGGCTTTAATGCTACGTTCACATTATGTTCCCGGCGGCCACAGCAACCACATTGGCCCGAAACGTAGTGCGCCGTTGGATTTGGACATTTTTGCTTCCAGTCAATCTCCACCTCCAAGTTTTATACGGCCTTTTACGTGGTGTCACGTTTTGTTGCGTTCATCCATCCGTACTGTGACTGCCGTGGCAAATTTTTTGACAGTTTAAAAATCTGGCCCGGCATCCACGGCAATCACGGAGTGTCACGTTTGCCCATCCCGTCCCCGTGTGTTGTGTCACGTCCATCCCGTTTTGTCCACGGTTGCCAGAAGCGCCTTGAGCATTCCACACTAGAATGGATTTGGCGCCATACAAGTCGCATTGATTATCATTAATATTAAACATGGACTGCCGTAGCCGCCGGGAACATAGTGTACATGCAGCATGAGAAGATCTAAATCTCACAGATTATAAAAAAGCCCCCTCCTTGTAAGAAGAGATAAAACCAAACCAAACAAAACTAGAACAAAATGCAGCAATTACAGCAAACTATAGACGTGTTCGGTTTGGGTGCCATTTAAAAAAAAATGATAATGCTTGAAATAAATGGGGGACTTCAAGCATGCCTAACAAAAGCATAAACATCCCAACGCACCTGGCTTACTGCGTAATCCATTGAATCATCCTTTATACTTTTTTGGAAGCCCCCAGTTATGGTAGGCACTTTTGAGGCGACTGTAAAGTGAGGGGTAAAAATAATCATGTCTGAGAATATAAGACTAGAAATGACTCCGGGTATAAATGGATAAAGTGCACCGATTTCCTCGTCAACTGCTCGTGGCACAGTGGTTAATAACGGTAGGCACTTTTGAGGCGACTGTAAAGTGAGGGGTAAAAATAATCATGTCTGAGAATATAAGACTAGAAGTATGATAGATATTCTTCAATCAGGTCGCTAATAGAAGAACTTCGTTGTCACCCTCACTTCACAGTCGCCTCAAAAGTGCCTACCCCCAGTTATGGCTGACATAAACTACAGTGTTCTGAAACCCGGTAGCAAGAATTTACCTGTGATGGCGGAAAATTCTACCTTGAATCCTCCATGCCCGCTTGTTGGGTCGGTTTCAAAGTGAAGATAAACGGCGTTGTCTTCGGTATAGTATACCTGTGAAGGTGCACTTGTCTGTGGTCCAGTCAAAGGCAGAATTTCGGCCCCTTCTGTTTAGGAAGTGCATTTTAATTTATTCTGTTAACTTAATAAAGGAGGAGGAAGCAAAAAGGCCGATGCAACGTATACCCTTGCAGTCCAAGCATAGTTTGACAATGGCGTTCGGAAAAATTCTTTTGTCATGTTTGCATGGAACGTATTTGTTTTTCTTAACTGCATATTTTGAATTATTCACAACCAAAGTTGAAGCTGTCTTATAGTTGATTGGTTAGAGCATTTGACTGGAAATGTCCAGTTCATAAGTTCAAATCCCGGCATAAACCTATTTTGTTATTGATAGGGGGGGGGGGGGGAGTATTTCTTTTTTAAATCTTGGCCCACAGGTGAGTTTTACTTTTTAAATGAACAAATAGGGTATCATATCTGTTGCATGACCCTGCCATCTATTCCTGCAAATACTCTTCTTTCTTCTTCTTCTTCTTCCTCTCCCTTTTTATATGAATGATAATACAAACAATATAAGATTAATGATAATAATCAACAACAGGAATAATCCTGGACATGAGTGTGTGTGTGTGTGTGTGTGTGTATATATATATATTTGTGATCAGGTAACATATACAACAGCTTTGGCAACTCTCGTGGAAATAAATACATGTGAGATCAATTGAGAGAATAATAGCGTAGCTTGAATCAAAGTTTCCCAGAGCTGTCCTACCATTTTGGAAATTTTGCAAAGGTTGAAAAAATGTCTCCGCCGGGAATCGAACCCGGGCCTTTGGCTATGAACGCCAATGCCTTAACCTTTCAACCTTTTCAAAAATTCCAAAAATGGTAGGCCAGCTCTTGGGAACTTTGATTCAAGCTACGCTATTATTCTCTCAATTGATCTCACATGTATTCATTTCCACGAGAGTTGCCAAAGTTGTAGTATGTGTTATTAATTTTGATCCCAAAGCATTCGCTCGGATCCTGCTGAGGTGTGCGGCTGGTCATTGTTCAAGACTCATCTGCCACTAACACAGGAAGTGAGGGTTGAGGATTTGTCAATCTGTCGGTTAAGCGAATTTGGGGTCGTCGAAACCACTGGCTCGTCTCTGTGGTCTTGTGGCTAAGGCTTTGGCGTTCATAGCCAAAGACCCGGGTTCGATTCCCGGCGGAGACATTTTTTCAACCTTTGCAAAAATTCCAAAAATGGTAGGCTAGCTCTGGGGAACTTTGATTCATGCTACGCTATTATTCTCTTAACTGATCTCATATTCCATAAGCATTTCACAGAAATTACCCCCATCATCGGATTCAGGCATGCCAACATAGACCTACAATGTATGATACACCTTCTTTCTACCTGGCGCATTTTAGACTTACCTACCCGGAAACCATTGCACATGTGGGTGATGAGCGGCAAATGAAGATATTCAAGGACATAAGGAATGTGTCGGGGATCAAAGCAACGGGCTGCGACACCTCTACGACTACAATCTATTCCCGAATGACGTCAGTCGGTTAAGCTTACCTGCCAAATGGTAGAAACCGCTGCCGAGTGTTATTTTATCGTTATCAAGTGGCAGCCGCAGGTCTAGAAACCGGAAGCGAATGATATACCCTTTCGGAGCGCTCACTATGTAGACGCGTGCAAAGTTGTTCGGATACGGACCCGGATAGTTCGGAGGTGTCAGATAAGCCGTTCCACCGGCGGGCACATGGGTAGGCGACAAATCTCCTGAGAAAAAGAGATCATCGTAGAACAGGGATTTTAAGTGAAATTCATTGTAAATAGACTGAAATGAAAGACTAAACTGAATGACCTGTTCCCCGATATTTACAAAACCAAACGAACAACATCGACCCCTCAAAAAAACCCCAAAACCCAACCAAACAACGAAGACAACAACGAACTCAAACAGAGTTGTTCACTCACCACAGATTATGTTAAAAATTGAAGTATGATATGATTATACACATTTCTTACAAGCAGACGTTCTGTGGAAAAAAATAAATCTACCCCGAATTCGCAGGATAGGTTTCTGTTTTTTTAAATTTTTTTTATTACGGTCCTTTACAACAGTCACCAACTGGATAGGACTATTTGTTCGTAAAGTCGTTAAATCTCATGATTTTACATATAAGCTTGGTTTGCTTTTTTTTTTCGTGTAGCAGTGCAATATTAGCACTGGCATATGTTTTAGTGGTGGTGGTGGTGTTGGTGATGGCGGGGGGGGGGTTGTTGAGGGGCTTTAGCGATTTCCTCAAAAATAGGATCGCAGACCGATCGCACAGTGTACGGTGGACTTAATTTGCTTACCACAGTATGATGACGCAATCAAATGTGAAATGGCGGGTAGCGAGCAACAGATTAGACAAACTTACCAGTTTCTGGTTGTTTCGCTGTAATATTCATGACGACTGTACCATTCAACGATTCTGCCACCGCCGCGATGACTATATTCATACGATTACTCAAAGACACTTGGTCGGGGGGTATTTCGCTCCCAGAATATTCGAAGTGGTACCTCTCACGGTTATGCGGTTGAAGGCCATCACCGAATACGCAGAACTCGAGGCTGACGGCCAGTTCGAACTCCAGAAACTTTATGTTCATGACGGTGTCGTCAGGAGATTCGATTCGCCATCTTGCCGCGCTGAACTGACGAGACGAGAATTCCAAGTTGGATGACGAATAGATCGTTGTGGTTTCGTTCAAGGAGAGGCGAATGTTGGCTGTAGATTACAAAATGATTAAAGGTGACTAAACTAAATGGTCATGAGGTTGTATTGTGTGAAAGACAGCCATTATTTTGCCTATAATAGCTCCTTGACGAAAAGAAGTTTCAGATCAGTAGTTCATTATTAGGGCAAAAGTAAGGCTAAAAATAAAAACGTATCACGCATGGTAAGCTTTTCGTAATCAGAAAATGTGTAATAAATATTACACATTTTCTGATATCAAGACTATATTAGTTTAACAAAATACTTTTAAAAGGATGAAAAATACTTTCCGAAAATCAACTTAAGGCAAAAAATTATAATTTTTTTCATATGCCCCTCCCACTTTAAAAATGCTCCTCCGCCCCTGGCAATATTGAATTATGCTAACCCTTGCAACAAAAAGGTACCACGGTATCCATGTTACAACCATTGTAATTTGATGGTACACCATGATAATTTGACCATCAAATTACCATGTTTGCACCTAGGGCACTATGGTACCCCCCCTTTTTTTTTTTACCAGGAAAGATAGTAATTACGTGTGACTACGTTGATTTGCAGCCGATATCCACCCCCGTTGTTCTTGTGATCACTCGCGAACATCGTCCAAAGGTATCGCGTCTTAGATTCGATGCTCGATACCTTCCTGCTCAGGTCTCCGGTGAAGGTGCCGCGAAGTGTATCCCTCTTTCCTACTTCAGGGCCGTCTCCGACGAACAGAATGTCCTTGCTGGAAATAAAACAAGTTTTCAAACCAATCTGTTTGCTGATGTTGGGATCGACTCAGTTACTGATACGGTCTCGTAATGTCATAAAAGAATGATGACGTTAAAAATGTTCGAAAGTAACAGTGCAAACAATTTTAATTACTGGTGTATTGCTTAATGTTAGTTGCCTTCAGCATATTTAGAATCTCCTTTAGCGCAGGTATTGTGGGGCTCTAGAAAAATGTGGCATTTTAAACGCTCAAAAACTCTATTTCTGATGCATTTACCTTGCGGATGGGATTATGATTTGTCTTCATTTTCTCATTTTCAGTTTTCTTCTGCGTTTTTTTCTTGCGCCCCCTCAAAGTGTCCCTCATATTAGATGTAAGATTTCTTTCAAATGTTTAACCTTTGCAAATGCTGTATTAGGCCACACGGGGGGGGGGGGGGGGGGGGGGGGAGCAGTATTCAGCAAGAGGCAGATAAAACTTACATGACAGTGATCAAAACAACAACTGCATCATTATTTTTAAAATTCTGAACCCCTTTTAAAAAAGCTTTTGAAAGAACTATTGAGCGGGTGGGGAATTATGAGATTCTGAGAGGAAATGATCATGCGAGAGAGGAAAGTGACCGAGATTTAGAAAATTTTTGCACTTCAAACCCTCAAAAACTCTATTTCTGATGCATTTATCCTGCGAAGGGGGGGGGGGGCAAAATCCTTTAAAAATATGATTTTTCTGCCTTTTCTTTTTTTTTTCTTTCCCTCTCTTGTGTTTTTCGCGCCGCCCTTAAAGTGCCGCCCGGGGCACTTTTAAAGTTCAAATTCAAGTTCAAGTTTTATTTCCTACATAACACGAAACATAGAATTTTTTTTTTTTGGACAAAAAAAAAAAATCGTAAATTAATATGCATTATTTTCTCTTTTTAACATCAATACAAAAAACAAAATTAAACGTCCGCTTGACACAATGTATTTACAAAAGGAAATATAAATTGGAAAAGAGAAATCCAAAAGAAAGCAATGCTTTGCATTAAAATTATTTGGATTCTTCAAGAAAGGAAAGTAAGGAAAAGAAAATAGAACAAGATATTAAAATGATTCAGAGCTAGATAAAGAGCAGCAGATATTACAGTTGCAAGTTCGGTCACACTTGCTCCCCCTCCCCCTGTACATACGCCACTGTGCAAAGTAATTATATTCTGACAGTCCTTTCATCAGCCTTGAGAGATACTTACTATTTCTCCATTTCGAGGGACACCACCTTGAGGACAATGTAAGATCCCTCAGGTGCCTCGACGGTGTATGAAACCAGCGAGTTGTGGGAATAGTTCCCTGGGTGACCAAGCGAGGATATCATGACGTTCCGTTCATCATTAGGCTTGAAATTAATCAGGGATATATCGATGCTTTCCTCTGTTACCAATCAACGTGAACGATAAATTAGGAAAACAACTGTAAATGGTTTATTGATTTGGCAAAGCAAACAGACACTATCAACTTGCCAGTGATATGTATTTGGTATTCAGGATATAGCTTGCCTGAAAAAAAAAAAAACCCGAGTCGATAGGCAGATGATTCCTCAGAGGCCTCTACTCTCTTTATAAAAGAGTGAACGCATTCACTGTGTTAGGGGTGAATTGAAAGAAAAGAGTGCATGCATTTACAATACTTTGAGCACCGATTTTCGAAAATCAGTCGGTGATATTTTTTCAACATTAAAGTTTACTTAGGGATCCACTTAAAAAAAAAAGAAAAAAAAAAAAAAGGGGGGGGGGGGGGAAGGGGGGGGGGGGGGGAGGGGGACACCATTTACATGTTGGAGCCGGCTGTGTACCTAACCATCAACGACGTGTTGCAATTCGAATTGCGACGTCCCGGTTGGTCGCGTTTATGACGGGTTCCTGCTTGCATAGTGTATGGGTCTGTTAAACATTAGACATGTTAAACATGTTAAAAGTAGACTTGAAATCTAACAGCGATATGTCGACGTTTTCCTCTGTGTTCTGGTGAGTGCAGAATAATGTAATTGCTTCATGAATGATTTAGGAAACCAAGCTAACACTATCAGATGTTCATATCTATGCATTTGTTATACCATGGACAAATGTTTGCTAGATTTCTATTTAAGAGAGAAAAAAGCACTCAGTCGATGGGGCTCCTGTGAGGTATGAAAGTGTTTTATCAGGCATACTGTGCTGGTTTTCTGTTTCACAAATACAGGGTGAACAAAACCTAAACAAATTAGGGTCAGGACATAATTTGCCATCTCCGGGAAAGACACTAAGCCCTTTGATTTAATATGCACATGATTAGGGCCCCGTTTCATAAAACTTGTTATCAGTAAGAACTGCCACATTTCTATGACAAACTTGCTCTCAGTATTGGCTTAAATCCGGGGGGGGGGGGGGAATGGGGGATAAATCCCCCACTTTTTCGAGGGGGGGGATGGCGTGTACAAATATCCCCCTTCATTTTAAGGAAAATGATATTGTAATTAATCAGTTGGTGAAATTCTTCATTAAGATGTCATAAAGGACGGTCATATAGACCAATTTCACCTCCGGTTTATGTATTTGGCCCTCTATCGGCGACGCCATTGCTGCGGTGGGCAAGCGCGCTGACCGCGATTGGCTCTGTGTACAAAATGAATGTAAGATACGAGATATGCCCCGATATTGTTCCATTTACTTTATTCTAGATCAATAAAATAAAGCATGGATACATGGGTAGATGAGGTAAGACAATGGCCATATCTGACGGATGAAGGTATGATGTATTTTTGTACTTTCGAGGGTTTTCAACTTAGTTTTGTCAGTAAACTTAGTTTGATTGCAGCATAGAAGCCGTAGTAAACGGGAGCCCTAAATCTTACCCTGTTTACAAAGTCATGTTTTCACTCATTAAATTTTACGCCAAAGTACATAATGATAATGTTTCTTGACTTCAAAGTCCTTTCTGTTGATGTTTTTACCCACTGGCGACGAATTCCTTCACATTACTTACGGAAATCTGTGTAGGGAGTACGGCTTCTCACACAAACAGGCTTCATGAGTCAAAAGCGAGTGAATTCCGCACTGAGTTAGCATCCAATTTTTAAACTTTCTCTAATTCTTGTGGCATTTGAGCACCGCACAGCTGCGACCTGAATTTCCATGATAATTTCTCATTGCAAATATCAAAATAAATCTGCATATACTAGTCAAAATAGACAAAAAATCGAACGAATGTACATAACGCGCTATTGACTTGTGTACTATAAAAGTTGGAGCGCCCACCGCAGTATGTCGAACTGTGTCGAACAGTCTGCTGCCCTCTTGCGTTGTGAAATTGGTCTATAGTGAAATTTTATTTGAAATGCTCTTAAAAACAAGAAAATTGGTTATTTTTCGCTCGCTCGCAAAATGAAAAAATTATATGTGAGTGAGGGTATGTGTGTGAATAGTTAACAATGGTTAAGTATGAGTCCACGTAAGAAATTTCGGCAAAAAAGTCGATCATCCTCCCCCCTCCCCCTCCTCAAAACGGATTTACGCCGTTGGCTCTCAGCGAATCAGATGCAAGGATTTCAATAGCTTATAACAGTTGTTACAACTTGTTATTGATAACAAGTTTTATGAAATGGGGCCCTGATGATGCACATTATTGCTTCATCAGCGAAATAAGAATCGTGCATGTCAGAAAACCTTTCAAACTGTTTGTGTTAACCATCCTCGGTTGTTCCTATATTGGTCTCTTTTGGGGCTATTTTTTTTAAAGTAGGAACAAGCAACAGCATTTCAATGGTACATTATAATGATAATATCAAAACGACGGCAATAAATAGCGGTGAAAGTAATATCATAAGCTTTTTTGGTCAGCTGCTGCTGGTAAAGCACTTTATGAAATATTATGACCAAATGCGAGGCGTATGATTGATTAATTGCCACCTCTGGAAGCTTAAAAATCTGAAAATGTCTAGCTTTTAATGCATTGCCAACGGGAAGCCCGCGGCCCCTGCATATAGTCTACTGAAATAAGTTAATTTAGTAGCCATTGGGTTAAAAATGAAACTAAAAGAAAATCTTTTAATGACCACCAACTAGGCCTACATGGCTATATTTACGCTATTGAAAGTCTCGTGGGGAATTTCGGCGTATTAATCAATAATGTAATGAGGCGTTGTAATTGTAGGTGGACGTGTGTGGGGTTCTCCATGAAATGAAATAAATAGATAAATAAATAAAATTGCGAATGAACAATGACAGGTTTGCCAACCAACTGGTACTACCAGAATGTGTTATTTTGTATCAAGAAATACAGGATTGGTTTATTTTTGAAGTAAAATGATTTTTTTGAAATAATACGTTTTTATCAGATTCATGATCCCCTGTATTTTCAAGGATTAGTAATGCTTCGCAACTTTAAGTGGACAATACTTCTCGATAACGCCTAATAACAGTCTTTATTACCCTCCCAACCCACTAATGCATGTTCGTCTAATACACACTGTAAAAATATTGGGTAAAGTTTTAACCAGCACGAGGGTAATTATATGTCCAACCAACTTTGGGCAATATTTTTACCCAATACGGGAAACATATATTGTCTAGATAGGGTAAAAATAAGCAGTAATTACTTTAGAATGGGCAAAATTTCCATCAAATTTGATAAAAAGAAATGCCCAAAGAAACGCCCAAAGGTGGTTGGACACATAATTACCCTCATGGCACATTATTACCCAATTTTTAAAAAATTGTACTTTATAAAATGCGCTTTAGAAATCCAACTTTTGATAATTATCAAGAAAAAAAATACACACATAAATTTTCTTCATTTGTTTTCGCACAACCATGAGTTTCCTTGTCATATTGTAACATATTGTATACATTATTATGTAACATAAAAATGTCAGTTGGCAGTGTCAAAGAATGGTGACTAACATCATAATATTTTTATCTTACCCTTTCCGTTGATTTGAAGCATGAAGCCCTCCCCACCAATGGCCGAATCTGAAACGAACTCCATCCATGCTGTGCGGTGTCTGGTGTTAATCTCAGTCGGTAAGGTGTTACCGCTCAGTGTTACCAACCGAGTCTCCTCCAACCCTGAATCATTCCCGAAACCGATCTTCAGATAGTCATATTCAGGTTCAAGATCAAAGGTAGTGAAATTGAAAATGGCGCTGTTGCCATGGGAGACCTCAATGAGCCACGTGATGCGAAGGTTGTTGGGATAGTTGTCTGGGTTGCCCGGTGAGGATATCACCACCGATTGGCTGCTGGATAAGTCAATGTGGCGGAGTTCGTGAGAAGAGTCTGCCAGAATTGCTATTCATAGTAGAAAAGTATTAAAAAAATAGGGAACTTAACGCCGGAGTGACTCAAAGTTAGCAAAGTTTAATAAGAAATTCAGGGCACTTGCTTCCTTTAGCCGCTAAAGTATTTCAGGAATTGGTCCAATTTGTGACTGTTGGCTTTGTCCTTTATGAAGCATGCCTTAAAACAATAAATCAATAAACAAGTCAAATTCCTTGAAAATGTCACTTTCCTCCTTTTGCCAAAGTAGGGATTACTATAGAGATATAACTGCGGTTCATACAAAACCGTATATTGCATGCAGCTCAATAGCCGAGCCGCCAAGACAGGCGCTAGGGCATTCTAGGAATTTCTCTATATACCAGGTACCCATGTACTTCACTAGGGTGTAGAATGGCAAATGTAGATTGCCACTGCCGCTGCGGACTGAACTGCAAACCTTGTGACTTCAGTCCTTTGACCTACCAACTAAACCATGTGAATAATATATAATATGTGACCCGCCGGCTCAAAACCACCAATAAGTCGCGCCCATCACAACTGAGAAAACGGTCAAGAAAGGTCATTTTGGTCGGATTGGTCTATTTCTTGTTTTTGATAGAAATGAGTAGTTGCATTATCATTCTATCATGTCTGAAAATTTGGGATCGTAATTCGCCCCAGAAATATGATTTTTAGCAATTTTAGAATGACTCCTCATTTTCCCTTGATATACAACTTGACAGCCTCATGGAATGTCAGAGTGCTTTTATTATACCTTCATTCATTGCCATTCTAGCCAAAAATTCATCACGATAATGAACTGATTTTAGGAGAAAATAAAAGAATTTATACCAGTTTGCCATGGACTATTGAATACCCTCCTGTGCTTCCTTACAAACAAAAGAGCGCAGAGGAGCTCCTGTGCGCTCTTTTGTTCTGAACTTCAAAGGCTCTTTTCTCTGAATGGAGGTTATTGATTCCTAATTATCCAATGTGTTTTTGACGGGGTTATTGCAGACCAATTTTGAAGAGTCAAATCCCATTGGAAAGCTTAGAATCTCTACTTTCAGATGAGCTATAAAGCAGCAACATGAATTTTGGCGACTTATTGGTGGTTTTGAGGCGGCGGGTCACATATATGCTTTGAAAAGCAACAAAGAGCCCCCCCCCCCGGTTTCGTTTCCGAGGGTCCCTGACATTTAGGTAGTGTACTCCTAGTACTCAAGAATGCTAATATTACACATACCTTGCATAAATCCTAAATCCTTGTATTCAACACCAATATAAACCGAGATTGGCAAATCTGTGTGTAAAACTTTCAAATACAGAGGCCTAATACCATGAATACAAAATTGCAGTCACATTCTTAACCAAAATTATAGGCAAGAGGCTCTAAACCATAAAGAGGCTATAATGAAAACCCAGTATTACCATGATTATCCTAGTATTAGGCCTATAACCCCAGAGACCTTTGGTTTAGTCATTTTCAGAAGAACAATGACAAATTCATGGAGAA
Source organism: Echinometra lucunter (assembly GCA_029962745.1). Classification (NCBI taxonomy): domain Eukaryota; kingdom Metazoa; phylum Echinodermata; class Echinoidea; order Camarodonta; family Echinometridae; genus Echinometra; species Echinometra lucunter. The sequence goes on from CM057169.1 coordinate 16,308,555, forward strand.
TCTTGGTATTACCGTGTGCTAGCCTTTAGTGATAGGCTGATGATAATATGTGCTTTGGTACACTGATTATGGGGGCTTTACGAGGAATAGTGAACATGGTGAAATCATAAAAGAGGATGAAAGGACAGAGTTTATAGTGGAATGAATTTTAAAGGAACCTTTACACGAGACCATTTTAGATTTTATTTTCAGTTCTTGAACGCTATAACGACGTGAAATGAAAAGATAAAAAGAAGGAAGAGTGAAGGAGATCAGGAAAGTCACAAACTGAAAAGAACTGTTGGCCTTCTTGCGGTATTAATAAAATGAAGAAAAAAAAAAAATCTGGCAACTAGATTAGAGCATTACAGTACATCACATTTATAGCTTTAATAATAATAATAATAATAATAATAAAAATGTTCGCACAAGGAAGAGCTTCGGAAATAGGTAAATGACCCTGGCCATCCTGTATCAAAAAACACTGAATACTTACAATTCACCATGCACGAAGTATATTTAAGTTCTATGTTTTTACATAAAAGTTAGAGGGATAAGGTCACTGATATCGAAGTATTTAAAGAGAGAGAATAAAGAAAGGAGCCTTTGCGGGAAACAAGCAGAAGACGGAAGAAAGATGGATGGGAAACAATATGCTGCTAGACGTAATGGAAGGGGAAATGAACAGATGAACAGCAAAAGGGAGAGAGATAGACGAAGAAGTGGGATTGTGTCGAACTGAAAGGTGACTTAATTGATTAATGACATGCATGATGAAGAGAAAGGCAAAAGACAGGGAGGAGTGGGGAGGGAACTGACGATTCGACTCTGGCGTTTGGACCTGCCCCATTTAGCAGAACACCAGAGAGAGAGAGAGAGAGAGAGAGAGAGAGATGGGGGGGGGGGGGGGAGAGGGAGAGAGAGGGGCGGGGACCGGGGGAGGGGATATGCCAAATACATACGCCGTATATCATTTCATTGGTAAAATAGCTGTGAATTTCATTTATTTAGACACCTGGTTCTTAAAGCTTAAACAAGCTTTTAACAGATGCTTCTTCTCAATTTATGTTTCACATTTTCAGAATTACTGCATTAAAAAAAAAAAAAAGCTATGCCCATGTATTCATATTCGATGTTGCATGTTCGAATATGTTTATAAGTGAATAACTAACTTGAAATGGAATTGAGCCGGAAAAAAAACCTACAAACGTGACAATGATCAAGCCAACGACACAAGGAATTTTGTACGAGGCCTCATTAGCATAAGGTGGTAATATGGACATGCAGCAATTATGTTAAATACACTTTCATCTTATTTCGAGGGATTGAACTTTATTACTTTTCAGTAAAAGGAAACGGATCCTTAATCACGGTTCTCTCCATTCAACCTACTCAAGCCCTACGTGTTACATGGAAATCATGTTATCTAATGTTTATTACAGTGTAAGGTTCGTTTGGCTGTTTCTTTGATTACCGTGCATGTGAGTCAATACAATTGCAACATTTTCTTTTAATTCTTTATGGTTTAAACAATAAACTTGTATGGACATGAAATTTCGTGTACACCTGATGTATGCGACGTGGCCTGGAAGAACATCTCTTTTTGATTATTTTGATTTCTTTTTGAGGGCCATCATTTTATGGCTGAATAAACAAGGGACAAAACATTAAAAGAGAAAATTGCAAGGAAACAACTGCAAAGGAAACTGGAGGGGGGGGGGGGGTGTTTCATAAAGCTGTTCGTAAAGTTACAAATTACTTTACGAACGACTTGATTATGGCCAGCCAAATGGATTTCTCAGTCATTATAAATGGCATCAGCAAAGGGTGAACTATGCAGACGGAGATTAACATTACCTTTTGTTTACCCAAATTGTTATGTACATATTTATATAACATAATACAGAATAGTGGAGTTTGAATGCAAAAACAGATGTATCCATTTTTGTCATACTGAGATATTTGCAATTAAAGATCAAGAAATAAAGAAAATAATAAGAAAATATGTGCTACTTCTGACCATAACTTCAGCAATATACCTTTATAAGCCATGACCAATATATCAATTGAAAGGTATACCACATGTATATGACGGTGACCTTACTTTGTAATTTTCAAAAATGGCGTGTATCTGTTTTTGCATATAAACTCTTCACTAATTACGGATCACACATTGATTACATGTAATATAAGTCCAGTGTCTCTTTATAATACTATAAACACAAATATATATATTATATTATATGTGAAATCATTCATTCAATTAAAAAAGCATTATGCCATCCTAAAATTTTGGGCTCAGGAATAAACCATCAATCATTTTTTAAACAAAGTTTTTTTGTTTGTTTTTCTATACTCTTTTATTCTGATTTCATTAAAACAAAAACATTTAACATTTCAATTTACCAATTAACATTTCAAATTAAACAATTTAACACTTCAGATTTCATATTTCATTTTTTCAACTTAATATAAACATGTATCATATATAACTTAAAGAAAAAAATGAAATCAGTTATTATAAAAAATAGCTAAGTCACCACTCCGCCCCCCCCCCGCCCCCACAGAAGAAACTTTTCCTTATCCAACTTGTACTTTTTGTGGAGAGCGATACACCCACGCCGGGCCTTAAACAATCCACAACAAGAAAAATAACAAACAAAGGAACCCCAAATCCAATACAAACTAATAAAGAAATAGATATATTGAAACTGGGATTCCCTTTTCTTCTTCCGATGTAGTACAGGCCACCAGGTTGGTGTATCTTCGTACTTCATTAAATACCCAACAATATGCATTAAAAAAAAAAAAAAAAAATTCCTTTCACTGGCCTCATTCAAAGAAAAATATTTTTTCTCATGAAAAAAAAATGGATCTGACTTGTACACTAACATGGACAAAACGGATACAATGCACAGTTTATCAAACATTAACTTATTAAAATTATCTGAGATTACATGAGCTCAGAGTCAGAACAAAGCTAAACTGCAAAGAAATCAATGAGGAAAAAACAAAGTATACCTTTCCCAAAAGAAAATATCATAGCCCCGCCCCCCAGAAACACCAGCACACACACCTACACCCTCTCTCGGACACACTCACTCTCATCCTAAAAAAATACAATTACATAAGGTTACCTGTTCACACTCAGATCCACCCTCAGCTCTTCCCATTTTTGTAAGTGTGCTGACAACCTACCCGTTTTCATGGCTAACCGCTTTTCTTCCTCTATGAAATCCTTAATAAGTTTCTCTGTCTTGATCTTGGAAGGTAAATGACCGTCTGCCCTTGATTTGAAAATTGTATATTTCACCCAGATTATTATGGAATTTACACACTTTATTCTATTTGAGTTACCCGCTAATCCTAAAAATATATCACGCCACGTCATATTCCTTAATTCAACTAAATTTTAATGTGCTAAAATAAAGTGCCATAACTCACCTTCCTACAATTGAAAAATAAGTGTGAGTAGGTTTCCTTGTCCTTTTTACAGAATGAACAAAAATCGTCCTCGACGAAACCAACCTTCATTAGCTGCACTTTTGTGTAAATAACTCCGTGTATGGCAAGAAATGAAATTCTTTCTTTTTTCTGATAAGTGTTGTGCTTCTTGCCGATATGAAAAGATTATTTCTTTATCCGTTAAGTCAAATTTGCTATTACAATTCTTCACTTGCAAGTCATATGGTTCACGTAGATTTTTAACGAAACAATCATAAGATTTTATGTGTATTTGTAGCCTGAAACAATATTATCTGACCAGAAATATTAAGGTTTTTGTCAAAATCTAACAAATCAACTAGCTGAAATTTAACAGAGGATGTGGTACCAGTATTCTTCCAACTGCCATGGTAGGTATAACATGTGCAGTTTCGACAATCTGAAGCAACTGAATCGCGTTCAACCCAATATTTTGGAAATGGGCTACAGGTTTCACATGACCATTATCAAAAATATGGTTTACATGGTATATACCTTTATCAAACAAATCTTTATCGAAAATCATTTTACCTTTCATACATATATTACTGTCATTAAATATCACAGGATTCACACAAACACACACACACACACACACACTCGCACACCCACAACAAACATATTTCTGATGAAGACAAAATAAGAAAGCATCAAGTGAAATTCCTAGCACTAAGAATGAATATAAACATATGAACCAGGCAATTTCTGCTTGATGCGACTGTAGAAACAAACAAACTGAGCTTTGCAGGAGTTGATTACTTTGAACACGGAAACTACGATCTACTAGCAATATTGCTATCTAGTGTTGTTCTATTACCCGTAAATTTATTATATGTCTACGCCAAAGAACTGTATTTCCATGCAGTGTGCTCTGTATTACGATCAAATTTTGGTAATAAAGTTTGATTCATTCATTCCACGCGATCGCAAAGACATTCGAGAATCAACTCAAGGGCAATTTCAATACACTATTTTCATGTCAGAAATCGTGTTCGGAATCGGTAATAATTATGTCTTTGCATCACCGGCGTTAATCAGTTTCGAGGAGTTGGGGGGGGGGGGGTGATCGAAAACTTTTGCCGAAATTTCGAGCGTGAACTCACCACACGAGTAGACACACACCCTCACCATCCTCTCACACACCCACACCCACACACGTGCTCTACCATCCTATCTCTGGTTTTATCTAGGGATACATAGGGAAGATTATGATGCCTCTGTATTCAGTTCTAGATTCTTCCTCTTTAAGATGGCTGGCTCACTTCCAGGTACGGGGCATTCGTAGTTATATAGGCTCATTCTTCCAGCAACTTCAAAACTGTGTACACTAGGGGCACTGACAACTTTATTATGAAGATTATTAAAATTTTTTTTCAAATTCTGACATATTAAGAGGAGTTTCTGTATTTTTTTTATTTTATTTTAATAGCATTTCAAATAGAAATTTTACTACCAGGCCTCTAATATTACTGTTCGTTTATGATAGATTTATCGAAAAATTCAACAACTGATTGATCAAAATATTATTCATTGAAAATGGGGGGGGGGGGGGGGGGGGGGTATACTGTACACGTCACCCCCTCTAAAATGTGAGGTATTTTATACCCCATCCCCCTTCCTCCGGGATTCACGCCAATGCTTTGTATAAGTGTATTTCAAAAGATGACGGATGAGGGTACTGGTTGTTGCCAAAATTTGACCTTTGGAAAGTGTTCGCGTTTTCTCTATGACCTGCAGTAAAAAAAAAATTGATAAAATAAAAGTACCCCCGGTATGCTTATTCTATGGGCTCCACACGGTAAAGCATTTCATTATAACAAAGTTGCGTGAAACCAGGCTTGTAGTGATTATATACCTGCTCCAATGTTCTTCTCACAAAATTTCTCTGTGTATTTTAGAACTCGAATATCCCACATTCTCCTTATGAAAATTCATATGCCACGGAAAGTTTGTTGCAAGAATAGAGCGGAATTATAATCAATAATATATTTGGAACCCTTGTTGCTCTAAGGCGGAGAATACAAAACAAAAACAGAATAAACAAACCAAAAAGAAAAACAAAACGAAAGGAAAGAAAAACGTAAAAGAAAACGAAATTCACGTAAGCAATGTACTGTTAGGCATGCTGATATTTATAAAAATTAAAAAAATCATGAAACATTCTGATATGGAATGCTCACCCTTCCTTTTTTTTTGGGGGGGGGGGGGGGTTGCAGTGAATGAAATAAGCAAAAAGGACTCACCGGTTAATGTCATGGTATGAGATAGCATAAGTAGAAAGACCCAGCCGACTGCAGCTGAGAATTTATTCGAAGCGAAATGAGGCATGACGTGTCTCATCATTTCCTCTCTATGATCAGATGATTGGAAACGTTACCCTATAAAAAAAAAATCATTTCCCTTCATCGTTGCCTGGATTCGTAGTAGCAATACCGCTGTTCTTGCAACACTTTAATTACTACTGAGTGGCGCAAAGTCCTTTCTCGATCCACGACACTGTTTCAACTGGTAACATGGTAACGGTCGTTCGAAAATATGAAGCGAAAGGTGTTATAGTAAAGGAATACTGCATGTTTTCATCGCATCACCAGCGTCGTTAATAAGTCGATAGCATGCATGATTTCCGCCAATCGTGGCTAGCTCTATACAGACTGATGCAAATACCTTATAATAGAAAGGAAATATCGACTTTCAAGAGCCAGAAAGGCGTTAGCGCATATACTTCTTCAATGGAGTCAAACAACCTTCTTGTTCCCAGCAGACGATATACAATGCTAAATATCGCGACTGGTGATGCCTGTAGTGACGCGCATGCGCTGTTTCGACATTGAAAAGGTTTACTACATCTCACATGAAATAAATCCAGGGTAGCCACAACACAACTTTAATTTCTGCGAGCCCTACAATAATACCCCAGCAATCATATGCCAGGTACCCATTTGAAACACCTGGGTCGAGAGGGACAGGGGTGAGCAAAGCACCCTATCCAACGATGTAAGCACCTGGCGAGGATCGAACCCCGGACCTCTTGTACGAAAGGCAAGAGCATTGACAACTATACCACAGAGCTCCCATTAAAGTTTGTAAATGTGTATGCCTCTACACGAAAGGGCATGATAATAATTATGTGAAGATGACGTTAAAACAGAAGAGAAGTTAGACTTTTCCATCAATAAGCGCTTGGTTAGTTATGAGATGCTTGTGGGGAGGCGCATGGGCTGTGTGGATATTCGGGAAAAAATACCAAATACACTAAGCATGTTCAAATAATGTTTGTACCTAATTTTTGCCACAGAGAGGACCAGCACAGCTTATGACCAGGGTCTATTCTGATCATGACTGACCTAGAAGTCAACACTATACCTCATTAACATGTTCGTTTATTCATTCATTACACTGAACTTAAAACAAATCTATACACTTATTATCATAATTATAGATATCCATTTGAAAAAAGGCCTGCATTAAAACATAATAGGTGAAAAAGGAGGACTTATAGAAGTAAGGCAATGATGACCTTGTTAAAATGAGTCTTCTTGAAGAAGTAACTATGATTTGGAGGCTATATAGAAATTGATACGATATGATAATAAATCTAAGGAAAAAGAGACCAAAAAACAAAAAAAAAAACAAAAAGGAAGAAAGTCTTACACACACACACACACACACACACACACACACACACACATATATATATATATATATATATATATATATATATATATAAAGATATACATGATTGTATCTTATAGCTAATCACAGAGCTGCTTCTTGAGTAGATAAAGATAAAGTAGTGTTTCAGTTTTCTTTTAAAAAGGGAGAGACAACTGGATCAAAGAAGTTAGGTACTGAGTTACACAGGCTATTGGGAAATTAAAACGATTCGCCCATTGTAAAAAAAAAAAATAAAAAAAAAGTAACGACGATAAAAAATGTTTTCCCTACTGCTGCACCACGCCTGTGGAATCAACTCCCCCGGTGTATCCGGGAATCACCATCTTTGGGAGTTTTTCAGCAGTCCCTGAAGACATTTCTTTTTAACAGTTAATTGCTTGGCATGTATTTCCTATGTAGTTTTCATTTGTAATTTCATTTTTGTTTTGTTTTGTCTGTTAATCGTATTGTAAAGCGCTGTGATACATGTTCAGTCATTGTGAGAGCGCTATATAAATGCCAATATTGTATTGTATTGTATTGTAACTACACACCTGCATGGTGTAAGGTGAGCATCACCTAACTTCAGTTCTTAAAGAAATTCTGAAAACGTGTTTAAAAAGCTCTTAAAAGCAGATCAAAAAAGAAACAAAACAAAACAGATTAAAAACATACTCAGCAACGAAGAAAAACCAACAACCCCCGAACAAAAATTGCACAGAACTGGGGAGTGTTTCATGAAGAGTTTTGTCGGTGAAAATCAGCTGGCAAATGTTACAAGCTACTGAAAATCCTTGCATCTGATTGGCTGACAGCAAATTAGTTGGTGAAAATCACCGACAAAACTCTTCATGAAATGTTCCCCTGAAGCTCATCATCATTTCCTTTTGGGAAAAATAAAAATCTGACGAAAATTGATGACATCCAATACTTCTTGTATTAATCTTGATATATGAGTGCAGGCCTTTGTAACTGCTGAGAGAGGGCCCTATATGGAAAGCCCTTGGACTAGATTAGAGAAGGCTGAAATCTCTGCTTTATACAATCATAATTACTTCGTGAAAATTCCCGCTCTTTATTCATGATTATCATGATGTACAATCTGAACGGATAAATAAAACTTGTTACATGTATCAGTAACAATTGCCACATTTCTATGACAATTTTACTCTCAGCCAATCAGATGCAAGGATTTTAGTAGCTTATAACAGTTATTGCAACTTGTTATTGATAACAAGTTTTACGAAACGGGGCCCTGAACGGATATTTACAGTGTCAATGAAGAAAGGTAAATTGTCCGTATAATGAAGCCACAGCAATTTTAATCGGATTTGCTGATGACTTTTCCGTCCCGTAACTTGAAATATGATTTCTTTTAAATCCTTTTCTCCTTTTCTGTAAATAAAGGGATGAATCACTGTCAGAATTTAATTCCTTTAGAACTCAAGCAGGCTTAAGATGTTCCGTTGTGAGAAATTGATGATAGATCAATATGCGAACTATACCCCAAATCAACTGCATATAGATCCTTTCTTACAAAGTTAAAACCATTTCGTCATTTCCTTACTGAAATATTAAATGAATGTATACTAGCAAATCATGAAGAGTACAAATTCAGTTCATTTCAGTTCCAATATATTTTCTTCCTCTGAATTGGTAAGATTCGACAGCCATTTTTCAAATTTTACAATAGTAACATAAATATCTTACAAAACCATAAATGATGTAAGAAGGCGAGGTCTCTGAAGAGAACGTGGCGGGCACGCCTAAAAGCACAATGTTTTCAGCAGACTGCATAATATGATTTTTGAGTACGTACGTGAACCTTGCCAGTTCTGATTGTGTACCACAAGGCTGGATGTTAGGGGCGCTCTTATCACGTGTCTTAACCGTTACAATATGGAATTAACTTCATTAACCGTTGGACTATTCCTCCATACACGGATGACTTGTATAGTATTCACGGGCGTAAACACACTTTGAGGAGTGGGGGGGGGGGGGATGATTGATTTATTTTGCCGATTTTTTTTTCTGTCGAACTCACACTTAAGTATAAACACACGCCCTCACCCACCTGTACAGACCCCCTTACACACATTTTAATTTTTATTGTGGGAGCGAGCGAAGCGAGCGAGCCAAAAATTACCACTTTTTCTGGTTTTCAATCGCATTTTCAAATAGAAATTCAATAATTTGATGAGTGAGCGAAATGAGCGAGCCAAAAATAACCACTTTTCTGGTTTTCAATCACATTTTCAAAAGAAAATTCTAAAATATGATGAACGAGCGAAGCGACGGAGCCAAAATTAAGCGCTTTTCTGGTTTTAAATCACATTTTCAAATAGAAATTCTAAAATATGATAGTTGTTTATGACAGATTATTAAGAATTTTATTTACTGATTAATTCAAATATCATTTCTTCCTTAAAAAGTGGGGGGTGGGGTGGGGAGGGGGATATTTGTACACGCCATCCCCCCTCTCAAAAAAGTGGGGGGGGGATATATCCCCCATCCCCCGGGATTTACGCCAATGATAGTATTTATACATATGTTTTCGTTAAAGATAGTTTGACATCTAGTCATGCTACATTGATCTTGTTTAGTCAAAATATTGTTGGCTGGATGTTGGAAATGGTTTCTTTATCAGTAATTCTCACTTACAAAAGTTAATTTTGACAATTCACGAGTCAGAAACGTGTCCTTTAAAAAAAGAAGAAAAAAAAAAAAGAGTGTCTTCTGTTTTACAGTGAAACATTGCCTCATAGAAACAGCGGTTGTTGGCCTACACCAGTATGCATCAGGGGGAAAACAGGAAGGGCAAAATACCTTTTTGTGGCACTAACATTCGTTCTTTTGTTCAGGGGTGGTATTCTAAAATTAGTTGCAAGTTTTGTTATTACTCTGTCTTATCTTCCAAAGGTAACATGTCCCTAAATCATGTTCGTAATAAACATGTAGATTATCTCATGATATTACCTTTAGCGCACTTAAGTATGCAAATTAGGATCATGCGCAGACTGAACAAAGATACAACAACTCATGTTGACCAAACTTCATGCACGCTTTAATTTTCAGAGAAAAACAATATTTAATTAATGACTTCTGAAATATGGACTTCAGCAAAGTTTGGACACACAATCACAGTAACAGAAAGTAACACAATATAGACAAATTTTTTGTCTATTTTTTTTTTTTTGCTTCAAGATTAATGATTACTAACAACAGCATTTGACTTTTTTTTTTTTTTTTTTTTTTTTTTGGGGGGGGGGGGGGGGTTAAGAGCTTATGGAGATGCAAAAAGCTCTCATCCCTCGAATATGGGGTTAATATATACTTAGTTCAAAGTCATATTCCACAATAAGTCCCCTCTTGCTTGTGTGTTCCGTTAATAGCAGGCCTTAAGTATATATTATTTCATACCTCTGGACTTAAAAGAATAATTCTCTCTCCCCTCTTTGTAGTGGCGAATTCATGGCGTTGAAGAAAGGATGGATCGCAAAAGTTAGAAAGAGCATGTAGAGTGCATGCTCTGTATGACGACAGCAAAATAATTGACACGCGATTTCACTGCTCTTTATATTTGTCCTGCAAATCTTTGATTTTCAGGCACATTAGCAACAGACAGAAAGCTTTTAATGGAGCATGATACGCTTACCAATCCTTTCTAAAGTTTCCATTCCTTTGATTTTTTTTTTAAAATGTAAAACGGGGGATTTCCTCAGAATATTTGAATGCTTAATAACTGATCAGCAGAATCCTGCGTTTGTAATGGAAATAGAGGGCAGATCTGGGGTTCATCTACAGGGGGCTGAAACTCCGCTTCTGCATCCGTCCAGCCATGGAGGGGGGGGGGGGGGGTACGGAGGGTCAAATTGATCCCGCGTTTTATGTACAAAATTTTATAAACCTATGGCGCAGACCATTTTTCCGAGTATCAGCGAAAATCAGGCTTGTTTTGCCTTGCGCGCAGCGCGTATCACATTTTCATGAATATTTATGAATATGTATTAGATTTTTGTGACTTATTAACATAATAACGCATGCGCACTGAATTATTCATTCATTCATTCATTTACCGTACCGTCGCCCAGACTCGTGAGAATTTCCCTAATTTAATTTCCTCTCTCATTTCAATCATTTTACCCCAATAGCTTACACCCACTTCTATTTATCTGATGCCGATGCTGTCAGTAAGACATGCATTTCTGATTTTGACTTTATTTTGTGTTGATCACTTGCAGACTAAATTCAACAAAAGCTGTGTTTACAATATTATTATTGAGGAATCCACACTCTACAAGCATTGCTTTTTTTAAATAGTGGATCACCTCCATTTCCATAACATAAGAGCTTATAGGCTACTGTATTATTCTTTTGTAGATTAACTTTGTTTCATATTTCAAATTATGTAAACGTATCCTGTAAACAGTAACATGCATGTCTCCTGGCCCCCTCCACCAAACAGATAAATTCCTCTCGCATATGGCTGCTACAATCATGGGCATCAATGTGGGGAGGGGCATGGCGCGGTATGCGTCCCTAATATTTTAAGAGTGGGTTGACACAATAGGGTATGTCCCCCACATTCTGGAACAAAGCACACCTAGTGAAACCAAATTTCCCCACCCCCTATACTTAAAGCTGTGAGCTCTTTCTCTTCTCAGCAAAGTTTAACGTTAATTTTTGCTCGTTGACATTTTGGGGAGGGGATCATCATAGACATATAATAAATGTATCCCCCTAAAGAATTTGATCCAAGGATTTTTTTTTTCATTTCTGCAAACCCATTAAGGTGTATGCCCCCAAAGAAAAAAATGCTGAGGAGCATTTTTTTTACTCGCTAGTCAGTGAATTTTAGGACAGTACCCCCCCCCCCGTCCTGTATGCACTGCAATCATACCTCAGTTACAAAGTAACTTCATGATTTTGTGCCTGCATTATCGTCAACAATGCTTTTTTCCCTTTCTTTTGCTAGTCCCTGAATTTTTGGACAGCCCATTCCCCCCCCCCCCCCCACATGGCTACAATCACACCTCTGTCACAAAACAACTTCATATGATCTTATGCCTGCATCATGCATCATCTTCAACCTCATCATCATTGTCTTTTCTTCTTTCTTTTGCTAGTCAGTGAATTTTTGAACAGAGCCCCCCCCCCCCCCCCCCCCCTCCATCACACCTCAATTACAAAGCAACTTCATATGATCTTTGGCCGGAATCATCATCCTCAACCTCGTCGTCATCATCATCATCAACACTATCTTTCTTTCGCTATTCAGTGATTTTTCAGACAGTGCCCCCCTCCATATGGCTGCAATCAACCTCAATTACAAACCAACTTCATATGATCTTGTGCCAGCATCATCATCCTCATCATCATCAAAAACACTGACAAAAGCAACATCAACATCAGATTTCACTCAAGGTTAAGAGAAATTGAAAGACAATAAGAATATAGAGAGAAGAAAATTATTTTATTAGCAAAAAAGTGTAACTCTAATTTCAATGCAGCAAGAGATCAGCAAACATTTCTGGAGGCAGAAAGCTCTTGTTGGAATACTTATAATAGGCCTACTATTTAAACATTCTTGCAGTGTGAATCCATATAGCCTATCAATGTAATTACATAATAATAACAATGATAATGATAATAATAATAAAAATGTAAAAAAGAATAATGATAAGTTTGACAAATTTCTGAAACAATTCAGCCAAAAACTTAGATATTGGTTCATATGGTTCCCCACCTACCTGCATAGGTAGTTTTGTAAATTCAGGTAACAGCGTGAAGCAACCCATCCCTAATAATTGACTAGACTTGCTCCAGAACTACCCTCCAAACAATCACCCCCCCCCCCCTCAGTGTCTACCCCTGGACAATCAACCCAAGCCAATTACAATGCCCATCCCATCCCCTAACTTGGAAATGTTACTTACTGTAATTGACCTCAGGATTATTTCTTGGGGGGGGGGGGGGGACAGTACACTGGAGGTAATTACCCGAGGAATAATAGTCCTAGAACTGTTGATTTTGAAGGCACAACTTCTATATACAATTTTTGTGTTCCCTGATTTTTTTATTTCTTTTTAATAGTTGTTAAAATGGTTTTGGTCCATGTTTCAATTGAATTCACAGATTAATACATTTTATTAGCCTGTCATGAAATAAGGCTCAAATTTTAATCTAGGTATACATCTTTAGGCAAATGCAAATGAAGTTTCAAAATAAGGGCTTGGGGAAGGGTGCAATTCCTTAGTCTTCAAGCAGCTGGATACTCTACAAGCCTTGTACTTGAACTTCTTAGACAACCTGCAAGTAGAAAACAAAAGAAAAGAGAAAAATTTGTAAGCATGCTGCAGAGTCGAGAGAGAAAGAGAGAGAGAGAGAGAGAAAGAAAGAAAGGCTCCTCTCTAAGTACATGATAAATGACGTGATGAACCTGCCTGAAACTTTATTCTAAGTAGTTCAGTACATTATACTGGGAGGTCTGCACATCGACTGCAAGCTTCAGTCTGTGATAATAAAAATATTGGTTGTTGTTATTAGGCTAAGACTCGTTAGTCTTTACTTTGTATGGCTACTCTGTAGTAAAATACGTTGGGGTTTTTTTTTTTTTAAACATCTACGGCACATGGATATTTCTGTCTAGAATTTAGCTTAAATAACGTACTACAGAAATGAAAAACTTTAAAAATCTACACTTTTCAAAGCTACAAATCATAATGGGCTTACTTCATACCTTGCCAGTGGCAGTAGTAGATTTTTCTAGATCAAGTGGAGTTGACTTGATAACCAAATCTGCCTGTATTGTACCATCTGAAGACTACATCAGGTTCAGGTCCCCTTTAAAAATTAAAAAGAGAAAGAGGTATATATCATGATTATTTCAAAGCAGTGTGGTGATAACAGGTCTATGAATGATGTCTAGCCCATACATAGCCAGTCTTTGTCTAAATATGCCAGGCCTAGACTCTAGGTCTACCGTCTACTACTAGTACTAGTCCGATGATGGGTGATTTTCATGACAAAGAAAACATCAAGTTCAACTAGTCAAAGGAAGGTCCAATAAAGGAGTATCATGAATTCAAACCAGGGTATAGCTTAACATGAACAATCATGGCTAAAGTTTTACTTAGAGTCTAGATCTAGAGTTAGTCCGGATCAATGTTCCCAGCAAGGCCCGGCCCCAGGGGCACAGGGACACTCACTCCAGCCGGCCAGTAACGGCTTAATCAGAATTAACATTACGCTTGGGAATATCGTAGCCGTCCGTCTTGCAGTGCACTCAGCCTCGACTCCAGTTTCTAACAGGTCAACATCTACCGCTGATTATCGCTGATTTAGCTAGCTTCAGTACTTTATCCACCGGAGAAAATTCTACAAACAGTTCTCTACGGAATAAGTGTAATCTCTTTGAAAAATATCGCCATTACATTATTTTTCTCTCATGATTTAGAGTTCAATTGTATCCTAAGTTTGGGCTTTGGAGGTGATGTCCCATGCACTTTGTACAGGTAGCCTACGCACTGCTTGACGGACGATTAACAACTACGATGAAGACTGGTTAACAAAATGTCGCTTTACTTACTTTTCAGGTCATCTTATAATCTCATTCCATTCTGCATGCTCCTTTTAAGAATTTCTGCTTCCTTGGGGTTTACTCTGAATTCTTTTCACAACATGCAGATTTCCTGAAACAAATTTCTTGAGCGGTTTGTGCCGGTTTGTGCTGAAATGGTCAAAAAGTTGCACTCCTCTGCCAGCCGCCATTTATCCGAATTGCTGCCTCAAATCGTAGGGAATTGTGGGAAGGCAAAAATGTTTTATGTATGAGCTTATGCATTAAACATGAAGGCAATTACCCAATCATCGAACGGTATTTGAGAGTTTTATCTCATGAATAATAATTGACCCTCCGAAGTCGTCTTCTATTTTGCCGCGGCCGCCATTTTGGCCCAATGCAAAAGCCTATGGTATGTCAAAGGTCAATTTTTAGTTGCCTCTCTAGCCTTCCTTCGGAAGGCATACTGTGTATGCATCGTATCTCTGTGTTCATCTACAATAAACAGATAAACATGATGATAGCAGAGTGTTCCTGTAATACCTTTATAGGAGAAAAAATACTTATTTTACAATTTGATAATAACTAGGACTATAAAGGCCTTATCATGCTCATGAGGCGGATTTAAAGAGATACGCTCATAATGGCTCATACATTTAAACCGAAATCTTCCGTTTCTTGTAATATATCGACACATAGGTGTTTTTCAGGCGTGTCAGGAGGAGGGGGAGGGTGGGAGCGGGGGACGGGGAGACAGGGGACATGTCCCCAAACTTTTAAGGGTAGTGTTTGTCCCCCTAAAAAAGTTAAGGCTGAGGATCCCCCTTTTTTTTGCTTATCAGAAAAAAATTTATGTATGCACCCCCGCGAAAAAATTAATCTGAGGACCTTTTTTATTATTTTTTTTGTGTGATTTTTCCTCGGCAGCATTTTTTTTTGTTTTAAAATATTCTTTTATTCTTTTCTTTCAGTGACATCAATATGTACAAACATAGCAAACAAATTACAATCATAAACTGACAATAACTTTATACGTAGAATGGTACCAGCAAAGTAGAACAAAACATTTTATATACACGGACTTGTAAATCACTTCAGTTAACTAACAATGTAATTATTATAATATAACTGGTCCTTTCTGCGTTTCTTTCACTGAAAGAAAGGTTAAGAATGACATAAGGAAGAAACAAAATAAAGAGGAAAGACAGGAGCACCCGCACATCCCAGCACAACACCTAATCCCTCCCCTTCAGCCCTTCAGGCCCCCCTCCACCTCCCCCACAACACCCTTCCCTTTCCCGATCCCTGAACATACCCCTCGCAATCCATGACTTAAAAGAGCGTGAGAATCTGCAGACAACCAATAACAAAAAACAAAAAAATGTTCCTCCTCTCGTATCCGTAACGTTTCATATTATAATCCGTCGGAAAAACAAAAGACTCCGCAATTCACCGGAAATCAAAAGCCTCCCACTTTTTCAAATGTAATGATAGGGTGTTACGATTAAGTGCTATCTTTTTTTTCTTCAACGAAAAAAAAAAAAAAACCACTTGATTTCCTACTAATATTTCTTTCACTCCTTGGCTATTTGGAGGTATATTTCTCTTTCTACTTTGAAATATAAAATGTTTTAGTAACAATATTACATGATTCAATAAATACGTCTTCCCTACATTGCCCAAAGGCACACCAAAAAATATTCCTTCCCAGTTCAAATCTTTTAAAATGGGCAAGTTAAGTGTATCGCCGATTATCTTCCATAGCGACCGAATGTGTTCACAATCATGAAATACATGACGATAAGTTTCTACTTCCTTTTTGCAAAAGGGGCACAAATTACTAAGAGCCAGGCCAAACCGATATAGATCCTGATTCGTATAAATAATCCCACGTAACACCTTGAATTGGAATTCCCTATAAGTTTACTATTCAAAGTACATTTCCTAGGTCTGAGAAAAATATTTTCAGTGTCTCTAATAGACACACCAAATAATTCTTTTAGCCGGTTGACTACAGGGGGGACTTCTAGATTGCTGTTGAGACTATAGTTTTATATAATCTTTTGGAAAAGATTTCACTTACAGGGACAATTTTTGGTGTAATCTATGTCTCCTCTAAAGTTAAAGCCCCCCCCCCAAGAAAATTAAGCTGGGGACCTTTTTTGAGTGTACCCCCCAAAAAAATATATATAACAACGGATTGACGCCCCTGTGTGGGCACCGCTTGGTCCAGTTATTAATGACCTCATTTAATGTGTATGGGGGAGGTTAACATAGGTCAGATTTATGAAAGACTTCCCACATGACTTCCCATACCGGGCTGCAATTGTTACATGTGCCCTCTGAAGAGTTTTTAAAACAATGACATATCAATATGAAAGCAAAAACCCGGGGCAAAATCTGCATATTAACCTAACTCATTTGCGCAGCTAGCTCCACTTGAAGAGCGCATGACACAAAAATGCGCTTCCAACACGCGCGTACGTATCCCATGCATGATGAAAAGCGTTCGGAATGCAATGAGATGTTTTCCGTTACATTTGTGATATATATATATATATATATATTTTCCAGATCTTTGTTTGCATTCCTGACGGAAGAACGAAAAGCCAGCTTGCATTATTTGGACCTTCTTGTAAGTACCGGTATGAATATTTATATCAACTGAAAACTGTTCTTCGAAAAGTTAAGCCCATGCCTGAACTCCTTTGCATTAGTATTGTGCACAGCGAGTTGATGGCAGCGGGATGACTGTGGAAGTATGGAGTTGGTAATGGGGTTGGTGATGGGAGCAGTGTTGAGGCGATATGATATAGCGTACCGTTGGGAGGTGATGAGGTAGTAGCATGCTAGGAGTAGTCTGACGAATGATAGGAGCTACGAGGCGTAAATTCATCGCGAATCACAGATGGACCCTAATTGGGCATTTAGGGCGAAAAGAGGTTTTTTTTTGTGGTAGTGGTGAGGGGGGGGGGGGGGGGGGGTGGGGGGGGGGGGGTTAAGGGCGCGGTCACTCAAAAGTAAAGCCGCCACGTTTGTCGCCGGTTTTAACGAAAGAAAACATACAAAACACGCAAAACCACAAATATTTGTCATTTATGATATCCATGAATATTGTCAACATCCACTTGAAAGATTCACAAATTATTTGCATGCAAACTAACTTCTCCTTTACATGAGACGGGCACACAGAGGTGCAATGGCTTTAGAAGCGTTGCTTCTGTTAAATAGAACTAATTTGCACTACTGTATTGGCTCTTCGTTATCTCTGACAATGATGCCAAAGGCTGTTAGAAAAAGCGTGATATAAAGAGGGCTACTTCCACCGTTTTGTTTCCCTGTTGACCTCAAATACCGTTAAGGTTTCCATCCCCCCAAAAGAACCCATTCTCACAGTTAATTGTTATGCGGAAAGCGAATATCCCGCCCTAAAATCTGAAGCGCAAACAACGGCACCACTCAAGACACTTGGAGATGAATATAATTGGTCATTAGCACCATTTGACGTTCTCACAATGGTGGTCCCTTGGCAGAAAGTGTACTTTATACCCGATCAGTGGGTCAAAATCACGACGAAATCTAGATCGTAGCTAGCAGTCCATCATGGAACGATGAACGATTTTACATAGTGTCATTTTAATACTTGCCTTGTAGGCCTATGTGATTATTAGATTGTTGTTCATCAACACCCATTACCAAGACGATTATATCAAAGGAGTGATTGTCAAGTGGACGGCTTTATCTTAGATTAAGCTTTGAGCTTGGGTAAGTTTCCAACCTAAAGTTATTCTTACTCTCTGTTTAATTATTCATTATAGCCCTACTTCACACCGATAATGTCCTCGTTTTTTTCGGAGGGGGGGGGGGGGGGGGAAGGGTGGTCCTTTTTAAGATCTCCGTCTAACTTGTTATTTGCCCCCCGGAAAAAAAAAAATTAGCACTCCGAATAATAGCCCTGAAGAGAACTCAATGACTTTTTCAAAGTCACAAAATAAAAAAGCATGCACGGCATCATGATTTTATCCCACTATACCTCGTTCTCCTCTGCACAATAATAAATTATTAATATAATTAGAATAAACTACTTCTTTTCTGTGTCTACACTTCCAGGGCCATTCTCTATTCAAGAGATTGTGCAATCGGAATTTAATCAACAGACATGATCCACATAATCTAGTCTACCATGCAAGATAATATGAAAACCTTCAATCTGCACGATGGTATCGACTTTCGTTCTTCATCAAAGGCGAGTGCTTTGTCGATACTTGTCGTATTGACCTCAAATATCGATTTCGATCTTGACTGCGGTCATGCAATTTATCGATTATCGGTCAGAGAGCAATCCGTCTGGCTCATTAAGTGTTTCATACAATTAAACGCGTGTTTTTATTATGTTATGATCGACATGACTCCATGTTCTTGATGATTCTTGCTGTTATATCGTCAGACATGTTATGTGTTATTTAGAAAAGAAAACGAGCCGACAGGGTGACATGTTATTTTCATAACATGATTATCTCGCTTTTGACTTTGTAGACTTTGATACCTTTGATAATGTTCTTATCGCTGAGAGATGCTCGATATTAATTTGACCTTGCTATGAATTTGAGCTGCGGAATCTGACAGTCTGAAACATCAGTACTCCAGTAGTAATTTGTTGGATATTTGCCGTGTCTTTGAAGACTTGAGCTTTGGTGAGTACAATATTAGGGCCTGGATCAGGACCGTAGACCCCCTTTTTTCACCATGATGGCCCAGCCCTTGTAACTGTTCAGGAGAACATAGTAAGCTCAGTTATGTTCTGATTCTAAAATTCCGGACAGTTTCAAACAGCCTCAAGTCGCTCTTTGGGTACTTAAAGGGTGAAACCTAGGCAGATATAGAATTTATTGAAAAACCTTTGTGCTTAATTCATTTTAGAGATTGACAAAGGCATAATATAGACTTCTATCCACTGAATGGGGCAAATCCGTTTTGCTTTCAAGTTTTCAAAAAATACAAAAAACGTAACTATTATGTTGATCTCTCACTTATTTTCTGCATAGATTCTTCCATGGATCTTCAGGATTAAACATGAGAATAATAGTGGAATGACAACTGGATTTTGACTGAGGGAACATGCAAGGCCGATATGGGTACGTACTGGCTGATCCAGCCGTCGTCTTGGGCAAGGGCCGGCACTGCATCGTCAAACTCGCAACGTCGACTCGCTACCCTACACCGCGCAAAGTCGCCATCAAAATCAACTCACCGTCATTGTCGTCTGCTCGGGAGGCCGAAATCCTCTTTAAGCTCAACCACGAGAACATTGTGGAGATCTTCGACTATTTTGTCTTCCGAGGTTACTCTCACATCGTCCTCGCGCTTGCTGAAAACGGAGACCTACGGAGCTTCGTCAGGCAGCGGGGCCGCTTGGGTGAGGCCATGGCGCTGAAGATATGCAAGCAGATTTTTGAAGGCGTGGCGTATCTGCACGATACCGCTTACGTTGCTCACTGCGATTTGAAGTGCGAGAACGTGCTCGTTGATGAAAGGGGAGACGTGAAGATTGCCGACTTTGGACTCGCTGTAGAGATCATACTTGCAAAGGATGGAACATCCAAACCTCGCAGAATATCAGACTCTCATAACCATGATAGCAGCCTCAGTGGGGCGTCGGAAAACTGGTATGGAATTCCTGAAAGTGTAGCAGACGGAATCGCGTCGTTAGGCGGGTCTCCCGCTTATGCTGCTCCAGAGGTTTTGGACTCGCGCATCAAGGACCTACGCGCAGCTGATATTTGGTCAGCTGGGGTCATCACATTCTTTGTCTTCACCACCTATCTGCCGTTCGGTTGCTGTGGGAACAAGAACATACGGGAGGCGATGAACAGGCCCCTCCGCTGGCCACGACCCTTGAAACAAGTCAAGAAATCCGGCCGATCGTTTGTGCAATCTGCCCTGATGTTGGAACCGAGTGAACGTCCGAGCGCGCGGGCTCAGCTTGAAGGGCTTCGACGAATGCAATCTTCAGCATCCGAGCAACTCACCTGATGTTGTCGTTGAAAACGGTACCGTCGATGTAGAGATTCTGTAGTTGTGTGATGAATGTTCTTGTCGTATAGCTTTATGGGTCAAGAGAACATTACAAACTGCCTTTAATCAAATTTAGTTATCAGTATTGAGGTTTCTTACGTGTAAAACAGGTTTTAAGATTAAAAGATAGAATGGAAAGGGTGCATCATTGAGCGAAAGCTAATGTCATTGTATATTTTAACTCATCAACTCAAAAACTTCAACATGCACCGAAAATCGTCATTGGAATTTATTGTAAACTGTAATTTATGTACATAATTTGATTTTGTAATAATTCTTGTAAGATATGTTAAGACAGTTTTGTTAACAAATTTACGAAGATTAAAAATCTGATCCATTAATGGATGTTGTTTCATTCATTTCAACCATGAAGCTGAGTACATGTAAAATGAAACACCCGGAAAAAGTACTAACATGAAATCTACCACAAATTGTAAGATTAGACGGACTGTATCCAGTTTTGGAAGGCAGTTTGGCATGTCACTAGATATCTTTAAAAAAAAAAAAAAAGAAGAAGAAAAAAAGGGCTTTCCAGATTGTGAGGGTTTGTACATCCCAAACACTAGAGGAACGGGTCATTTTCTCTGTCTGAAGGATCCACATGTACTATCCTTCATTTTAGAAATAACCTGAGAAACTCATCTAAAAGATTTTAGAATCTGAATTTTGCAAACAGTTACTTGAATTCCTTCCATGCTTGAAGTCCTAGCAATGTGAATTTCAATGTTTTCTCTTTTTTTTTCCATGCCTGATGTTCATGCATTCTTTTTCCTTCAAATCATTGCACATTGAGATCTATAATGGTATTGTGGGCTTTTATTCAATGATTTCAAGAACTGATTTCTTTCAAAATAAATTTTGTATATCAGAAAATAGAATGTAATGACACCAGGAAACTTCAAATTTAGACAGATACAGTCAATAGAATTTAATTGATAGGTAAATACTTTACAAGAGAAATTACAAAAGCATGAATGCATCACCTTCACATTGGAAAGATACAACCACACAATTCATAATTAAAATCAAACCTGTCATTCGCACAATGCGATGACCTCACAGAAACAGAAACTAAGTCAGGGATGAGCGAACTTAATAAACAAATAAGAAATTGTACATCAGACTAACCAAAATACTCCTTTTTTTCCCCGATACAAATACATGTGAATGTATCTCCATCTTGATACAGTGTATTAAACATTGCTTATCATAAGCTGTTCACTATACATCTTCAAAGCAAATGTTTTCCATCATTACACTTCCTTGTTAAAGGATGTCTTCAGACCTGATAATAACAAACAAATGAACAATTCTCAAACAGTCAACATAATGTCACTCTGAATATGCAAGGCTTACAATAAACAACATCTGCCCATGAATTTTGATTTTAAAGAGGAGTAAACAAACACAGTACCTGCAGGACAATGGGCCAGAAAAATGTATGTAGTCCCATGTGTGCATATCTGTGTTTTGGCTTTTCAGTGATGAACCTTGACAAATATGTTGAAAATGTTTGAAATATCTTTTATTTACTATTCATTACCATAATCTAACCTAATCATTAAATTCCAATTCAAAACAATATGCACAAATTCTCCATCAATACAGTGGAACCTCGTTATAAAGAACGCTGTTATAAAAAAACCTCTCATTGTAACAAGGTACATGTAATTATGCGGGCCCCACTTCTTTGTATTTTATTGTATTTCAGCCCTGATATAACAAGGTTTTGATATAAAGAGGTAATTTTCTTGGTCTGGAGGAGTTTGTTACAACGAGGTTCCACTGTACTTGCACAATACAGGATAATATCTTTATTTCTTATATTTCAACTCAAGGCTTGCACGTCACAGATGACTCTTCTAATTTTTCTATATCCCATACAATTAGATAGGAATGTTAAATGTTATGCATGAAATAGAAACATTTAAAGATAATCATTTCACATATTTTTCATTTCTATTTTTTGCTGATGACTGTAGAAATGCCCTTTTCAGCCATCGAACTACTACTAAGTTCATGTACATTTGTATGTTTGTAAACATGTAATATGAATGTAAATTTCCAATCAAAGAAAAAATTGTGGCAACCAGACATTTATGTTCATCACTAGATAAAATAAAACATTAAAAAGTGTCAAATTATAGGTTTTCTAAAACTATAAGAAGTTTGTTCAAAGACGCCTCTGATAATCTTTCACACAAGGGGTAAAAACCACAAACATAGCTTCAAAACAAGAAGAATTTAGAATACATTAAAAAGTAAAATACACAATTGCTCTCTTTTATTTGCACATACAGCTTGCCAAAACTGCTCCAGTCGGACTACACAAATCTAACCTTTTAGCATGAAATAAAAAACAAAATAACAATGATTTTCAACCTAAATGTACATTTGAAAAATAGAAAACCCAGTGAAATGACTAATGGGAGACTTGTATCAGCCTAAGCTTGAAATATTTCAATGTCCTGCAAAACATCAGCTTTACAGATTTTCACATATTTAATATGGGTAATACAAGACTTGCTTCAGATCCAGCTTTTCCAAGTTTACCTTTTCCCCCAAATATACAGACAATAGGGAAGTAAACCCAGACCTAATGGCACAAAAAACTACATCCAAAAATTATAACGCTTTAAAGTAATACATACTTCATATTCACATCAGCTATACATAATTACCGTGCAACTTTGTGCAGATATAGCATGAAAAGCGTCTCCAAACTCTTTGAATTTGATATGAGGTGAAATTATAGGACAGCTCATGTCTGGATGAGTTATTTGTTCCACTAGATTTTTTTCTATGTTACCAAAACTCCCTAAAAAAACATTCACAAAGTTAAGAATATGAGGAATAGAGGGAAACTTGAGAAGAATTTTCTTGATTTCTATTTTACTGTAACAAAAATTTCTTCACCCTTATTTTACAAGTATCTACAAGAAATTAGAATAGACAAGGTATTGAAAAAAATATATTTTACTACTATCTTGGAATGACCGTTTCATTGCAGAATGCAGAATTATCAAGCCTACTAGAGCTTTACTAGATTATTTATGTCTGCTTTTTGAACATACTAAAGAAGCATTAAAAAAAAACAGAAAAAAAAACAACAATGGCTTGCGAAGTACATGTACAAGAAGTGGAGGACATTCATTATTCAGTTTCATACAACACATAAGTAGATATTTGACCCTGATCGGATGACTGTGGGCCACGTGATATTTGGGGGGAAACTACTGTCGCATGCTGACACAGAGCTAGCTGTGCAGTAGAGCTCTACTGAACGCTCAAGGGAGCCAGCTGTTCAATAGAACCAGCTCCAGGATACGCTGAACTTGCAAGTACTGCGTGTACAGTATACACCTGCATACCTACACCTGCCTTGCTTCACGTGCAGTAAGCGCTACACAGCATGCTGCCCACACACTGCATGTAAAACAAATGGCACAAAGGTAAGCAAAATAAAACCTACACTGTATCTCAGTTTCGTTTTTATTCAGTCTGATTCCAAGACCACTAAATGTATACTGTATAAACTCATAGATCTTGTGTTGTATACAACAAATGTTTTGTCATTCGTGTGATGGTTACAAATGTTGCATTCGTGCAAGTTGCGCTGTCCTATTCAACTCGACTTGAATAGAATGGCTCAACTTGCTCACCTCATGCAATATTCATAACCATCGCGCTCATAAACATTGAATATTTGTATACTATCTGAAAGAGCGTTGGCTTTAGTTCAACACAAAATAACTCCATCCATTCTACATCTCAAATGTATTTTCTTTCAAATAAAGTAATACATCCACCTGTTCATAAGAATCAAAATACACACACACACATATATATACATCAATAATATACCTCTTTCTTTCCTAAACAGGTACCGAACCGGAATAAATAAACATCCATTTGATTTCATGCAAAGCAATAAACCACATTATATGATATAATAAACAGGTTTATCACACAGTGAAAATTATCAACATTCAGGTATGACCTGCCATTACCATTACATTGTCATTTACACCAATTTTTAAAGAAATCGTAACATAAAAACTACCAGTACACTACTGACTAATTACATAATTTACTATCGCAACTTAATATTTGAAGACTGAATGCAAATCCTATACAATGAGCAAAACACAATTTACGCAAAACATTGAAGACTATATCAAGGCCCTCAGGAATATTTACAGCACTTTTCAAAATAATGGATTGGATAATTTCATAGAACAGGATATTAAAAGAAAAAAAAATAAAATGTTTTGGTAATTTCATATAAAAGGGAAATTGCTTGTGATTAAAAAAGAAAAAGAAAAATCCGTTTAAAAGGCACATGCACTTCAAGCAAAATGGCGATTTACTCGAACACAGGGACATGTCATACAACTTTTAGGTATTTTCTATTTAAGTTGTGGAGTGAATTCAAATGCACAATTTCAAAGCAGCTTTAAATTTCATCATTTATTTAACATGATCATTAGAGAGAAATAATTGTCAAGCCTTGTACAACGGCATGCACAGAGGAGAACATATGTCTGCAACCTGAATTTTTAGGGGGAAAAATGCATTAAATATAAAAATTCTTACAAATGATCAATCCCAAGTGAGGTCATAAATGACAGGAATACATGTACTAAAATCAAACTTTCAGCTGGAGCTAGCGCGGTCACACTGGCGGCCATTTGAATCCTTTGACTTTGATACTGCAGATCGCATACAGATCATATGGTGTCGGGTGGATGGGCATTTAAAAAAAAGTTTAGGGAGAAAATTTCAACATAATGCAGCATTGCCTTCTTTCATTTTCAGTGAATTTAAGCAGCACCAAACAAATTACAACACCTTGCATCATAACAACAGAAATGTCCTGAACTGATGTAGAACAGTCCACAGTATTATAGTGCAGCACATAAAAGTTTAGCATTAAGAGCCGAGATAATCGATGGGCAGCTGGAGGAAGCTGTAGTTTATAGATGTCTTTAAACTTTTGAATTTCTTAATATGCTACAAATTAAGATACTTGTTATATACTGAAGATTATCCATAAGCAAATCTCAAGGCACTCCACAAAGTCTAAATAATGAAATTCTTCGTGCTCATCCACAAGCACTACTGTCATACATTGATCACTACTAGGGTTGAATATAATCAGCCTATTTTAATAATTCACCCAAATGCTCGCATCTCAATTTGCCTAAAAAGAAACTGACTTCTACAAACAAATATTTCTGAGTATTATTAAATGAATATCCTGGAGATCTACATATTTTTCAACTGCAATATTAGGAGGATGCAAAAAGTAAAAAAAAAACAGTGCAAACAGGCAATGTCAAAATCCTCAATTTTGACATTTTATTTGAAATCCTTCGCATGATTTACCAATTCTAACACATACTGGACACACTGTATTTAGATTAGATTTCCATTAAAAATTTAAGCTTCATGGAAAACTTCCAGCTTATTTACATATTCCAACGACAGGTTCAAATAATATGAAACAAATATTAGAAGAGGTTAAATCCTGTATATTCACAACCTAGTATATTCCTTGGTACTCGAGTAGAGTATCTGGGGAAAGCCCACTTTCTGGAAGAGGGGAAGTCCCACTTTGGTATTACCTCATCAATCAACCTTGACTGAACCATAGATCTTGGTGACAAACCAGAAGCAGGCAAAGAATCCCATGGTACCTGCAATGTAAGACAAAATGCGAGAGGCAAATCTAGATTAATATTAGCCAAAAGATCCTATTGCAGTGACCTACGCATCTCCAGTTGAGTGTTTAATGGAGAATGAAACATGCAAGAATATTCAGGATTGAAGGAGGCAGGAGAACCCAGAAGAAGAAACCCTGGGGAAATATCCGTTTTAATGAAAAGAGAGGTTGAGTGAAACAATTTTTAAAAGTTCCATCAAAATCGGTTACAAAACAAGAAAGTTATGAAAATTTAGAAGAAGAAACCCTGGGGGAATATCCGTTTTAATGAAAAGAGAGGTTGAGTGAAACAATTTTTAAAAGTTCCATCAAAATCGGTTACAAAACAAGAAAGTTATGAAAATTTGAAAAGTCTCAATTTACTTTCTATGGTGACCCTCAAATTGGCAATGTTGCTTCAAAATGGCAGGCTTAGAACGACAACTCTCAATATGTCTGGTACATAAAATTTTATATTTTCTCCTTTATTTCTAAAGATGCTGCTTGTCACATTGTGAACTCATCATATGCTGTGTCAAATACATTTCCCCATTATATAACTTGAGCTAAGGAGATAAGCTGCACCTTGAGAGATAATGGGGAAAATATGAAATTTTCTGTAAAATATATATGGAGAGTTGTCCTTCTAACATTGCCATTTCAAAGCCTCATTGCCAATTTGAAGATAGAAAAATTTAGACTTTTTCAAACTTTCATAAATTTCTCATTTCGTAACAGATTCTGATGGAACTTTAAAAAAAAAACTGCTTCTCACTATCCTCTCTTTTCATTGAAATTTGCCCCCCCCCCCTCGGGTTTCATCTCCTTTAAACCACTAGACAAAAACACCCCTACAAGAAATAATCACGAAAGAGAATTATAATGTGCACTCACCACAGAAAAGGAAGAAGAGGATGACCATGATGATTGTGTAGCCAAAGTATAGGACAGTGCTGGCCCAGCCGTGGAGGGTCAGTTTGGCGGCAAAGTAGTGAATGCAGTAGATGAAGAAATAAATGGCTGTGAAACCACTTGTCATGAACGATCGCCACCACCAGTGATAATCCTAAAACAAAAGCAAAACATATACTCTGAGCACTCCAATTAGGCAACATAACTTGAACTGATACGGACAAAACTGACGATAATACACTACAACAGCTAGATGGAATCCACAAATATTCTATCACAATCCATGGCGTCATGGAGCTCTATACTCTCTTGTACTTCATCAAGATCCTATTCCTAATGAATTAATGGAGCAAGTAGCCTTAACATGAATCTCATTTTGTACCGGCATGCACATTTCATTTGGTAGATGCTACTTGTTGAAAAACTGGAATTAAACTGTGTGCATGCATCATCATATGCATACTATAAAAAGTACTTAGTACATTATACCTTTACCTGCATATGTGCAAATTGTCATTACAGTGATTCAGTTTGCTTTTTGCCTCCCAGGCACAGGTGATGCCAAACCAAATAATAATAATAATAATAATAATAATAATAATAATAATAATAGTACTACTACTACTACTACTACTACTACTACTACTACTACTACTAACACTCGCCATCATCGTAATCATGATCATGACAACATTCATATTCATAAAGCGCAACATGCACATCTCTAGAGATGCTCAAGGGGCAATGAGAGCACATGAAGAAAAGAAAAAGACACAGAAAAGAGATCAAAGTCAGAAAAGGAAAGATATCAGAGAGGGTAGACCATGAGAGGAACGAGAAGAGAAAAAGAGCTGAGGGATAACCCAACCGATCACTATACGATCCGACTGCAACCCCATTTTTTAACAAATGGCATTTTGCACTAAATATGAAAGTTTAAACATGTGAAATTATCTTATTCAAAGTCCAAATTAATGATAG
Source organism: Echinometra lucunter (assembly GCA_029962745.1). Classification (NCBI taxonomy): domain Eukaryota; kingdom Metazoa; phylum Echinodermata; class Echinoidea; order Camarodonta; family Echinometridae; genus Echinometra; species Echinometra lucunter. The sequence goes on from CM057169.1 coordinate 16,336,904, forward strand.
GAACACTAAAATCAAACTTTTGGTTAACTGCAAGCCTTGTGGTCAGAGTAAAGGCCAAAACAGCTTCAAATCCTCTTTCGGATCATTTGAAGGGGCCGATAAGCACCCGTTATCGCCATGATATCGATAACACTGTTGCATTATTCCTAACTTTTGCACATATCAGTTTTACTGTGATACTCTGATTTAATGCACATTTGTTGCAGATTTATTGTGCATTTATTGCGCACGTGGTAAGCTGATGCGTGTAATGTTTCATAACGCGTACAAACAAATGCTACTAGTTGGAAGCATCATCTGAATGAATGAATTATTCATTTTTTGATCATGAATGTTGATGGGTGTTTAGGTCGGCCTTCTAATGAATCTGGACAAAATGGTGGAGCTTTAGGGGCCTGGATTGTATAGTGTGTGGTGGGCCATATGAGTGTGAAAGAAAGAGACTGGCAGAGGGCAAAAGGGGAGCACGAGTGAAAGGAGATCTTACCTCGGCACATAAATGGAAATAGCAGAGGAGAATGGTTGCTTCCGAGCATGTGATGACCAAGATAATGGCTACCAGGAATAGGAAACCAAACATGTAGTAGAACTGATGGGACCTGGTGAAATCAAAGAATGAAACAAAAAATAGTGATGATATGGTAAAACTCTGAACAGGTGTATGAATTAAGAACACTGGGGGGGGGGGGGGGGGGGAAGAGATTATCTCAAGTATCCATAAATGCTATACTCAACTCAAAAACCTTATCCTCTATCGTATTAACGATAATAAAATAATAATATGGTCCATAAAACTTTAGTGCAGTCTGAGGGAACAGGTTTTTTTTTAAAAGGATTGTTCACATACATGTATGAAGCAGGAACTGTCGGCTAAACCCCATGTTCTTTGTGAACAAAAGAATGGGATACGTGGGGGCAAAAAAAACCCCAAAACAACAACCAAAAAAAAAAAAAAAAAAAAAAAAACCCAAAGAAACAAACAAAAAACGCCGAGTCAAAAAGCATCCCTTTTGTCTCCTGGTGGCAAAAGGTGTATATCAATCAAATTGTCACAAAAGTGCGCAACATATCACATCACGATTTTTTCTGCGCAATTTTTGGCAAAACTCTTTTATTTGAGCGTGACCTATTTTGGCATGTTAATGCCCATCTCATTATCATAAGAGGCACAGTAAAGAAAATAATAAATCAGATTTTCCTCCCGGGTGCGCCAATGCACGTCTGAATGAGTCCTTACGCTTGTTCAGACACAGCACATAATGTGCACGTACATACACACATACCTGGGTGCAAAAAAATACAGAACTGTGTAAGGCATTATGCTAATTTTGGCAGTTTACTGCAGGGGTTCCCTGTCAAACTTGAGAACATGGCTTTATCCTCAAAGCAGAGAGAATTTTTCTTCTATTCCATGTTGCTATATTTAACCTGTTGCATACTATTAAGCCTGAGATAACCTGGGCTATTAAAGGTCTATGGAAAATGCGTGATATACCAAAACCAAATTGTGCTCAATGGGTTAACCAATAGACATATAATAAATTTACTAGACAGAAAACAGCACACGGATATCATTACAGGAATGGCATTAGGCCTCACCTCTTTCAGATCATTTGAAGGGGCCAATAAGCACCCGCTGTCACCATGATATCGATAACACTGTTGCATTATTCATAACTTTTGCTCGTATCAGTTTTATTGTAACACTTTGATTTAATGCGCATTTTTTGCACATTTATTGTGCATTAACTGTGCATGCGGTAAGCTGATACGTGTAATGTTTCATAATGCGTACAAACAAATGCTACTAGTTGGAAGCATCTTACAAAATGAATTATTCATTTTTGATTGTGAATATTGATGGTGCTTAGATCGTCCTTCCAACGGATCTGGACAAAATGGCGGAGCTTTAGGGGCTTGGGTTAGCCCATGTACTACTACTGGAACTGGGTGACCCCTGTATTAAGCCTATGGAAATGAGAGAATTCAGTAATCAGCAGGTTAAGGAGACTTACCAGATACTATTCAAGATGAAGAAAAGCTGGATGAAGATACAACCAAATGGAAGGATACCTCCCATCACAATGCCAGGGAAGGGACGGGTGTAGAAAGACTGCTCGGGGATCTGACGGGGGATCTGATTGGTGCGTACAGGGAACTCGATGGGCTGTCAACAAACACAAAAAGATCATGTCATTTAGGCCACTTCCGTACAAACTCACAGCAATGCAAAAGTAATACATAATAATCTCAATAAGAAAATGGGTCAAAGAATACAAGACTCATGCGTTTTTTTTTTTTTTTTCAAATTGCCATTGGAAAGGTTACCTAATATATGCACTTTACACAAATATGTACCATCTCCATAAGCTTTTGACAGCAGCTCCAAAAAATGTTAGTGAGTTAGGTTATAAACAAAATTACAAAATATCCTTTTGCAAATGATCAGTAAGGAGGACACCATCTCCTGCTCCCTGTTGTTCATTCTATGAAATGATATTTCAACAACAGAACATGCCCCCCCCCAAAAAAAACGAGAGAAAAAAAAAGAAGAGAGATAATAATACTAATAATAACAGGGGAGAACAATGCAGGAAAGCAGAAGATATTCTACAGTACTTTCATCAATTACCCATTTCAAGAATCCAAACAAGGCACCAATGAATACTAGTGGTGTGCTGACAAATGACTAGAGGGACAAGATGGCTGCAGAGCTGTGCTTATACCACTGGGGAGAGAGGATACGCCATTACCTACCCATTTCTTGAAGCCAAAGCAGGAATCAAGGAATGAAAGGGGGGGGGGGGGGGCAGGAGTGTCTAAGACCGTTCTTATTCATCCCTTTCAGAAAGTAAAAGTAGGCACAAATGCAGTTCAGTGAAGAAATGCCATATGATCAGAGTTCCATGATGGCCACCAGGGCCCCGTTGCATAAAACTTCCCATTACTGGTAACTCTGCCATCAACGGTAACTACCATGGCAACACTGCTCAACAGCCAATCAAATTCAAGGTTTCCATGGATGTTACTGTTGATGGCAAAGTTTCCATCAATGGGAAGTTTTATGCAACGGGGCCCAGGTAGGGAATGGGGAACAGACCAACACTTACCCGCTTCTTGAAGCCAAAGTAGGCACCGATGAAGACCAGTGGTGTGGAGACAAAGAACCACAGGGCCAAGACAGCTACCAGGGTGCTGAAAGGGATGGCTGCAGAACTGTGCTCATACCACAGCAGGAGGTTGAGGATAAAGAAGATAGTGAAGATGATTCCCGGGATGAGGAAACTGGTGGAAAGGACGTTGGACTTCCAGCGCTCACCGCCAAATGCTGTAAAATAAGCAACATGGGAACTTTGTTTATAAAATAAAGATGTTACACTGGCAGCACTCATCATCAAATGCTGTGATGTTAGAAGTAGGCTTATGTCTAGAAGTGAAATGAAGAAATGATATAGCTGTTTATGTCATTGGAACACTAGGGTTCCTTTGTTTTCCTTGTTTCATATACAGTTATCAAACACTTTCTTCATTCCGCTGGGGTGGCTTTTCAACATCTGATGTTAAATGATATAATAATATTCTTGATTATTTATAGTGGCTAATTTAAGCATCTCCTATGTCTCTAAGGGCTTCACAGAAACATTATTACCCTAGTCATCAGATTCAGGCTTGCCCACACACAATGTTTGCACCTTTTCCACTCCCTGGGGAGCATTTCAGCCATGTGCCTTTTGCAGGCGCTCACAGTGCTAAACAAATCACAATGATTTTCGCATCCTACCGGGTACCCACTAACACCATGGGCGGAGAGTGGCAATTGTAGGTAAATATCTTGCCAAAGGTCAATTTAATTTATTCTTGTTCAGGCTGGCAATGGCCAATGAAATGAAGGAGTCTTAAGCCAATGGCATCACAGAGCAAAGATATGTCAGTCCATCAAAGTTTCTAAGATAATGATTTACATGTACTCTTGAAAAGTCAAACAGTAGAGTTTGCCTTGATTCTGTGGGAATTCACTTTTCATCATTACCAGAACTCACAATCACCCTAAAAAAAAAAGTGGGTTCTACAGTCTAATGCATAGAAGGTACCAACAGATCAGGCAGTGGCCACTTACTCTTGTACATCCTGGAGGATACAAAACCAGCAACGAATCCCAGCAGGACATAAAGAACCATGACACAGGTCATGAGAGAACCACGATTGGCAGGTGAAAGGAATCCTAGACAGGCGAAACCTGGAGGTAAAAGCAATGACACAGAGTCAGAAATGTGCTTTTCGTTGTGGGACTACAAGGAAGAAACAAATAAAGTCTTTTTATTTATGGGTTTGTAATGAGAGGATAGAGATATTTACAGAGAAGGTCGAGTTCTGGAAGGGTCGAAAAGTAAATTGCAAGCTTTCTCATTCTTAAAGGGGGTACACAATGCTGAAACAATGTTAGTTCATTTAAAAGAGTATGATTTTATAAGCAGAAAATCATCTGCCTAAATTTTTTTTGAAAGTCGTGTTGCCAAGGAAACCCCCAAATGTGGTAAGATTTCAGGATATTTTTGACCCATCAGCTGTGACCCAGTTTCAACTGGATACCCACTTTGACGTCAAAATGATGTCAAAGTGGGTACCTTGTCGCGCAATTCTAGCAAAATACGCGCAAGGTATAATACAAATTGTAGAGTCTAGTGGGCAGCATAACTGCAATGCGCAAAGCTGGGTACCCACTTTACGTCATACCTCATACTCAAATTTTTTGGTGAACTCTTGACTTTTTATGAGAAAATTAGCCAAAATGCATTGATTTCGATTGAAAATCATCAAATTTTTAATGTTATTCTTAGAATTCTATTCTCCATCATTTTTTTATTACCATTGTGTAATCACTTTAACATGGCCTTTTAAAAGAATATCAAAGTAGAAATGTCCCCTGAAAAAGAATGCTCTTCAAATGCCTGCATACTATATGTGAATTACCATGTCAAATAGCTGAAGTGTCACGCAGATATTCCTTCCCTCCCCACCCCCCCCCCCCCCCCCCAAATGTTCACCTTTACATGATGGACCTCCTGGGATAATATGAGATAATAAGACAGAGAACAATCCCACATCCCGGATGATGTACCTTCGAAAGCTATCGGTACTTGAAATAAAGGTATTGTCTTGGGGGTTATTGTCCTGTAGGGTAATTGTCGGGGGGGGGGGGGGGTAATTGTTCTTAGGTCAATGATTGTCTAGGAGGAAATTGCCTGGAGAAGGGGGTAGATGAGGCATTGTCCAGAGGGTGATTGTCCTAGAATCCATCATTAGTCTACTCTGTAACAATACGTCTGACTTTCTGACTTACCTAGTGTAATGAAGGTCATGATGACAATCTGTGCCCCAGTTCCTAGGAAGATGGAGAGAAGCATTCCACTTCTTGGCGGCCTGAAGACATCACCATGGACCAGCTTCCAACCGAACTCCTCTTGAGCCTCTTCCTGCAAGGACAAAATAAGAACTCAAACCATTAACTCTAATGGGAACTGGGTAGTTCCTGTATTATTTGTGGGGGAAATGAGAGAATTCAAAAGTCAGTAGGGTGAGTGTGCACTCAATATGAGGTGTGATCTAAAAAAACATATCTGCCATGGCAAACTAAAATAACCGAACCACACTGCACCAGACTCTGTTTAGAGTTTGCAGGGTTGCATGGGCAGTTTTTCACAGTGATTTACTACATTTCATGTCTGAATGATAGCAAGGGTGGGGGGGGGGGGGGGGAAAGGCCCTCTAAAATCAGACAGCACATATCAAGAAGTATAACATGGACCCTTGTATGAGAAACTCGATGCTGACTTGATGCTGCCAACCTCAAAAGTGCATGGACACGCCAACACATCAAATTAACAGATTACTTACGTGCTGTACAATTCAAGCCCTGGAAAGTGGCATCTACTTCTGTGAGACTTAGACATTATTACTTATCTTCGACCTGCCTAGCTGGTAGATTCTACTAGACTTACCAAATCCTGTTGATTGTAACGAGAGATGTCTTTGTGGAGTGTCCTCAGCATTATCATAGCCACCATACCAGACAGGAACAGGACAATCACCAGAGAATTCATGATACTGTAATGGGGAAGAAACAGAATGGTTTAAACAGATGATGCAAGGGTGATGTCTTTGAGAAGAGTTCTCAACATAACCATAGCCACCATACCAGACAGGAACAGGACAATCACCAGGGAATTCATGATACTGTAATGTGGAAGAAACAGAATGGTTTAAACAGATGATGCAAGGGTGATGTCTTTTCGTAAAGTTTTCAGCATCACCAAAGCTGATATACAAGAAAGGAACAAGACAGTAACTAGGGAATTCATAATACTGTGGGAGAAACAAAATGGTTTAAATGAATGATACTGGAAATAAATTTTTCCCAGGTCACAACTGAACCTCTTTCTTCAGCAAGATAGCACCAGGCATGGGCTAGTGCCATGGGCATCCTTAAATTTGTGTGCGCTCTATAAATTTTCACAATTATTATTATTTATTATTCTTGACATACGAATATCAGCTCTGAAGTAAACATATAAATGATCTGTTTCAGCCCAAAACGTATCACGTACGTAAAGGATCTCAGAAAAGATGAAAAGATTTGGCCAATAATGAATGTGGCACAAAAATCTTTCTCAAGAAGTCTTCAGTGTGGCCCAGGGAAGAGAAAAATACCTGAATTAAATGTCTGGTGCCTACTTCCTATGACTGTACAAAATAATGCTGAATGGAAAAATAAATGTACCAGATGGCAAAAATTCTAAAACCGTTTGTGCCATCCTTGTTCTTCCTCATCTTACCTAAACCACTGGATGTTGGTGTGTGGCATGGACTCCAGGATGTAGTCCCAACGTGATGCCCATCGCACATGGGTGTTTGGCTGGATGAAAATATAAGAGAAGTGTTCTGATACAAAGTGAAGTGCTTAAAAAAGAACTCTACCTTCGTGTATAGCCTAAGATCATACTGGTTTGCAGAGCAAACCTTGAAAGTATATATTTAGTCATTTATTGGATTGTTAAATTTCTTGTAATTTGCAAGTTGCAATTTGTCACTTTCATGCTACCATGAAGCGCTTGTTAATTTATGCAGATTCTATTAATGAATATGCAGTTCACAGATGCCACGTTTCTTTAGTCAAGAAAGGACGTTTGAGAGACGAAAGTCTCTTATTTTGTATCAAGTTGGCTAGGAAATGCCGCCAAAAAAGTAAGTTTGATGATTAAAAGGTTATATTTCTTCTAAGTGTAAGAAGGTCGTTGGTGGCGGGCTGCTGGTCCCGTGACCTTCACCCCACTTTCTCCTTTCCTCAGGTAAGGTTGACATATATTGGATTTGTATGTAAAATTTATTATTTGATGGATTTGTAGTTATGTTTTCTTATTATTGTTGTATCAGAGAGACATCGTAACTATAAGGAAAATGATTATGTCTAGAGAGTGAAATATTTGTTATAAGAAAGTGTATATTTTAAGCGATTTATAAATGCATGTTATGTAATTAGGGGGTGTGGTAGATTACACATAAATGTTTTAGTGTGTATTGGCCAGCGTAGGCGCATACATTGGGCACGGTCCGTTGGCCTTTGTCGGGTGAAACGTAGTTGGGATGTTAGGGCGCTATGGACAATGGAATGGGGTTTGAGTCTGAGTTTATGAATGAAATGATTTGAATATGGCCAGAGGTCGACTGCTTTGTTTATTTGGTAGTTTTATTAGTTACAGAATCTCTTTATAAAACTTTCTCCTCATAAAATTAGTGTATGGAAACATGGATTATTAATATCAAATTATGTTAATTGAGATAAGCTTTGGAACGTTTTATTATTCAGCTGTTCCGGACTCTGTTTATATGTTTATTTTATATTAGGAATATTTCCTTGTTAATTGAATGTATTTGAAAACTGTAACTGATATTGGGACCCCGCTTTCTCCTTTCCTCAGCGGTGAGTCAAGCCTGGAGAAGAAAATAAAGACCACTGAACTCGGACTTCAAGCTGTCAATGTCCTTCTGTCTGTGTCTCCGGTGATGTCTGCCCCACCCATAAGTCTTTACCACTCGGCCCCTCACATAAGTACCAAAAGATAAAGATATTTCTCACAGACTAAGGAGAAAAAGTGCATTTGATTTAGTGAACACCATGTTGTTTGTAATGAACGTTCACAGTATGTGTAATGGGCAAAGGTATGTGTAATGTACACACAGTGGAAGTGTAATGAACATGAATACATGTAGCTAGGCACGCTTGAGGCGGGTAGTTGTACTTTACCGTTTATGACGTTGAAGTGTGAAGTATTAAAAGTTGATTAGAAATGATGTTTTGAAGTAACTTTGATAGAATATTTCAGGAAAGCAATAATAAAGTTTATTGTAGGAATTATTGAGTTTATGAAATGAAGAAATATGAAGTTAGGAGCCCGATATGCAAGAAATTTTTGGCAATACATGGGCGTGGTCTCATGATTTGAGTAATGTTTGTTTACATTTATTTCTGGCATAAATCAGTCAGATAAATTGATAAGATGTGAGAAACTGATGAAAAAGCACAAATAGGTTGTGTCACTGTATATATTTGGAGTAAAATGCGGCAATGTTTAGTTTGTTAGATTGATCATAGAACATGTAGAGAGGTGACTTAATTAATTCATGCAAGGTTAAATGAATGTCACACGTTGCCTTTCCTTTGTGTATTTAATTTTTTAGTTTGCGATTGCTAGCTTAGCATAGATGGTTGTTTGTCTGAACATACAAATTACATGTTCAAGGACTAAAAGCAATTTTCATTGGGCTAAAACTGTTTATGTAGTTATAAATGATAGTCTCGATGATTTATTACCAGACTAGTATTTGATATAACTGAAGTAGATGTGAGCCTTATTATTGTTTGTTTTACCTTTGCTCGAGAGTAAAATAAGCATATTCATAGTAAATAGAATGGAAATTACTTGGTACAAACTGGAAGATAAATTCAAGGAGAATTTTCTGAAACAAGTCATTTTGACTTAACCCATTCGTGACAGAGGTCCACATTTTGTGGTTTGGCCTAATATCCTTTGATGCAAAGCCCTAAAAATCATACCAAATACATGAGTAGAAAGAGCAAAAAATTCTACACAAACTGTCCCCATTTTGGTTGCATCAATATTCATTGTTTGATGCTGAAAATTTTTTAAAGGAAAATAAGCATTAAAATCCTTAAATTGGCAATGTGATAGAAAGTTTAAAATCACTGTTTTCCCCTGCAAATTGGCAACTTTTGGACTTCTCATCATAATTTCTGTCAATTTATATTCATTTCAGATACATGATGTTTTATAAGAAAAATGTAGCAATAAAATAAAAATGTTGGTGTTGCCAATTTGAAGAATAAAAGCTGATCAAATTAGGCTTTAAATAATTCCTGTCACGAATGGGTTAATGCAATAAATATGTATATGTAATTTAGTTCTAGTCTTTTTCAAGACTCATTTATTGAAATGGACTTAAATTTAAATTGTCCATACTTATAAGAAAGACTTATGTACATGTATTTGTTTCATCATCCACTCTCTAGATGAATATTCAGATTTAGATTCCTTATTGTTCAAAAGGAAGTAGAGAACGATTTTTTACATTATGATAGCTGATATTTTATTAGTGTCAAAATATTGGACATATGTTTATGATCCTCTTTGTTTTCTTTCTTTCTTCACAGATTGAATAAAATAAGGTAGAGAGCCTACCTGATTATACAATTTAAAGCGGCTTTCCTGGTTTCTGATATCTCTCAGTCTTCGACAATCCACATACTATCACTTAACAGTCATTCCAAAGGCTATTCTTTACATGCTGCCTTATCATTATCATATTCTTATCTTTTGCAATACAAAAGATAAGAAAGACAACACCATACAAGTAATAAATATTACTTTCATAATTACCAACTTAATTCAGTGAACTGAGGTGTAATCATTATTTCATCAATGAATAGATCATTGGAGCTTTCATCCAGATCAGGGCCCCGTTACATAAAACTCCTTATCATTAACAAGTTTCAATAACTGTAATAAGCTACTGAAATCCTTGCATCTAATTGGCCGAGAGCAAATTTGTCATAGAAATGTGGCAATTGTTACTGATAACAAGTTTTATGAAACGGGGCCCTGATCCTCACATCACAATACGAAAAACAATTTATAGTTGACCTTTTAGGATCTCATTTCATTAAAAGCAAGCTTGATTTAAAGTCTTGTATTCACTTAAAGTTTCCTATTTAGATCCTCCTTGCACAAATTTACCTAACATTTGTTTATGGAAGTTTGCCAGATTAGATTCTTGTGTGTTACAATTGTGCCATCATCTCTTTTTAAAAATCCCCTCCCCCCAAAAAAATAAAATATACTTGCTCAAGAAGTCTTACATTCACTTAACCCATTCGGGACAGGAATTATTTAAAGCCTAATTTGATCAGCTTTTATTCTTCAAATTGGCAACACCAACATTTTTAATTTATTGCTACATTTTTCTTATAAAATGTCATGTATCTGAAATGCATATAAATTGACAGAAATTATGATGAGAAGTCAAAAAGTTGCCAATTTGCAGGGGAAAACGATGATTTTGAACTTTCTATCACATAGCCAATTTAAAGATTTTAATGCTTATTTTCCTTTAAAAATTTTCAGCATCAAACACCGAATATTTACGCAACCAAAATGGGCATAGTTTGTGTAGAATTTTTTACTCTTTCTGCTCATATATGTGGTATAATTTTTAGGGCTCTGCATCAAAAGTTATTAGGTCAAACCACAAAATGTGGACCTCTGTCACGAATGGGTTAAAGTTGCCTGATTAGGTCCTCTTGTCTTCTGAAATTCACACAGTTGGGTCTGAACATTTGTTTAGATCTGCCAGATTAAAACCTTATTTTCTTGAAATTGTGCAATGGTTACCACAAATCCGACAAAACACTTACCACAAACCCAACTGAGTAGGAATATGTGATGTCCAGATCTTCCTGGATGTCTGCTTTCAGGATGGACATGGGGTGGTAGTCTATGCTGCTGGGGAAAACGCACTCATCTGGGTTCTTGTGTTTCATACTGGAAAGATAAGCCAAGAAAAGACATGTTACTTGTATTAATGACTGCTCGGTATAGGCAAGGGTTGTACAAAGTACAGTTTCCAATTTTACAGTTTGATAGATGTTTTTTAAAAAACTGTTTTCTGTGTATTTATTTTTCTTAATCTCTCTCTAAAAACATTTCTGATTGAAACCGGCAGTGCTGTAACCTGAACATGAAGATCACCAGTCTTCAAAGATTGTTTTTACGTCTCACCTGCACTGTCTTTAGGTAAGGGCTTGACTGGGTATAATAATGGCAGTGGCCGACTGGCCGTAGGGAGTCCAGGAAGTTTTTACCACAGGCTGATTTTTTGATTTGTGATTTGAAGGCTTGTTGACCTACATGTACATTTAGGCTGAAGTGGACTAGTCATTTGAACACCTCAACAGACTTTTGGTCTCAGTCCATCTTTGACTGTATACGTGATTACAGGGACCTGCTACAGGGACCTGTAACCAGTGAACTCTGCATGGCACCTTCAGATGAATTGGCATTAGCCTCCTAAATATCTGAATATTTTCAATCTTCATGTTTACGTGCACTTGACTTTCCAATCATTTTTTCTTTGCTGATAATCACCTTTCAAATAATATGAAAGTGATTGCATCATAAATCATTTTTTTTTGCTAAGAATCTACTAGAAATCGGGCAGATCGCACTCACCTGAGGGGTTCAAGCTTCGCAGAAACGAGGCGGTTGACGCCATCTTCTAGGGGATGGTAAGCGATGGTGATGTTGACATGGTTGAAGACATAGTAGTGAGATGCTTCTTCGTAGTGGGCCTGGAGAAAAATAGTGAGACGGAAAAAAATAGTGAGACAAATGAAAACATCAATGTGACCAAAATATATCAACAATAACAATTAAACAATCACAATAAACAATATTAATGGTGCAGGTGACTGGTGGTGGTTGTAATGGTGGCGATGGTGGTAGTGGTGGTGATGGTGATGGTGATGATGATGATGATGATGGTTACAACCATGATCACAAAGAAGATGGAGCTAATGATGATGATAATGATCATGATGAAGACGATGGTGATAATGATATCAATAATAGTAAAGTGAGGGTCCAGAATTGACAGTTTGACATTATCGTGAGAGGAATGATAAGTGATGGTGAGCGATGGTGATGTTGATATGATTGAAGACAAAGATGTGAGATGCTTCCTTCTAATACATGTAAGGTATCTGGAAGAGGAATAGGGGCCTAACAGGAAGGATCAGAACAAAAACAGAGACAATAATGATAATCATATCACAAACAGTCAGAATAAAGAGAAACAGAAGAGGAAGAAAAAGAAGAAAAAGAGAAAGAAGAAGATGGAGGAGGAAGAGGAGGAAGAGGAGGGGAGGATGAGTCACAAAGGAGAAAGACAAGGAGAAAAATAAGGAGTAGGAGGATAAAGAGGAGGAGAAAGAGGAAGAAGAAAGGAAAAGGAAAAACAATAACAGGTTACATGGAATATAGACTGCATGGAAAGGCATCATGGTCTTCTTGAAGGAGTTGTCTTGTAATCTGGAGGTCTATTTCAAAACCATGTTCATTATTCAGCAAGTTCTCTGCTTTTTCAGCGGTTACTAATAATATTAAAATTTTTCAGTCAACACCAGGAAACTAGTACTCTGTGCACTCAACATTTTGAATGAAAGCTATTTGAAACAGTACTTAAAGGAAAGAAAGAATGAGAATACTTACATCAATGACACAGGCGTCCTTGCGGTTAGCATCCTTGTCAACGTAACATCCAATTGGGAAACCTGGGGAGCAGTATTTTGAGCCACCCTGTACTTCATAGCACCATGTCACTGGCATATTATCAATAATCCTGTGTATTTGCAGAGAATAGAGAGAAAAAAAAATTATGTTCATTTGTACCAAACAGAATAAAATCATCTTGGGGGGGGGGGGGGGGGGGGGGGGGGGTTCATAAAGCCGTTTGTAAAGTTACGGAACACTACACGAATGACTTGAATATGAAGTGCCAAATGGGATGCCCAAGGTTTTTGACATTTTAACAAGTGTGACTGTATTTCCCATAATCTCAACTAAACTGTGGCAAAAATATAGATACTTTGCAATAAAAATGTTTGCAAAGAAAATCAATAATTTAGGTCTGCATATTTATTTCACTTTTACCTGATGCAATTTATCATGCTTGAGAATTCAATTTGGCTTTTACACGCTTCTAATTACTACCTAAAGTGAAAAAATAAATGGGTGGTCCATTTTGTTAACACTTGCATTGTTAGCAAATAAATAGGAAACCATATAAGTCATTGCTCTGGACACCATCACCACTTGCTCTAACTTTTCTTTTGATAAAAAAACTACATGTACAACATGCTAAACAGTGTGCATATATTTGATGAACAATTTGTACAGTTTTATAAATGCTTTGCTTTCACAGATATACTGTACGTACTCAACTCACCAAAATAGGAATGCCTTATATCAGTTTGGCTACAACAAGCTTTAAAGAAAGCTTCAATGGCAAACAATGCAATTTATTCACATGCACTGAGCTGCCCTGCAAGAGCCTCATATGATTTGCTTAATACATGTAGCATTCTGCAAGGACAAAATTGTTGGCAGTAATGCCAACTTTTGCAAAACATAAACAAGAGAAAAGATTGGCCTCTCTCACGGGTAAGTACTGTACATGTATATTCATGTGTATCAGAGTTTTCTAAAGTGGAACTGTAAACCGCAATAAAATTTTACTTTGTATACAGCTCTGAAGATGTACATAAAGTAAATCAAATTTGTGCTGATACAATGTAAGTGGACATGTATTAGCAACTTGATATTGAATTTTTGATGTTATAGGAGGAACATTTAGAATATAATTTACTGTAAAAGGGAAAGTTTGGCTAAGTCTGCATACAAATTACAAAATATTTGCTTAGCATATCCCTTTTCCAAGGAAACTAAATCTAATTTCTGAGATAGAGTAAGAGGAGGGGGAAGAAGAAGAAGAAGAAGAAGAAGAAGAAGAAGAAGAAGAAAAGGGAGAAGAAAAAGTAGTACAAGGAAAAGAAGATGACAAAGCAACAAGAGAAGACAAAGGAAAAAAAGATGACTGAAAACAAGAAAAGAACAAGAAGAAAAAGGAAAATAAGAAAAGGAATAAACATGATGAAGAAAATCAAAGAAAAAACAAATAAGAAGAGGAAAAAAATGATAAAGAAAAAAAAAGGAGAAAAAAATAGAATAAAAAATCAAAATAAAGAGGAAAAAATAAACAGGAAAAAGAGGAGAAAAGGAACAGGGAAAAAACAAAACTCACCAATGGTGTTGGTAATTGAGCTGAATCCCACGAAGGAGGAAATTGAGCTTGCTCTTTACCTCCGCATGAGCTTTTTCCTCTCCCCCAGCCTTGTAGCTCTTGGTACAGACCTTCTTACATGTATTGTTATGACCAAAGGTGAAGTTGTAGGGTGAGGAGTGGATACGCTCTCCAAAAACAACCTGACCGAGGTTCTCAGATGGGGAATACTCTTGCTTGGTTTGACAGAAGTCATATCTGTTGATAAGAAGAGCACATGATGCAGATGTGAACTAAAAGGTATAAAAAACCTTAAAGGACCAAAAACACTTGGTACTTTACATTGTATGTGTCTATTCCTGCGTATTCACACAATAAGCTCCAAAGCCAACCATTCTTAAGGTGAAGTTTTACATGTACAGTGAGAACTGGATATGATCTGCAAAGGCCTATTGACGACTCGACTGAGATACATGTACTCGACTGGGAGTACATGTACGTAGCTTGGTTTGGCGGAGTCATACATGTATCTGTTAGAGTATTACACATGTACATTGTAAATGTATGTGAACTATGGTAAGGGACCGATGATCACCCCAGGGCTGGGTTACTTTTATGATCCCACCATCTCAAACCTCTCCAATGGACTTTCCATGAACATGTGTGTACTCATACATGTAAAGTACATACACACATACATGTACATGTAGACCGACAGTCCATAGCATATGATACAAAAATTACAAACTCTTAACTTACATGTACATATACACATATCAACAGAGCTTCTTATATTACAAGTTACACAAGCTCAAGGAGCGAAGAAGAATGTACGGCTTCAAAACCGCTTTCAGTTTGGTTGAGAGCATTTTCCACATGTTGTCACACAGATAAAGAGACCGGAAATCATGAGGCAATGACAACGTGACGTGAATATTCACATACATGTAACAGAGCATATGTGAACTTGTGATTTCATCTTTCTTTATAAATTGGATATACATGTACAACACAGGGAAATATTGGCAGTTCTTCAAAAAGGATTCTTTTTCATTATGGTGAAATTGTCATTCCCCATTGAAACGTGCATTAAAGAAACCTATACAAACCTATACTTAAAAGACTACCCGCTCATAAAGATCACAGGTTTGTTTCCCTTTAATTTTTACTTTACTTTTTTTCTCATTGAAACAGGCAGGAAAGAAATTGATGAAGATCAACTGCTCATAAAAACCACTTTTCTATTTTCTTGTCCCTCTTGAGTGGTCTTCAAATATCCCTCGAGTTAATGAAAACAGAACTTCTAATAATGCAAGTTATATTCACCTGTCATACTCGTAAGGAATGACATTCTCCACAGAGTCCAACCGGTTCACATACAGAATAATGTCACTCTACAAAGAAAAGAAAATTTAATGATTTTTTACTAGCCGCTGAAAACAACTTGCGCCATGTGCAAAGTATTGCTAGTGGTCCTCCCACTGCCCATCATATACATGTACATGTATATATTGTACATGTACACATATATAAACACCAACAAGCGTACACTGCAACTAAGCACCTATGTGTACATGTGTTCAAGTCTATTTCCTCTGCATTACATCCTGACTTACATGTATGGATCCTGCTGAGTATTCCTGTAGAACCACCTAAGGTTAAGCGTAGACATGACCAAAAAGAAAATTTAGACAAAAATCTATCGTAGGGAAGCTGGTAAAAACTCACTGCTGTTTGTGTTTCCCCGCTGTCCATTGTAATGCAGATTGAAAATGGCGACTACATGTATCTTGCGCATGTGCATTGACGCGCAACTACATATACATGCAAGTTGGGTGCAAGGGATCTTGCAAATGTTTTCACGAAGGCAGTGTATACAGCCACACGTGTGTCTTTACCTTACGGCCACATGCATGTGGGTGTAGCCACAGCATCGACAGGATACAGCCATGCTTGTCTGAATTCCCACTTATACTCTGTGCTGCGGCAATATTGCTAGCGTATCGCACAAGCGATGTGTGCATTCATGTGACGTTGTGTTACAAAACCACAAAAACTTGGATCGTCACAAAGGTAACTTTTGTCTCTTGAAATTCACTGACATCCACAGAATAATTTTACTTCATTATTGTCACCTGCTTGCCAATCAGGTGAGAATGAAGTGAAAATATTGTTTGCACAATGACCCCGCTTTCAGTCTTTTTTTTTCAGACGAGAATTCTCGTATTGATATACGACATATGGATATAGGACGTTTTTTCGCGTCTGAATGCTCTTATATTGATACGCTGTTTCAATATACAACATATATCGAAATGATGGTTTGGGCATTGTTTCGTACGGTTATCCTATATCAATACAATGTACATGTAAAGTCACATCTCAATGCTCTCATATCCGTACATCGTATAAGTAGGCGGGACTTATTCGCAATGCGTGCTTAGGGCCCGACCTCTACTCTACTATACTATAGATGAGTCCAGCACAACACAACGTAAACACGAAGCGCAAAGCCCGCATGAAGTTCGTACTGCGCAAGGGAGAGACTCGTACATATTCATGAGCTTTCCACAAAAGTTTGACTGAGCGCAAGGTCTGATGAATGCTCCTGTACGATTATCAATATCACTTATCAGATAACGGGGCGTTGCGTCTGAAACGTCTCATATCAGTACGTTGTATATCCATACGTCGTATGAATATAGACTAGATCTACGATAAGTTGGCGTGTCTGAAAGCAGGGTGAGTCATGTGAGTGAAATCGAGAGATAAAACCTTCGTGACAATCAAAGTTTTGCAAGTTGCAACACTTACCGTCGCATGAATACACATCGCTTGTGCAATGCATACACTAGCGATAGCGATATATTCATACGTCGTATGAATATAGACTAGATCTACGATAAGTTGGCGTGTCTGAAAGCAGGGTGAGTCATGTGAGTGAAATCGAGAGATAAAACCTTCGTGACAATCAAAGTTTTGCAAGTTGCAACACTTACCGTCGCATGAATACACATCGCTTGTGCAATGCATACACTAGCGATAGCTGTCGTGGCACAGAGTAGACCCTAACGTTAGAGGGAATTCAGACGAGTGTGGCTGTATCCTCGTGTTGATGCTGTGGATACAGCCACTCGTGTGTGGCTGTATACACTGCCTTCATGAAATGCAGCCCTAGTCATGCTAGTCTCTACCTGTAACATGTGTAAGGCTGTATGTAACATGCAACATGTAACAGTTTATTTAGACTTAGAGCTAACTTACAAAATTCTGAATGTCAATCAATGCAAATCATGCAAACATGTCAACTCTGAGTCAGTGTGAGTTTGTCTCTGAACACTGCTGAATTAGATCTAGGTCTAGATTCTAAATCTAACTTGGGAATAAAAAGGAAACAGTTACTCCCCAAGAGTGGGTTGGCAGTTGAGTTAAACATCACATCATTTGATCATTCATGTCATTCATGTCACTGTAACTTGTATGTTTGATAGAGTGTCTAACATTACATCCTGAAAGTCTAACTTAAAGTTTTAAAGTAGGCCCCCAATATGTTACCTTGCAAAATGAAGGGTCATCGACGTGAGCTTTTTGAACGTCCGGAGTGCAGAAGCTAACCGGTGCAAGTCCTGGCAAGTAAAATGCTTCAACTTGGGCAGCCAAAATAAAGCAGCAGAGTAGTAAAAGGGAGGATCTTTTTCTCGTCATGGTGATATACATTTATGATTTCGAAATTCCAAAACAGAAGCTGCAAAGATTTCCTTCACTGCGCCAGCGTTCAGTACGGAAGCCACGTTGGCAAATACCACATAGGCCTAGTACATAAGAACAAGCTCCGGGGAAGTCTCGTTCGTTCGTAATCGTTCAAACGTAAAATTTGTGCAAACATTGTCAACGCGAATATGTACTGCAAATTAGGCGGCGCCTCAAACACCTCGTCCTTGTGACATTATGTATAATCGTCAAAAGGGATCGAGTTGTCGGGGGTGGGGATGCAATTTGTACAAAAAATGTTCCCCTTTCAGAAAAAAAAACCCACCTTAGAGAATTTATTTAAAAAGCACTTAACCACTTTAGCTGTAAAAAGAAGGCTCAATTGTTCTTTGATCTGTGTATATTAATCTCATATTTGCAAAATCAGCAAAATAATGTTGTTTTTTCTTATGCTTTTCATTAGTTGTGCAAAGTAGGCCGCTAGTGCATTGATTAGCTAATAGGTTTCTCACAATTTTCAGGGTAAAAGAGCCATTATTTTAATAATATTTAATATTGTTAACAGGACCTGTTGGTAAAAATAGCATATGAACGGCGATTGGCAAATATTCACGGCTGGGCGGAAATCAGGTCGGAAGGAGACATGCCATGGGTATTCTTATTCGTGATGGGGAGGGGGGGGGGGGGGGATGATTGGTGCCGAATATTCTAAGCGAGGGAGCAAACCATCTGAACGGGGAAAGGTTGTAGGGGAGGGGGATCAACCATGAAGGATCATCTGAGCGAAGGAGTATATAGAGACAGGGACGTCGCTAAAACATTTTTGAATGGGGGAGGGGGGAAGTGAAACCTACTGAAAAAGCTCAAAAGCAAAGGAGCGAAGCAACCGAGCTGGTCATGAGGGTTTTTCAAAATTTCGGGGGGGGGGGGGGGTCAACTGCCCCCCTGCCCCTCCCCCCCCCCCGCTGCGTACGGCCATGCACTCTCTCATACTAAAAAAGAATAAACAAGTTATGAACTTTTGAAAGTTGAGATCCCTGAAGATCCTTAATTCTAGCAACGGGGTCAAGAAACATGAAGTATCCTTTCCTCCAACCTTTTATTGAAACAGACAATCTTTCTTTCATGGGTAGCGCATGCAAACTGCAAACTATTCATGTACCACGAACAGAAAAGTTCATTCTATCATTAGAATGGACAACGGGGTATGTTGTCGTTGTTTTTTTTCAAATGATTTTCATACACACTATTTTTCCCTG
>CM057169.1:16356782-16374385 GCA_029962745.1 Echinometra lucunter
ATACCCCTCTCCCACACCGATCATCATGTCACGAATAAACATAAGATGGTGTCTTAAATGGCCATTTGACCATTAATGATTATAATTATTCTACGATAATATTACAATATTATTAATCTACAATAATATTACGGTTTGAAAACACTTAGGCCCACACATAGTAAATGTTACAAACAGGGCCTTAGCTAATTAATAACATACTCTCAATATGCTCAATGCCCTTCTGCCTCTGAGCAGACTCATTCATTTGTGCAGTACTCACTTTGAGTCCTATGTTTCATATCAATTCCTTTCATAGCAAAAGCGCTCCTCACAATTTCTGTAAATTTGGCAGTTTAATGCTACGCGTACCGCCTTGACCGGACTGTGCGAATTATCTGTGCCAAATGTGCAGTCTGTGTGAAGAGAGGCCGGACCGTATACATTATTTCTTGGGGGTGCATAAATTGCCCTAATTATACGTTCTACTTTCCAATACTTTCAGGCAAAGCAAATTTTAAGTCAAAATAAGAAAATATTATATTTCATGCAATCATATATTTGTAATATTTTCACTCACCAAAAAAAGGGGTCAAAAGGTTGCAATAATATAGATATAGCGGACAAATATACCTTACCTTTTCCCGTTAAATTTATATTTTGTTTTGAAGTAGATTTTTTTCAAAGCAAGTTATAGATTTTTTGAATATATAGTCCTGAACGTGTGTGTCAAATTTTGCACTTTGATCATAAAATTTATAACTAGAAAAAAAACAATTACATATGCCTACTCGTCTGCAAACACAGACCGTATTTTCACATTGAAACACAATTCTTTTTTAAGCCTTGAGAAGAGCCTAACTTTGCCAGTCTGTGACTGTGTCAGGAGCGGATTGTCTCATTCAGACACTTCATTACTTGTTTCAGCTGACCAGGGCATGCGCCTGCTAACTACCTGACCAGCATAACGCATTGCGGTATAGACGTTACCAGTTACAACTTCAGAAACGACGACTTATGCAAGCTATGATAAGAAAAATGATAATTAGTACCAAGACTCCCAATGCAAACGAATAACTCGCATGTAACGTAACATTTGAGTCTGGTTTCTTAGTATCAACTTGTATTATTGGAGGTATTGGAGTGGAAGTCTGTGATGATGTTGAATCATGTCGCGTTTGAGATGTAGTAAGAGGGCAGGGATCTGTAATGTTTTTATATGGATCCCATTTATACTCTTTGCAATCACATCTGTCAACAGGAGGTCCTATGACAGTGGCACAACAAAATACAGGCTGATAATAATTAACCCAAATGGTCTGCTCGAGAGTCCCATCCACTTCAGTAGGTGTTTTGAAATATGGAACTATGTTTCCATTTTGAAAGCGAGCAATTTCTCCAGACAAAGAACCAATCGGAGCTGTGCACTTCAGTGAGACCCGTTCACCATGTTCACTAAAATTATTTTTTCCACTCCATTCGCAGGATGCATTACCCGGTGGATAATGTACCCTCAATCTAAACTTCGTGTCTTTTAAAAACGTGTGACTATCACTGTATGCAGTTATAATATATCTACCTTCATCATATCTTAAAGCAGGTGTGAAGGACAGTGAGGCGAAGCATTCATTGGATTTTCTATAAATGTAATTAAACCGTAGATTTTCAGGCAAAGGCAAAAGCTCAGGGACTCGATCGTCATCATTGTTGTAATCCATGTACCAGGGAAGTGTCTGAGTTGTGTTGGAAAATAGGACAGTGAATTCTGTCGCGACACATGGGTAAATAAAGTTTAGTTGTATATTTTCCCCTTCGGTCACACTGACCTTGGTTATTTTGCCGCTGGTGAATTTGGTTAAAGTTACCAATGCGGAGATAATGAACACGATTATGTATTCACACGGAGGTTGTGAAAACTGTAACATTTTGGATATCACCTTCAATCTGACGAACGAGAGACGAAGACAATTTTACAATACAATACTTTCCCTTGTAATCTATACTTAAAGATTATTTTTAAACAAATAGAAGTTCATGAAGTTATTACCGTACATGATTAGCTATTTATATATTAATCAAGTACATTTATTTTACAAACAGAATAACGACAACACCTATCACATACCTCCAAATAAATTATGAAACCTATTTCTGGAAAATCGACTAATTTTCTTCATTTCATGCCAAATTTTGTGTTCTTACTCTTATTTGTTACATAGTCGACAAATGGCCCTCCTTAAATAATTGGACCATCTATTAATTTTTAAAGATCTTTATATCTTTTTACATATATTCCAGAATATACGGACCATAGAATTACATGTAATTATTCCTCTGGTAATCGGTCGTTCGATCATTCGTTGATCTGCTTTTTATGCATAAATTCTGAAAACAAAGAGTGACTCCTCTGAAAACTGTTCCTTTCTCCAAAAGTCATCAGCACAGTAGATGTATTTATGGTGATAATTGCGTATCAAATAATTCTCCTCCAAAAAGGGCCTGCACACACCCTCTCTTAAGTGATCTTGCTTTGTTAACGTTGTAGATGAAAATGTTGCAACTTTCAAATGTATGCAGCTTGTCTCCACTCGCACTTGCTGTACGCCCTCATAACATGGGGATTATGTTCAACAATATTCTCCTTTTTACGACGTGCTTATCATTGCTGGTGTATGTTTTGAAAAAGGAGTGAAATATGCATCAATAAATTTTAGACAGAAGAGAAAAAGAGGTGAAAGTACCTTATGAACGTGTATGATAAATAAATGAATCGTTCACTTGTTGGTGGATCGGATTAATGCATATGTTTCAGATATGTACTAAAGGAAAAAGGCAAACCAAGCCCAAATATCGAACTAATATACCTCCGTCTCTTCAACGTTTATTATTCGAAGTTGTGTAGATGGCAAATACATGTATTTGCAAATTTGTGAAATTCATGATATTTAGATTCGAGCACAAAATCATTATCATCATGTCACATTTCTAAAAGTGTCGTACTTACCAGAGAATGTCTCTTAAAATCTGTAATTTCAGTAACTTTCCCAGGAAAGCTTGCAGAGTTTTCACCCACAGTCAGCAGGGTATGATAGCTTAAGGGTCGGTCGATTTGAGGTCTGCATGAGGCAGGTTCATACAGACTGATCATAGGCGCATCACAACAAATCCATTAATGATGTTCAATTCAAGTCTATACTCTTCAATTGGAAATACATAATACAAATTATTCCTGAGAAAAAAAATCAACGATGATAACACAGTCCGAAAATAATACTGCCTCTTCTGCTTCATATACACACGAATACACTCGTCGTCATCAAAACGTCATGTGCAACATTAATTTTTGATTGAAATTGGGACGAGAGAGAGAGAGAGCGCGCGAGAGGGAGAGAGAAAAAGAAAGAAAGAGAGAGGGAAAACATATGTTGTTATTATGCTAACCATGAAAGAAACGATTTCCTTTGTTTTAAACAGAAGATCACAAAAGATATCCTTGCTTGGTGATTTTGTCACAATTGAATATTTCCCAGACAGACAGGTGTTTAGTTAGCCACATTTGGGTATTCCCGCCATTCCAGTTTGGGTGTGGCACAGGAGTGTACATTATGATTGGATAAATGCGATGGTACATGACGCAAATCCTCAGCTGCAAACAATGGGCCCTCGTTGTAAAGGAAATGAAGGAAAGAAGAGAATAGTAAAGAAAGAACAAGAACAAGAAAAAAAAAACTGTAAGCGCTAGCTCGCTTCGCTCGCTCACATTTTAAGCGTATTAGTTGTTATTCTCATGATTCTTATGAAGGGAAATTGGTTTCAATCTTGTGACTTTTTCTAATAATGTACTATTCTTCTACTCATAGAATGTTGGTAATTGCAAAAAATGGAGCAGCAGGCTGATCTGAAATAGATGAATTTTCAGGAGATAATGCACACTAAGAAAAAAAGGTGCAAGTTTGCACCCTAAATGCAACACTGGCAGCACCTTTTGGGGTGCAATCTTTCGCCCTATACGAAAAAGGTGCAAAAATGCATCTTTTTGTTCTTGTTTGTACCCGGAAATGCCAGTTTGCATCCTAAAAGGTGCAACTTTGCACTTTTTAGGGTGCAGAAATTTTTGCATTCAAAAGGGTGCAAATTTGCACCTTCCCTACAAGGGTACAACTCTGCACCCTTTAGGTTGCAATAAAGGTGCAAAAAGCTTGTAAAGGTGCAAAGTTGCACCCAAAACGGAGCTCCCAGTGTTGGATTGGAAAGGTTCAAAATTGCACCTTTTTTCTTAGTGTATGGCCTGTGACCAATATAAACGTCTTGCTATCATACCCTCTATAAGAACGGAAGATGCCGGTTAAATATAAAGTTCTTTCGTATGATATTTAGATACGAGATGGTCTGGGAAAAGCAAACGAATTCGGCGAGCAAGGGGACCGAATACATAATGCAGATCATCTTATACCTGATATAGGCCATAGTGTATTTTAATGACGGGTTTTCACTTTTATTATAAAGAGCGTATATTTTTCCTCGCTCGATGCTCTCGTTTGTATAATATTGAGATAATGGGCGATTTTGAACAGCAAACAAATTTGGCGAGTGAATATTTCCAAACATCTTATATGCATTTTGACGACGAGTCTCGTAAAAATTGTCAAAAGAGTGTGTTTCTGCTCGCTCACTTCGGGCGCTTGTAACGGGTCAGTTTCGGACAGCAAATATTAAATTGGATCGGCGAGGTGCCAAAAAAGAGTCAAATTTGGCAGCGAGGTGACCAAATATAACATTCAGATATCTTACAGGCCTACGGTGTATTTTTAATAACCCTTCTTTCAGGTGGTTACATTTGGCTTGCTCGTAAAATTTAGAAACAAGATAATTCATAATGTTTCACACGCAAAAAAAAGAAAAACTATAAAAAAAAAAACTCTTTAATAGCGGCCCCTAAACATTCCATTAAAATCTACAGCTGAAGTATAGCTTGATTTATTTGTGTGTGTATGGGGGGGGGGGGGGAGGGGAGTATAATAGACTTAGAATGCAGAATAACTTTCTGCAAATTTAGGTCTTAACATATTCCAGCGACGCCCCTATCTCCATTTCCTTAGTCGATCCTTCACGTTTGGAACGCTGTTTTATTAACCTGGCTGCAGTGGCCTTGAAGATACTGGGGAAATAACCATTTTAATGAAAGGAGAGGATAGAGATAAATACTTCTTAATTCATCAAAATCGGTTACGAAACGAGAAAGTTATAAAATTTTGAAAAGCCTTAATTCACTTTTTATGGCGATGCTCAAGCAAAGTTGCTTCAGAATTATTATTATTATTATTATTTCATTTTAATGAAAGGAGAGGATAGAGATAAATACTTCTTAATTCATCAAAATCGGTTACGAAACGAGAAAGTTATAAAATTTTGAAAAGCCTTAATTCACTTTTTATGGCGATGCTCAAGCAAAGTTGCTTCAGAATTATTATTATTATTATTATTATTATTATTATTATTATTATTATTATTATTATTATTATTATTATCATCATTATTATTATTATGATTATTATTATTATTATTATTATTATTATTATTATTATTATTATTATTAATGGTTTGGCGTCACCTGTGCCTGGGAGGGGAAAAGCGAACTGAATCACTGTAACCCTCAGGTCTCTCCTCCCGATATCACTGATTGGGGGTGTGCAGGTGGACCACTTACAGCGGGGTTTCCCCTTACTCTTATACGAATAGTGCAGTGGGATCTTTAACGTGCAAAGGTGGTGACTCTCCTTTACACGGGACCTCCATTTAACGTCCTATCCGAGGGACGGAGTGTTTTCCACTGTAGAATGGATGAATTACGGAGATATTTATAATTCTCACTGGTTTCATCAAACTTCCACAAAATAAAAGTTATAATTTCAATGCTCTGTGACAGTACTTGTGTATATATGATCTGCAAATTTATTTACTTCTTAGTTTGATGGGCGGGGGTGGACTGAGGGGTAATAGAGTGGTGGAAAAAATGATTGTCATGAAGTAGAATTAAAGTATTGAAATTAACTTGCAGAAACGAAGAAAGGAAAAAAAAAAGGATTTACTTTACCATGTTTGCTCCCGAAAAGACCCCTGCAGCCTCTGCCATGCCTCATCGCGATATAAATTACCCCCTCTCTCTTTCTCTCTCTCCCCCTTCCCATCTTTTTAGGTGGTCTGTCATCGACAGATCACCTCTTAATTTTGTCGGAATTTTCTTTTTTCTTTTTATTCTTCTGCCCCGATTTTTGTCCGCACAATTTCTCAATATCGGCTCATTTAATTTTCATAAAATTCTCTGGGAGGTCGGGGGTGACAACAACAGCCTGGGAGGCAAGACCTTTTTGGCCTCCTCCTTTTTTTCCCCCTTTTCCTTTTCTCTCCTCTTTCCTTTCCCTTCCTTCCCTCTTTTTTTTTTTGGGGGGGGGGGCGGTGGGGTGGTGGGGGAGGGAGAGGCAAGACCATTTCGGCCCCCGGCCTTCTTCCCATTTTCTTTTTTTTTCCCCCTCTTTTTTTCCCCTTTCTCTCCTCTCTTCCTTCTCTCTCTCTCTCTCTCTCCCCCTTTTTTTGGCAGGGAGGGGGAGGCCCGCTCGCCCCCCCCCCAGATCCGCGCCTGGTTATGTAGTCCTTAATAGGCTGCGTAGGCGACCTGTTTCAAGTACTATGATCGGTTGCTTCGTGAAGAATGTGTTGAGGGGAAAAGAAACATACACACACAGGGGTTAGATGTAAATGACTATGGCAAATGTGCAGACAATTATCCTTTTTCTCATGATGATCACAGGTGAGCGAGCGCTGTATGTGTAGAGGAAGTTTCTCCTTACAATTATACAGAGCTACATGTATGTAGGTTGTTGAAAGATTTTGATTGAAGCCCTTAGGTTTTTATGGTTTAGGCAGACTACTAGCAATTTTGATATTAAGTTAATTATGTTTATTTTGTAGTTTTTTTTTTTTTTCCGAAATTGTTTATGTGTGTGTGTGGGGGGGGGGGGGGGGGGCTCCAGGGCTACAGATCCGCGGCCTGTCATGTGTGATGAGATGACGAAGGCGTGGCAATGGAAAGTCACCTTACACATGTTTATGATACTGACTTTTGCTGATGTGTAGAATCGTGATGTTGCGGTATCAGGTTGTAGACCGCTTTTATTTCTAAATATCATTCTTGATACAAAAGACATTTCTTTTGAAATGTGATAGGGGGAAATACATTTATATTTTCATATTTACATTTATATCGGGCACATAACACCTGGATGCTATAAAACGCCGTCAATGTATTAGTATTGCCCTGATTTTATCCAAGCTGCACTGAAAACATCAAAGGAATTTCTTTATACCAGGTACCCGTGATCTATACACATGGTTTTTAAGGATGCTGAATATAGTTTAATGCACCAAGCAAGGGTAGACTGGAACTGAAATTTAGTCTCATCTGACCCACCTCATACCACAGATCGAGCGGCCCTTCATGAAAAGAAATAAGAAATTTAAAAAAAAAATTGGAGCGAAAAGTCCCCCGATTCCTCATAGCCAATCTACCCCCTGGTCCCAAGGTCTATGAGGTTTAAGGTTAGTTTTTAAAAAAATGGAAATGTGCGCCTCATCATTCATAGTCTTTAAAAGCAATTGATATAACTTCGGCATGATAAAGTTGGTAATATGTTGCTACAGAGCTTACAGAGTTTATCCAACTCGTTTTCATTGGGTAACATGGCACGAATTATTTTGTATTTTTGCTTGTCTAAGAAAGCAATATACGCCATGTTGTACCCTACTGGAGCCAGGTTGGCTAAACCATGTAATAAAGACTCTGCGTGACTAAAAAGCCCTTGAGTTTTACTGTAGCACTCGGGTAAGATCAAAGATCAGACGAGCTGTCAACATGATTTGTATTCAAAACTTTTATCTCATTATGACGTCATCACCTCCATGCATTAATTGTTTCCACTTCGTGTTTATAATAATGTCGATTTATGTCATCTTTATGTCTCTATGAAAAAAAAACCAAAAAATTTTGATATACATAATCAATGAAGTTCAAATAAATACAATACATAACTGAAACAAGCAATGCAAAACTTCAAAATGCCATAACTTTCTTTTTAACATCCGATTTTGATAAGTACTTTACTGTTTTGCTTGTTTAGTTTCACTTCATTATTCAGATCGACTTGATGTTAGGCTGCATGGACTTACATGGTTGAGTGATACGTACGGTCATTTAGCTTCATAATGGGCATTTTTTCACTTTTGTTTCATGCTAAGGCAGGAATATATCAGACATGATACGTCTGTATACATGATGCTTCTGTATAAAAATAATGAGGTCCTTTGTCCCATGTGCCCCCCAAAAAGAAAATGAAAGGGAGAGAGAATTCACTCCATAGGGTCCTGTAGTGTAAGCGCGGTGAATCGAGCGGTTTTGCTTTCTAAAATGGCGGCCGTTGGGCTCCATGGCGTAATACACGCTATTGTGTGTGAAATCGAGTGAGTACTTCATTTCAACACACAGGTACAAAGAAACATTTTGACACCAAAAAATTAAGAAATTAGTCCCTTTCACGTTGCAAGGTAGTTAGAGCAATCTCCCCTGGCGCGATATCCCCCAACTGCTGCCAGGCCGAGAGATGGCGTGGTCCCTAATTGTACGGGCAAGGAAAATGATGGTGATGATGATGATGATGGTGATGATGATGATAATGATGGTGAAATCGATGATGATGGTCATGATGATGATCATGATGATGATGATGATGACGACAATGATGAAGATGGTGATGATGATGAAGATGATGATGATGATGATGACGATGATGATGATGATGATGATGAGGGATAGTCATATGCTGCTATATACTGCATGACTGCTGATGATTTTGGTGGCGACCATTAATCTATGCTGTAGGAGTGGCAATGATGGATGTAGTAGTAGTTAACGCTGTAATGATTGTAGTACTTGATGGTCCCTATGCTTCTGGCGGTGGTCCAAGAAGATTCAGGACATACAGAAATCGATAGGCATGATAGGGTGGAGGTATAAAAGCGATGCACGTAAATGCAGGTTGGCAGGCAATGACGGAGTGGGGGGGGGGGGGGGGGGTGCATCGGGAGTGAACTTTTGGATGTGGCTGGCAGGAGCCAGTTGCAAGTTCTCTCCTACAAGCTACGAGGTGTTAAAACAAATAGGTTATAATGCATCCCTAACATACGCTGTTACAGCTACATTCCCTTTCGTAGACATGATGACTTTGAAGTTCTGAAAGAAGTGGAAACGGCAGTGAAGGTGGGGGGGCGTTTAGTTCACTGGCTCTGCTTTACGCCCGTCTATGCTGCTATATGCTGCTGTAGATTCATAACAATAAAGTTCTACAATTCTGTATTATTAAACGTTAGATTTATTATGAACGATGTATTGATGAATAATAGTGAAAGCTCAATTGCCTACCTGACTTTGTTCTCTGTATAGGCAGCATTAAGCAGGTTGAGGATAATCCAGTAAAGATCCAAAGAGCTGTGAAATAAAAAGAAATATAACTCGAGGTGCTAACACTGTGCCAGCTTTTGTGGCAGTACTTATTTTGTATTTTGTTGCTACGGCATGCATTTCCCTGCATCACAATGATATACGCGAGCCTTGAAAGCGCGTACGTAGCTGCCATTTGTTGGGTGAAATTAACATCAACTGTTGTTGCGTCATTTTTAAAGAAACATTGTAGGGTGTTTGTGATGTCTATAAGGGAATGGATTCTGAAGGATGAAGGATTTATCCATTTATTCATTTTTTTCATGATCTGGATTTGACCAGTCATAGTGACGAATTCGGGGCGCCCGGGAGTACATTCCTCACCACCAGTAAGTCCCAATTCGACCTCTTTTTTTTTAGTGAACACCTAGTCTTTAAAAAATATGCATCGAACACAAATTTAGTCCAAAAGAGCCACACAAAATGTGGCAGCCATTTTGCTTTTGGTCGCTTCTTAGAGTTTTAGCTCTGCGCTCTCGCCAGGTAATTTTTGAGCCACCACTGATTCACTTGATTTTCCTTACGTCCGATCTGAAAATCGATTAAACCATGCAGACCGGGAGTAGACTAGCACCAGAGCCCTTTTATTGCAAAGTTTGGCCGACTTGGTTTCAGTGGGTTGCAACCACCAGCGTAAATTGGGGGATGATCGACTTTTTTGCTGAAATTTCTTGCGATTTCGCGAGCTAGCAAGCAAAAAAATAAACGGCTTTTTTATTTTAAGAGCATTTCAAATAAAAATTCCACTATAATGACCGTCGCTTATGACATTTTTAATGAAAAATTTCACCAACTGATAATTACAATATCATTTTTCCTTAAAATGGGGGGGGGGGGGGGATATATCCCCCATCCCCCCGGGATCTACGCCAATGGGTTGCAACATGGCGAAATTTCTTTTATTGTGCTTGCCGAACAAGCAATATGCACCATGTTGTGCCCAACTAGATGCATGCTGGAGCCGTGTTGGCCAAACTCTGAAATAAGGGCTTTGACTAGCCCAAACAGAATGAGCGCAAAGTTATAGCGCCATCATTGGCAGCATGTTTAAGTTTAGCCTACAGACGTGGAAATTTCATAGACTGATCTCTATAGGTGTTGGGGGATAGGGGATAATGAGGATGATACCGATGATGATGATGATGATGATGATGATGATGATGATGATGATGATGATGAATGATGATGATTAGGGTTTTAAAGAACATGAACATTTGTTTTTTTTTAAATCCCACATGTTTTACATAATAATGTTTAACCAACAGTTGGTAGTTATATATTTCGAATAACCTCAGTGATTTTCAGCCAACTGTTCTGAGAGTGGCTATGGAGATAATTATGATTTTTATTGATTGTTGATTTTCACCAGATATGATTGCTGTAAGTATCACACCCAAATTTTTAGGACCTTTTCAGAACAGTTGGTTAAAAATCCTCAGGTATTTAAAACATAAACCAACCAACAGTTGGTTTGGTAAAAAAATCTAAAATATTAACAAACACTTTGATTTTCAACTAAGTGTTCTGAGAGTGAATGATCGTGAAGATAATCATGATTCTTATTGATTGTTGGTTTCCTCAGATTTCTAAGTAGGTCGGGACAGGGTTGCACCCGAATTTCAGGATAATTATTGAGACAATAATGATTCATATCAATTGCTTGTTTTCCATATTTAAGTCATTCTATAAGTCATGATTGTGTAACTTTACCCACATGCAGCTTTGTGAAACATCCCCCGAACATCCCTTCGTTCTCTTTCTGTCTAGTCTCTGTTTTCCCCAGCTCACCACCCCCTTCCCTATCTTTCTCTCTCTCTCTCTCTCTCTCTCTCTCTACATCCCCCTATTTCTCTCTCTCTTTCTCTGACCTTTCTGTCCTCTCTATGTGATATGTCTTTATGCCTATTATACTCTCTGGCTCTCTTTTCCCTCCTCGTCTCTTTCTCCCGTTCCCATGCGCCCTCGCCATGCTAGCTCTATCTCTCTCTTTCTCTCTGCATTTCTCTTTGACTCTCTCTCTCTCTGACCTTTCTGACCTCTCTATCCTTTTCTCTCTTTCCTTTCCCTCCTCGTCTCTTTCCCCCGTACCCATGCACCCTACTCTCCAAATTCGTTAGCTTGCAATGAGGGACCAATCCAAAATTCGATTGATAATCTAAATCTAATAGATTTAGAAGTCAGTCTTTTTCTCAATTTAATTTTGGATTGGTCCCCAACCACAATCCTATAGATTTATCTCTAATATAAGGAATTTAGAAAGTAGCTATCTCTCTCTTTCTGTGACCTTTCTGTCCTCTTTATGTGATATGTCTTTCTGACTATTTACTCTCTGACTTTCTTTTCCCTCCTCGTCTCTTTCCCCCGTCCCCATGAACCCTAGCTCTCTCTCTCTCTCTCATTTCATGTCCTCTCTATATATCATTCTGTCTGGTCTCTGTCTACCATCTCTCTCTCTCTCTCTCTCATTTCATGGCCTCTCTATATATCATTCTGTCTGGTCTCTGTCCACCATCTCTCTCTCTCTCTCTCTTTCTCCTCATCTCTTCCCCTGTCTTTGTTCCTCTCTTTATCCCTTTCCCTCTCCCTTTCTCTTTCTTTCTCTCACTATCTATCGTCACTTTAGTTAATACAGTAATGTGATAATCAAAAACACGTACACTGGAAATACGTGATAATATTTGCACTCTTTTGTTCTTCCTTTTTTTTTATCCTGGTTAGCATAGAAGCATGCATCAGTACAATATTATTATTGCTGTGATTCATAATATTTCTACTTTACAGTATAGCTTATCAAAAATTTTGTTCTGCATTGAGACTTGTTCCACTTTTTTGTTAAAGCAGCATATAAACAGCAAAAATAATAATAATAAATAAATGACATAAATGTAGAATTAATGTACATAAGAACACCTACAATGTCTAAAGTATATAAGTTTGATTTTTTTTAGTTCAGTAGATTATTTTTCATTTCCAACAAACAAATTATAACAAATTTTTCTTCAACTTTGCCTCTGATTGTGCAGTGCGTCCTAAGAAGAAAAACTGGAACCCTGAAAAAAAAAACGTTTTACCGTCATCAAACTATGTGCCCTCAATACTGACCTGTGACAATGATTAGTTATTTTCGAAAAATGTCAAGTATTTACACTCTAAAATGATATGTTGATGACTCAATGGCATTATTCCATACATGTTTTTGAAGTGGAATCTATAAAACCGTTGGTCCCAAATCTGGATTAAACCATGATCAGATCAAATCAGATCCGCACATGACCTTGATGATCCGAAGGAAATTATGAAGTTTAAAACTAAATGAGAAGACTATTTTCAGTCTGTGTATCTTTTAATAATAGTTAAGGATAATTATCTCATCATAAAGTAAATGATAGTCTACTATGTCCGTGATGGAGTTAAACGAGAGGGCTTTGTTTAGCCTGGCTGTTGCAGTTATCTGACCCCAAAACATTTTTTTTTCTTCATTTTTCAGAACTGCAACTTTTTAAGAGGACAGTGAGAGATATATTCATGATTTTTTTTCGAATCAGTGGCACCTTCCTTTCTCACAAATAAAAACGTATAGTGCAAAGGGCCCAAAGGCGTGAAAATACATATAATGGCAATTTTTATTCTATAAGGAAGGGCACCTTTTATCCTTTCAGCAATGTAAACGCCCCTGCCATCACTCAAAATTCGCACTGACCCCATGTTTTATGAAAATTCAAATGAATGGATAACTTCACACGATAAAAAATTCATTTATTATCAGATCTTTTAAAGCGCTCATTTCTTTCTGTCACTTTTGCACATGACCCCAAAGTTTTACCAAATTTGGCACGATGAATTCAGTAGTTTCAATACATAGTTGTTCATTGAAGCGTCTTTCGCTAAATGCCATCAAAATATTACTTGAAAACATAATAATTACAGATTAATGGGGAAGAAATAGCTGTTGTCATATAGCTTGGTCACAATATCTCATTGTTTCAAGGTTTCGTGTTTTTTTTTTTTTTTTTTTTTTTTTTTTCTGGGGCGCACTGTTAACATGTACCTAACCTCTCCAGGAGAGCATAATACAACTGAAAATGAATGCTAGACTATATAACTGAGCATATACATTCTCATCATTCGGTATTTAAAAACAGACCAGGAACTAATACAGTAATCTAAACCTGTATTATTAATCAAACTGAATTGAATCTGGTTCCACATTAAATGACATTATAATCATGATAATATGAACAGTCACACAGTGCACATGTAAGGAAACATAGTAATAATACAGGGTGGCCCACAAAGTATGCATTTCCAATGAAATGGAACGTAATTGGGGGTTGGGGGGGAGGGGGTAGAAAAATGCTTTTTAATTAAAATGATAAGATGATTATCAATTTTGCTTAAGGTGTTTTGATTCGACGGCTTTATGTTTGCGAGGCAGTGTCACTTTATAAAGTTTATTACATTTGTAACGGTAGTCATGTATTGAATCAGCGAGAAATTCGCTCACGACTTCAATCTCCGGTGCATTCATGTTGCCTTCGTTACGAAGCATTCATGCGTCTGTCAGCAAAGCTTACTTTACTCGAAACCATCAAATTTCTCGCAGTTTCAAATCAATGTGTTAGTGATGTCGGTTGAAATTTGCAGATCAAACGTGTAGCATTCTTTCTGGGCTACCTTACACATGCAGGAATATATCTACAATGTAACGTCGACAGAGGTCTTCATAAAACACAACGTGCATGATATATGCTCATAACTTACCATGTTATGCTTATAACTGAATATGCCCAAGTGAAGAACAATGTAAGAATTACTAAAACTACTAAACTATAGAAGAACCTTAACATGACTGAAGAATTAAAGCATGAACGCGTGACATGCATACGCACTCGCTATTGGCTACATCCTTGAAGCGGTTTTATAATTACAAATATTACACTTCTTTTTTTTCTTCAAAATATATATGTTTTTTCACGATATCAATACATGATGAAATTTCACCTAAGCCCTTCGATCCGATAGACATGCTTTATAAACATATTATTTTATTCATGCACATCAACACAACACCTCCTAATTGAGCTAAATCATAGGGTAACTAAACACCTGTTGGGCTGTCTTAACTTCTGAATCATCTTTAGATTTATATGACCATATATAGAGAGGACAAATTCATCTTCCTTTTATCCTTATGAATAGGCCTACTAAAAATAATCCAGAGCCTGATTTTTGTAACAGATTGATTAATCAATCATAAGAGCCGTATTTTTATCATGTTTATTCTAACAACTAAATTTCTCTAACAAGCCTCTTGATTGGCTCA
Organism: Echinometra lucunter; assembly: GCA_029962745.1. Classification (NCBI taxonomy): domain Eukaryota; kingdom Metazoa; phylum Echinodermata; class Echinoidea; order Camarodonta; family Echinometridae; genus Echinometra; species Echinometra lucunter. Next base: position 16,371,635 of record CM057169.1, read on the forward strand.
ACTGACGTACACAAGGTAATAGCGTCCTCTGCTACTGTCAGAACCAAGGGAACGTAGACGACTGCTCCTGACTTCTTCCTAGAAAACCTGTCATATTTTCATCTATGCATCATTTTTCATCAATTTAGATAAGCATCATCAAAGTGAATTCCTGGTGAGTTTCAGTTTTATTATAAGCTGTCATTCTCAACTTAGTAAAATAGAATCAATTTCAGCTCATTTTCTTTTCTACACCCAGAGGGCTTTTCTTCACAATAACAATAATTTATTGCGCTGTGCCGCCTGAATACGCTTTTGCAGACTCACTCCCTATTTTTACCCTTAAACACAAGTCCTTAAAGCATTGAGAAGAGCCCAACTTTACCAGTCTCGCTTTCAAAAATAAAAATAAATTAAGGAAGAAGAAGCTATGCCAGGAGTGCATGATCTTCATAGAGCTCACTTAGTCTCATAAACTCTCCATTACGTGTTTCGACTGTACAAGATTTCTGCCTGCTATCTATCTGACTACTAGCGCTCACGTCAGTGTAGCCGTTACCAGTAGCTTCAGAACTCTTTTCCACATGTTCCACGAGTTGGGAAGCTTTACGACAATACATTACGAAAGCTATGGTAACACCAATGAGAGTCAGTGCTAACATTCCGATTAGAAACAAATAACTAGCATGGAATGTAACATTTGAGTTCGGTTCCTTAGTATTAGCTTGTATTATTGGTGTACCCTTGTACAAGACATCAGTCTTAATTTCAGTTTTTGTTATTTGTGGTATTGGAGTGTAACTTTGTTGTTGCGCTTGAGACGTTGTAAGAAGACAGGGATCTGTGACGTTCTTATATGGATCCCATTTATAGTCTTTACAATCACATCTGTCCCTAGATCGTCCTATGATAAGGGCACAGCAAAATGCAGGGCTAGAATGCTTAACCCAAAGTGTCTGCACTAGAATATCGTCACGACGTTCTGCCGGTTTTGCGAGATAGGACACTACAATTCCATATTGATAGCAAATAATTTCTCCAGACAAACTGCTTGTACCAGCAGGAGCCGTGCAGTTCAGTGAGACCAATCCATCAATAATAAGTTCTCCACTCAATTCGCAGGATGCCGACCCCGGTGGATGATCAACCCTCAACCAAATCCTAGTGTCCTCCAGAAATGTTCGACCATCAGAGTATGAAGTCAGAATATATCCACCTTCATCGGATCTTAGGACAGGTGTGAAGAACAATTGGATGAAGCATTCCTTTCCTTCTTTATGAACAGTAAGCTCTTGATTATCTGGCAATGGCGTTGATGCTGGACTAGCTGAATCGTAGAACGGGTCTTTATATCCACGTCGTAGGTTGATTTCAGAACTATTACATTGGTAGCTGAAATGAAGTTCTGTATCTTCCCCTTCTATCATATTGATCCTTGTTATTTCACCACTAGTGAATGTAATTAAACTTACCAGTATGGGGATAGTGATCAGGATTACACATTTACTCTGAAGTCGTGAAAACTGGAACATTTTGGACATCTGGGCCCATACTCATAGAAACCTTCATAATTATGTCTAGTTGTCACCTAACTGTGCACTGTGACCTATGTTATTAGTTGACGACTAGCTTAGTAATGTTTCATGAATATAGGCCCTGGTTCAGTCTGTCGAATGAGAATCGAGGAAAATTATCCAAGATTTTTTTTTCTGGAATACTTCGCTACTTCATCTGTTTTCCCAAAAAAATAGCTCATTAACGTATATTTCAACTATAATAACAACAGTTACAATATCATATACTTGTCCAAGCACCTTGGAGTATTGGCCAAAGATCATATTGAAAACTAACGAATTTATTCCCATTCCTATCAGGGAAAAAGGTGCTTGACTTTAGGGTAGGTCTAAACAGCTTGTGGCTATAATGTGCATGGAATAGTTAACCGATCAATGGCGTTTCAGTGCAAATAACATACAGAATCTGTTTCTGAGATATTGACTAAAATATTTTGTTCGTCTCATGACAAAATTTGTTTTGTTTCAATTATTTGTTAGAAAGTCACACTGAAGGGGACGAAACTTGCCTTCTGTAGATGAGGTTGTTATCTAGGCCTACTATGTTTTTTTGTTTGTTTTGTTTTTTGTTTGTTTTTTGTTTGTTTTTTTTTGTTAAATGATCATGCGGACCTTTTGTTCCTTTGGAAAAAAAACTTTTCTTCGATAACTGGTTGATATGCTTTTATGCAGAAACGTTAGCCGAAAACAACGAGTGATTCCTCTGAACTATTATTCTCTCCACTCAAAAATAAATCGCAAAGGCTATCAAGGATGTTAATAAAGGCCCATGAAGCAATTCTTCTCGAAAAAAAGGCTTTAATCACACCTTTCTCTTGATCTTTACTGATGACCTGGTAGATGAAGGTGTTCCTGCTTTCAGTCATGTCAGTTGTATTCACTTTGTATGCACTCAATCTTAAGCACAAGTTATTCATAACAACGAGGGTGGCTGTGGCAACAGGGCCTTGTGTGCCTACCGATACCCCATCATTCTGCCCTCCATTTTGTGACGTGCTATCAACTGCTGGTCAATATCCTGAAAACAAAGCATAACATGAGGAGATAAGGGATGATTAAATCTTTCACTCATTTAAGGATTAATGCATATGTTAAGTAAAAAGAAAAGGCCAGCCATATCTACATATCGAATTTTTATCAACCTCCTTCTCTTCAGTGATCTTAACAAATATTGATTCGATTTGATTTGATAGTGATT